>OZ010799.1:242471397-243671397 GCA_963932465.1 Maratus speciosus
GCAAATGATGTCATTTTATGTGAAGTAAAAGCGTGTATTTTAAGTGTTAAAACTAAAATATGTTTTGTTCTCTCTTTGTTTACAGGGGAGACTGGGGAGGGTTGACCCATTTTTTACAAAATAATTTTTTATTTTGTAAATATTGAACCTAGAATAACGTTTCATATGTAATTTTATTCATTATACAATCAGTTTTCAAAATGAAATTGCGACATAAGTGTTCTAAGTTCTAAAATCATGAATAAAATCATTGATTTTATTCATGAGAAAATAATGGGTCCCGACATATGGGAGGTTTGTCCCACTTTATATTTTATCTTGAAATATTTGTTAAGGGAAATAAAATCAGTTTCATAAAAAGGCAGAATAACTTTATGCTACATGGTTTAATTATTATTAAAAAATATTTGGGAAAATGTGATGTGTAAACAAACCTGCTTAGACGGTATTCAAAGCAGAGGAGAAAAATTCCCTTTTAAACACCCACTTTTGTGACAGTCGTCCTAGAAATACTAGTTGACACATAGTTTAGCTTCATCTCATTGTGTTCATATTGGTGAAATTTGTCTACATAGCGGGTGTCCTAAAAACGACTGACTGATTTTAAAATTCAATAACTTGCAAATGGTGACAGATATTTAAAAAATTCTTTCAGGAGAGATATGTATGTAATCAAAAGTTTTTTTACAGTGATTTTCGATTTTAGTTCGAATTACAAACAATAGATGGCTCTGCGATCAATAGACGCTAAATTCAGGCTCGTTTTTTGGTCCTTCGGGAACAACGCAATACATCTTTATCTCCTTTTTCTGCATGGAAGAAGAGAAAGGCCAAAAAATGAGCCTGAATTTAGCGTCTATTGATCGCAGCGCCATCTGTTGTTTGTAATTTGAACTAAAATCGAAAATCACTGTAAAAAAAACTTTTGACTTAATACATAACCCCCCTGCAAGAATTTTTTAAATATCTGTCACCGTCTGCAAGTTATTAAATTTTAAAATCAGTCAGTCCTTTTTAGGACACCCGGAAGAATTTTTTAAATATCTGTCACCGTTTGCAAGTTATTGAATTTCAAAATCAGTCAGTTCTTTTTAGGACACCTGGTACCGGGTGTCCTAAAAAGGACTGACTGATTTTAAAATTCAATAACTTGCAAACGGTGACAGATATTTAAAAAATTTTTGCAGGAGGGTTGCGCATAAGGTCAAAAGTTTTTTACAGCGATTTTCGATTTTAGTTCGAATTTCAATCAATAGATGGCGCTGCGATCAATAGACGCTAAATTCAGGCTCGATTTTTGGCACTTTGGGACCCACTCAAAACATTTTCATCTCCTTTTTTCGCATGGAAGAAGATAAAAGCCAAAAAATCGAACCTGTATTTAGCGCCTATTGCTTACAGCGCCATCTATTGTTTGTAATTCGAACTAAAATCTAAAATCACTGTAAAAAACTTTTTGACCTCATGCACAACCCTCCTGCAAAAATTTTTTAAATATCTGTCACCGTTTGCAAGTTATTGAATTTCAAAATCAGTCAGTTCTTTTTAGCACACCTGGTACCTTCCTAAAGTGTTTTGATCAATGTTGTGTTCTTTTACAGAGGCATGAACATTTAACATTTCTTAAATCTACTGCTTTCATCCTTTCTAGTTTTTTCCATTCTTTCTATTTACATACTATGGATACTATTTAAATGAAATAAAAGTTACTATCAACTTTTCAAGTTCTGTAACTTTTCTTAAATTTTTTCTTTGTTTTATAGTAATTTTTCCCGCCGTCCTTTAATCAATTTTAAACATTTTCCTTTCTATCACCTTTTTTCTGTAGCTTTACAGAAAAGATTACAGAAAATTTCGTTTAGACTTAAAAGAAAATACATAGTTTAATATTTTCTTTCAGTTAATAAACCATAAAGAAATTGACCCTATTCTTCCTTTCGGTTCGAGGCTATAAAAATCGCCATTTTATCTTTTGTAACGTCACAGGAATATTGTCCTTTGTAAATATGTTGAATTTGTTTTCCAGGACCAGGAAATTTTTCTTTTAATACAGGTTAAATTTTTACAAGTTTTATTTCATTACATTTTTTATGAATACATTCTTGAAAAATAAGTTTATAAAATCTCTTCAGTTACTTAAGAATAATTAGTTGCTCGTAATTATTGCCAAAAACAAGCAAAGTAAAATCTCCATAACGGACACTCCCGAATAGCGGACATATCAATTTAACAGACAGTTTATAAATTCCTAATACCTGCATATCTGTATGTTTTTACCTCTGAAAAGTGGATACCTCTGAATAGCGGACAAATTTCGTGCTCCCGAGGTGTCCGTTATTCAGAGGTTTTACTGTATACAGGCGAGAAGTTAAAGCTTTTTGACTGTTTCATTTTAACTAAGTTGTTTAAGGGGTCAGGTAACCTTTGAAGCGTCCAAAAATCGAAATTTTTTTTTAATAACTTATAATTAAATATGATTCTTTGGGAACATTTAAAATCAAACCCCATACAAAAATTCGCATTAGAAGATAAGTTATGTCTAAAACACTTTGAGCTTTTGCTATATGATTAACGGGTTTTTCAATCTTTAAAGCCAATTTTCTCAAAACAGCGATTTTAATCCTTGCGTGCACGATTTCTGAAAAAACAGTTGCCTAGAATTTCACAAAATTTTTGGTGGATGTATTAAACATACAGAAGCACAAAATGACCTATTATTATGTTTTTCAAGTAAGAAGTTTAGAATTCACGGCTACTTTTGTATAAAAAAAAATCTCGATATTTCAAATTACTCTAAAAAAAATTTTTTTTCTCGAGATCTACAAGTTTTATTTTTTTCATTGTAGGTCATATTGACAACACTTTATATCTGTACTCATTTAAAAAATCTTGGCTTGTTTCAGCCATTGAAATGGGAAAAAGTATGCGCGCAATGCTTTCAAGAATAACTCTTTCGTAAAAATTGTATTATCTTTAAAAATAAATAAAAAAAAAAAACTATATATGTTTATATCTTTTCTAACAACTTTGATTGATAAAATAAATCTTTCCTAACATGTGTTTTCAATTTTATAATTAAAAGTTAATTAGTTAAAGAATGACTGCAATTCTTACAGAGGTCACTTTTCCATGTACTTTATTGGTTCAAAGGTTACTTGACCCCTTAAATTTAAATACATTCTAAGAACTTGGAAACGCAGACGACATTGCCTAGCAAACATCGCAACACTTCCGCTATGTTAAAGAATTTATAACTACCAAATACTTGTTTTTTTTAGGTGTGTTCGTAACATTATATTTATGTAGCACCTATAGTCGTCGTCTGGCTCGTCCGTCCGTCTGTCCGCCTATAACAGCGCAAAAACTACCCAACCGAATAGTTTGAAATTTAATATATAGAATAGTTGCAGAATTTAGTCGAGTCATTTCGAATTTTATGAAAATCGAATAAAAACTTAAAAAGATATTAATGAAACTAGTTCCATAAAAAGTTTTCTTCATTCTATTAAATTCTATCACACGTCATTAATTCAGTGATATCCCATGATAGCTAATGATTCTAGGTTGTCATGGTGATGACGTCCTATTTAAGTTGGAGTTCTAATATTATTATTGAATTGAATCTATAGAATGGTAATAAATTTTGTATTCATGCGTTTTTGCATAAGAGTGCAACAGCTATTGCACCAAGATCTGAATATTTATAAAACAAGTTATAGTACGAACGCACCTCATTTGACACGTTTCCCGTACAATTTCCGACTTCTTTCTTTGTGTACTACCAATAGCTGTTTTTCAATTATATCCAAATGATTCGATTGTGAGTATAAAAGACACCTTGAAGTAAACAAAACACCTTGAAATAAACAATTGGGAGTTAATAATTTAAAAATTAATTCTGTATTTTTTCCATTCATTAATTTCTATTCGAATATAATTATACACTATAGTATGTTTCAGAAAATGTGATTGGTTAACTAGTAACTTGGTGCAACAGCTATTGCACCAAGATCTGAATATTTATAAAACTAGTTATAGTAGAAACGCACCTCATTTGCCACGTTTCCAGTATAATTTCCGACTTCTTCCTTTTTTTATGTACTTCCAATAGTTGTTTTTAAATTATATCCAAAATGATTCGATTGTCAGTAGAAAAAACACCTTGAAGTAAACAAACATCTTGAAGTAAACAAAATACCTTGAAGTAAACTAAACACCTTGAAGTAAACAACTGGGAGTTAATAATTTGAAAGCTAATTCTGTATTTTTTTCATTTCTGAAATTCTATTCGAATATAATTATACACTATAGTATATTTCAGAAAATGTGATTGACTAACTAGCAACTTGGTGCAGCAGCTATTGCACCAAGATCTGAATATTTATAAAATTAGTTATAGTACAAACGCGGCTCATTTGCCACGTTCCCCGTACAATTTCCAACTTCTTCTTTTTTATATATTTCCAATAGCTGTTTTTCAATTATATCCAAAATGAAAAGAATGAGATTGTCAGTAAAAAAAAAAAAAAAACACATTGAAGTAAATAAAACATCTTGAAGTAAACTAAACACCTTGAAGTAAATAAAACATCCTGAAGTAAACTAAACACCTTGAAGTAAACTAAACACCTTGAAGTAAACTAAACACCTTGAAGTAAACAACTGGGAGATAATAATTAAAAAACTAATTTTGTATTTTTTCCATTCATTAAATTCTATTCGAATATAATTATACACTATAGCATGTTTCAGAAAATGTGATTGACGAACTAGCAACTTGGTGCAACAGCAATTGCACCAAGTTCTGAATGTTTATAAAACTAGTTATAGTACGAACGCGCCTCATTTGCCGCGTTTCCCGTACAATTTCAGACTTCTTTTTTTTTATGTACTACCAATAGCTGTTTTTCAATTATATCCAAAATGATTCGATTGTCAGTAGAAAAAACACCTTGAAGTAAACAAACATCTTGAAGTAAACAAAATACCTTGAAGTAAACTAAACACCTTGAAGTAAACAACTGGGAGTTAATAATTTGAAAGCTAATTCTGTATTTTTTTCATTTCTGAAATTCTATTCGAATATAATTATACACTATAGTATATTTCAGAAAATGTGATTGACTAACTAGCAACTTGGTGCAGCAGCTATTGCACCAAGATCTGAATATTTATAAAATTAGTTATAGTACAAACGCGGCTCATTTGCCACGTTCCCCGTACAATTTCCAACTTCTTCTTTTTTATATATTTCCAATAGCTGTTTTTCAATTATATCCAAAATGAAAAGAATGAGATTGTCAGTAAAAAAAAAAAAAAAAAACACATTGAAGTAAATAAAACATCTTGAAGTAAACTAAACACCTTGAAGTAAATAAAACATCCTGAAGTAAACTAAACACCTTGAAGTAAACTAAACACCTTGAAGTAAACTAAACACCTTGAAGTAAACAACTGGGAGATAATAATTAAAAAACTAATTTTGTATTTTTTCCATTCATTAAATTCTATTCGAATATAATTATACACTATAGCATGTTTCAGAAAATGTGATTGACGAACTAGCAACTTGGTGCAACAGCAATTGCACCAAGTTCTGAATGTTTATAAAACTAGTTATAGTACGAACGCGCCTCATTTGCCGCGTTTCCCGTACAATTTCAGACTTCTTTTTTTTTATGTACTACCAATAGCTGTTTTTCAATTATATCCAAAATGATTCGATTGTCAGTAGAAAAAACACCTTGAAGTAAACAAAACACCTTGAAGAAAACAACTGTTGTTAATAAGTTAAAAACTAATTCTGTATTTTTTCCATTCATTAAATTCTATTCGAATGTAATTATACACTATATGTTTCAGAAAATGTGATCGACTAACTAATTTAGTGCAACAGCTATTGCACCAAGATCAGAATATTTATGAAACTAGTTATAGTACGAACGCACCTCATTTGCCACGTTTCCCGTACAATATCCGACTTCTTTTTTTTATGTACTACCAATAGTTGATTTTCAAATATATCCAAAATGATTCGATTGTCAGTATAAGAAACACCTTGAAGTAAGCAGAACATCTTCAAGTAAACAAAACACCTTGAAGTAAACAACTGGGAGTTAATAATTTAAAAACTAATTCTGAATTTTTTCCATTCATTAAATTCTATTCAAATATAATTATACACTATACTATGTTTCAGAAAATGTGATTGACTAACTGACAGATGGTGATATGAATTATTCATGCAGTCCAGGAAAGGCCGTCAAATTTTTGATAGAATATTACTGTTTAACTCGGTAATGTAGATATGATGGAATCTAGTAGAACGTTTGTATTCTTAAGATTGATGTCTTAAGGTTATGAACCCCGAACTCTCTTTAATGTAGTGGGCGGAGGATTATTGAAATTTATTTTGTAAATGCTTTTTCAAAATCTTTCTAGCATACTTGACAAGTTTATATAAGCATTTTATCTAAAGGGTCTATTAGCCCCCGATATGCTATATTTTTCGGACAGCAGTTAAAATGCCCTCTCTAAAAAATAACGTTCCGTTGTATAAGCCAGACGTAAAACAAAGCAGACGTATCACTGTACGGTTAAATACTCTACTGCAATTTTTTTAACTTCTAAGCTTCGCACAATTTGAATTTTTATACCATCGTATTGGGGAAAAACAGTACTTTTAAATGCAATTTATTTGAAAACTGAATCTCAATTTATTTTTGAGATATTATTATTATTATTATTAATTTTTTTTTAGTTTTTAGAGCCATTTGTTTAATGTTGGCAACTCAAGTACTTCATTTCCGCAGAACGTAAAGAGAAAATAGCTGGTAAATAGTAATTATATCTTTTTGTTGCCATTTTCACATAACACCTTAAAAAAAAGTAATTAAAATATGTGCTATTTTCAAAAAAATATAAATGAATGATTTCTGATAAAACATGGAGCTATTATAAACTATATTTAATTTTAAGTATCTATATTAATATTGCAAACAAATGAAGGCCTATGAATCATTAGATTGACGATTTTTTTTTTCGAGTTTCTTGAATGACGACATGTCATTTTTATTTGTTTGTTTGGATTTGTCTATTATCCAGCGATAGTGACACCCTATGCATACTTTACTGTAGACGTTGTTTAAGACTGAAGCGTAAATATGGAATTCTTCAGCGGATGCGAAAGACATAATTTTATAAGAAATAAAAGCGCGTCTTTTAAGTCTTAAAACTGAAATATGTTTTGTACTATCTATATTTATATACATATATATTTTTGTTTTCCATCGGGGACGGCACTATATTCTGAAAAAGCAAAATTCCTGTTTTCTAATTATTTGATGTTTACTGTTTTATACATCTGTTAGAACACATAAAATAGATGTTATCTTATTTCAAAATCACACACATTTTTTTTTTTTTTTTTTTTTTTTTTTTTTTTAAGTTCAAAAAATGTACAGTCATGGAAAAAAATTAAACACCCCTACTAACTCTGCAACTGATTATAACAGAAGAAAGTTATCAAATGATTGGAAATAAAGTATACTTTTAAATGATGCATATAAATATTAATTCATTAGTAAAAAAAATAAATAAATAAATAAATAAAAAATAAAAATGCAATTTAACAAATTACAACGACCATTTGGGAAATGATTTTTTCAAAGACTAAAATTTAAGACATAAAAAATCGCACGGAGTTGATCCTACATTACGTACGCCATGAATTACACATTAATAGTGTTATTACACGTAAAAATTGCAAGCGACAGAAATCGCCTGCGACTCGTACGTATTATCCACCTGAAACTTGTGTATTATCCAAGCATTTCATTGGCTGTTCGGGAAAAGGCTTTTCCATCGTCAGACTTCCAAGAAATCTGACGGCCAATTTTAAATGAAATTTATTTCTTAAACTTCTAAACATCCCACAATATTACTTTTTACACCGTCATATAGAGAAAAAAAATGTACTTTTAAATGCAATTTGTCTGAAAGCTGTATCTGAATTTGTTTCTGGTTTATTAATTTTTTTTTTTGCAGTTTTTATTACTTTTTTGTCATAGTGGCAACACTCTGTTGCCCATCTCTGTTGAAAGTAAAGGGAAATACAGATTACTGTATAGACCCATCAGAAAACGAATAAAATGATGAATAAACCAATAAAAACCTTCAGATATGTTTTTGATTTTCTACCCTGACGAGGACAATAACCCTTTTTCCAAATGGTTAAAAACACTTAAAAAAATATTAGTTGAACTTAACTAAAGACTTTTAATTAGTTTTTAAAACATATTTGTAAAAAAACAAATAAACAACAAAAAAAAAGTTTAATTGTCGATAAAGTGAACGTTGTGTTTTAAATGTAGAATTATTCACGGTGGGGACTTTTGACACATATTCATTAAAAGACTATAGTTAAATATTTACATTATTTTGTCGAAAAGGTATTGAATAGCTTTAAAAAAAACTTAAATATAAATATGAATGAAAATATTAAGAAGTTTGCTATATTTTCTAATATTTATCCCTTCGGACCTTAAAATGTACAATCGTGGCAAAAAAAGTAAACACCTCCTACTAACTTTGCAACACATTATTGTAGAAGAAAGTGATTGGTGCCAAACGATTGGAAATAAAGTCTACTTTTAAGTTATGTATATAAAATTTGCTTAAGAGGCCATCTACCTATAAAAACGAACCCAAACTTAGTTTTTTGCAATAGCAATACCCAAGTTTGACACCATAAATAACATAAATAAACTCTACACCCTTCAATTTGTCTAAATATAAATTTTCACTAAATTCGTACTATTAGTTTCAGAGAAATTAACTAATTTAAAATGAGCCTATTTTAGGGGTCGTATCCAAATTGAAGTTCGGTACTCGATTGTTGAAATGCTACAGAATGACTATATCACTTCTATTAGTGTATTATATCTTGCCAATAGGACCCTTTCACTCGCTTAATATGCTTCGACTATTGCCAGCCGAAATGTTTCAATAAATTGAGTATAATATATTTTTTTTTTCAAATTACGCTTTTCTGCCCATCATATACAGCTCCTTAAACCATCATTTTGATATTTTTTAATCATCGAAAACTGCTTGGAAGAAAATTTTGAAATTGAAAATTCGCATGAAGCAGGACATAATAAATATAAATCTATAAAAAGTTTACAATTCCTTTTTTTTTAGAATATTAATTTTATAATTCACAATTCACATTATAATTTTTTCTAATTACAAATTCAATGTAATTATGTTTGGGTTTCTTAGTATTATAACTGCACAAAAAATGATCACATTAGGATTATAATCTCAGGAGATATTAATAAAAACATGAAAATGTAATTTAACATTAAAAGCTCTAAATTTTGAATGTTTATTAATCAAGAACTTATCATGCAAATGAGTTGAAATTTCGTTTCTGGACATAGTATGAACGAAATATTCAAAATAAATTGTCAAAATTGGGTGTGGCTATTGAAAAAAAACAAAGTTTGGTCTGATTTTGATTTGTAGATGGCCCCCTAAGGAAATTTTATATACATCATTTAAAAGCAGACTCCAATCATTTGATACTATAGTAATTTTCTTCTATTATAATTAGTTGCAGAGTAAGTAGGTGTTGTTTACTTTTTTTTTCCACGTTTGTACCTTTTCGTGAGAAGAACCCATATCAAGTTTCAGAAAATGTGATTGATTGAGTGATGGAAGATTTTGTAATTTACACGAAGTATTTATTATTTTTCAAAAGGACTTCAAAGTTTTGATGCTGATGGAACTCTATAATGTAGATATGATGGTGTCTAGCTTAAAGTTTATGTTTTTAAGGTTGATGTCATAGAGCGAAGAATTCTGAACTCACTTTAATGTAGTAGGAGGATCACTGAAATTTATTTTTTGAATGTTTTTTCTTTTAAATTGTTTCTCGTACATTTGACAAGTTTATGTAAGCTGTTTATCAAGTGCCTATTATTTAAAGTCTGCGTTTCCGTACATCGTAAATATGTTTGTTGAATTACTTAATTTTGACTTTGTTGAATCTTTTATGTCTGAAACCGACACTCGCTTTTTTGACATTTCTTTTGTACGATTTTGATAGATTTTTTATATATATACATATAAAAATATTCATGTTTTAAATTTTGTACTTTCAAGATCTTGTACATCCTTGCATATCATAATTTGTATGATAATATTATGTTTTGCAATATCAACGGAGGTATACTTTTCTATTCATGTATTAGGTTGATGAACCCTGAACTCTCTTTAATATAACTGTTGGATCATTGAAATTTATTTCATAAGCGGTTTCTGAAATTGTTAATGGTATTTTTGACAAGTCTATGCAAGAGGTTTAATCAAGTGCTTATTATTTAAAGTCCGCGTTTCTATACATATATCCTAAATATATTTGCCGAGTTTATTTAATTTCGTCTAACCTTTTATGTTGAAAAATTACACAGGATGTTTGGAATTTTTTTTTTACGATTCTGATCCATTACGTGTCATTTTCTAAAAGAAATTTTGGGATTTTGAATATTTCATGTGATAAATATAATTGTTAATAACCGTTCAATACCTTAATTCGTGTAAAAGTAACATTTTTTGTAGTATCAACAGAGATATATTTCTTCATTCCTGTTAAACAGCTTTGCAAAGTTCATGAATGATTTTTGGTCGATGTAAGAATAATACTGTTTATCAAATTTAAAAGCATGAAATTACGTAACTGGCACACCTATATATTTAACAACAATAAATCAAATAAATAAATAAATAAAAGGCTTTGCTTTATTACCAGCTACTTTTCTATTTCCCCTTCCCTCTCCCATTTCAAGAATTTCATAATTAATTTAGATGTTTAGCTGGTTGTTTTACGGTAATACAGCTCTACTGATTTGTGATACAAGTGATACAAAAATGTATCAGACCCACAAAATAAGTCATAAACGATTTTAAATTTTTTCAAAGTTCTTGCATTAAAAGTTTTTTCATAAGCTAAATTTGTGAAGGGAGATAAAGAAGGAGACATTAAGAATAGTCGGTTGACCTACCGGCTGTTTCATAAGCTTTCATAAGCTAAATTTGTGAGGGGAGATAAAGAAAGAGACATTAAGAATAGTCGGCTGACCTACCGGCTGCATTGCAAGTATTGATAATTGCGTGCCTCATGAAAAAATGTTTCATTTCAATAATTGCACAAAACTAGTATTATGTTGCCTATTAAATGTTTTTAGATTAATACGAACATTCCCAAAGTATTGAAAATTGCTTTCAAAATAACTTCCAATATAAGACAAATAGTAAGTAGACTTAGGCTCTTAAGATTGATGCCTTAGGGCAGTGGTTCCCAACGTGGGGCGTACGCCCCATAGGGGGCAATATGACTTTTCAGGGGGGCAATTTTAGATTTCTTATTAACAAATTTTCTGTCATTTTTTTTCTAATGAAAGTAGTGTCTTAGTCAAAAATAGATGAAAAAATCTAAAAATAACGGAATAAAAATTAATTTTCAAAACGATCTCATTTAAAAGTTTAAAAAATGCATTAACACCGGAATAATTATGTGAATTTTTTTTCCATAATTTAACACTTTTTATATATTAAAAAATCGTTTTAATTTTTCTGGTCTTAATATTATTTTAGTGAATTCCATCTTTTTTTTTTTTTTTTTTACTATTTATTAAAAAAAAAAAAAAAAAACATATTGTACATTCTGTAATTTTGTAAGAGAAATTTTACATGTGAAATTTTGAAGGGTTTTGACTATTGGCTAAAATTGACTATTTGGACATGTTTAATCTAAAAAATGTTTTGAATGGTCTAAATGTGGTGCTACATTTATGAAATTAATAAAACCCCGTGCGCATCAAGGAAGGAAAAGGTTGAAAGTAAACTTCTTATGGCTCTTCTGCAGACCACATACAGAATATGACATTCATGACATATGCATTTTAAAATTTAAAATTGGAGAAAACATGGTGTCCAAATTATAATAGTGCGGGGGGGAAAAGTCCGCTATCAAAGAAGTATGTTATGAGAGGAAAGAAAAATAGTAACTTAAAATGGATAAAAGCGCGAATCCGGAAATGTAACTTGCAAATTATATTATCCATACAGTCTCGGCGATAAACAAATATAACTTATGTACTAAAATCCATTATAAAATGTATCAGTTCTATCAGATGTAATACGAAATATGAGAGAGATTTCAAGAAATTTTACGAGAATAAAAGTGTAGACTATTTATTACTTTTAAATTTGAGATAAATTGCCAAAAAACAATAAAACTTTTGTAGATGTAAATCCGATGGCATCACTGCATTCATGGTTAAAAGCATACTTGTAATTAAAAAAATATGATTTTGATAAATTAAAGAATGTGAAATCACTTATCAGAGTTAATGCTATTTTCGGATCCATCCGGAAAAATGGAAGTTTATTTTTTATGTGACAATATTTATATGATATAGAAGGGGAGGGGGGGGGGACATCATCATTTTAGAGATGCTTAGGTGGGGAGCGGATAAAAAAAGGTTGGGAAACACTGCCTTAGGGTGACGAACTCTGGACTGCCTTTAATATAGTGAGTGGATCATCGGAATTTATTTAGTGATTCCTTTTTTAGGTGCGTTCGTAATTATATAAATACGTAGCACCTATAGTCGTCTGTCTGTCCGTCCGCATATAACAGAGCAAACACTAACCAACCGAATGGTCTGAAATTTTAAATATATGATTGCTGCAAAATTTTCTCGAGCCATTTAAAATTTTATGAAAATCGGATGTATAGTTTAATGACAGGGACAGTCAAAAGTTTTTCGTATCATTACGGCCAATGGGAAAAAATTATATCAGGTGCATTTTAATGATGTTACAGCCTTTCGAACAGAGTGAAATTGATATGCACTTATGAAGTGCATTAAAATGTACATTCAGTACAATATGCGGTGCAAAAAATATTTATAAAATTAATTATAGTACGAACGCACCTCATTTGCTACGTTTGACGTGAAATTTCCAACTTGTTTTTTTACTTCTTTCTCCCAACTTATTTTGTGTCATCTCCAAAAAAATAACTTTACGTTGTATAAGCCAGCCGTAAACAAAGCAGATGTATCATTGTACGATTAAATGCTCTACAGCAATTTTTTAAACTTCTAAGTATCGCACATTTTCAATTTTTATACCGTCTTATTGAGAAAAAAGTACTTTTAAATACAATTTGTTTGAAAACTGCATCCCCATTTATTTTTGAGATATTAATTTTTTTGTAGTTTTTAATGATTTTTTTTCAATGTTAGCAACTTAAGTACTCCATTTCTGTAGAAAGCAAGGGAAAAATAGCTGTAAAATAGTAATTATATCTTTTTGTTGCCATTTTCTCATAACAATCGAAAAAAATGTAATTAAAATACGTGCTATTTTGAAAAAAATATAAGCGAATGATTTCTGTTAAAACATGGAGCTATTATAAACTATATTTCATTTTAAGTATCTATATTAATGTTACAAACAAATGAAGCATATGAATCATGAGATAGCCTTTTTTTTTTTTTTTTTTTTTTTTTTTTTTTTTTTTTTTTGCCGATTTCCTTTAGTGGCCGTCTTTTTGCTTTATTTGTGTATTATTTCGCGATAGTAACGTCCTATGCATACTTTACTGTAGCTGTTTAACAGTGGATCGTAAATGTGTAATTCTTAAGCGAATGCGAATGACATCATTTTACATAGAATAAAAGCGTGTGCTTTAAGTCTTAAAATTGAAATATTTTTTGTACTATTTATACATGCATATATTTTATTTTTCATCGGGGCGACACTAAATTTTGAAAATGCAGAATTCCTGTTTTCTAGTAATTCTTTTTCGCGCATTTCACAAGTTTGTGTAATGAATTTATCAAGGGCCTATTATTTAAAGTCCATGCTTTTTTATATCATAAATATATTTGTTGAAATTTTTAAGTTTGAAAACTACACAGGCTGTTGTAGCAACAGCTTCTGCCAAGGCGGGGGCCCGGGTTCGATTCCTCAGGTAAGGCATGGGTGCATTTGTGAGTGTCCATTTGCAGTTATATAAATATGTAATAGAAAAGAAATAAAAATTTTTGTGAAATGTTGTTTCTATGTATAATAAGCATCATTCGAGGCGAAAACCATAGTTGCTATAGGCCTCAAAGCAATCCACTACGGTGGACTACTAAGTTCAAAGTCCATGTACACAGACTGGTTAGAGATTTCTTTCGTACGATTTTGATCGAATTTTTTTAAATGTATATTTGTGTTTTAAATGTTGTATTTTAAAGATCTTATTGTTAAACATCCTTGCATGTCTTAATTTTTTCTATAAAGTAATGTTTTGCGGTATCAACTGATGTATGCTTACCAGGTTCATGTTTTATGGTGATGAACTCTGAACTTTGAAATTTGTCTTATAAGAGTTTTCTGAAATTGTTTTTAGTATATATGACAAGTCTATGAAAGAAGTTTAATCAAGTGATTATTACTTAAAGTCTGAGTTTCTTTATGTCCTAAATATGTTTGTCGAGTTTCTTTATTTGAGTTTGTTTAATCTTTCATCTTCGAAAACTACACAGGCTTGGAAATTTTTTGTACGATTTTGATCGATTACGTGTCTTTTTTTAAATAAAAGTTTGCGGTTTTTAATGTTTTATGTGTTAAACCTAATTGTTAACAATCATTCAACACCTTAATTCGCGTAAAAATAATATTTTTTGTAGTTTCAACCGGGATACCTTTCTTTATTCCTGTTCAGCAGGTTTGGAAATTTCATGAATGATTTTTGGTCGAGGTGAGAATAATACTGTTTTTATAAGTTAAAAGCATGAAATTACATAACTGGCACATCTATATATTTAATTAAAAAAAAAAAATAAGTAAAAAGCTTTGCTTTATTACTAGCTACTTTTTTTATGTCCCCCTCCCTCCCTCATTCCAAGAATTTAATAATGAATTTAGATGTTGTTGTCGGCTGGTTGTTTTACCGAGATACAGCTCTACTGATTTTTGATACATGTAATACAGAAATGTATCAGACCCACGGCAGAAGTCATAAACGATTTTCAGTTTTTCAAAGCTCTTGCATTAAAAAGTTTTCATCAGCTAAATTTGTGAGGGGAGATAATGAAGGAGACGAATGATGTAATCATGTATTATACATAATATATTAATTTAAATGTGTTAAAATGTAATCGACTCCCCTCTCTTTTAATGCTAATTCCTTTAGGGTTTTCTTCTTAAACGAAAATCCTCTTTTGTTTAGTCAAAATTCAATATCTTTTAGATTATTTTATTCCAGTTTAAAAGCTCATTCTTCCAGGAAGACGTTTTAATTTAAGTTGTTCTTTGGTGTTATTTATGATGGCCGATTATCTGCACGAGGGATATAGGCCGATGGACAGTGAGTGCCCTCCGTGGAGGTCCTTCTGAGGGAACCTAACCCGTATTTATGAAAGGTTTCCCAGGGTTCGAAGAAAACCACGAAAACTCCGAACGGTTAGGCCGACGGGCGCGATTGGGTTCGAACCAAGCACCTCCCGTCTACCAGTTTCGAAAGCAGAACCTCTCTGCCACTGGTGGGGCTGAGTCGTTCTTTGAAAATCAGTTTCATGTGTTTGTGGTTTTTCAATCATAAAATAAAATTATTTTCTGTCTGGCCTTGTATTTGATTCAGCATTATAGTGTATGCCTTCGTAACGTACTGCTTTTATCATAGCACCAAAAGCAAAAATATTTCAATTCGGAAATATTTCTATTGTAAGAACATTATATTTGTACATTTCCGAACTCTACAAAATACTAAGAAAAAAATTTAAAGTACAAGATTTGAGTGGGGTTATAAATATTGCATAAAATCCCTATAAATTCAAATTTAATTAATCCTTCTAAATCCTTAAATGCCCCTAAAATTCTTCTAAAATTTATTAAATGATTATGTAAATCTTCTAATTTAGTTTAAACAATTCACGAAAAATACTTTAGAAGATAAAATTTTCATGAATTCATAAATCCATAAATCATAAATTCATAAAGGGTTAATACGATGCGTGGATCATCCGATGTTTTTCTTAATTCTTTCTCGCACATGTGACAAGTTTATGTAATCAATTTATCAAGGGCCTATTATTTCTTCTTTATATCCTAAATATATTTGTTGAATCTTTTATGTTTGAAATTTACACAAGCTGTTTAGACATTTATTTTGTACGATTATGATCGATTTTTTTAAATATATATCTTAATTCAACTGTAACCTTGAACTAGGTCATTGTAATGGTGTTATTACACGAGGAGTCAAAGTCGCTTGAAATTCCAGGTGTCTCCGTGATATTCCTATGGCTCCAGGGGAGTCGCTTCGAAAGCAAGCAACTTTTTTCTGTCTGAGCGTCTTTGACGCCTGAAACGAAGCGAGTCGCCAGTAACAACCAATCAAATGCTCGGAAATCTGACGAAGGAAAAGCCTTTACCCGAACCGCCAATGAAATGCTTGGATAATACGTAAGTTTTAGGAAATCTGACGAGTCACAGGCGATTTTTGTCGCTTGAAATTTTTACGTGTAATAACACTATAATAACACCATTAGTTATTACACGAGGCACCAAAGTTACCTATAATTCCAGGCGTCTCCATGTTGGATACAGTTCCCTATGGTTCAACATATGGTCTCAACATAGGCGTCCTCTATGGTTCCAAAAGAGTCGCTTGGAAAGCAAGCATCTATTTTGTGTCGGAGCGATTTTGACTCCTGAAACGAAGCGAGTCGCCAGCAGCAGCCAATCAAATGCTTAGAAAATTGACGATGGAAAAGCCTTTTCCCGAACAGTCAAGGAAATGATTGGAAAATGAAAAAAATGGTAGAAGATGTTACGGAAAAAGTGACGAGTCGCAGGCAATTTTTGTCGCTTGAAGTTTTTACGTGTAATATCACTTTAAGAATCATGAACAGAACTTGGGTTATAGTTAATTGACTTTAATTAAAATGAAAAGGAAATATACGTTAAATAGGGACTATTTACATTTAAAGCTACAGAATCTGAGAGCTCCGTAAAGCTCGACATCTCGTTACAACTGACTTTTCTGTTTTCAATGATTGTAAACTCGGTTTATCCCTTACCGGCGCGGAGTAATTCTGTTTATAAACTGATGAAATAATGGACTGACACCGCAATTTATAAACGAATTTATTAAAAAATACGAACTTGCTTAATTTCATGTACATTATATTAGGAAAATTTTAGTTAAATATTCTTGGCGTCGTTTGTCAGTTTTGGAATTAAAAAAGTCCTTCCGGCCAGTGCCGGGAGGAAGAGGTATCTTTCATATTCCTTATTTTTAAAAAGCAAGCTTATATTATTCAAACGCACGAAGCTCAATTTAGTGGAAACCGATTGTAGGAGATTCAATACTCATTTTTATCAATACTAAATCATGAGAATTTCGCAAAATTATTCAGCTTTATCCAAGCTGTTTTTATTTAAAGTAACTTATATTTGGTTGCCAAATTTGGCGACATCTTGAAGTTCTTGCCATTTTAAGACAACATGGTGGATGAAGCTAACGAGTGAACTTGGTCGAGACCTTAGTAGTTCCTGTGCACATGCTCATTCACATCGGAATCGGTTGATATATATAAGTGATGTCGCAGGCAAAAAAATCAGATTTTTCAAAATGTCACCCACATTAGAAATTGAAACTGCTATATCTGAGCCATTTTTTAAGATAAAGACAAAACAAATCAATTTTTAATTTTTTTGGACCTCACTTTAAATATAATTTTTTTTAATTTAATGGCATCATTTTTTAAACAAGATGACTGATGAAGCTGGTCAGCTAACTTGGTCGAGACATTACGATATACTATCCACCTGCCTTCTTAAATCGAAATAGGTTAATAAATACGCGTGTTATCGCGTGACAAATATCAGATCGTTTCAAAATGTCAGCCATGCTAGAAATTCAAAGTGCTATAACTCTGCCATTTTTTATGATAGAGACGAAACAAAAAATGCTCCGGAATCTTTGTATTAAGGTCAAACACATACAAATAAATCTTTTTCATTTTCCAAATTTTTGGTACCTCATTTTAAATTTTAAATTAAAAAAAAATTTAAATGGCCGTCATTTTGAAACAAGATGGCGGATGAAGCTGGCGAACGAACGCGGTCGAGGAACTGGTATGTACTATGTACACACCAAGTTATATCCAAATCGGTTGATAAATACGCCTGTTATCGCGTGAAAAAAATCAGGTCGTTCCAAAATGTCAGCCACAATAGAAATTCAAAATGCTATAACTCAGCCATTTTTTAAGATATAGACGAAACAAAAACTTCTTCGGAATTTTTGTATCAAGGTCAAACACATACGAAAAAATTATTTTTTAATTTTTGATTTTTTGGTACCACATTTCAAATTTTAAATTTTTTTTAAAAAATTTAAATAGTCGCCATTTTGAAACAAGATGGAGGATGAAGCTGGCCAACGAACTCGGTCGAGGCATTGGTTTGCACTATGTATACACGAAGTTACATCCAAATCGGCTCATAAATACGAGAGTTACAGTGTGACAAAGATCAGATATATATATATACTAGCAGGAATGACCGAGCTAAGCTCAGTCAAAATTAGCTTTCTGTTTATCTCGATATATTTTTCCGACTGAATCATTCTTGCTGTTTTAGATGCAATTAGCTGGACCGTGAAACATAGTGACCCAAAATGACTCACAAATCGAATTTTTTCGAACATGGGACCTATCACAATGCTCTTCTTGAGCCTGAAAACGATGGAATACAAAATTTAGTGAAAATCGTTAGTCGTTTTCTAGGTAAAATAAGCTTGATCAAAAAACCACTAACCGAAATTCATCGACAGATGTGAGCTATTTCAATGGTCTTTTTGTACTGGGAAACGGTATAACAAAAAAAATTGCCAAAATTGTTTGAACCTTTTTGAGACGCCGTTAGCTGGACCCCGACCCATTATCGCCAAAATGACCCACTAATAGAATTTTCTTGAGCATGCGACCCAGCCCAATGGTTTTATCTTGTCCAGAAACGGTGTAGTACAAAGTTTTGTCAAAATCTTTTGAGCGGTTTTTTAGATACAGTTAGCTTGATCCTGATCCATTAGGACCCAAAATGACACATTCATTGAATTTTCTTGAATGTGCGACCCTGCCCAATACTCTTATCATGCCCGGAAACGGTATTATACAAAATTATGTTAAAATGTTTTGAAGCGCTTTTTAAATACAATTAGCTTGACCCTGATCCATTGTGACCCAAAATGAATCACTTATCGAATTTTCTTGAACATGTGGCTTAGGCCAATTCTCTTCTCATGCCCAGAAACGGTATACGTAATATAAAATTTGGTCAAAATGTTTTGAGCATGTTTTTAGATTCAATTAGCTTGACCCTGGACCATTGTGACCCAAAATTACCCACTAATTGAATTTTCTCGAACATGTGACTTAACCCAATGGTCCTCTCATGACCAGAAACTGCCTTATATTAAAAAATTTTGTGAAAATATCTTGAGCCGTTTTTTTAGATATAATTAGCTTGACCCTGACCCAAAATGACACACTAATCGAATTTTCTCGAACACGTGACCCATCCCAATGGTCTTTTCGTGCCCGAAAACAGTAGGGTGCAAAATTTCGTCAAAATCGTTAGAGCCGTTATCTAGATAAACTTAGCTTGACCCACTGTGACCCAAAAAAGACCCACTAATCGAATTTCCTCGAACATGTGACTTAGCTCCATGGTCTTCTCGTAATCCAAAACTGTAGAATATAGAGTTTAGTGAAAATCGTTAGAGCCGTTTTTTAGATAAAAATAACTTGACCCACTGTGACCCAAAAATGACCCACTAATCGAATTTGTTTGAACACGTGACCCATCCAAATGGTCTTTTCGTGCCCGAAAATGGTTAGATACAAAATTTAGTTAAAATCGATTGAGTCGTTCTTTACATATAATTAGCTTGACCCTGACCCATTATGACCCAAAATGATCCACTAATCGAATTTACTCGAACACGAGACCCATCCCAATGGTCTTTTAGTGCCCGAAAATGGTTAGATACAAAATTTAATCAAAATCGATTGAGCCGTTCTCTAGATATAATTACTTTGACCCTGACCCATTATGACCCAAAATGACCCACTAATAGAATTTTCTCGAACACGAGACCCATCCCAATGGTCTTTTCGTGCCCGAAAACAATAGGGTGGAACATTTCGTCAAAATCGTTAAAGAAGTTATCTAGATAAACTTAGCTTGACCCACGGTGACCCAAAAATGACCCACTAATCGAATTTTCTCGAACATCTGACTTAGCCCAATAGTTTTCTCATAATCCAAAACTGTAAAATATAGAGTTTAGTGAAAATCGTTAGAGCCGTTTTTTAGATAAAATTGGCTTGGCCCATAGTGACTCAAAAATGAACCACTAATCGAAGTTTCTCGAACATGTGACCTAGCCCAATAGTTTCTTCGTGTCGAAAAACGGTTGGATGTGAAATTTGGTCAAAATCGATTGAGCCGTTTTTTAGATATAATTAGCTTGACCTTGACCAATTACGACCCAAAATGACCCACTAATCGAATTTTCTCGAACACGTGACCTAGCCCAATGGTCTTATCATGCCCGAAAATGCTAAAATACAAAATTTCGTCAAAATCGATTGAGCCGTTCTCTGGATATAATTAGTTTGACCCTGACCCATTATGACCCAAAATGATCCACTAATCGAATTTTCTCGAACACGAGACCCATCCCAGTGATCTTTTCGTGCCCGAAAATGGTTAGACACAAAATGTAGTCAAAATCGATTGAGCCGTTCTCTAGATATAATTAACTTGACCCTGACCCATTATGACCCAAAATGATCCACTATTGGAATTTTCTCGAACAAGAAACCCACCCCAATGGTCTTTTCGTGCCCGAAAACAGTAGGGTGCAAAATTTCGTCAAAATCGTTAAAGAAGTTATATAGATAAACTTAACCTGACCTACGGTGACCCAAAAATGACCCACTAATCGAATTTTCTCGAACATGTGACTTAGCACAATAGTTTTTTCGTAATCCAAAACTGTAGAATATAGAGTTTAGTGAAAATCGTTAGAGCCGTTTTTTAGATAAAATTGGCTTGACCCATAGTGACCCAAAAATGACCCACTAATCGAAGTTTCTCGAACATGAGACCTAGCTCAAAAGTTTCTTCGTGTCGAAAAACGGTTGGATGTGAAATTTGGTCAAAATCAATTGAGCCGTTTTTTAGATATAATTAGCTTGACCTTGACCCATTACGAACCAAAATGACCCATTAATCGAATTTTCTCGAACACGTGACCTAGCCCAATGGCCTCATCATGCCCGAAAATGGTAGAATACAAAATTTCGTCAAAATCGTTAGAGCCGTTTTTAAGATAAAATTTACATACACACGCACACATACATACACACACAATTTTTGCTCGCATTATAGTATAAGATATATATGTATGTATCAACTTTTGAACGGAGGGTGGTTTCGGTGTCTGGGGTCATGTTCGATGAAAATATACCAAAATTTTTTGAAATCGCTTTCCTCCGAACGGCTGCAATAGGTAGCTTTTTGTAATGAAAGCTACCTAATTAGGTGTCCTTTTTTAAGGACACCGCGCCGGTAAGGGTTAAATAGTGAGAATTTGCTGAGTCCCTTACATAAAGGAATTATTGTCGTGTCCATTGGTTCATCCACGGGGGATCTAAGAGGGCTGGAGCCTCTCTCAGACTAAACTAGAAATTTACATTTTTTTTTTAAATTATTAAAGAATATTTTTGTTATTTTTAATAGGTCCTTAAAAAATCTGAATTTTTGAAAAGATATTAATTTTGTCACACAATTGTTTATCTTTTGTAAACTTTATTATGAAATTCGAAATATTAGCATGTTTAAAATTTACTTCATTAAAATTTTAAGTCAGCAGAAAAGATGTAAGTCAGGACCAAGGAAAGAAAAGAGCCCGGTAGCGGGTCGGGCCAGATATCGGCCCCATACATTCTCAGAAAAAGCTGTAAATTTATGAGCGTTTGCTCTTCAATTTTCATGGGCAACAGCCTTATTTGATGAAAAACGGTCTGATCCACTAAAAAAATACGGTACGACCAAATACATTTTCCTCCGCTAGGGTGTAACCCTTCGTTTTAGTTGTGTTTCGAAAAATCGGTAGCTGACACGACTCGTGTCATTAAATAAAACAGTAAAATGTAAATAAAACACAAATTTAAGACATGTAATCGAATTTCGCGCTTAATCACTTTAAATGAACAGAACCAAAAAGACTGATTGTAAAAAGCGATTTTGTGATTTTTTTGGCGGTTAACTTTTGACGTGAGGTCAAAGTGAAAATATAGCTGTTAATAAGTTTCAAAATTTTATTTGAACGCATTATTGCTATTTTTCATATTAATTTAATTTGTAATATTGATAGTGGATATTCTAAAAAATATATTATATGTAAAAAAATCTGCTACAGTTATCAATAATAAAAAAAAAGTAGATCCCTGCGAGGTTTTCTAACAACAGTGTTCGAGATTATTGGCTGATACGTTTTTTCATTAATTTTTGATTAACTGCAATTCTTTTTATCAAACAGCGTGCTTTAACAATATGTAAGTATACTACACTATGTGGCCAAAGGTGACAGGTCACTTGCGATTTTAGACGTTTTGTTTAATATCTAGAAAAATGCATAAGGAATTAACCTGAAACTGCAAGTGTGTAAATTGTTTAGTATAGGTCATATATTTCGGCGAAGATTTTTTCCCGAAACCCCATAGGGAAGGGCCAACAAATTGAAAAAGAACGAATATTTTTTGGATAACCCTGTAAAAACTAATGTCGCAAAAGCGTTCAAACTCGAGATTATTAATAAGTGGCTTATTGGAATATACTGTGTTCATTTTTATATGGATAGCATGTATACTCGTAGAGAAATTAAGGTTTTTATAAAAATAGTCTCAAATTTCGCCAAGTTTTTTTTTGCTTATAATTTGCAAAGTTCTTAATATTAAAAAAAGTTCTTTTTAGAAAATATGACGAACAATATTGTACACAACACTCTGCTATCAGAATTAAAAAATAATAAAAATTGGATGAAAAATGAGCAGGTTTACAAAAAAATGTTTCACTGCGCATGTGCGTATGCAATCAAAATATAATGTGCATAATTTGTTAGCTAAATGTACAGAGCAACTTTTATAAAAGTCTCAAAAACATAGTTTGAAAAGTCCGATAATAATCGTTTATAGAATAAGCTCAAAATCCTTTGTTCCCAAAATGAAGCAAAAAGTTGAGGGGTTGTATCCATATATCCATTGATTAGTGCCAATATAGCATATACAATATTGCACGTACTACTGTATTTGGATACAGCCCCTCATCTTTTTTGCTTCCTTTTGAGAATAACGGATTTTGAGCTTATTCTATAAACGATTATTATCAGACTTTTCAAACTATGTTTTTGAGATTTTCACAAAAGTTGCTCTATACATTTAGCTAACACATTATGCAAATTATATTTTGATTACGTTCGAGCATACGTAGTGAATTATTATTTAGTAAACCTACTCATTTTTCATACAGTTTTTATTTTTTTTTCATTCTGATTGCAAGGTATTGTGTACAATATTGTTTGTCATATTCTCTGAAAAGAACTTTTTTTTATATTAAGAACTGCAAATTATAAGCAAAAAACTGGGCGAAATTTGGGACTGTTTTTATAAAAACCTTAATTTCTCTACGAGTATACATGCTATCCTCATAAAAAATGAACACTGTATATTACAATAAGCCACTTATTAATAATCTCGAGTTTGAACGCTTCTGCTACATTAGTTTTTACAGGGTTATCCAAAAGATATTTGTTCTTTTTCAATTTGTTGACGGTCCCGTATGGGGTTTCGGCAAAAAATCTTCACCGAAATATATGACTTATACTATACTGTTTACGCACCTGCAGTTTCAGGTTAATTTCTCATGTATTTTTCTAGATATTTAACAAAACGTCTAAAATTGCAAGTGACCGGTCACCTTTGGCCATATAGTATGTGGATGGAAAGCCGCTTGCAGAAGCTTTAAAAAAAAAACCTCATTCATCGCTGTACTTTTAACGTATATAAAGAGAAAAAGGATTTTAACATCAGAAATACTAAATTGAATAAAATAAATCGAAAATTATCTTTCGCACAAATAACTATCAGGAAGCCGTTATAAGGGAATCAATTGAAATAATTGCTAATAAAGATACAGTTTGTAACGATGCACTATCATACGATGGCCATGGAGTAGGAGAGATTAGCTGCATAATAGATAAAAGCTCGTTTTGTTGAAAATTTGAATAATTTTATCTTGCATCTCATCTGACGTACAACCTTTAAATTACAATGTTTTCTTCTGGACAATTCTCGAATAAGCGCAAAGAAAATAATAACAACATTTTAATCCTACTGATGACGGCCTTGTGTTGGCTGAAAACTTTCTGGGTTTTTATAATACAATCGCCCCGTTTAAACGAATATTGGCGGTTCCAGAAATAATATTTGATTAAGCGGGGTATTTGATTAAACGGGGAATCAAAACTGTAATATTTAATTCATAATAAAAAGGCAAAATAACCATCTACGGTATATTTATTTAACAAAATAATAAATAGTTAATAGAATAACATAAACTAAAATAAATACAAATTCTAATATAAAGTAAATACATATTAATTTAATGTTAGAACATACATTTATATGGTTTACATCACACTTGATGCAGCTAGTTTAAATTGGATCAAAACTTTGCTACTTCTAATTTACGTTACTTATACTGCCTTAAAAAATCATTTAAAGTGGTTTGTTTAAGTGGAATTTTAAAGGAGTAAATATCCAGTTATTTTTCGAATGAGAGCAAAATATCACAACTACCTTCTCGAGTCTCAAAAAGACGGTACATTGCCATTAAAGCCTGGTTAACAGCAAGAAGTGATGGTGGGGAGATCAATGTGGGGAAATCATTTGACCTGTCCATTTATACACCTGCTGGCCGAAATCATTGCAGGAAGAGCTGAAAATTTGTTTTCAGCGTAAAGGAACCGAAAATGAAAAACGTGGAAGGAAATTTCAACTGAAACATGTTTTCAACGCCTATTTTCAAACATCGGTCATACAGTTGTTATTCGATTAAGCGGGAACGTTCGTAAAAGGTATTTGGTTTAAGCGGGGGAAAATAACACAGAGCCACTAGGAATAAATTCGGTTCTGGAGGATTCTATTCGAATAAGCGGGTTATTCGATTATCCATAACCCGATTAAGTGGGAAGGATGTACATTTTAAGGGGTCTTGTACCTTTTAAACGCGTCGAAAATTAACGAAAATCTTCAAAGTTTGAATTAGTCTATCTTCAAAACCTTTTTATATATAAACATGGAATTTTGGATATTGATTAAACAGATTGTGCTTTGTAAAGTGCTACCATTAAAAATTTATTAACCCTTTACAGAATTTGTGTATTGTTGAAATCAAAATAGCTCTTTTTTTTACCCCATAAGTCATTGCGCGCATGATATCTTGAGAAAGTATGTATGGATTATCATGAAATTTGGTAAATATACTAAACAAATATGTGTGTTTAAAATGATCTACTTTTAAGTACTTACAATGGTAATATTTTTAGTTATGACTATTTTTATTCATTAAAAATACAATTTTTTTTTTATCTTTTTTTACGAAAATATTTTTTTATATAGTTAATGAAATAATTTTAGCCTAAGAGTAGATCAATTTAAACACACATATATGTTTAGTATCTTTACCAAATTTCATGCCAATCCATACATACTTTCTCAAGATATCATGCGCGCAATGACTTATGGGGTGAAAAAAAGAGCTATTTTGATTTCAACGATACACAAATTCTGTAAAAGGTTAATAAATTTTTAATGGTAGCATATTACAAAGCACAATCTGTTTAATCAATATCCAAAATTTCATGTTTATACATAAAAAGGCTTTGAAGATAGACTAATTCAAACTTTGAAGTTTTTCGTTAATGTTCGACGCGTTTAAAAGGTACAAGACTACTTAAGATAGTTTTAATGTATATTTTAAATATCGTTCTATTATATGAATGCACCTGAAAGCTATTTTTGTACAATTATTTGTGCTTTGTTATATGTATTAAGCGCCACGTCAGTCACCGGTGACTGAAACTGAACTTCCCGTTAAAAACGCGTCATTGACCGATGACTGATGGTTTAAAATATGATACAAAACTAAATATATATATATATTGTTTCAAGTAATTACTGAAAATTTATTTAAAATTCACTTACCTTTTATTTATTACAGGATTATACTTTCTTAAATATTACTTAAAACATTGTAAATTTTTCAGCTTCAATGTCAGTCACCGTGGCACTAACGTGTTAATTATGAGAAATACTATATATGATGATTTTCACTTATATTCAGTAACCCGGGGACCACGGGTTTATCCTCTTGTCTTTTTAATGAAAAAACTATATATTTAAGTGCATGTGTGTTCATTTTTATATCAAAGAAAAATTGGTATTAGAGATATAATTGTAGACTACTTTTACCCGACTGAAAAGGTTTATGTGTTTCACGCGTATCTGGGTATGTGGATTTCTTTATACCCTCGAAACATCCCAAAGGCTGGTTGGATTTTAATGAATGAGGTCTCTATCAATTTGTCTTAATGGCCCGATGGTTATAGGCTAGGTTTTGTTTTTATAAATTCAAAATGGCGGCCGTAAAATACAAAATGGCGGTAGAGACTAAAAAAATTACGCACCCTATTGAATGGCATATCATTGGACAGGTCTTTGAAAATGAAGACGATGTTTCATTGACTATTTTACAGTCAGAAGCTCCGTTAAAATATTATACAACTTGGAAGTTGTGTATGTAGGATCTCTATCTTTACAGCAACTCTAACCATCATAGACATCTATAGAGTATAGACCTCATCCAAACAGTGTTTATAGATAGGAACTATCAATTAAACACAACTTAAAAGTCATCAAGTAAATAAAAAAAATAGGTAAGTAATATAAACAAGTAATATAAAAAAAATATTTTAAGTCAATTCCTACTTAGGTCAATAAGAGAATTTTTTTTCTCCCATTCTTCTTTCCTCTTGAGTGGCGCTTAAAATGCCTTGATCAAGAAGAGGGCTCTCTCGATTATTGAAAATTAATTAATTTAATTAAATTAATGAATTAATATTTGAAAAAAAATGGATTAACATCAAGTGTTATCCACTACAAGTTTAAAAAAATTTATTTGAGCTTGATTGGATGAAAAATAAGTATTTTATTAACGATTGGAAATTTGAACAAGATATATATAGCGAGAGTGTGAGCTAATAGTAGGAACTGAAAAAAAAATAGTTTCACATTGATGAGAAATAATTAATTAGTTCGCTTTTTACGCGGTCGGGTTTTTTGATTTTTTTTTAAATTAATTGTTTATTCATAATTCTATTAAATTCTGGACTAATTTTCTTTCACTTCGGTATAGGTTCGTCTTCGGGTTTGAATATTTCGTGTTCGGTCAGTTTCGGGTTGAAGTATAGATACTTCAAGACCTAGTTTTTGGTTGACTTAAAGCAGAATTTTCCGGTTCGGGTCATGTGCAAGCCGACCCTTGCCAGACTCTTTTAATCTCCACATTGTTAATGAATTCTACAACTTTCTAGTGTTCCTAGTCATTAAAATTGAGGTTAACGGAAGAAAATTCTGATACAATATTAAAAAAACCCATTTCCTTTTAATTTGAAATTTGTTATGAATTTATGTTTATATAACAATGCTAATAATTAAAATCATGTTTTGCATAGATTAGCAGCTCTTGAATTACTTTGACGAAGCTTTTTAATGATGTCAGGATTCAACTAATTCCCAGCATCATAAATTGTTTACTTAGGCACGCCGGTTTCCTGAAATTGTATCTGTTGCATCTTTAAAATTTCACACAGTTTCCATAGCTGCAGATAAAGAATATATACAACTTGTTATTTGCAATTTAAATGCATAAATATCAGATTTCAACTCGGGAAAGTAAATATCATCTATCCGTTAAACTGAATTAGATTAGTATGTGTAAGATTATACATCTTTCTGCCATGCATAATAGATGTCAAAATATACATTGCAGTATCTAGACACATGCGTGTTTTAGCTGTCAGTACACTTCAATTGTTATTGGTGTTATCGTTTTCCCAAGAGATTAAGACTTCGGTCAGTGTTGAATTCAGACACTTTTATCCGGGAGAGATTTCTGTGGCTTCCGAGGGACATTATAGAGTTCCGGGGGGGGGGGGGGGTGGATTGCGCTTTTTGACCATTGAAAACACAAAATCTTAAATCTTCCGGAGGGGACATCTCACTGCTCCGGGGGGGGGGTGTCCCCCCCCCCCCGGGCCACCCCCAAATTCAACACTGACTTCGATTTAGTTGTCAGCTCGATTAGAAATCTTTACGGGCCGGACTTTACAGACCAGTGCCCGGCCCAAACGAAGACTATCTTGGCCCAGCCCTGTGTAAAACCAAGAAGCTCGGCCCAGGCCCGGCCCGACCCGTACAATAATCAGTGGAGACAGGCACGGTGCGTCCTGTACAAAAATTGATGAAATGAGGCCCGGCCCGGCCTGACTCAATTTTTACAAAAAATTCCATTTTCCTTCAGGGCAGTTGGAAGCTCCTATACCCATCAGTTAAATTAATGTAATTTTTTTCAGAAACTGCACCATAGGTATTCACTTGAAATTTTTTATATACATAATATGAATAAATCCTAATAAAGTGAAGTCAAGTTTATAAACAGATATTCTTTAGTTATTTTTTTTAATTCTGAAATAAAAAAAAACTTTTAAATAACAATAAACTTCATTTTTCCAAAGAAAAATGTTGTACAAATGTTTGTAATAAAAGTTCACTTCAGATTGATCAGGGATATGTGCGAAATATTCTGGCAAGATTGCAAACAATTACATTAGTAGTTTCTACAAAAATGTACATCGAGCTTCAAAAAGCAGCATTTTGAAAAAATTGAGTTTGAAGTTTACGTATACAATATTTATGTATGATGAAACAAACAAAATTACTTAATTTTTTTTAAACTTCTTCTTGTCGTAGAAACAAAAGCAATATAAAGTTTGAAAAGGGGAAAATAAAGGACTTAAAATATTAAAAAAATAAAAGACTTTTTTCACGAATTTGACTTGCAACTGCCCTTAACGTAAAAATAAGATTCTTTTAAAGAATACTGCCTAAATATTTATGGGGAAATTTTTAAAGTATATTTCAGATTACAATGTGTTCGAAACACAGAAAGTACACGATATATACATTAATGAATACTTAGACTCTTAACCATTACATTCAAATGAAGATTCATTTTTAAAAAAATGTAGTTTAGAATAAAAGAAAAAAAAAGAGGGTTAAAAACATCATAACTTTTGAAGCATTATAATAAATAGAAGATTTTTGAAAATATTTCTGTGTAAATTATTTAGATATATTTCCAAATTTTCTCTTAAGAGGAGTTCATTATTGCTTTCACTATTTTTACAAAACATATTGGCTGTTCGACGCGTTCTGGGAACAGGCTTATTTAATTAAGTCCTGCTGCAGTCCAATCCGAATGTGTTGAAAAAAAGGTTAAGCTCCGGCTCAAACACAATATAACTATCCGATGCCGACCTCTACGCTGGACATGTTATATTTATGTATTGATGTTGTCAAACTAGCATTGGCTCGTGCAGTACATTTATAATTATACTCGTGAAAGTTATATCCATTGAAAATAGTTCATATTTTATCGGCTTCGTTTATAATTTTACATTGGGCCAGTCGTCCGGGCCGGTTTATTTTTTTATAAAAAAAAATTGTCTTTATTCTGCCGACCTGACACGGCCCGGCCCGTTTGAAAATTTGCCTTCATTTTGTCAAGCCGGGTACGGGCCTCGGGTGAAGCCCGGTTCCTTCCGGAACCTCTGCAACTAGTTTATATTTTAGTTTTTCTTTTTCTTTTCTCTCTAAAGCAGTTTCATTGAACAAAATGAAAATATTTATGTAACGGTTTGCAGCGCTATATATCCGTTATATTAAAAATTTGTTAACCTTACAGTGGCGCATTGTGATTTTTGCACGAGTATATATTTTACCAAAATATTAGTCAATATTGACTTACTACTAGAGTCCTACATCTGGTCTGGTAAGCCAATTTAACTCGAACCCGATCTGACGCTAATTTTTTTTCGCTGCGAGGCGGCTCTACGCAGTTAAAAAAAAAATACTCTAAAATATGTCTTCAGATTAAAAAAAAAACTATATATTTGAATATTAAAGAGTTTATATACGTACATTTTCCATTATTAGAGACTATTTGTAGATGTATTTATAGACGTATTTGTAGACTATTTTTCCATAATTGTATTAAAATATGAATAATTTTTCTTTCATTTTGGGTTTGGGTCGTGTTCGGATGCAAATATTCCAGGTTCAAGTTGCAGTGTGTGTTGCAGTTCGGGTTTAAGTATTTCGGTTTCGTTTGAAGTGTGTCCGGTGTAGGGTTTTAGGTTTACGAATTTTTTTTGTCTGGCTCTAAGCGGCTTTCGGGTTGATTTGAAATATAATTTTCGAGTTCGGGTCGGATACAACCTGATTCGTGGTGCAGGCCTCTTACATGCTTACTAGGGCCGAGCCCAAATGCCTCGTAAGCAAACTTCCATAAATATTTCAATAGAGATAATTTCGTTTTATTTAAACGAAGAATTTTTGATTTAAATAAGCCGATAAATTCCGCTATAAAATACTGGTGGAAGTTTGCCCTGTGTTAATCAATCAAGTTCTGTACTATACTGATACACAGCGAAAAATTTTAAAGTTCATTAAATGTTTACCTCTTCATTATTTATCAATCATAGAAAATCCCAAAATATTATAGGGTCAATCCATTTCAAGTGGTCCAGCACTGGTTGCTCGACCATTTTAAAAAAATCTGAAATTTTTTGTACAACAACCCTAACATTATGGAAGTTCAAAATGACTATTATTTTAACTTTATTAATTTTTGTTTGTGCATGGCGGCCATCTTTGTTTCATCGTCTGCAGCAATTGTCTAACAAGAAGGGTTTAAGGAATTGTAAATAATTCATCGTTTATTTATCCAATTCAACTGCGGATTAAAGCAATTTGTACAGAATACATTGGGCTAAAAATCTGGTAATAAAGTAGTTTCCGAAACTAACTGCTTATTGGTAAAATTTAAGCATAAAGTTTCCACATTTTTCCAAAATTTGTCCGTTTACAAGAGGAAATTTTTCTAGCAAGGAATACTGTCAACATGACATAATTTTTTTTTACAAATAGGCTGAAAGTACTTGTACTCACACGTCGAGTTCCAGATCTGGGACTTGCTTTCTCTTCGCTAAAAAAAAAATCCCAAATTTTTCAAAAATGACAAAAATCGCACTTTTCAGGCTTTGATATCTCTGGTGGGGCACGAGATAAAAATCTGAAATTTTTTTTATAAGAGTATTGTATGGTAGTGTTATGCACAAGAAATTTCAAAATGGAGATTTGACTACAAGCTGAGATATGGTAAGGGCAACATGTCAAAACAATACTGCCAAAATATTGTTTTGTTGTAGTCACAGCTAAGTATTTATCTCAGAGTGTCATTTAAATTTATGTTTTTGATTATCACTGGAACAGTAAAGGAAGTCCTTATTCCGTTTATAATGGCATATTCGTATGAAATTATACAATCAATACAGAAACACTCGCTTTCCTCCAATGTAACCTATAGAAATAAAAAGTCATTCACGGTCACGGCTAATGTTGGCAGGTGTCCCAATTTTCGCGGGGCGTCCCAATTTTCAGGGTCGCAAAGAATCATCCCGCGGAATCACTGTGCGGGAAGCTGAAAGTCCCGATTTTCATGATACACAATTTTTTTTTCTTTTGTTCCATACTATTCATTACTCTACATCGAATGGAATGTAATGAAACTTGTGAAAACACAATCTGTCTATAACGGATTTGTTTAATAATTCCAACGGAAAGCATGTCATGCAAACCAATCTGCTAAGATTGGCATGACTAAGACGGAATATTTTGCAACTTCCTATTGATTCTGTTTTACAGATTTTATTGTGATTTGCTTAGGAAAACCTGTGTAAAACGGATCTGTGAAAAATATTTTACAATCATAACTACTCCATCGGAAACCTTTCCAAAACGGAATCTTGTTTCGGTTTCGGTCTCTGGCGATTTCGCTTTCACAGATTTTTACGGCATAAGATTACTGTGTTTATTTAGTTCAGTAAAACCTACTAAGACGAAATCTAGTGACAGGAGAATGTTTCCGGTATAGACAGGTTTCCGATTTAGCAGGTAAAACTATATACGAGTTCCTTCTGCTGGGACCATGATTTTTTTAAGTTTAAAACAGGATTCTGATATAGACAGCTTAAGTTTTCGTACGATTTATTATATTTTATGTCCCGATTTTAAAACGGCTGCCCAGCTTTTTGTGAGAGTAAACCTGGCAACACTAGTCACAACTATGCAATTTATATAGGGGAGAGTAGTACACAGTGAGACGAAAAATAAAATTTCTTAACGTAATGGTGACTATTTTTAGTCTTTTGAAAAAAAAAAATTGCTACATCTTAAAGCAACACAAATACGCTGCACATTAATGTATAAAGGGTTTTAAAAAAGTAATTTATAAAAGCATAGAATCATGATAACGGAGTATCGGAAATTGTCTCACTGAGTACCACAAGTGGTACACAGTGAGACAATGTATATATTTCCATAAATCATATATTTTTACACTCTATCCATAATTTTCTTCAGTGTAATAGTCTTAACTGCTGCCTGAAATCGTGGTTATCACTTAGAGTTTAATCTGAAATTTTTGGGGTCGAGTAGTTTTGATAGAGCAATAGTAAAAATGCAAAGAAAATTTCAATAGTTACAGGCACATATATCATTAACAATTCAACGACATTTTGAGCTTAACTGAACTCTTATGGTGGATTGTGGTAATTAAACTATAGTTATCCCTCTTAATCCCTTAACGGTCGCATTGAATTATGGTTTAAAAATTCAAATTGCTTATTGGCACAACTTTTTAAAAAAAGAAATATTCACCTTATTTAATGACAGGTAAAATAATACCATAATAAAGCCAATAACACTATTTTATAAAACTGGTGGAAATCAAACAATATGAATAAAAGACACATCCTGTGAATATCACGGGAGCGATAATTAAGAAGTTAAATAAAAGCTTAAGAAGCTTAAATAACCTAACAATGGCAGTGTGTAGCTCAACGTAAATCCAAATTTCCGAAGGAAATCAGAAACCGGTGGTATCCTGATAGTTTCTTTGTTATCATAAATTGTAGTTCTGGCAGGAGTATTCAAATGTCTTATTCCTTAACAGACGCCATATCTGGAACATGAGGCACGAAGCCTGCTGCTTTCACACTCTTGCGAAGGTAAATCACTTCAAAATCACCATCTTCATCCTTACAGGTTAGATTTTTTCTACATAGAACACACTATTTGGAAATCACACAAAAACATAATCAAGAACGACAGGCTCACGTTCTAGTTCCTGAAACCTAAATTATTCATCGTTGTCAGAAGAATCGACTAGAACCATCTGTGTATCGTCATCAGATGTGTTTTCTGAAGACGAATCATTCTGCGCCGTGTAATGTGTTTTTGAAGACTTCCGAAATAAAGTTATGGATTACGACTTTCCTTTCATCTTTTTACGGGAAGGATTTATGTTGCCTAGATCAGTATTGCGCCACTTTGAGATGTTGTTTATGATTTCTAACTAAATAATATTTGCAGATTTCGTAAATATCAAAATTATGAACCTCAGGTGCACAATGACAGACCTTGGACTACCTTCATGGAAATTTTCAACCTCGTACGTTTAGTAGATATCCCTAGCCAACGCTCGCACTCACACACACATAGAGAGAGAGAGAGAGAGAGAGAAACTTTCTTTTATTAATAAATAACTTTTTTTAACATCATAACCACATAGTAGGTACACAGTGAGACACGTCTCACTGTGTACCACAACTGTGTGTCTCACTGTGTACTTTCGTTACGTTGTAACAAAATGGATGCCACATCTTTTACATCAATTTCATCACTTGAAAAAGTTTGTGTCTTTTATCGAAATAGCCTATTAATAGATATAGCTAAGTTTGGTTAAGTAAATATATCCCATAATGAAGGGAGTAAACTCTAAAATATAGGTTTATGTAGCTTTAACCTTTATAAAACAAAGAGTTATTGACTATTTTGTTGGACGAGTAACTGAAGTGCCGAAACTGCATCCACGTGTTGCATAAGATGAGGTGGTTATGTGTGAAGGTCAGCGAAGAGAAAAAGTTACAACTATATGTCAAAGTGACTACAGTCTCACTGTGTACCACGTCTCACTGTGTACAGTCTCCCCTATATTATTGAGGATTACTACGGCATGCTCGGATCGGCAAAAACTCAGGTAATCCTTTTCTGCCGATTACAACGAGTGGTTTGTTTAGAAAAATCAAAACTGCTAAACCTAACTTTGTAGGGCTTTTTAATTTGTGGTGGTGTGATACATTTTGCCTATTTCTCGCAAAAAATGAGTTACTAATGGTTACAATATTTTGATACGATGATTTTTTTTTTATGATGTTACAATGATTTTGTTGATGTAACAGCGTGTCGTGATGCGACATTTCGTTGATTTATCGGAAGAGGTAGCACGTTGTAAAAACAGCTAACTTTTCGCTAATATATCGCTTTTTTGCCGCTGAAACTGTTGGCGAAATGATTGAAAGAATATTCATCCAAAATGAAGCTGATAGACTTAGGCGATCCACAAAACGTTTCGATGAACGACAAAATAGATTTATCCAGCGACGGCGAAAGAATGTGAATTCACAATTTAACCCTTAAATGCCTGCTTTTTTAAAAAATCATTGTAATAATGTTTTTTGGCTGTCATTTTTTAAATAAATCATGGTAAAAATACTTTAAAAATCATATTTTGTTTTTAAGTATGGTTTACGGCTAAAAAACAGTTTGTTACTAATCGGCAATACTGGTCTTTAATTGAAAAAATAATTTTCCTTGATAAAATTCTATAATATTAAACGCACAAGAATTTTAGGAACTATAATAAGAAATAAATTTTACTTGCTCACTACAGAACAAAATAGGGTATTTCGCAAGCTTCCAAACAAAACAAAAACAGCAAGTGGCAAAAAATGAAAAAATAAATCTATCTTTATTCTTAAACAGCACAAGTGTTGCCATCTACATGTTGAAAATCGATTTAATAATATTTTCAGAATGTATTTTATTGGCAACATTAGGCATTATAGCCTCAATGTTATTCTTATAGTATTTTAGAGCCTAAATTGGGTATGTTGCCGAAAAGCAACACCCGTCATTTAAGGGTTGAAGTGAACTTCTCCATAGTTGTGGAAATATGACTGCGGTGCGTGATTTTTAGCGCATATGCTTTGGACTAGCTAGTTTTTCAATAATTGCCTTACCTAAAACAAATACCTTGTACAGAGATTAAACTTGGCATTGAACCAAACGCGCATCGAAGGGAGGTCACAAAATTGTAATGTCGCATTTGTCCGTGGCGCTTTCTTCAAGATAGTTTTTAATTAATATCTCGGCTAATTACCGACAATTTTTTTCTAAAAGCATTATCAACAATCCTTGAGCGATACTGCGTCGATAGCCTTTAATTCTGCCGCTGAGCCCCTCCCAAGTAAAGTTTGTGCGTAACGAAAAAATGCTAGAAAACTGTAGCGATTATCTTAGGTCAAATGGTTTTTTGAGAAAATCGCAAGATTTAAAAAACTTCTACTGCTGCAAAATTTTTTCATAATTATAGTTTCAGTAGATTCGGAAATAGAGGAGGCGGGGAACATATTTTTGTAATAAATTTTCAACACTATCTCTGAAAATATACTATCTAAAATTACTACAAATGTATTTTGAATTCGGTGTTACGAGACGGTTTGAAAAATATCCCTCACGGTATACAAAAAGGAAAAAAATACTTCAAGTAACTTAATTAGCACCCATAAATTTGTCATAAAAATATTTGGGAATGGCTAATAATGTATAAATTTGTATGCCAATAGCCTTTGTAACTCTACCAAGTTTGCATTTTCCACGTTTTATAGTTTTCGAGAAAAACGGCTGCGACAGACGGACAGACAGGCACACGAGTGGATCCGACACACGAGTGGTGGATTTTACCTTTTAAAGTTAGGAACCCTAAAAAAGACATACAGTCGAATCTCGATTATCCGATGTAATTGGGGCCAACCCTCTTTCGGAAAATAGAAATTTTCGGATAATCGAGAATGCTTCCATTTTAAGATTAAGGGGAAATATATGCAATATTTCTTATTATAGTAACAAGTGCTTAGTATAAATAAAGGAAAGCAAAATAGAAACAAGAATAAATTATATGAATTTTAATTTTGAAATTAAGTACTTTTTACATATATCACAAAGGTTTGAAAAAATATTTTGTTTGTCGCAATTTCAATTGCCTTTACTTTGAAGCTCTATCACGGAGTTTTTTAATATTACTCGTTCACCAGTTTCACAGTCTTCCTGCTGCTCCAGCCATGCCAAACATTTTGAAAAACATTCAAAAGCTTCAGAATTGCTATCTGTTCGTTTTCTTCGTTCCACTCCGCAGCTTACGGGAGCTCAAGTTAAATTCGAAGGAGCTCGAAGAAAGGGGATCGAAAATATTTATATGTACTCGTAGTTCGGAAAGAACAGCTTGCACACAAGGAATATGATAGTTAAAAAAAAAAGCTTTAAAAATGGATTTTGTACACAAGAAATGTGATAGTAAAAAAAAAAGCTTTAAAAATGAATTTCGGTTAACCGAGGGTTTCGGTTAACAAGAGTTTCGGATAAAAGAGGTTCTACTGTAATTTTTAATCGAATGACTATTTCTGTTTTTTTTTTTTTTTTTTTTTTTCCTGGGACAAATCGAAGAGTAAAATGTATGTGTGTTCTTTATTTTAATACTTTCTAACATAGTTCAAAAATATTTATGAATCCGGTTTGTCTCTTCGTCTGTCTGTCTGTCCACATTCCAACTCGTGTAAACATACTCAACGCTTTAAAAGGTGAAGTTTTGTTACATTATTCTGAATGTGTTGGAAGGTGTTTCATAATCTATGCTTGAAGCGTGATATTTTCTTTCTTTCTTTTTCTTTTTCTTTTTTTTTTTGAGGTGGGGGGGAAGCTGTATTATTAAAAGAGAATGCAGAAAAAAAAGAGAATAAAATTTGAATTTACTGACGATAAATTTGAAACGTGTGAATGAATTAAAGTCCGTAAGGATTAACATTAGAGAGGGGCATTGGCAATATTATCGATAATGAGCTTTAAAAGTACGATTAGAATAATAATAGACACCAAGGATACTGACTCACTGAACTATGAAACGCATGTTCCGATTTGAGAATAAATGTAGAAAAATTTCAAGAAACAAAAAATATTCCAGACAAGATATGTGCTGCGATCTGATAAAAATATTCCACTTATATCAACTATGTTTCATTTGTAAAAAACAATTAGTTCATGCACACAGTACTTATGATAAAGAAATGCATAATCAATCATTCCGTTTCAAAAAACTTTTGGGCTCAGTACTTATGATAAAAAAAATTCATAATCAATCATTCTGCTTCTAAAACCTGTCGCCATACATTAAAACGAAATGACTGAGTGCTATTTTTTTAGGTTTTCATGTGACACCTCCTCTAATGATTAATGGATTAAGTTGACCGCTTATGGTGCCGCTTTACTGAAACTCCTCGATCGCGAAATCCCGTGTTAATCTATTATATGTGGGAAAAATTAAAAGCGCGATTACTCATTAATATAATTATTAAAATACGGTTCTCACATTCAGAGATTAGACGTCAGATGCCGACGACGCAAGGTACGTTTTCGTCTCCTTAAATTTTAAGTACACGAAACTCTCGACAATCCGGCCTAATGGGGCGGAAGGGTAGGCCGGATAATGAAAAAGGTGATAGGCCAAATGATAGGCCAAAAATCTACAAATATTTACTAACTTCGTGCACCTCCCCCCCCCTCCCCGTCATGATATTAAAAACACATTTTATGCATATTAAGATAAATTTTATATATACAGTACATATAGTTTCAAAATAAGCAAAGCATTAACATAAAAGTAATCTTATTTTACTGTTTATTAATAAATGATTGCACGAATATGAAAAGTTATGCATAAGATAAGAGTCAAAATTTACAGTTTTTACTTTTTTAAAAAGTCCTTAATAGAGGACCACATCTCCTTATTAGCCCTCTTCCGCGACGCAATGTCCCTCCATTTACTCAAGTAGATGATATCAGGTGTCGTCGATTCTTACTGACTAATGTACTGCATTGCTGCCTCAACCGTTTTGAACCCTTGCGAATGAGGGATGATAATTTTCCTGGAATCCTTTTACTGGAATCCTTTTACCATTTTTCTTCTGATATTTCTCTCTCTGTCAACACTTCTGCAATATTGTTTTCAATTAATTCATTAGCTTTGTCATTTGCCATCCATTCTGTAATGTCTTCTGCACTGAAATCGCCAGAGTCCAGTATATTTTTCAGCAACGGAAGAAGCTTATCGTTCTCATCTCCCATTGCAGTTTCCCACACGGGTTTATGTTTACCATTTTTTGGTCCAAAAGAATGTTCCAAGACCTTGCAATTACTATGTTTAGACTTTCTTCCCATGCTTTTGGCACCCACCTGGACGGGAACCTGCCTGCCTTGGCCACTTGGAACATTCGTCATGTTTTTTAATAGGCCGGATAGTACGGGGGGCCGGATAGTCGCGAGCCGGATAATAGGGAGTTTACTGTATTAAAAAAATCCTATAAAATTAGAAAGTTACATGACGAAATTTTATCATCTTCTTAAAAATACTTAAAATTCAAGGAAAATATTTGTAAAAACTTATATGGTCAGCATCTGACGCACACTTTCTGATACTGAAAACTGTATTTTAATAAATCTATTAAGTAATGAGTAATCGCTGTATTAATTTTCCCCATCGGTTAACATGCGACTTCGCGATCGGTGGTTTTCAGTGAAGCGGCCTCTTAATTACAATATCGTTACAACGATGTCACTTTAACGAATTTTTCAGTTTAACAAATATAATTTGGATTGATAAAAAAAAAAAAAAAAAAAAAAAAAAAAAAATCTTATAAAATTTGAAAGTTACATGACGAAATTTTATCATCTTCTTAAAAATACTTAAAATTCAAGGAGACAATTTTTAAAAACTTATATGGTCAGCATCTGACGCACACTTTCTGATATTGAAAACTGTATTAGGTAGCTTTCATTACAAAAAGCTAGCTACTGCAGCCGTTCGGAGGAAAGCGATTTCAAAAAATTTTGGTACATTTTCACCGATCATGACCCCCAGACCCCGAAACCACCCTCCGTTCAAATGTTGATATATATATATATATATATATATGATCTTTGTCACACTGTAACTCTGGTATTTATGAACCGATTTGGATGTAACTTCGTGTGTACATAGTACATACCAATGTCTCGACCGAGTTGGCCAGCTTCATCCGCCAACTTGTTTCAAAATGGCGGTCATTTAAAATTTTCTTAAAAATTTAAAATTTGAAATGTGGTACCAAAAAATTGCACATTGAAAAATATTTTTTTTTATGTATTTCACCTTGACACAAAGATTCCGGACCAGTTTTTGTTTCGTATATATATTTAAAAATGGCTGAGTTATAGCACTTTGAATTTCTATCGTGGCTGACATTTTGAAACGACCTGATATTTGTCACGCGATAACAGGCGTATTTATGAACCGATTTGGATGTACGTTGATGTATTCATAGTACATACCAATGTCTCGACCGAGTTCGTTGGGTAGCTTCATCCGCGGTCTTGTTTCCAAATGGAGGCCATTTAAAAAAAATTTAAATTTAAAATCAGGTACCAAAAAATTAGAAAATGAAAAATATTTTTTTTTATGTGGTCAAAGATTCCGGAATAGTTTTTGTTTCATCTGTTTCTAAAAAAATGGCTGAGTTATAGCATTTTGAATTTCTAGCGTGGTTGACATTTTGAAACGACCTGCTTTTTGTCACGCGATAACAGGCGTATTTATGAACCGATTTGGATGTACCTTGATGTATTCATAGTACATACCAATGTCTCGACCGAGTTCGTTGGCCAGCTTCATCCGCGGTCTTGTTTCAAAATGGCGGCTATTTAAAAAAAATTTAAAAATTTTAAATTTAAAATCAGGTACCGAAAAATTAGAAAAGGAAAAATATTTTTTTCTTATGTGTTTGATCATAATACAAAGATTCCGGAACAGTTTTTGTTTCATCTGTATCTAAAATAAAAAGAAAATTGCCCAGTTAAACTGATGGCATTGAGCTCAGAGGCTATTCACACTAATTGTATATTATACTCTTATTTCAATGAATAATGCCCCTCCAAAAATAAAAAAAGGGATTAGTCCCCGTTGCCCTCTTTTATACTCAACCAAAGAACCTCCAAATCTAATCAGGGAAGCTCCTTAACATAATAAACTGGTATACCAAATTTGAAGCAAGTCCGATATTTCTGCATGAAAAAAACCATTTCGCTAAATTAAGGGGGGTATTAGCTCCCCCATTTCTCCCTTTATGCTGAACCAATGAACCTTCAAATCTAATCAGAAAAGCTCCTTATCAGAATGAACCTAGAAAAAAAAATTAAACTAAATTAGATAATTCTGCATGAAAACCCATTTATCTAAATTAAGGGGAGGGGCAATTGCCCCCCTTTTCCTCTTTTATACTTAACCAATGAACCTCCAAATCAAATGAAGGAAGCCATATCGGAATAAACTGGTATATCAAATTTGAAGCAAATCGAATAATTCTGTATGAAAAACCCATTTATATTAAGGGGAGACTAGCCCCCGTCCCTCTTTCATACTTAACCAATAAATCTCCAAATCTAATCAAGGCAGCTCCTTAACATAATAAACCGGTCTACGATATTTGGAGCAAATCGAATAACTCTGCATGAAAAACCCATTTATCTAAATTAAGGGGGGTAGCACCCCTTTCCCCCCTTTATACTTAAGTAATGAGCTTCCAAATCTAATCAGGGAAGCTCCTTAGTATAATAAACCGGTATACCAAGTTTGGAACAAATTGAATATTTCTGCATGAAAAACCCATTTATTTAAATTTAGGGGGGGAGCTAGCCCCCTTTCCCCCCTTTATCCTTAACCAATGAACCCCAAAAACTAATCAGGGAAACGCCTTATCAGAATGAATCTAGAAAAAGAATTTGAAGCAAATCGGATATTTCTATTAAGAGTTATCGCGTTACGTACGTACGTACATACATGCAGAACCGGCGGGCACATAAGCTCTCAGTCTTTGATAGCCCGTGAGCTAAAAATGGCTGAGTTATAGCATTTTTAATTTCTATTGTGGCTGACATTTTGAACGACCGGATTTTTTTTTACGCGATAACAGGCGTATTTGTTAACCGATTTGGATGTAACTTGGTGGGTACATAATACATACCAATGTCTCAACCGAGTTCGTTGGCCAGCTTCATTCGCCATGCTGTTTCAAAAGGGCTGCATTAAAAAAAAATTAAAAGGAGGTATCAAAAAATTGGAAAATAAAAAAGATTTTTTTTATGTGTTTGACCTTGATACAAAGATTCCGGAGCAGTATTTGTTTCGTCTATATCTTAAAAAATGGTTGAATTATAGCACTTTGAATTTCTATCATGGCTAACACTTTGAAACGATCTTGTATTTGTCACGCGATACCACACTTATTCGCCTATTTCGATGGAAGAAGGCATGTGGATAGTATACATCAATATCTCGACCAAGTTCGCTGGCCAGCTTCATCCGCCATCTTGTTTCAAAATTGCGGCCATTAAATTAAAAAAAAATTATATTTAAAGTGAGGTGAAAAAAAATTAGAAATTCGAAAAGGTTTCTTTCTTAAGTATTTGACCTTGATATAAGGATTCCGAAGCATTTTTTGTTTTGTTCTTATCTTAAAAAATGGCTCAGATATAGCAGTTTGAATTTCTAAAGTGGGTCTAATTTGAAAAATCTGATTTTTTGCCTGCGACAGCACTCGTATATATCAAGCGATTCGGATGTGAGAGTGCACGTGAAACAGGAATTACTAAGGTCTTGACCAAGTTCACTGGTTAGCCTCATCCACCATGTTGTCTTAAAAGGGCAGGCACTTCAAGATTTCGCCGAATTTGGCAACCAAATACAAGTTACTTTAAATAAAAGCAGCTTGGATAAAGCTGACTAATTTCTCGAAATTCTCATTCATAATGATTTAGTATTGATAAAAATTAGTATTGAATCTTCTATAATCGGTTTCAACTAAATTGAGCTTCGTGTGTTTGAATAATATAAGCTGGCTTTTTAAAAATAAGGAATATGAAAGCTACCTCTTCCTCCCGGCACTGGCCGGAAGGACTTTTTTAATAAATCTATTAAGTAATCAGTAATCACTCTATTAATTTTTCTCATCGGTTAACATGCGACTTCGTGATCGGTGGGTTTCAGTGAAGTGGCCTCTTAATTACAATATCGTTTCAACGATGTCACTTTAACGAATTTTTCAGTTTAACAAATATAATTTAGATTGTTAAAAAAAAAAAAAAATCTTATAAAATTTGAAAGTTACATGACGAAATTTTATCATCTTCTTAAAAATACTTAAAATTCAAGGAGACAATTTTTAAAAACTTATATGGTCAGCATCAGCATCTGACGCACACTTTCTGATGCTGAAAATTGTATTTTAATAAATCTATTAAGCAATGAGTAATCGCTGTATTGATTTTTCGCATAGGTTAACATGTGACTTGGCGATCGGTGGGTATCAGTGAAGTGGCCTCTTAATTACGATATCATTACAACTAATGTCACTTTAACGAATTTTTCAGTTTAACAAATATTATTTGGATTGTTAAAAAGTCCTTCCGGCCAGTGCCGGGAGGAAGAGGTAGCTTTCATAATCCTTATTTAAAAAAAGCCAAATTATATCATGCAAACACACGAAGCTCAATTTAGTGGAAACCGAATATAGGAGATTCAATACTAATTTTTATCAATATAATGAATGAGAATTTCGCGAAGTTAGTCAGCTTTATCCAAACTGCTTTTCTTTAAAGTAACTTATATTTGGCTCCCAAATTCGGCAATTTCTTAAAGTGCCTGTCCTTTTAAGACAACATGGTGGATGAGGCTAAGCAGTGAACATGGTCGAGACCTTAGTAATTGCTGTGCACATGCTCACTCACATCGGAATCGGTAAATATATAGGAGTGCTGTCGCATGCAAAAAATCAGATTTTTCAAAATGTCACCCACAATAGAAATTGAAACTGCTATATCTGAGCCATTTTTTAAGGTAAAGACAAACAAAAAATGCTCCTGAATCCTTATATCAAGGTCAAATACTTAAGAAAGAAACCTTTTTCAATTTCTAATTTTTTTGCACCTCACTTTAAATATATATATATTTTTTAATTTAATGGCCGCCATTTTGAAACACGATGGCTGATGAATATGGCCAGCGAACTTGGTCGAGGTGTTGATGTATACTGTCCACATGCCTTCTTACATCGAAATAGGCGAATACGTGTGTTATCGCGTGACAAATACAAGATCGTTTCAAAATGTTAGCCATGCTAGAAATTCAAAGTGCTATAAATCAACCATTTTTTAAGATATCAACAAAAGAACAAATTTTCAGAAACAAAAACTGCTCCGGAATCTTTGTATCAAGGCCAAACACATAAAAAAAATCTTTTCCATTTTCCAATTTTTTAATACCTCATTTTGAATTTTAAATTTAATTTTTTTTTAATGGCAACCCTTTTGAAACAAGATGGCGAATGAAGCTGGCCAACGAACTCGGTCGAGACATTGGTATGTACTATGTACAGACCAAGTTACATCCAAATAGGTTCATAAATACGCCTGTTATCGCGTGACAAAAATCAGGTCGTTTTAAAATGTCAGCCACAAGAGAAATTCAAAATGCTATTACTCAGCCATTTTTTTTTAGATATAGATGAAAGAAAAACTGTTCCGGAATCTTTGTATTAAGGTCAAACACATACAAAAAAAATCTTTTTCATTTTCCAATTTTTTGGTATCTCATTTAAATTTTTTTATTTTTTTATTTTTTTAAATGGCCGCCATTTTGAAACAAGATGGCGGATGAAGCTGGCCAACGAACTCGGTCGAGATATTTGTATGTACTATGTACACACCAAGGTACATCCAAGTCGGTTCATAAATACGCCTGTTATTACGTGAGAAAAATCAGGACGTTTCAAAATGTCAGCCACGCTAGAAATTCAAAATGCTATAACTCAGCCATTTCTTAAGATATAGACAAAACAAAAACTGCTCCCGAATCTTTTTATCAAGGTCAAACACATAAGAAGAAAATATTTTTTCAATTTTCAATTTTTGGTACCACATTTCAAATTTAAATTTTTCTGAAAAATTTAAATGGCCGCTATTTTTAAACAAGATGGCGGGTGAAGCTGGCCAACGAACCCGGTCGAGACATTGGTATGTACTATGTATATACGAAGTTACATCCAAATCGGTTCATAAATACGCCTTTTATCGCGTGACAAAATTCAGGACGTTTCAAAATGTCAGCCACGCTAGAAATTCAAAATGCTATAACTCAGCCATTTTTTCAGATATAGACGGAACAAAAACTGCTCCGAAATCTTTGTATAAAGGTCAAATACATAAGAAAAAAATATTTTTCCATTTTCAATTTTTTGGTACCACATTTCAAATTTTAAATTTTTAAAAAAAATTTAAATGGCCGCCATTTTGAAACAAAATGGCGGATGAAGCTGGCCAACGAACTCGGTCGAGAGATTGGTATGTACTATGTACACACCGAATTACATACAAATCGGTTCATAAATACGCCTTTTATCGCGTGACAAATTTCAGGACGTTTCAAAATGTCAGCCACGCTAGAAATTCAAAATGCTATAACTCAGCCATTTTTTAAGATATAGACGAAACAAAAACTGCTCCGGAATCTTTGTATAAAGGTCAAATACATAAGAAAAAAATATTTTTCCATTTTTAATTTTTTGGTACCACATTTCAAGTTTAAAATTTTTTTAAAAATTTTAAATGGCCGCCATTTTGAAACAAAATGGCGGATGAAGCTGGCCAACGAACTCGGTCGATACATTGGTATGTACTATGTACACACCGAATTACATCGAAATCGGTTCATAATTACGGGAGTTACAGTGGGACATAGGTCAGATATATATATATATATATATATATATATATATCAATTTTGAACGGAGGGTGGTTTCGGGGTCTGGGGGTCATGATCGATGAAAATATACCAAAATTTTTTGAAATCGCTTCCCTCCGAACGGCTGCAATAGGTAGCTTTTTTGTAAAGAAAGCTACCTAAAAAAAAAATCCTATAAAATTTGAAAGTTGCATGACGAAATTTTATCATCTTCTTAAAAATATTTAAAATTCAAGGAGACAATTTTTAAAAACTTATATGGTCAGCATCTGACGCACACTTTCTGATGCTGAAAACTGTATTTAAAAAAGTCCTTCCGGCCAGTGCCGGGAGGAAGAGGTAGCTTTCAAATTCCTTATTTTAAAAAAGTCCTTCCGGCCAGTGCCGGGAGGAAGAGGTAGCTTTCATAATCCTTATTTTAAAAAAGCCAACTTAAATCATGCAAACACACGAAGCTCAATTTAGTGGAAACCGAATATAGGAGATTCAATACTAATTTTTATCAATATAATGAATGAGAATTTCGCGAAATTAGTCAGCTTTATCCAAGCTGCTTTTCTTTAAAGTAACTTATATTTGGCTGCCAAATTCGGAAATTTCTTAAAGTGCCTGTCATTTTGAGACAACATGGTGGATGAGGCTAAGCAGTGAACTTGGTCGAGACTTTAGTAATTGCTGTGCAGATGCTCACTCACATCGGAATCGGTTAATATATAGGAGTGCTGTCGCATGCAAAAAATCAGATTTTTCAAAATGTCACCCACAATAGAAATTGAAACTGCTTTATCTGAGCCATTTTTTAAGGTAAAGACAAACAAAAAATGCCCCTGAATCCTTATATCAAGATCAAATACTTAAGAAAGAAACCTTTTTCAATTTCTATTTTTTTTGCACCTCACTTTAAATATATATATTTTTTTTAATTTAATGGCCGCCATTTTGAAACAAGATGGCTGATGAATCTGGCCAGCGAACTTGGTCGAGGTGTTGATGTATACTATCCACATGCCTTCTTACATCGAAATAGGCGAATACGTGTGTTATCGCGTGACAAATACAAGATCGTTTCAAAATGTTAGCCATGCTAGAAATTCAAAGTGCCATAAATCAACCATTTTTTAAGATATCAACAAAAGAACAAATTTTCAGAAACAAAAACTGCTCCGGAATCTTTGTATCAAGGCCAAACACATAAAAAAAATCTTTTTCACTTTCCAATTTTTTAATACCTCATTTTGAATTTTAAATTTAATTTTTTTTAATGGCAACCCTTTTGAAACAAGATGGCGAATGAAGCTGGCCAACGAACTCGATCGAGACATTGGTATGTACTATGTACAGACCAAGTTACATCCAAATAGGTTCATAAATACGCCTGTTATCGCGTGACAAAAATCAGGTCGTTTTAAAATGTCAGCCACAAGAGAAATTCAAAATGCTATTACTCAGCCATTTTTTTTTTAGATATAGACGAAAGAAAAACAGTTCCGGAATCTTTGTATTAAGGTCAAACACATACAAAAAAAAAATCTTTTTCATTTTCCAATTTTTTGGTATCTCATTTAATTTTTTTTATTTTTTTATTTTTTTAAATGGCTGCCATTTTGAAACAAGATGGCGAATGAAGCTGGCCAACGAACTCGGTCGAGATATTTGTATGTACTATGTACACACCAAGGTACATCCAAGTCGGTTCATAAATACGCCTGTTATTACGTCAGAAAAATCAGGACGTTTCAAAATGTCAGCCACGCTAGAAATTCAAAATGCTATAACTCAGCCATTTCTTAAGATATAGACGAAACAAAAACTGCTCCCGAATTTTTTTATCAAGGTCAAACACATAAGACGAAAATATTTTTTCAATTTTCAATTTTTGGTACCACATTTCAAATTTAAATTTTTCTTAAAAATTTAAATGGCCTCCATTTTTAAACAAGATGGCGGGTGAAGCTGGCCAACGAACCCGGTCGAGACATTGGTATGTACTATGTATAAACGAAGTTACATCCAAATCGGTTCATAAATACGCCTTTTATCGCGTGACAAAATTCAGGACGTTTTAAAATGTCAGCCACGCTAGAAATTCAAAATGCTATAACTCAGCCATTTTTTAAGATATAGACGAAAAAAAAACTGCTCCGAAATCTTTGTATAAAGGTCAAATACATAAGAAAAAAAATATTTTTCCATTTTCAATTTTTTGGTACCACATTTCAAATTTTAAATTAAAAAAAAAATTAAATGGCCGCCATTTTGAAACAAAATGGCGGATGAAGCTGGCCAACGAACTCGGTCGAGAGATTGGTATGTACTATGTACACACCGAATTACATCCAAATCGGTTCATAAATACGCCTTTTATCGCGTGACAAAATTCAGGACGTTTCAAAATGTCAGCCACGCTAGAAATTCAAAATGCTATAACTCAGACATTTTTAAAGATATACACGAAATAAAAACTGCTCCGGAATCTTTGTATAAAGGTCAAATACATAAGAAAAAAATATTTTTCCATTTTTAATTTTTTGGTACCACATTTCATGTTTTAAATTTTTTTAAAAATTTTAAATGGCCGCCATTTTGAAACAAAACGGCGGATGAAGCTGGCCAACGAACTCGGTCGAGACATTGGTATGTACGATGTACACACCGAATTACATCGAAATCGGTTCATAATTACGGGAGTTACAGTGTGACATATGTCAGATATATATAGTGTTTATAATATAACGACATATGACTTCAAAGATCTTTTTAATAATATAGACCTATTAGATTTACATAAAATTATAAATGCATTATTTAAAAAATATTATAAAAAACTGGAATTACCATCTAATATAGATATTGCATATTTTAAATCTTTAACTAACTTCCTTATCTATAATAATTATATATTGCAAGATAATACTTTATATTTACAGCATGTCGGTATACCACAAGGCGGTTGTACTTCCAGTTTACTCTCTGACTTATACTTATATCATTATGAACGTAATTTTACTAATAATAATCTACATTTATATCGTTATATTGATGACATCATTTTAATTGATACTGATCAATCTGCAATTACTCGATTTCCAGTTGATTATCCCACTAATTTGGAATTAACGGAAAACCTTTTATCTAACAATACAATTAACTTCTTAGATCTTAAAATTACAATCAAAGACAATAGAACAATCACAGATTTATATGACAAACGTAAAGAATTTAAATTCAAAGTTAATACATTTACAAATTTTAAATCTTGTCTACATCATTCTGTATTTCGGAATATAATACTTAATCATTTATATAGAATAAAATGTTTATGTTCTTCTCCTCTAATTAACAATAATATTAAAAAACTAATTTATGATGCATTAAATCATGGTTTTCCAAAAAAATTCATATATTCATTAATATACAATTAGTACTTTTCTTACATGATCTATTAAAACAAATTAACACATGCGTAAACAAAATTACAAAAAAATTATAAAATAAAAAAATATCTATAAAAAATTAAAAATTGTAAAATAATATAAAAAAAATATTCTAGGTTGGTTGGGTGGGTAGATGTTAGAGTACGGAGGAGGGTGGTGTTGTCTGGATAATACGCAATGGTTAATTATATATATATATAAAAAAATGGGGGCTCTTGTATTATTACTATATTTTTGTTACGTATTTTATATGGATGTTGATTTGATATTTTATATGTAATTGGAGAATTTCATTAATATTATAATTAGCCTAATTATTGATTAATCTAATTTACAATTATTTGTTATTAAATTTTAAATTTACTAAGGACAATATCATATTAATTACTAATAGTATGCCATTCTTATAGTGAATAATATACATATAAGTATGTATAATATAAATATAGCTATACTGTATGCATTAAAATTGGGTAATTATTTTTATTATTATTACTCTATTCTTTTTAATATTTATTATCGGTTTAATGTTTTTGAATGTCCCACATTCATACTTTATGGTTTTTTATGGATGTCTGAAGATAATCCACACTCTATATTTGTGCTTTTTAAGTAATGGGTATTTAAGTATCATTTAACCTTCTATTTACTTCCACATATTTTTTATTTCCTGTTCATTTTATAAATATCTGATATATAATTCATAAAAAATAATTTTTATATTTAATAATTATTGATATTAATTATTACTGAATTTTATTTTGTATTATAGCATATAGCTATATGCTATATATTATCAATGTTCTAGAATTATTTAATTCTTAGTTTAGTTTAAATAAGTTAGCTAATAGAATATATTGTATGCTTTTAAATTTTATTTACAATAGTTTTTAAATACATTGTGTGGTTTATATTCGGTTTATAATTCTCTATATATAAGGATATGTTTGGTTTTGCTGTTTATACAGTTATTTACATTCAAATGCTTACAATTATTTATACAGTTATTTACATTCAAATGCTTACAAATATTTATCTTGCGTTAGTTGTTTAATAGAAGTAATACTAGATGGCAGCACTAAATTTGTCTCTTTAAGATAGCTCTAATTGTTAATTTTTCTAGCTCCATTTCATTATAATTTAATACACCAGGGGGTATTTTTAGCTAAATTTTGACGATATTGTTAAACTGTTATTAATTAATTTAATAGTGCATTTTAAATAATGTAATTAATATCTATTTATTTTATATTAGATTAAATGTGTTTAACAAGGTATTTCAAATTTTATTTCAAAATGTATTAACTGCATCCTTTGGTATAATTTACTGTGATTTCTTAACTGTTTTATTCACCTTAATCTTTTTGATATACTGGCAGCCATGTGCGCGTGGATTTTTGTAAAATACTGAAATATTAATCGGTATGGTGTTTATTATTTATATTTTATATTCTATAAATATTTAAATACGTTTTATTGATTCTTCCATTTCATATTATTTGTTTCTATTCTGCTTTCATTTTTAATCAATTCACTTGATTTTATGGTTGTTTGGGCACAGGGGAAAATAACTTTTAGCTTTAGCTTATTTTTCCCACAGAAAACAACCATTTTGCTTATATCATTGAATTCTGTGCCCTTGATAACGTAATTCAATGTATAAGCTTTTCAATTTTTGTCGGTGTCCACTTTTTTCTTTTTCTTCCATAATAATTCTTATATTAATTTTTTTTTTTTTTTTTTTTTTTAAATACTTACAGCTTTAATTCATAATATTTGACGGTGGAAGGTTATGTTTAATTAATGGTTATATATATATATATATATATATATATCAATTTTGAACGGAGGGTGGTTTCGGGGTCTGGGGGTCATGATCGATGAAAATATACCAAAATTTTTTGAAATCTCTTTCCTCCGAACGGCTGCAATAGGTAGCTTTTTTGTAAAGAAAGCTACCTAAAAGCCAACTTATATTATTCAAACACAAGCTCAAACACATTCAAATTCAAGCTCAATTTAGTGGAAACCGAATATAGGAGATTCAATACTAATTTTTATCAATATTAAATCATTATGAATGAGAATTTCGCGAAATTAGTCTGCTTTATCCAAGCTGCTTTTATTTAAAGTAACTTATATTTGGCTGAGATGTTGATGTATATTATCCACATGCCTTCTTACATGGAAATAGGCGAATACGTGTGTTATCGCGTGACAAATACAAGATCGTTTCAAAATGTTAGCCATACTAGAAATTCAAAGTGCTATAATTCAACATTTTTTTAAGATATAAACAAAAGAACAAATTTTCAGAAACAAAATCTGCTCCGGAATCTTTGTATCAAGGCCAAACACATAAAAAAATCTTTTTCATTTTCTTATTTTTTAATACCTCATTTTAAATTTTAAATTTAATTTTTTTAATGGCAACCCTTTTGAAACAAGATGGTGAATGAAGCTGTCCAACGAACTCGGTCGAGACATTAGTATGTACTATGTACAGACCAAGTAACATCCAAATCGGTTCATAAATATGCTTGTTATCGCGTGACAAAACCAGGTCGTTTTAAAATGTCAGCCACAATAGAAATACAAAATGCTATAACTCAGCCATTTTTTTAGATATAGACGAAACAAAAACTGTTCCGGAATCTTTGTATTAAGGTCAAACACATACAAAAAAAATCTTTTTCATTTTCCAATTTTTTGGTATCTCATTTTAAATTTAAATTTTTTAAAAAATTTTTAAATGGCCGCCATTTTGAAACAAGATGACGGATGAAGCTGGCCAACGAACTCGGTTGAGATATTTGTATGTACTATGTACACACCAAGGTACATTCAAATCGGTTCATAAATACGCCTGTGATCACGTGACAAACATCAGGACGTTTCAAAATGTCAGCCACGCTAGAAATTCAAAATGCTATAACTCAGCCATTTTTTAAGATATAGACGAAACAAAAACTGCTCCCGAATCTTTGTATCAAGGTCAAATACATAAGAAAAAAATATTTTTTCAATTTTCAATTTTTTGGTACCACATTTCAAATTTAAATTTTTCTTAAAAATTTAAATGGCTGCCATTTTTAAACAAGATGGCGGATGAAGCTGGCCAATGAACTCAGTAGAGACATTGGTATGTACTATCTACAAACGAAGTTACATCCAAATCGGTTCATAAATACGCCTTTTATCGCGTGACAAAATTCAGGACGTTTCAAAATGTCAGCCACGCTAGAAATTCAAAATGCTATAACTCATTCATTTTTTAAGATATAGACGAAACGAAAAAAGCTCCGTAATCTTTGTATAAAGGTCAAATACATAAGAAAAAAATATTTTTCCATTTTCAATTCTTTGGTTCCACATTTCAAATTTAAATGTTTAAAAAAATTTTTAAATGGCCGCCATTTTGAAACAAAATGGTGGACGAAGCTGGCCAACGAACTCGGTAGGGACATTGGTATGTACTATGTACATACCGAATTACATCCAAATCGGTTCATGAATTCGAGAGTTACAGTATGACAAAGGTCAGATATATATATATATATATATATATACATGGATATATATATATATATATATATATATATATATATCAACTTTTGAACGGAGGGTGGTTTCGGGGTCTGGGGGTCATGATCGATGAAAATATACCAAAATTTTTTGAAATCGCTTTCCTCCGAACGGCTGCAATAGGTAGCTTTTTGTAATGAAAGCTACCTAAAAAAAGTCCTTCCGGCCAGTGCCGGGAGGAAGAGGTAGCTTTCATATTGCTTATTTTTAAAAAGGCAACTTATATTATTCAAACACACGAAGCACAATTAAGTGGAAACCAAATGTAGGAGATTCAATACTAATTTTTATCAATACTAAATCATTACGAATGAGAATTTCGCGAAATTAGTCAGCTTTATCCAAGCTGCTTTTATTTAAAGTAACTTATATTTGGCTGCCAAATTCGGCGATTTCTTAAAGTGCCTGCCATTTTAAGACAACATGGTAGATGAGGCTAACCAGTGAACTTGGTCGAGACCTTAGTAATTGCTGTGCACATGCTCACTCATATCGGAATCGGTTGATATATACGAGTGCTGTCGCAGGCAAAAAATCAGATTTTTCAAAATGTCACCCACTTTAGAAATTGAAACTGCTATATCTGAGCCATTTTTTAAGATAAAGACAAACAAAAAATGCTCCTGAATCCTTATATCAAGGTCAAATATTTAAGAAAGAAATCTTTTTCAATTTCTAATTTTTTTGCACCTCACTTTAAATATATTTTTTTTTTTAATTTAATGGCCGCCATTTTGAAACAAGATGGCTGATGAAGCTGGCCAGCGAACTTGGTCGAGATATTGATGTATACTATCCACATGCCTTCTTCCATCGAAATAGGCGAATAAGTGTGGTATCGCGTGACAAATACAAGATCGTTTCAAAGTGTTAGCCATGATAGAAATTCAAAGTGCTATAATTCAACCACTTTTTAAGATATAAACAAAAGAACAAATTTTCAGAAACAAAAACTGCTCCAGAATCTTTGTATCAAGGCCAAACACATAAAAAAATCTTTTTCATTTTCCGATTTTTTAATACCTCATTTTAAATTTTAAATTACATTTTTTTAAAAAATTGCAACCCTTTGAAACAAGATGGCGAATGAAGCTGGCCAACGAACTCGGTCGAGACATTTGTATGTACTATGTACAGACCAAGTTACATTCAAATCGGTCCATAAATACGCCTGTTATCGCATGACAAAAATCAGGTCGTTTTAAAATGTCAGCCACAATAGAAATTCAAAATGTTATAACTCAGCCATTTTTTTAGATGTAGACGAAACAAAACCTGTTCCGGAATCTTTGTATTAAGGTCAAACACATACAAAAAAAATCTTTTTTCATTTTCCAATTTTTTGGTATCTCATTTTAAATTTATTTTTTTTAATTTATTTTTTTTTAAATTTTTTTAAATGGCCACCATTTTGAAACAAGATGGCGAATGAAGCTGGTCAACGAACTCGGTGGAGTTATTTGTATGTACTATGTACACACCAAGGTACATCCAAATCGGTTCATAAATACGTCTGTTATCACGTGGCAAAAATCAGCACGTTTCAAAATGTCAGTCACGCTAGAAATTCAAAATGCTATAACTCAGCCATTTTTTAAGATATAGACGAAACAAAAACTGCTCCCGAATCTTTTTGTCAAGGTCAAACACATAAGAGAAAAATATTTTTTCAATTTTCAATTTTTTGCTACCACATTTCAAATTTAAATTTTTCTTAAAATTTTAAATGGCCGCCATTTTTAAACAAAATGGCGGATGAAGCTGGCCAACGAACTCGTTGGAGACATTGGTCTGTACTATGTATAAACGAAGTTACATCCAAATCGGTTCATAAATACGCCTTTTATCGCGTGACAAAATTTAGGACGTTTCAAAATGTCAGCTTCGCTAGAAATTCAAAATGCTATAACTCAGCCATTTTTTAAGATATAGACGAAACAAAAACTGCTACGGAGTCTTTGTATAAAGGTCAAATACATAAGAAAAAAATATTTTTCCATTTTCAATTTTTTGGTACCACATTTCAAATTTTAAATTTTTAAAAAAAATTTAAATGGCCGCCATTTTGAAACAAAATGGCGGATGAAGCTGGCCAACGAGCTCGGTCGAGACATTGGTATGTACTATGTACACACCGATTTACATCCAAATCGGTTCATAAATACGAGAGTTACAGTGTGACATAGGTCAGATATATATATATATATATATATATATCAATTTTGAACGGAGGGTGGTTTCGGGGTCTGGGGGTCATGATCGATGAAAATATACCAAAATTTTTTGAAATCGCTTTCCTCCGAACGGCTGCAATAGGTAGCTTTTTGTAAAGAAAGCTACCTAATATATTAGTAATGAGTAATTGCGCTATTAAGTTTTCCCGTAGGTTAACATGTGATTTCGCGATCGGTGGGTTACAGTGAAGGGCCTCTTAATTACAATATACAGTAGAATCTTGTTATAAATGAATTTCACTTTAACGAATTTTCCAGTTTAACAATTATTATAGTAGAATCTCCTTACAACGAATGTCACGTTAACAAATTTTTCAGTTTAACAATTATTATTTGGATTTTTTAAAAAATCCTACTATCTTATTGCATTATAAAAATATTCACTTCAACGAATTTTTCGGTATAACGAATTTAATTAGTACTCCCCAGAGACTCATTGTAACGAGATTTTACTGTATTCAGATTGTTAAAAATATCCTACTATCCTATTTCATTGTAAAATTATTCACTTTAACGTATTTTTCAGTATGGCGAATTTGATCAGTGTTTTCGAGAGATTCATGGTAACGAGATTTTACTGTATTTGGATTGTTGAAAAAAAATCCTACTATCCTATTTCATTATAAAAATTTTCCCTAACGAATATTTCAGTATAGCGATTTAAATAGTACTTTCCAGAGAATCTCAGCTTTCAGGTTAAAAAAATCGAAAAACTAGGTGAATATTTAAAGGTATATATAAATATCATACAGACATACAAACAATAAATCCAACTGGAGTGAAAAATTGGCCAAAGCCAGGAATCGAACCCGGGGCCACAATATAGAAGACTACTGCTCTAACCACTGAGCTACTCCGGCCGATGCCTGAGCCCGAAATTTCTCACTAATAAACCATGTTGGGGAAGTCCCGAGTTCGATTCCTAGCTCTGGCTAATTTTTCACTCCAGTTGGGTTTATTGTATTTATTGTTTGTATGTCTGTATAATATTTATATATACCTTTAACTGTTGAATGCAGGCGTTATTTATCGTTATTTATGTATGTATGTGTGTTTTAAGATATATTGTAGTATGAGTGTTTTATTATAGGTGAATATTGTTCTCTGACAATATGTAAGTCATACTATTGGTCGAGGCGGCTAAATACCACATCTGTTTTTTTTTTCGGCCCCACCAGTGGCTGAGAGGTTCTGCTCTCGAAGCTGGTAGACGGGAGGTGCTGGGTTCAAACCCAATCGCGCCCGTCAGCCTAATCGTTCGGAGTTTTCATGGATTTCCATGCGTAAATACAGGTTAGGTTCCTTTAGGAAGGGCACTCTCCCTCGGGCCTATATCCCTAGCGTAGATAATCGGCCGTCGAAAAATCAACCAACCAACCTTGTTTTTTTTTCCTTCCTTGAAAATACGTATGAAATGCAACGTGGGAGCATGTATTCCACAGAATATGAATCTACAGTTTACCCATGCTTGAAACTATTTAAAAACAAATTGTAAGTGACAATAATCGGTTAAGTGCGAGTTTTGCTTGCGCACAAAAGGTTCAGTACAACCTTATACAAATATTAAACTTGGCATTGTACCAAGTACGCTTCGAATAGATGTCGCAAAGTTTCAACGCCGCTTTTGTCCGTTCCGCAGTTTTCTAGATACGTTTTTAATTAATATATCGGCTAATTACCGATAAATGTTTTCGAAAATCATTAAAAGCAATTCTTGGATGATTCCACGTCGATTGGTACATCGAACACCGCTCAACTCCACCGCAGAGCGCCCGCAAAATAAAGTTTGTGTGTTAACAGGGAAATGGAATTTTCTCAAAAACTATGTGACTTAGGATAATCGCTATAGTTTTCCTGCAAGGTTTAAATAGATTGTTACTAACCCCATTTTTTTCATAATTTTAGTTTCAGTAGATTTGGGAATGAGGGGGGGGGGGGGGAATCGACGATATCTCTAAAAATACAATTCCTATAATTAAAGACCAACCAGTGGCTGAGAGGTTCTGCTCTCGAAAATGGTAGACGGGAGGTGCTGGGTTCGAACTTAATCGCGCCCGTCGGCCTAACCGTTTCGGAGTTTTTGTGGTTTTCTTCGAAGCCTTGGATTTTCCTTGCGTAAATACGGGTTAGGTTCCCTTAGAAAGACCCCCACGAAGGGCAATCTCCCTAGGGCCTATATCCCTCGAGTAGATAATCGGTCGTCAACAATCAACCCAGCCCAACCCTATAATTAAAACAAATATATTTCCGAGTTTGGTGCTACGAGATCTTTCGAACGATACCCCATATGATATATATTTAAAAAAATCAAGTAATTTAATTAACCGTCGTAATTTTTTCTAAAATGTATATGTGAATGACTAATAACGTTATGTGGGTCGATAGGCTTTATAACTGTGGCAAGTTTTAATTTTCTACTTTCATAGTTTTCGAGTAAGGGGTCATCCATATATGATGTTACACTTTTTTTCAATATTTTGACCCCCCCTCCCCCTTTTGTCACAAAGTGTCACACTTCCCCCATACCCCCCCCCCCATCTTCTTGTCACATGTCAAGCTATATTACATAAACATATACTTGCAATTCAAAATTAAAGTACTAAGCTATAGATTATATTTCAAATTTTATTTTGAAACTTTTAAGTATGTGTTTTAACGACATTTGTGAGCATAATAAAACAAATAATTCGTGTAATTATTTTGTATGAAATAAGATTAAGATTTACAAGAAAAAACATAATTAATATACAATAGTAATAAAATATTAATATGAAAGAGCAATTAAAAAAAGTAGTATTTTGGAATTTGAAATGGGATTTAATATATTTGGCTTTAAATGCTATCTTTACTGTATGAACACGAAATACTTTAATTTCAATATAACTTTAAAATTTAATCTGCTGATTTTTAATGTTTTTATTTTAATCAAAATGTGTAATGTCACACTTCTTCTTAACCCCTCCCACCCCCTTGTCACAAACTGTCACAATTTCATGAACCCCCTCCCCCCCCCCCCCCCCTCCAAGCGTGACATCATTTGTGGATGGCCCCTAAAACGGCTATGACAGACGTACAGACAGACACTCGAGTGATCTTATAATGGTTCCGTTTCAACTTTTTATGTACGCAACCCTAAAAATAAAAAAAAGGATAATATCTTTTATTTTCAACTTTTGGTATTTATATGCAGACGAACTCGCGGTGCCCAACTCCGTTATCTAAACCACGGACGCTGGGGTGCTAGACAATATATTTCCTCGATAAATGGTCAGCCTAACGCGGGCCCCTCCCCCCACCCATGTTTAAGTCCTATGAAATCATGTTACTTATTTTATTGACCCAAAAGCGATGTAAGTTTGAGTCATCCTTGGCCAAATCCGGAGGTGAACCTCGTACTTGTAATGTGATAGCTCAACGCACTGACCATTCAGCTACCGGGCTTCACTTACATATATTTTCCTTGATTATAAATGCCTACATATACATACATTGCATGCGTTGCGTGCTTATATGGGTGCTTCTTATAATGTAACTTTCTTCAATTTTACCGTATTTATTGTCTATAATGCGCTTTTTTCCCCCAAATTTTAAAATCTAGTGTTGCGAATTATGCATGAGATATTTTTGAAAATTGTATATGGGCAGTTTTCAAAAGGTGGGCACTGGGCACACATCATAACTTTAAGCTCTCCAATAAATAAATCTAATTATCATTGACTTTAAATTTTTACGCCGAGTTTTTAATTCTGCCCAGAGACAGAAAATGACATAATTCATTGTAAAAACTTTGTACAAATATCTTAAAATTTTATTATTTTATACTAATGAGGCCAATTTTGGACATTCATAACGTTAACTGTTCCAATGTACCACCAAGAAAAAGGTTTTTAACTTGTTTCCAGGTCGTTCTAATAGTAAACAACGAATGCATAAAGGAAACGGATAATTTTTTTATAATTTCGTTATGAGATGGCAGTCTGGTTTATTGCTTTTCTCAAGATAGGACTTTTCTAGAAATACATTTTCAGTATTTTGTTATATCCAAAAGTAACGGTCGTAACAAAGCTGTCATTTCCACGAAAAATACATCAAGTAAGTACTCTAAACTCTTTTATATAACTTTAAAATCATTTTAAAAAAAAAATAAAGTATTTGTATATGTTTCTGTAAGATTTTTTTTGCAATAAATTTACTTTTCTCTAATAAGAAACTAGAATGTCAAAATCGCGTAACGATGGAAAGACCTATTTTTTTTCGTTAAATTTATTTTTAAAGATGATTCGTATCCTGAAACGTATAAAAAGATATTTATTATAATGTTTTATCGTAAATAATTACCGTGTTTTGTATAAATAAAGCGTATTTAGTACATGTAATAATAAAATTTGACTAGAAGCATGCTCAACTTACTTGTGTACGATCGACACAAAATGGCGACCGCTGCAATCGTTACGAAATTTCGGACATGCTTATTTAAAAGTATGATTTAAAATTAATAATAAAACTTCTTTTATTTATTTCAAAAATAATTCTTCAGTGATTTTACGCGTTGTTATGTATTTCGCAAAGTTTTTTTTTTTTTTTTTTTTTTTTTTTTTTTTTGCAGCAAATGTACCCTAAAAGATTATTTAATAAACATGTCCAAATCGTGGAACGATCTAAACACTAATAATTTTAATTTTCTAAATACATAAATAATCGCATAACAGAGTTCATTGTTCTAAAATGCATATATATATATATATATATATATATATATATTTGTTAAATTATTATATTTGAGGTCATTTTTTTAAATTCAAGGTTTAATTATCACCTCTCTTTAAAATTTCGTTCCTCATATTTTGCACCTCCACCAAAATGCAAGGAAAATAAAGAGCTTAAGCCACTACGTGCTGTAATTTTGGAGAAAAAAATAACAGTGCTCGAAGTATAGTAAGACGGCCAGCGAATACTATTAAAAGTACTAAAAGATTCACTCCGTACAAACGACAAGCAAATTTGGTACTATTAAAATTAGAAATAGATCTTGTTTTTGCAGTCTCTCTAAAAACAGTCAAAAATGCATTACCAGTAAAGCTGGTGAAAAAAAAGATTGTTTCGATAATTGACTCCTCACAGTTTAAAAATAGATTGATATTGGTGACTGGCGCTTTGTAATTTATGATGAAAACTTATGAGCAGGTATTATTGAAAAGATCAGCATTGATAATGGTGAACAAATATTTTCTATAATTTTTTTTTCTCCTCTGGGAGACATTGATTTTAACAGGTTTCGTTATTCATCTAATAAAGACAGCACAAATTTAAAATATGAAGATATTTTGTTGAAATCGCCATCGCCACCTCACCCTGTAATAGCAAGAGGAGGCTTTTTTTTTATTTTTTTTTTATAAAGAAATTATAGATATGTGCATTAAAAAATGGCAATGTAACTTGTTTTCTGAGAAAATAAAAAGAATAAATTATATGTTGGACATTTCTAATATTGTGTAAAGGTATGTTTTTTGCATAATGAGTGATTCCTATAAAATTAAGATATTACTCCTAAAAAAGTAGTAAATATTTTAATATCAGAGTTTAACATTTGATTTTATTATTATTATTACAGGATAACGAAAAGTTAATTATACATATATATGTATACACATACATTTATAAGACAAATTTACTACATTCTTAGTCTTAAGAATTTTTCAAATACTATGCGCAACTTATTTATGGAGAGGTCAAAATTGTGTAACCTACATGTCAGCAATGTCCAAAATCTGTAACCTACGTGCCAGAAATGTCCAAAATGTATAACCTACAGAAATGCTAATTAAATGCTTTAATAATTAATTTTCCAGAATAGTTGCTGTCTTTTAATTTTGGGTATAATGTTGTAGACTTATATAATATACTATTAAAAAAATTGGCCTTAAATTTGAAAATTTGAAAAATTACATATAGTTAACGTTTAATGATCCCACCTTTTGAGAATCTCCCATATAGAACTGTGCGTGCTTTCATTAAATTTTTGAATCACTGTTTCTAAAATGGAGTTTGTTTTTTCAGTTTTTCTTATTCCTTCCTCTATAATCGTATGCAAGAGACGATGCTATCGAATTTTCTTTGTGCACTTATTAAAAGGTGTCTATTTTTTTCTTAGTTGTAAAAATATTTCTAAAATATATGCTTACTTTAATATTTTATGTGTTAAAAGCTGACGAACTGAGAGTAAGATTTTAACACTTCATATAAAATTTAGCTTATTAGGGTTCCGTACTTAAAAAGTAAAAACGGAACCATTATAAGATCACTCCTGTGTCTGTCCGTCACAGCCATTTTACTCGTAAACTATGGAACGTGGAAAGTTCATATTGGGAGAAATAATAAAGATTATTGACCCACATTTTTTCAGATTGTTAAACATTTATAAATATATTTAGTAAAAATGTGGAAAGGCAAATTAAGTTATTTGAAAAAAAAAAATATATATTATTATCGTGTGCGGTATCGCGTGAAAGCTTTCGTAACGCTGAATTAAAAATTCATTTCTTTTAATTTTAGGTATTACATTTTCAAAGATATCGTCGAAAATGTAGCGCAAAAATATGTTCCACCCCCCCACCCCACCCCACCCCCATCTAATTCTGAATCTACTGAAACTAAAATTATGAAAAAATTAGAAGTAGTAGAGGTTAATTTAAACCTTGCAGGAAAAATATAGCGATTACTCTAGGTTACATAGTTTTTGAGAAAATCGCATTTATCCGTTACACACAAATTTCGATTTACGGGCATTCAGCAAAAGTATTGAGCAGCACTGGAGGTACCTATGGTAGCAGAAGTATAAAAGCCTTGTTGATCATGATTTTTGAAAAAATCGTCATTAATTAGGCGAAATATTAACCCTTAAAGATATGGACGGTTTGGACATACATAATGACAGAGGCGGCGTACTCTTATGTACCATCGGCTTTTAAGGCCCAGATAACAACTTTTAATGTTATATATGTGTAATGCAATGATCAGTAACGATATAAAAGCAATAAACGTCAAATTGTTAAAAACAGACTAATTCAAGGGTCTCAGGACTCTTAGAGCTTCAAAAAAATTTTAATTTTAAATTCTTTAGATGTTAATCTTCTATCTTTTCTGAACATTTTAATGTAATTGTTTCCTTCAAATTCTAATTAGAACAGAAGTTATGGATTTTAGAATTATACCCGCGCAATAGCTGAAGCCGCATTTTCGAAACTTTAAAGCCATTTTTCTCCAAATGACTTTTTTAGGCATAACGCGCACGATATTTCAAACACTTTTGAATATTTTTTCATGAAATTTTCAAAACATACGTTTCATGTTAATCTGTATAAACTGAAACTAAAATTTCCTCTTTATTGTTCAAATTTTTTTTTTGTAAGTGATTATGTTATTGAAATTTTCAAAATTTTGTATTAGTTAAATACAACTTTGTATTAAAAATATAAAAATGCTTTAAATACAATCTGAAGTATAAGTAGGCGCTAAAAATTTCATTCTAATTGCAATATTTATTTTGTAATCCTGCGCTTAAACTGTTATACCAATTTTTTGCTCGTCAAATGTCCGACAGTTTGGAACTCTCTATAAATGCTAATTATGATGCATCTTGCATTTTTTTTTCAATACATGAAATAAAAGAAAATATTTATATCTTTCATAACAATAAAAATTGTGTTTTAAAATCATATGTATTTTAATATATTAAACGTTAAAAATGTTCTTTTTTTTTCAGGTTTCCCAATTTTGAGAGCCCTGAGACCCCTTAATTAGAATGAATTACATAAACTATGGGATTCGCGAGTATTTTGCATTGAATGTATCTTTCAATACACCTCTCGTGACTTTAAAAGTTAATTAAAAACCTATCTGGAAAAACGCGGCAAGAACGAAGGCGGCGTTGCAATTTTGTGACCTCCTTTCGAAGCGCGCTTAGCACAATGCCAAATGAAAACTTTGAACAAATGTTTTGTATTAGCTACACTGTAGGCAGAAAGGTTATTACTATGCTGAATTTAGTTTTATTAAATGCCAAATGAAGTTTAAACATGCACTGCTTTTATTGTCAATACCAAATTAAGTTCAATATAAATAGATTAAGATAATATTAAACTAGTTGGATGTGTCAATCCCAAAACTTTCTTCTATCTCATACATCTTAATAATTCTTGATAAATGCAGCACAGCAGCGCCACCGGTTAGATGATTTATACCAAAATCTAATCAGGGACAACTTACGTGAACTTCTAATTGAATGTGAAGCTTAATGAAAATCCGTGCGTTAGTTTTTGAGATAGAGCTATTGGGGAAATCGCGAAAAGTTCTGCATAGCAGTGGCACCTGTTGGACGATTTATGCCAAAAACTAAACAGCACTAATATATATAATTCGAACTAACTGAATCTGAAGGTTGGTGAAAATTCGTGCATTAGTTCCTGAGATAGAGCTATTGCGATAATCATGAATAATGCAGCATAACAGCACCACCTATAGGGCGATTTATACCAAAAGGTTATCGGCACCGAATTATATCAAGGACTAACTGAATCTGAAGTTTTCTGAAAATCCGTGCTTTAGTTCTTGAGATATAGCTATTGTGGAAATCATGAATAATGCAGCATAGCAGCGCCAGCTGCCGGGCGATTTACGCCAAAAATTAATCAGCACCAATTTATATCAGGGTCTAACTGAATCTAAAGTTTTATTAAATTTCATTCAATAATTCTTAAGATAGAACGCCGACAAAATTTTTGTCGCACACAGACAGACAGACTCATTGACAGACATTTTGTAAAAACATGTTTTTCATTATCTCTGTCCCCTAAAACGTATAAATACGTCGAAAACCGGAATTCGAAAATATTCAAGAATCCAATACTTTCTTCTTGTAAAGATAGAAGAAAGTAAAAATAAGTTACACAGAATAGCTATATTTCATATTATTTAGGTTCCATATCTCTTTGAAGTTTCATGGTATATCCATTTACATATTTCTAGTATATACTGTTATACCCAACCTAACTTTGCATAGTTTTTTTACAAAGTCTTACTATTCTTTTAGCAACGGGTTTTTTTTTTAATAATACAATACAATTACTAATTCACATATTTATTCTACGGAATTCTCTGTACGCGAGTAATACTCGCACTTGACCGTTTACATTTTTAAATTATTTTGACAACTAAGGAAACTAGTATGTTGTGGCCATCACAAAACTTTCTTCTATATAAATCACGTGAATCATTTAAATAGTACAAGAAATTACATCAATTTAGCACCAATTCATATCAAAGTATATCTGAATTTGAAGTTGGATGAAAATTCGCGCATTAGTCGCGCATTGAGATAGAGCTATAGGGGAAATTATGAAAAATGCAGCTTAGCAGCGCCATTTGTTGAGCGATTTGCACCAAAACACAAACAGCACTAATTCCAATCAAGGTATACCGGAATTTGAAGTTTGTTGAAAATCCAAGCATTAGTTCTTGAGATAGAGCTATTGTGGATATCACAAAAAATACAGCATAGCAGCGCCACGTGTTGCGTGATTTATACCAAAAGGTGCAAAACGTCAATTCATGAGAAGGACTAACTGAATCTGAAGTTTGATGAAATTCCGTGCATAAGTTCTGGAGATTGAGCTATTGTGGAAATCGTGAAAAATCCCGCATAGCAGCGCCACCTGTTGAGCGATTTACACCAAAACACAATCAGCGCTAATTCATATCCAGGTATACTTGAATCTGAAGTTTGTTGAAAACCCAAGCATTAGTACTTGAGCTAGAGCTATTGCGGAAATTAAAAAAAATTCAGCATAGCAGCCTGTCGAGCGATTTACTCCAAAAGGTGCAAAACGTCAATTCATGTCAAGGATTAACTGAATCTGAAGTTTGATGAAAATCCGTGCATTATTTCTTGAAATAGAGCTATCACTAAAATCGTGTAAATGCTGCAAAATGCAGCATAGCAGCGCCATCTGTTGGGCGATTTACACCAAAAGGTTACCAGCACCAATTCATATCAAGAAAGAACTGCATGGGAAGTTTAATGAAAATCCGTGCATTAGTTCTTGAGATAGAACTATAGCAGAAATCGTAAAAAATGCAGCATAGCAGTGCCACCTGTCGGGCGATTTACTCCAAAAACTAATCAGCACCAACTTATATTAGGGACTACTTGAATATAATTTTCTATTAAATTCCGTGCATTAGTTCTTGAGATAGAGCGCCCACAAAATTTGTGTCACATACAGACAGACTCACAGACTCACAGACAGACATTTTATAAAAACATTTTTTTCGGAACCTCTGACCTCTAAAACGTGTAAATCCGTCGAAAGTTTTTACGAATCCAATACTTTCTTCTTGTAAAGATAGAAGAAAGTAAAAAAGAGACACCCTTCATGCAAAGTGAAAAGAAAACTTGTCGGATGTACCAATCCTAAAACTTTCTTCTATCTCATACATGTCAATACTTCAAAATTTGTTATCACTTTGCCAAAATTAAATGGCAATCTATGCTCATCATAAGGATTCCAACAAGATGAAATTCCGTGCATTAATTCTTGAGATATGACTATCGCTGAAATCGTGTAAAGCCAGCAAAATGCAGCATAGCAGAGCTACCTATAGGATGATTTACACCAGAACCTAATCATCATCAACTTATGTCAACGTCTAACTGAATATGAAATTTCGGGAAAATTCGTGCATTAGTTCTTGAGGTAGAGCTATTGCGCAAATCAGGACAAATGCAGCATAGCAGCGCCACATGTTGAGAGATTTGTACAAACACATAATCAGCAGCAATATTAATCAAGGTATACTTGAATCTGAAGTTTGATGAAAATTCGTGCATAGTTCTTGAGATAGAGCTATTGAGGAAATCGTTCTAAATGCAGTACAGCAGTGCCACCTATTGGGTGATTTACACCAACACGTAGTCAGCATAATTTCATATCAAGGACTAATTAAATCAGAAGTTTGATGAAAATGTGCGTGTTATTTCTTGAGATAGAGCTACTGCGAAAATAGTGTAAATCCTGCAAAATGCAGCATAGCAGCGCCACCTGTTGGGGGATTTACACCAAAACGTAAACAGCACGAACTCATATCAAGGAGTAACTGAATTTGAAATTTTATATAAATCCGTGCAGTAGTTCTTGAGATAGAACTATTGCGGAAATTCTGCAAAATGCAGCATAGCAACGCCACCTACTGGGCGATTTACATCAAAAACTAATCAGCACCAATCTATATCAGGGACTGCCTGAATATAAATTTTTAATAAATTCCGTGTATTAGTTCTTGAGATAGAGTGCCCACAAAATTTGTGTCACATACAGACAGACAGACTCACAGACAGACATTGTGTAAAAACATGTTTTTTGGAATCTCTTACCTCTAAAACGTGTAAATCCGTCAAAAACCGGAAGTCGAAAATTTTCATGAATCCAATACTTTCTCCTTGTAAAGATAGAAGAAAGTAAAAATAAGTTACAAATTGGGATATATTGTAGGGCCGCGAAAGTAATATATATGAGATTTTTGAAATCAGATAGTTTCGTCCCGGTCGAAATTTTGGCAGCATTTTCGGCGAAACTCAGATTTTAGGCCGAAAACGGAACCGAATTTTCGGTCGATCTCTAGTTATCACTATCCTAATACGAAGTGTTACGCAAAATTGCGTAAAATGATATTCCCCTACCAAAAGTTTTAGATTTGAAAGTATTACATTTTATAGAAGTGCCGGCGCAATGTCATACGGTACCCTTACAAATTAGTTAGTGGGGCCCCACATATATTGCAATACTGGACTAATAAAATTTATTTTTTAATTGTATATATCATTTTAAATTATATATAACTAGACTAGAAAACAGGAATTCTGCTTTTTCAGAATTTAGTGTCGCCCTCGAAGAAAAAGAAATATATGTATATATATATATGAATATAAATATAGATAGTACAATTTTAAGACTTAAAACACGCGCTTTTATTTTATATAAAATGGAGTCATCCGCATCCGCAGAAGAATTCTTCATTTGTGATCCAGTCTGAAACAACATCTAACAGTAAAATACGCATAGAACGTGGCTACCGCTAAATAATGCACAAATCCAAAAAAAAAAAAAAGATTTCGGCATTCAAGAAACTGGACAAAAAAAAAAAAAAAAAAAAAAAAAATCGGCTATCTCATGATTCATATGCCTTCATTTGTTTGTAATATTGATATAGATACTTAAAATTAAATTTAGTTTATAATAGCTCCATGTTTTATCAGAAATCATTCATTTATATTTTTTCAAAATAGCATGTATTTTAATTAATTTTTTTTTCACTTTTTATGAGAAAATGGCAACAAAAAGACATAATTGCTATTTTCCAACTATTTTACCTTTACTTTCCACAGAAATGGAGTACTTGAGTTGCCAAAATTAAACAAATGTAACTACAAAAAAAACTACAAAAAAATTAATACCTCAAAAATAAATGGAGATGCAGTTTTCAAACAAATTGCATTTAAAAGTATTTTTTTTCCCCATACGACGGTATAAAAATTGAAAATGTGCAATGCTTAGAAATTTAAAAAAATGCAGTAGAGATTATTACGTACAATGATACATCTGCTTTGTTTTACGGCTGGCTTATACAACGTAACGTTATTTTTTGAAGACGACACACATTAATAGGTGGGAGAAAGAAATAGTCTACCGGGGGCTGGTATAATGAAAGTATTCTAGGAGATAAAAAAAGGTTGAACACCGATAACATGACCTTTATCACTTACTTTACCTTTTTCTAATGGACAAAGGGCACATAAATTACCTTTGATGCAAGTGAAATAGTATCGCTATCTCTTCTAACCTCAACGAAATTACAAGAAATATACAGGAAACTTTGTAGAAGTTCAAGGTTTTGTAACATACAAGAATGGTGAGGTTGTGTATGTCGATCGGATGACACATCTTTTGGAGACTGAGCAACCAGACCAGATACTATCGGACATCAGTTATTATGTGATTCATTTTATTTCTCTGGGCTTTAAATTACACGATAATTGACGTCAGGGGACTTTCCAACGCGACGCTTTTTTCTGAGGTCTGTTATTCTTTTGAAATTACTGTTTTGATGCGTAGAACAAGCATGTCAAACTCGTTTACCACCAAGGGGGAAATTAAGCATTGCATGCAAAGCCGCGGCCATGTAATAAATAAATAAATAAATAAATAAATAAAATAAAATAAAAGAAGGAAAAGCAGATTTATTATATTGCCATCGCACAGAATGAAATCTGTACATTCGAAATATAACCTTGTTTAAAAAAAAAATATCAGACACCGGGGGAAAAAAAGCGCAGAAAAATTATAAAATGGATTTTCCTCAATGTTTACATAGCTACTGCTAATCTCTCTTTACCATATTATAATTTAACCTTTTTATTAGGGGGCATATGGGGCATTCTCAGAATCTTTTGACTTTCGGGAATAAAAATCTGGTGAAATTAAACTTGCTAAAATAACATTTTAATCTGATAGACGAATGCCAAGGGGTCAGGTAACCTTTAAAGTGTCCAAAAATCGATTTTTTTTTTTTTAAATAGCTTATAATTAAATATGATTCTTTGGGAACATTTAAAATCAAACCCCATACAAAAATTCTCATTAGAAGAGAAGTTATGTCTAAAACACCTTGAGCTTTTGCTATATGATCAACATCTTTTTCAATCTTTAAAGCCAATTTTCTCAAAACAGCGATTTTGCATTGCGCGCACGATTTCTGAAAAACGGTTGCCTAGAATTTCACGAAATTTTTGGTGGATGTATTAAACGTACAGAAGCACAAAATGACCTATTATTAGGTTTCTCAAGTAAGAAGTTCAGCATTCACGGCTACTTTTGTATAAAAAAATCTCGATATTTCGAATTTCTCTATTTTTTTTTTCTCGAGATCTACAAGTTTTATTTTTTTCATTGTACGTCATTTTGAAAACACTTTATATCTGTACCCATTAAAAAAATCTTGGCTTGTTTCAGCCATTGAAATGGGAAAAATCATGCGCGCAATGCATGCACGAATAATTCTGCCGTAAAAATTGTATTATCTTTAAAAATAAATTTAAAAAAACTATATATGTATATACATTTTCTAACAACTTTGATTGATAAAATAAATCGTTCCTAACACGTGTTTTCAATTTTATAATCAGAAGTCAATTAGTTACAGAGTGACTGCAATTCTTACAGAGGTCACTTTTCCATGTACTTCATTGGTTCAAAGGTTACCTGAACCCTAATGATCAAAATAAAGAAAAAGTGGTCAGCAGTGAAAAATTTTCTTATTTAACTGAGGTTTATGTTAAACTTGCGAGTTTAATTTTCCTTACCATTTTACCACTGAAACTTTTTATTTTCTTCTAAATTTTTACTTATAATGAATTTGCATAGTACCCAGAGGACATTCAAATAAGAAATAATAACAATGTAGTATTTTTAGTACATTTTTAGTAAAATTTAATTTACCTCGAAAAGTGCAGAAATAAACTTCGGGGACGGTAAGACTATCAATAAAGCCACGATCTTGAAATTGATATTTAAATGCTGATTTGAATTCTGCAGTCAATTTCCTGTCAAAGAACTTTAGGCATTCTTTCTCTAGCATACTTCTGAATGAGAAAAATTCTGTGGCTGCATCTGAAGTGATTTTCTGTATAAGTTTAGCAAGAGGGACGGTAAGGATAAAAAACCCAGGGACAGAGTTCAAAAAATAATATCAACCGTAAAAATGTGTACAGGTTAACTTTTGCTACATATTTATATAAAACTATTGTCCCAGTTTCGGAAAAAAATTACATTGAATTACTTTTATTGAAACAATTTTATACAGACAACTACAAACTTAAAAATCAGCATCAGGGACACGGGACGGTAGAGGAGTTTTCCTGGTATTTAGACCCCCAACATCGTCCAAAACTCATTTATCTCGTTAATATTGTTATGCAATCATGCAATGGGATGTTCCACAGTATATGAAATAAAAAAACACAAGAAAATGTACTAAAATAAAAAATATTATTCTGGGACATAAAAGTAATAAGATTGTGAGAATGCCCCATATACCAATTTATGTATAGTATTGCATTTCTCCTTAAACTTAATTTAATTTAATTTTTTTTAATTGCCTTCTGCTTTCTCCTTTTAGGTGCATTCGTAATTATACAAATACGTAGCACCTATAGTCGTCGTCTGGTCCGCCCGTCTATCTATCTGTCGGTCTGTCTGTCTGTTTTTTCCGCATATGACATCGCAAAAAACTATCCAACCTAATGTTTTTTTAATTTAAGGTGTATAATCGTTGCAAAATTTTCCCGAGTCATTTCAAAGTTTGTGAAAATCAAATCAAAACTTAAAAACACATTAATAAAAGTTTTCTTCACTCTATTAAATCCTATCCTACGTATTTAATACAATGATATCTCACGATAGTTAATGATTCTAGGTTGCCATGTTGATGATGTCCTATGTAACGATGGAATCTTATTATTTCCGTATTACTGAATTTAATATATAGAATCGTAATAAATTTTGTATTCATGCATTTTTGCATAAGAGTGCAACAGCTACTGCACCAAGATCTGAATATTTTTATAAAACTAGTTGTAGTACGAATGCACCTCATTTGTCACGTTTGGCAGACAATTTCCGACTTGTTCTATTTTATACTTCTTTAAAATTAATTTTAACCTTTTAAGAAGTTTTTAAAACTGTTGTTATACTTTTGCCCAATGACTTATATAATAGCATGACATGTCATTCTTAGACTGGGCGTGAAATAGGGCGCAACTAGGAAGCCTCTCAATGCTGCTCCACTGTTAGTCTAAAGTCAGACGGGCGTCTTTTTTGCTGCTTTTTTGCTTAAGTATTATCCATTCACAATGCTATGGTCTTAAGCACTTATTAAATAAGAGTCATCAATTTTAATCTTTTTTATTATTTTTTTCTGTAAAATTGAAAACAGAAAGGCTGTCGTACAAAACTACACCGCTGAACACAGGTTTAAAAAAAAAAAAAAGAAAAAAAAACAATTTAACAAATTACAATGACCATTTGCAAAATGGTTTTTTCAAAGACTAAAATTTAAGAAATAAAAATCGCACGGAGTTGATCATACGTTACGTACGCCATGAATTAAACATTAATAGTGTTATGACACGTAAAAATTGCAAGCGACAAAATCTCCTGCGACTCGTCAGATTTCCTGAAACTTACGTATTAACCACCTGAAACTTACGTATTATCCAAGCATTTCATTGTCTGTTCGGGAAAAGGCTTTTCCGTCGTCGGATTTCTTGGAAATCTGACGACCCATTTTAAATGTAATTTCATTCTTAAACTTCTAAACATCCCACAATATTACTTTTTACACAGTTGTATATAGAGAAAAAATGTACTTTTCAAGGCAATTTGTTTGAAAGCTGTATCTCAATTTGTTTCTGAGTTATTAATTTTTTTTTTTGTAGTTTTTATTACTTTTTTATCATAGTGGCATCAGAAGTATCCTCTGTTGAAAGTAAAGGGAAAATACATATTACTGTATAGACCAATCAGAAAACGATTAAAATGCGGATTCAACCAATAAAACGCTTCAGATATGTTTTTGATTTCCTACCCTGACAGAGAAGAATAACCATTTTTCCAAATGGTTAATAAGTTTAGATAAAAATAAAAAAATGTTTAAACACATATCAGGCATTTAAAAATCTAGATCGCTAGCAGAATGATGCAAAAATGTATTATTAATTGTATTTCTCTGATCTTTGTATTTTTCTTTTGCTCTTTTTTGTAAAGTCAATGGACCTTATGCAAGTGACGTCACTATCCAGAGATGGCGGTACCTTGACCCGTTACACTGTAAAAAAAAAAAAAAAAAAAAAAAAAAAAAAAAAAAAAAAAAAAAAAAAATCTTTAAAGTTACTAAAGTTTTTCTAGGAGACTGAGTTTCCTAGAACTTTTTATGCAACGGCAACAATAAAAATTCCTGTAACAGCGTCTGTTACAGGAATTTTTCTTGTTGTCGTTACATAAAAAGTTCTGAAAATCCCAGTTTCCTAGAAAAACTTTAGTAACTTTAAAGATTTTTTTTACAGTGTATCCTATCCAATGTACCGCAATTTTAACCTCGACCTAGGTTGCGTACTAAAAGTTTAACTAAAATTTTGCAAATTTAGCTAATGTTCTCGGATACAGAACAACATTTTGAATTTATATCTCTCTCTTCTAAAAAAAAGTAACTACCGCTGTCACCGCCGCCGCCGCCGGTTTTGACTTTTTTGTGACCGGAGGTCTTTCTTCGTTAATATTGAGAAAAATAATGCATAAAAAATATGAAAATCAGTGGTTTTATACAGAAATGTTTGATAAACACGCTGATGCAGACAGTTTTCAAATCGAAGAATTATTTTAAGAGATATTTAATGCTAAAGTTGGACAAAATCGTTCCACTAAAAAAGTTTTATAGCAGCAAAAACTATACATGGCAGTGTAATCATTTTTAGATCATTTTATGCTTTAGAATTTGCCGGAGTGCAGATTGCATTAATTTTTTTATTTTGACTCATTTTTTCAGGTTTTATTTCTATTTTAAATTCAAATTTTCAGCATTTCTAGAGATATTTTTTACAGATTTCAGAAAATTGTACTAATTTAAACTGTTGCCAACTGTATAAAAAGCGCAAGCAATAATGTTTGCTTCAAATTAAAAATTTATTTACACGTGACTTTTATAAACAGGAAAAAACTTTCAAATTAGAATTAAATAATTATGTATAAAAAGCCGGAACTTATTAAAAATTACGTTTTAAAAAGTATACACATGAATTTTAAAAGAGAAATGATATTGTAAAATAATAAATTCATTAACATGCGTTAGAAGTCTTAGGAGAAATTACGTCATATTTACGTCACATTATAGTTATTACATAAAATGAACACAAAATAATATTGCAAAAAAGTTTAAATTTAGAAATTGCGCTAGACATTTATTTAATATTTTGAGAGGATATTTTCAACTATTTTTGTTAGGAAAGCGCAAATAATATTTCATTGCTAACAAAAGTACTTTCACGCGATTATTTAAAAGAGAAAGTATAGCTTGGTAAAAATTACGTCAGATTAAAAACGATTAATTTAAAATGTCTCATTTAAAAGAACTTTCTTTTCGCTTTGTTGAAAAATACCAGCAGACAAAGACTCTGTTTACTTAATTCCTTTTATATTAGCTTATTTTGAAATGTTGTTACACGTGTCTACGTCATCAAGTTATTTTTATTTCGACGTTTTATTTGTATTTTTATTAATGTTGTACGAATTTATTTGTTCTTTCGTTATTTAAGATAAAAATTATGTCAATTTGTATAATTTGGCGATTTATGTAATTTGGCGAAATTGGTCGACGGGATAATCAAGTAGTAACGCAGCGGATTTGGCGTTAAAATTCCCCAATCAAAGAGAAATGAATAGAAATTCGTTTATAGGGAGATCGCCACTGTTTTTTAAATTATAATTCAATCTTTCGAAATCTTTTTAAAGCCGATCAAATTAGCGTGCATTTAGAGCCTGCGGTGTCTGGACGGGGGTTGGCGAGCGTAGCTCGTAGGGGGCCGAGCCCCTTAGTAATATACAAAAAAATTGGCCCTTGTTTCTCTCTGGGTTATAATTCACCCATATGCAAAAGTATTTTGCCATTCGTTTTGACCCTGACGTCAGGCAAACGTTTTTAAACTTTAAATTTATAATATTATTAGAATTAGTAAAGAAAAAAATGAGTGGCATCAGGGACAAAAAAGTGGGAAGAAAAAATGAAAAAGTTATCATCTCCATAGGCTTTTTTATGTTAAATTAACATTGAGAAGTGACACTGGAAATAAATAAGTATTGCGCTGCCGCGCAATACTTAAATAAATATAGGGAGAGTGTGAGCTAATAGTAGGAATTGAAAAAAGTAACTACCGCTGTCACCGCCGCCGCCGCCGGTTTGAATTTTTTGTGACCGGAGGTCTTTCTTCGTTAATATTAAGAAAAATAATGCATACAAAAATATGAAAATTGGTAGTAATATACAGAAATGTTTGATAAATACGCTGGTGCAGACAGTTTTCAAATCAAAGAATTATTTTAAGAGATATTTAATGCTAAAGTTGGACAAAATCGTTCCACTAAAAAAGTTTTATAGGAGCAAAAACTATACATCGGAATTTAATAATTTTTAGATCATTTCATACGTTATAATTTCCCGGTGTGCAGAATTAATTAATTTTTTTAATTTGACTCATTTTTCGAGGTTTCATTTCTATTTTAAATTCAAATTTTCAGTATTTCGAGAGATATTTTTTACTTATTTCAGTTAATTGCACTAATTTAATCTGTTGCCAACTGTATAAATAACGGAAACAATAATGTTTGCTTCAAATTAAAAATTTATTTACACGTGACTATTATAAACAGAAAAAAAACTTTCAAATTAGAATTCAATAATTACGTATTTAGGCACGTACGTAGCAGGAACTTATTGAAAATTACTTCACCTATAATTACACGTGAATTTTAACAGAGAAAGGATATAGATCAGTTTCAACCATGTGATCACAAACCTGGAAATACCCGTGGCAACCAATTTTGGTGGGCAAACAAATAATAATACAGTATAATAATACCTTTAACTGATGAATGCAGGCATTATTTATGTGTGTATGTGTGTTTTAATATATATTGTAGTATGGATGTTTTATTATAATAATTCCGTACTCCTACTTCTATTCTGCTTCGGTCGCAAGACGGACCACTTTGTTTTTGTTTAGTGAACTTTTCTTTCTCTATCTTTTGCCATCTAATTTAGTGCAAGTTTTTAAACTTAACGAAATAAAATGTCTTCAAAATAGTATGAAGAATTGGACACAGATGTCATATACGCACCGTATTGGAGCGATTTTTTTCTGACACCAATGTCATATACGCAACGGGTACTTAACTTGAGCAAAAGTGTCGATATTTTGCTTGATAGGGTAACCCGGATATTGTTGTTTATGCTGTTGATGTTTTCGCCAAATTGGCGTCAGAAAAAAATCTCGCCATATGGTGCGTATATGACATCTGTGCGAAGAATTGAATGATACTAAAGCTAAAAAACGATATGCTTCCAAAATTAGTGTTATTTCCGGTGTAGCTCCATACAGTTTGAAAAAAAAAATGATTTGAAAAAATATGTAGCGGATTTACCCGACGTTAGTTATTTTGACATCGTAAACTATTTGTTTATGGGCAAAGTTTGGTACTACATAGTTATCCTGTCGACCAATTTTGCCAAATTATATAAATTGCCAAACCACTCGCCAAATTATACAAATTCACAATTTTTATTTTAAATAACGAAAGAACAAATAAATAGTATAACATTAATAAAAATACAAATAAAACGACGAAATAAAAATCACTTGATGACGTAAATACGTAAAACTTGCTTAAAGTCAAGTGAATGTGACATTTACAATGAACCATTATTGGCATTTAATTTTACAGTTTGGCAAGGATTTTTGGTCGACCGGATAACCAAGTAGTATCCAAAATTTTTATACTGAGAAAGACTTCAGGTGTTATAAAAAAAAAATAGCAATTTAACAAATTACAACGACCATTTGGAAAATAATTTTTTCAAAGACTAAATTTTAAGACATAAAAAATCCCACGGAGTTGATCCTACATTACGTACGCCGTGGATTAAACGATAACATTCCTGGAACCATCTTGAACAAATTTTAAAAGAAATTTCAGTTTTACAATTTTCGGTACTGTAAATTTTTAAACTTCTACGGGGCTGGTCATACATTACGTACGCCCTGAATTAAACATTAATAGTGTTATTACACGTAAAAATTGCAAGATTTCCTGAAACTTGCGTATTATCCAAGCATTTCATTGCCTGTTCGGGAAAAGGCTTTTCTATCATCAGATTTCCAAAAAATCTCACGACCAATTTTAAATAAAATTTCATTCTTAAACTTCTAAACATCCGACAATATTACTTTTTATACCGTCGGATAGAGAAAAAAAATGTACTTTTAAATACAATTTGTTTGAAAGCTGTATCTCAATTTGTTTCTGATTTATTAATTTTTTTTTGTAGTTTTTATTACTTTTTTGTCATAGTGGCAACACTCTGTTGTCCATCGTTGTTGAAACCAAAGGGAAATACAGATTACTGTATATACCAATCAGATAACGAATAAATTGCGGATTAAACCAATGAAAACGTTCAGATATGCTTTTGATTTCCTACCCTGACGAGAACAATAACCATTTTTCCAAATGGTTAAAAAGCCTTGATTCTTATAAACAATTTGCCTGCAACTGGGTAAGAGAGTTGCATTCTTTGAAAATCTGAAATTTTCATCTTGTTATTGGAAAAGTAAGCATACATTTCTGTGCATGAATTAATAACAAATTACGGCACAGATGTCATATACGCCCCCATATTGGCGCGATTTTTTTCCGACGCCAATTTGGCGAAAATATCAACAACATAAACAACAATATCCGGGTTACGATATCAAGCAAAATAATGACACTTTGGCGCCAGTTAACTAGCCGTTGCCCATATGACATTGGCGTTAGAAAAAAATCGCGCCAATATGGCAATATGTATTTGAGATCTGTGCCCAAATGCCATGTGATTGTGATTTAATTCATAATACAAATTGTAAAATTAATTCACACAATATTGCGATGACAACCATCTCTGTCGCCTTTCTTCACACAACTTTTCCCCCATAATATTATCTGTCTTTGGAATGCCTGGTAATCTATAATATGGTTTATTATGTTCCCTGTTCGAACGATTACCGCACATTTTTACACAAGTCGCTGGCATGGTAATGCGAATAAATGTGATAATTTATGTGATAACACCTGCAATAACATATCCCCTTCACGACGACCGATGTGAAGAAAATTATTAATGTTATTTGTTTGCCCACCTAGTTTTTCGCTAGAGGTCACGTGCTTAGAGCCGTGACATCAGATGAAACTGATCTATTGTAAAATAATAAATTCATTAACATGCGTTAGAAGTCTTAAATAGGAGAAATTACATCACATTTACGTCACATTACACTTATTACGTAAAATGAACAAAAAATAATATTGCAAAACAGTTTAAATTTAAAAATAGCGCGAGACATTTACTTGAAATTTTGAGATGAACTTTTCAACTATTTTTTTTTTTTTTTTTTTTTTTTTTTTTTGTTTTTGGACAGCGCAAATAATATTTAATTTCTAATAAAAGTATTTTCACATGAATACTAAAAAGGGAAAGAAAAGTTTGGTGAAAATTACGTCAGTTTAAAAACGATATATTTAAAATGTCTTATTTAAAAGGACTTTCTTTTCGCTTTGTTAAAAAATACCGGGAGACAAAGACTCTGTTTACTTAATTCATTTTATATTAGATGATTTTGAAATGCCATTGTATCTTTTAACAGCAGCTGATTTTTACGTAAAATTCCCCAATCAAATAGAAATGAATAGAAACCCGTTTATAGGGAGATCGCCTTTGTATTTTTAATTATAATTCAATCTTCCAAAATCTTTTTAAAGCCGATCATATTAGCGTGCTTTTAGAGACTGCAGTGTCTGAACGGGGGGTTGGCGAGCGTAGCTCGTAGGGGGCCGAGCCCCCTAGTTAAGTAAACAGAATCTTTGTCTCCCGGTATTATTTAACAAAGCGAAAAGAAAGTTCTTTTAAATGAGACATTTTAAATTAATCGTTTTTAATCTGACGTAATTTTGACCAAACTATTCTTTCTCTTTTTAATATTCACGTGAAAATACTTGTGTTAGAAATAAAATATTATTTGCACTTTCCTAAGAAAAATAGTTGAAAAGTATCCTCTCAAAATATCAAATAAATGTCTAGCGCAATTTGTAAATTTAAACCGTTTTGCAATATTATTTTGTGTTCATTTTATGTAATAACTGTAATGTGACGTAAATATGACGTAATTTCTCCTATTTAAGACTTCTAACGCATGTTAATAAATTTATTATTTTAAAAATTCCTCTCTCTCTTAAAATTCACGTGTAATTATAGTTTTTATGACGTAATTTTTAATAAGTTCCTGCTTTTTGTACATAATTATTTAATTCTGATTCCAAATGTTTTTTTTCTGTTGATAATAGCCACGTGTAAATAAATTTTTAATTTATTACACGTATAAATATTTTTTTTTTTAAGCAAACATTATTGTTTCCGCTGTTTATATAATTGGCAACAGTTTAAATTAATATCACTTTCTAAAATCTGTAAAAAATATCTCTCGAAATGCTGAAAATTTGAATTTAAAATAGATATTAAACCTCGAAAAATGAGTCAAATTAAAAAAATAAATCAATTCTGCACACCGGGAAATTATAACGTATAAAATGAACTAAAAATTATTAAATTCCGATGTATTGTTTTTGCTACTATAAAACTTTTTTAGTGGAACGATTTTGCCCAACTTTAGCATTAAATATCTCTTAAAATAATTCTTCGATTTGAAAACTGTCTGCATCAGCGTGTTTATCAAACATTTCTGTATAACACTACCGATTTTCATATTTTTGTATGCATTATTTTTCTTAATATTAACGAAGAAAGACCTCCGGTCACAAAAAATTCAAAACCGGCGGCGGTGACAGCGGTAGTTACTTTTTTTTTAGAATAGAGAGATTTACAATATGGTATTAATTTAAACTGTTGCCAATTGTATAAACAGCGCAAACAATGTTTGCTTCTAATTAAAAATTTATTTACACGTGACTATTGTAAACATAAAATATAAAAAACAGGAACTCATTGAAAATTACGCCATAAAAGCTATATTAACACATGAATTTTAAAAGAGAAGGAATATTGTAGAATAATAAATTCATTAACATGCGTTAGAAGTCTTAAATAAGAGAAATTACGTCACATTACACTTATTGCGTAAAATGAATAAAAAATAATATCGCAAAACAGTTTAAATTAAAAAAATTGCGCGAGACATTTATTCGATATTTTTCAACTATTTTTGTTAGGACAGCTTAAATATTTCATTTCATAACAAAAGTATTTTCACGCGAATATTAAAAAGAGAAAGAAAAGTTTGGTGAAAATTACGTCAGATTATAAACGATATTTTTAAAATGTCTTATTTAAAAAAACTTTCTTTTCGCTTTGTTAAAAAATACCGGGAGACAAAGACTCTGTTTACTTAATCCATTTTATATTTTGAAATGTTTAACTAAAATTATTTAATCAAAGACGGAAGCAACCATTGTATCTTTTAACAGTAGCTGATTTGGCCAAATTCCCCAATCAAAGAGAAATGAATAGAAACCCGTTTATATGGCGATCGCCACTGTTTTTTAAATTATAATTCAATCTTTCGAAATCTTTTTAAAGCCAATCAAATTAGCGTGCTTTTAGAGTCTGCGGTGTCTGAACGGGGGTTGGCGAGCGTAGTTCGTAGGGGGCTGAACCCCCTAGTCACAACATATTAAGGTAAAGTACCCAGCAGTTGACACCTTAAGGAATTTTTCGGCGTTCGTCGCCTTTGGTTCGTGCAGTTTTCAATTAAGGGAAACAGTTTGATCATTACAAGGGGGTTTGAACATTTTTCTACAAAATCATAACGTTTAATGTTCCGAAATGAATACATCTCTCTATTCTAAAAAAAAGTAACTACCGCTGTCACCGCCGCCGCCGCCGGTTTTGAATTTTTTGTGACAGGAGGTCTTTCTTCGTTAATATTAAGAAAAATATTGCGTACAAAAATATGAAAATCGGTGGTATTATACAGAAATGTTTGATAAACACGCTGATGCAGACAGTTTTCAAATCGAAGAATTATTTTAAGAGATATTTAATGCTAAAGTTGGACAAAATCGTTCCATTAAAAAAGTTTTATAGCAGCAAAAACTATACATGGGAATGTAATCATTTTTAGATCATTTTATGCGTTAGAATTTGCCGGTGTGCAGATTGCATTAATTTTTTAAATTTGACTCATTTTTGGAGGTTTCATTTCTATTGTAAATTCAAATTTTCAGCATTTTGAGAGATATTTTTTACATTATTTTAGAAAATGGTATTAATTTATACTTCTGCCAAATGTATAAAAAGCGCAAACAATAATGTTTGCTTCAAATTAAAAATTTATTTACACGTGACTATTATAAACAGAAAAAATCATTTGGAATTACAATTAAATAATTATGTACAAAATGCAGGAACTTGTTAAAAATTACGTCATAAAAAGTACACACGTGAATTTTAAAAGAGAAAGGATATTGTAAAATAATAAATCCATTAACATGCGTTAGAAGTCTTAAATAGGAGAAATTACATCATATTTACGTCACATTACAGTTATTACATAAAATGAACACAAAATATTGCAAAACGGTTTAAATTTAGAAATTGTTCTAGACATTTATTTGATAAATTGAGAGGATCTTTTCAACTACTTGTGTTAGGAAAGCGCAAATAATATTTCATTTCTAACAAAAGAATTTTCACGTGAATATTTAAAAGAGAAAGAATAGCTTGGTCAAAATTACGTCAGATTAAAAACGATTAATTTAAAATGTCTCATTTAAAAGAACTTTCTTTTCGCTTTGTTAAAAAATACCTGGAGACAAAGACTCTTTACTTAATTCCTTTTATATTAGCTTATTTTGAAATGTTGTTACACGTGTCTACGTCATCAAGTTATTTTTATTTCGACGTTTTATTTCTATTTTTATTAATGTTGTACTAATTTATTTGTTCTTTCGTTATTTAAAATAAAAATTATGTCAATTTGTATAATTTGGCGATTTATATAATTTGGCGAAATTGGTCGACGGGATAATCAAGCAGTACCGCAGTGGATTTGGCGTTAAAATTCCCCAATCAAAGAGAAATGAATAGAAATCCGTTTATAGGGAGATCGCCACTGTTTTTTAAATTATAATTCAATCTTTCGAAATCTTTGTAAAGCCGATCAAATTAGCGTGCATTTAGAGTCTGCGGAATCTGGATGGGGGTTGGCGAACGTAGCTCTTAGGGGGCCGAGCCCCCTAGTTTTGTAAAAATTACTAGGGGATATGAAAACATCATTTTTGTCCAGAAGTTGACACCATCGTGAACGTGAGAGTTTAGTAGTTGACACCTTCGTGAACTAGTAATTGACACTGACTGCGGCGGGGCCTAAATTAATAATAATAAATACTCTTTATTATTATATTACTATATTAATTGCCCCATATGAAGACATAATGATAAGAACTGTTAATTAGCAAAATTTTTTAAAGAAATCAGAAGTTTTAATGAAAGTTCAGAAGTTTAATCAGAAGTTTTAATGAAAATAAAAAAAGTCCCATAGATCTGAAATTATAACATAAAACCACTTACTTAATTAATCTCAAATAACAAAAATGAAAGATCGAGTGCAAAATCAAGCACTAACGGCCGATATTTTACCTTTTCATTGGGGTTTTTCCCTGAACTTTGTATTTCAGAGTTATTCTATGCACGTTAAATTTTTTAGTCGCTGTTTTGTACCCAGCTTTTTTGACTTTAACGTATTCTATGGCAGCTCTCATCCTCTCTTCCGTGTAATTCCTAAAATTTCCCTTCGTAGGTAGCATCTAAAAAAATAAATAATTAATTTTAGTAGTTGACACTCCCTAATTTCAATACTTGACACCCTGTGTCATCTATTGGTTTAAATGCATTTTTAGTTTTTCAAAGGTCAGTCATGAATTTATCTGGTAGATTCCAACTTATTTTCATTGCACTGAATTAGATTAACCAAACCCCAACATGAGCGAGTAGTTGACACTGGGTGTCAGCTTTTGAAAATCTGTTTCTTTCATATTCAATAGTTGACACTCACACTCACTCCCGCTATTTTGCACAAAATGCATCAATTTTATTCCAATACAATTCTTGGACATCGAAACAATCAATATCAATCAAAACATAACCAGAAATTAAGATAAATTACGGGTTTTAATACTTACTGTAACGTGCGATCCTTATCACTTTTCTTAAGATAAATTCGAAAAATTCAACTTTGCACACATGCTTCTTTGTTGTCTTCCGCAATATTGGAATCGGGTTGGACTGTTTATAGCTTTAGTTCTCAGTTTTGCAGCAAGGTGATAGATTTTAAAAATTATGTGTCGCATGTTCCTACCTGTGACGTTTTCTTGTTACACTACTGTTTCTACAAAAGTGTCAACTATTGGTCCAGTGTCAACTACTGGGTACTTTACCTTAAGCATCTACTGCATCAGTAATGAATATTTTGGTAGTATTTTTTAAGAAAAGAACATTGATAATACATGCTCCATAGAACGCTAGGCTAATATTCACAAGTAAATACCGATAGAAGACGAATTTTACCCTCGACCCCAGGTCGCGTGCGTAAGGTCCATGGAGGGAAGAGCACTATTATTTGAAAATAATCTTTTTTTTTTTTTACGACAAACTTTATTCAGTCAAAAATTTCACAAGTGATTCAACAATATCAGTTATGGTGATTATAATGAACATAGAAGTAATTTCCAGAAATTTCTAAGTTATTTTTAAATATACATGTCTGCAAATTAAATCTGGAAACTGAGTGAAATTTCGTGCATTTGTACTTCCATGAATTACAACTAAGGATCGACCGAAACAGATTTTTAATGCCGAAACCGAAACCGAATTTCGGTGTTCTTCCTATTTTCGACCGAAAACGAAAATGCTAATATTTATTTAAGTAATTGAATTGTATGTATTAAAGTAATTAATGCATGCATATACATAATTATTAATTAATTATACGTATTTATTAAATATGCATAATTATTAGTAATTAAGTATGCGTATTTATTAAATATACATAATAATTAATTAATTATAGGTGTGTCCCAAATTGGCTCTCTGTGCCTTAGAGCCAAAGCTTTTTATTTTCGTATAAAATAAAACGTAATTAATTCATCAACGACACAGAAATATTTTCTAATTATATGAATTTCATTTAATTAAAAAATATTTTAGTTTTATGTATACACATCTCGATTTATCTTCTATAATGATTTCTGTAAATGATCATCTATTACACTAGAACTTTCTCAAAAAGTATTCGAAACACTTCTGCGGTTTCAAACAGAAAATTTTCTGTTACTGTTATGTCTACAGCTTTTAATGAGCACGTGAAAAAGTTTAGCCATATATGCATTGCATTCATGCCTTGATTCAGCCATGACTGTTAATTATGAACAACGAAGTCCGTGGCAATAAATAGTCCCATTTGAGCCGATGAGTCAGGTTGAAAATTTCCGAAGGAAGAAACGAGATTTTTGGAATACTGATAGTTTCTGTCCGGCCGAATTTTCAGCCGCATTTTCGCCGAAAACGAAAAGGCAAACGAATTTTCGGTCGATCTGTAATTACAATGCAATAGGTATCAAATATTAAAATTATAGATTTCATTTGATTATTGAAATTTATGGCCTATTATGAACCTTTCTAGCAATGACACTTATATATTTTAGCTTAAATTATTTTCATATTCGTTTAATTGTCTTGGACATCATTTCCTTTACTTTGTAATGAATGATTTTAACGTGCAATTGAATGTAATACTCATGTTCAAAATTAAGAGAATTTTCAGATTTAGTCGAATATCTCCTGAACTATTTGACATACGTTAATGAAATTATGTATGTATTGTGCATAGGTTTATATAATTCAACGAAAATAAACATTCAGCAGTTATAATTCGCACGTATTATCGTGCCTAAGAATAATCAGCGTCGGAATGTATAAAACAGAGCTTACAATATTGAAACAGAAAATGGGTTAATAGGGGATATGATCTCCTTTTACAGTTAGACAGCTCTCATAACGTGAACTCATACTGGAAATCAGGCAGTTTATGGGCTCTGTGGTAGTTAATCTCAATCCTCCAGCAATGCTGTTTTCAGGCCCTGGGTGCACTGTAAAAAATTTATGTAACGTTACTCCAAAAAATTGATGGCAGCATGCTGCCACCAATTTTATGGAGTAATTTTTTCACTTATATAATGGTGTAATTTAAACTGATATAACTGGTGTAATATTACACATTAGTGTAGTATAATACCGGTTATATCGGTTAAAATACTTCATAAAATTGGAGGCAGCAAGGCTTCCACCAATTTTATAGAGTAACATTACACAAACGTTTTACAGTGTGGTTCTCGGATGTGGAAAACGAGTTCGAATTTTCCTGTTCAAAGCGTCCCAGACATGCTCTATAGGATTTAGGTCTAGAGATCTGAGTGGCCAATCCATCACGGGAATATCCTCACTTTCCAGGTATCTGTGCGCGCGTTGTAGTCCATTAAAATGAAATCAGTGCCAACTGCATCTCTGAAAAGACGAACGTAGGTACCAATATATCATCCTTATACCTCATGCCAGTCATAAATCCTTTGCCGAACAAAGGGAGGGTTGTGCGCCCATCCAATATGATGCCTGCCCGGGCCATCAAACCTCCGCTGCCATAGTGGTCTTTTTCTCGGAAGTTGGAAGGCAGGTAGCGGTTCCCTGGTTTTTTCCAGTTAAAAGTAAGTCAAGTCAAGTCAACACTGAGCTTAAGGAGCGCCTACAGGAAGTAAATCTTCCCGCTAAATCTCCAACGAACTTGAAAAGCAACTAAAGATGGATTTCGAAGAATAGAGTGCTGGTGGAAGTGCATGTTGGTGACTGTTTTCCCATTGGTCAGAGACGTTAAGCCCCTCCCTCTGGGACGAAAGCCCATGCGTGCAGTGTTGAGCGACCTTAGTCTTCCTCCCCCGCCAGGTTCCGCGAACAGCTGGGTGCCGATGGCGATACTTGGAGTATTTCATCCAGGCCCTGACAAGGGCCGATCCACATCGCAGAACACCCAACCGTGACCGGATCCCCGGGGAGCCAAGACGTATGTCCGGACGTTCAAGGGATATTAAGAAAAAGTTCAGGCAAGTTGGTACCAGGCGACCCTTACAAAAAAAAAAGGCCCAATTTCAGTTCCACACATTTTTTTACATTACATTAAACATTATTTTACGATGACAATTAATTACACTATGCTAACAATTTAAGAAAAGTATTTAGGTTATATACAAATTTGCAATTAAATATTTACAGTTATTTTTTTTCCTCATTTTTCTGATTTTCCTTCATCTGAATTTTTGAAACTCCGTCCATGAAGGCTAAAGTTTTATATGCTACATCTTCATGTTCAATTATTTTCTCATAAATTTTTTCTAGTTTATTTGCTAAGTGGAGAAACGAATCTATTTTTAACTCTGCTCTAATTTTTTCGAGAATTTCTGCAATTTTGACTACGCCATTTTCCAATTCGCTCAGCTAGTAGAGTTGTACCGGGGAAGGCGGAGCTGTTTTTGGCTCTGCCTGCGCGATTTTCTTTTTGTCTGTTTGATTTTCTCCTCATTTTTTTTTATTTTTTTTCCTTATTTTTCGCTATTTCCGCGTAACTTTTCCTGAATTGTGGCTTTAGGGGTACTTTTTGCAGCCCTTAAAATTTGCCGTGTGATCAGAGCCACAATTAATACACAACGGCGGCGGTTTTACAGTTTTATTTTCCGAGTCTGCATTATTATTCTCCGGGGGGGGGGGGTATTTTTCCTGGGGCACTCTGGGGACTTGTGGTCCTTGCCACATCCTACACATTTAGGGTCCATGAAACACATCGCAGAGATATGGAAAAACCCCTGGCAATTCCAACACTGCGCAGCTTTTCTGTGTGCCCTGTAATTTTCTATATCAATCCTGATTTTGAATAATGATTTGAGATTTACTATTTTTTTGGAATTTGCATTTTTCGGTAGATGCAAGAGGAATAGCGGTAGGACCCTAGAGTCCTTCCTGCTAACCATCTGCACAACCTTGATGGTATCAAAACCATTTTTGTTTAATTCCTGTTCAATATTTTCCACTTTAACTGATTTGGGGAGACCCCTAATCACTACTTTCATGGGTGCGTCCGTGTCAGGGACAACATAAAATTGGAATTTTTCCTCTTTAAGATAATTTACAAATTTATTTTTGGTTGCAAAGGTTTGAGTTATGACTTTAACCCACCTGCCCGAAATTTCAACAGAAAAGTCAGGGTCGTTTTCATTTTCTAATTTTGTAGTAAATTCTACAATATCGTTAATTTCCCTAACCATAATAGGTTTTGGGGGCTTAACTTTAACTTTAATTGGTTTTATTTCCTTAACTTCGGTAGCCGGATTGCTATTAACAGTTTGATCAAGATTTTGAAGCTCGTCCGTACTCCTGTCGCCATCTACTGGCATTTCCTGGAGTCGAACATGCTCCATTTCCTCCGAATCGGAGGGTAACTCTACGTTTGATGCATTTAGGAGTTCTGTCTCTAAATTAGGTTCACTATTTACCGTTTTAATTCTTTTAGCATTTGGTACAGCTAGACCAGCTGAGATGCTAGGATTAGTTTTGATATTAGGTTTTTTCTTTTTAGGCTTTTTCTTTTTATTAGACGATTTCGCGTCTAAATCTTTAGAGTTATTAGAGTTATAATTAGAATTAACATATGTGTCGTTGCAATTTTTATAATTTATGGCAATTTTCAACTCCTCGGCTCTCTTAACCATAACTTCGCGTTGCTCATCAGAAAGACTGCTCATTAAGTCTTTATTTTCCATTCTTTCAATGAAACGAATATTTTGCTTATTTACATCCCACATACCGTTTTCGTCAAATTCGTCTAAAAATTCATAGTCCGAATCATCCTCTAACAACTCACTATTCATATGAAGAAAATTAGCTAAATGCGATCCCGCTGAGACTGCTTGCAAATTGTTTTTAAAAATCATGCCTGAACCCTTAGATCCCGAGCAATAAGACATACTACCTGCCGACGCCTCGCCCGACATCCCTGCCGGCGACTGCATCAAGGCTCCGTCGCAAACCAGAAGGCGCTCCACTCAGTACTCAGGAGGGGTGCTGACACACACGCTGTTGAAAGTAAGTCGAGAATTTGTATTTAGGCTGAACAGAGATTTATCAGTGAATAGAATGGTCCCCCATTGATCCCTGGTCCAAAGTCGGTGATCTCTGCACCATATTAAACAAGTTCTCCTTTGTGTAGAAGTGAGCGGGATGCAATAAGCAGGTCTTATTGCAAACAGCCCCCTGTCATGTAGCCTTCTGCAAACAGTAACCCTTGAAACTCGACTGCCTGTGACCGTATAAAGGTCACGAAAGAGCTGAGAAACTGTTGCACACTTGTTACCCTTCGCTGTAATGGACAAATAGTGATCTTCGTTGGCCATCGTGGCTCTTGGACGACCTTGCCCAGGTTTTTTTCTCGATGGATCCAGTGTCCTTAAACCGTTTCCATAAGTTGAACACGGTGCTGGGAGTTACATTGAAGTCTCTAGGAATATGCACTTGACACTTCCCTGTTTCCAGTCCAGAATATATATTAAAGCGGAGACACTCGAGTGTTAGAGGATGCCGTAAAGTAACGCCACTGGAGTCGCAGTGGCCGTTATAGGAACGAAATTGTTCGGTAGTGGACTAAACGTTTCGCGACTGGCTCTGCTTTCATGGCCTGTAATCTTCGAAATTTTCGTTTACTTCGCGTCAGAGTTACAGTAACGGTAATCAGAAATTTTCAGTTATGTCGTTAAACCAACTCATAGAGTGATAAAATATTTTGATTTTTGATGAAACTAGCCAGATTATCTATTTTTAAAGTTTTTTATCTTAGTTATTTTCTGTTTACTTTTTATAACTTATAATGGTGTGAAGAAAAGGCATATTTTAAAGGAGATTCATTTCTGAAACAGTGAAAATATTTTTCTAAATATGGAATTTAATGTAATCGACAATTTGTTTTAATAGACTATTTATAATATAACATTAATATTTACAACAATTATAAGGGGCAGTCAAATGAAAACAGGACATCCGCCATAAAACACATTCCTCGCCAATGTTGGCGACATTGTTGTTACATATCGATATTTCCATCTCGAGGGTTGGTAGGTGTAATGGAAACACAGGTACTCATAGTTGTTTTTTTTTCGTTATTTATAGGTGAGCGTAGTGAAAAGTGTGTTCATCCCTTAGAGAAGGAATTACGTAGAGAACGAATACCATTGTTCTTTCCGGGATACTTGAAGCTAACATGTTTCGGATTTCATCACCAAAAGATTGTCATTTTTTGACGGTGATCCCTTAGTTGGCAAATTTCTGTTTCTGCTGTGAAGCTTCGGATTCACGCAGGCACTGCCCCGTCTCGATGGCAACGACGCAGACGACCTACCGGTCTCGGTGAGACGGCAATTCCAATAACAGGTTTTGGTGGAAAAAACCGGTTTGTCATGCTATCCTCCCATCATCGGGAAGAATGATATTTGGTACAAGAAAGGTTACCATTTCTGCGTCCATTTATATTAGAAGTCTATGGTTCATCCAGCATTAGAATGTAGGCAAGCAAAGAAGAGCAGAGAGGTGTGGTTCAGTTTTTGGTGGTTGAGGAAGCTGGAACATGCGAAATTCATCGTCGCATGTTTGGTGTCTATGGTGATCACTGACATTCCCCACTGATTTTGCCCCTTGAAAAAAGACATTCGTGGACGTTGGTTTCATTCGGACGAGGAAGTGCAAGAGTCGGTGAAGTTGAGAATCCGTCAACGACCTAAATCTTTCTACAACACTGGAATGGATCGTCTCGTATCAGAGTGGGATAGTTGTGATAACATTTCTGGCAATTATTTTTGAATAAAAATTTTCCATACTCACTTTTTAATGTCGTTTTTAGGTGCGTTCGTAATTAAATAAATACGTAGCACCTATAGTCGTCGTTCAATCCTTCTGTCTGACCGCATATAACCAGGGTTCGCAAAACCCGGATTTTTCTGAAAAAACCCAGCCCACATGGGTTTTTTCATGAAAAACCCAATATTCCCCGGGAAAAATCGGGTTTTTTCAAAAGTATAATGTAACATAATTACATTATTGTATACTATATTTTCTATATATTATATACACTATACATAAAAAAATACAGTGTTCCCTTAATACAATATAATTGTAATGCTATTTTAGAAATTATAAAATGTATAAATTATATGAATTTAAATTAATTAAATGTTAGTATTTCTCACAAATTAGTTTTAAATGTAATAGAAGATATAAAATTGTTAATTTGCTTTAAAATCAAATAATGAACAGAATATTAAAATTTAAAATATATAAGTAGGAAGAAAAAAAAGGGTTAAACTAGTCGGATGTGCCAATCTCAAAAGTTTCTTCTACCGGGTTGTTCCATGTCAACTCACACACCTCATGAGTGAGTGCTCATGGATTTTTACAATATTTTGCAGGAGGATTCCCATTTACCAAGTGGTATATTAATATCAAATTTTAACTCCCCACCTGTTGTGTAATGTTTGAGATATGAGGGGGAAATTTTACTGTTTCACTCCCTCTTCTCATATTTGACTGGCCATAAGTCTGGAACCAAGAAAATTAGAAACTTTAATTTGGTATCATTTGAAAGCTTGTAACATGAGCTTTAAGATGACATATTACATTATATAAAAGTACAATTTTAAATGTTGAAAGTCATTCAAATTGACCTTTGACCTTGAATATATCAAAAAACATATCACTTTAAAAATCTAAAAAATATATATTTTGTACACACTGTTATGTTTCTTATTTGTGCCAAGTTTCATATGAGGGAAACTAGGGGATCAGATATTATTTAAACTTTAGTATTACCATGTGTGACCAAAAATCAAATTACAAAATTTAAGTCAGGTGTTTGTGTCCAAATGTGTCAATTCCAGGATAATGTAACTCTAACAGAATGAAAGAACCATTTAATCTAATATACAATTGAGTAGATTACATAAAAATTCATACAGTCAAACTTCATATTCATACAGTCCCTTTAAGTCAAACATGACTTAAAAATTACTTTTTCTTTTTGACAATATTTGATTTGCTAGGTTGCTTTCTGCTTCTGTAATTTTATATGTCCTACCAGTTGCTGTACTTGGGTCAACTTTTGTTAAAACTGAGTGCCGGGACACCCACAAAATGTCACAGTGCGATGGATAAACAAACGATGGTGATGGACCATGTGGGTGTAGAAATCTTATCTGTATTTCATCAGAAGATGTATTCACATTAAGAATACAGCCCAACCACCAGGTAGAATCATACATACAGGTCACGAATCCTTGTATTTCTTCTAATTGCAAAAGTATGCCTGCAGGAATTACACAAGTCCCCACTGAACATTCAGTTGAGTTAGAAAAATACTTCACTTGGACAACACCTTTTTTAACTGGCACAAATGAATGGAACTGCTGAGTGCCAGGAACTGTCACTGCTTCTGAAAAAACGGCCTTCTCATGATTACAGTTATCAGGATCATTTTGATTCTCATAAATATTAAACACTTTGTTACGAATTGTATCATCAACTTTCTGATATTTATTTTTGAAATAATTAGATTCTGAATATCTCCAATATTTGACTTGAGATTCCCCGATGCTTCAAAGACTTTCATTCAAGCCTTTCAGTACAAATTCTCTTTCATACGTTGATTCGTCTTCACTTTCCTCAACTTTCCCTTCCTCATTCACATCTTCCTCACTTTTAGTTCCATATGTTAAAGTTGTAGCCTCAGCCTCTATAGGAATGGATTCAGATTTTTCTTTAGGAACATCATCCTTCAGCTTTCCCAACTGTTTGCAGCAGTCAACATATCTTTGCTTTAGGATGAATTGTATGGTGCTATAGTTCAACCATCTATGGTTGAACTGGTCTTAAGCTCTTACACACACAATGTCTTGGCAGCTGGAAAGGATTATAACAGAAACGGTTTTGCCATTATATATTCAATGTTTAGATAAAGAAAATCTTGAAAGCTTTAGATTGGTTGGTTGGTTGTATTTATGTCGGCCAATTATCTGCACGTGGGATATAGGCCCTAAGGGGGGGGAGTGCCTTCCGTGGAGGTCTTTCTAAGGGAACCTAACCCGTATTAACGCTTGGAGAACCAAGGTTCGAAGAAAACCACGAAAACTCCGAACGATTAGGCCGACGGGCGCGATTGGGATAGAACCCAGCACATCCCGTCTACCAGCTTCGAGAGCAGAACCTCTCGGCCACTGGTGGGGCTTGAAAGCTTTAGAATACTTAAGGAATTTGCATTTTAGTCATAAGCATGGCCATCAATAAGAAAACACATGGTTGTGGAAGCGACCGTTACTGTTTACAAGTAAACAAAGGATATTGTAATCCCCTAGTGTAAACAAATAATTTTTTTTTTTTTTTTTTTTTTTTTTTTTTTTTTGGTCAGATTTTGAATCTTTTGTCGGATTGCGAGTTTTGAAATATTCAAGGTCAGAAGTTCAGCTGAGATATTAAAATCTGTAACATTTGAAACATTGAAGTTTAAATAATATCTGATCCCCTAGTTTCCCCCATATGAAACTTGGCGCAAATAAGCAATATAACAGTGTGTACAAAATATATTTTTTTCAGATTTTTTAAATTATATGTTTGAGAAATATTCAAGGTCAAAGGTCAATTTGAATGACCTTCAACATTTAAAATTGTACTTTTGTATCGTGTAATACGTCATCATAAACCTTGTTTCAAGATCTTTAAAATGAAGTCAATTTTATTTATGTAGTGTAATTAGAATAGTTTTTACGTGCATTTGAAATGTATTCCAACCATCTAAATTTGACGAATTTTGATTTTTTGTAATGGTTGCCAATCAAAAAGTGCTTGTCTTAAAGATCTAAAAACTTTGATTCTTACTGATATGCTCAAATACTACCCCTGTATAAAATTTCAGAAAAATCAATTGGGGTCAACTTGAAAGTCCCATTTTTTTGGTTGATTTGACATGGAAAGACCCTATCTCATACATGTTAATAATTCAAAATTCACTATCACAGTGCCAAAATTCAATGATAATTTATGCCCTTCATGAGGATTGTAAAATATACATTCGTTGAATTGGATGCATTTAACAAGGAGATATAAGTATCACCTGCTGTGTAATTTGCAACAAAACCTCATCAGTAACAGTTTATGTCAACGTCTAACTGAATCTGAATTTTAATGAAAATCCATGCATTATTTGTTTTTGAGATAAAGCTATTGCAAAAAGTGAGATAAATGCAGCACAGCAGCGTCACTGTTGGGCGATGTACACCAAAAACTAACCAGCACCAGTTTATATCAAGGTCTGACTGAATTTAAATTTTTATTCAATTCCGTACGTTAGTTCTTGAGATAAGTTATTGCTGAAATCGCGAAAAATGCAGCATAGCAGCAGTACCTGTTAGGCGATATGCACCAAAATAATTTAATAAGCAACAACTTAATTTCTAACTAAATCTGAAGTTTTATGGAAATGCATGCATTAGTTTTTGAGATAAATACAGCATAGCAGCGCCACCTGTTGGACAGTATACACCAATAACTAATCAGCATCAATTTATATCAAGGTCTAACTCAATCTAAAGTTTTGTGAAATTCTGTGCATTAGTTCTTGAGATAGAGCGCCCACAAAATGTTTTTCTCATACAGATAGACATTTTCTAAAAACCATCAAATCGTCTTCAGGACCTTTTTAAAACGTATAAATCTATCATAAACTGCAAGTCGAAATTTTTCACGAATCCAATACTTTCTTCTTTCTTGTAAAGATAGAAGAAAGTAAAAATACATATTAGGTAGCTTTCATTACAAAAAGCTACCTATTGCAGCCGTTCGGAGGAAAGCGAATTCAAAAAATTTTGGTATATTTTCATCGATCATGACCCCCAGACCCCGAAACCACCCTCCGTTCAAAATTGATATATATATATATATATATATATATCCATATATATATATATATATATATATATATATATCTGACCTATGTCACACTGTAACTCTCGTATTTATGAACCGATTTGGATGTAATTCGGTGTGTACATAGTACATACCAATGTCTCGATCGAGTTCGTTGGCCAGCTTCATCCTCCATTTTGTTTCAAAATGGCGGCCATTTAAAATTTTTAAAAAAATTTAAAATTTGAAATGTGGTACCAAAAAATTGAAAATGGAAAAATATTTTTTTCTTATGTATTTGACCTTTATACAAAGACTCCGGAGCAGTTTTTGTTTCGTCTATATCTTAAAAAATGGCTGAGTTATAGCATTTTGAATTTCTAGCGTGGCTGACATTTTGAAACGTCCTGAATTTTGTCACGCGATAAAAGGCGTATTTATGAACCGATTTGGATGTAACTTCGTTTATACATAGTACATACCAATGTCTCGACCGAGTTCGTTGGCCAGCTTCATCCGATATCTTGTTTAAAAATGGCGGCCATTTAAATTTTCAAGAAAAATTTAAATTTGAAATGTGGTACCAAAAAATTGAAAATTGAAAAAATATTTTTTTTATGTGTTTAACCTTGATAAAAAGATTCGGGAGCAGTTTTTGTTTCGTCTATATCTTAAAAAATGGCTGAGTTATCGCATTTTAGGTAGCTTTCATTACAAAAAGCTACCTATTGCAGCCGTTCGGAGGAAAGCGATTTCAAAAAATTTTGGTATATTTTCATCGATCATGACCCCCAGACCCCGAAACCACCCTCCGTTCAAAATTGATATATATATATATATATATATATATATATCTGACCTATGTCACACTCTAACTCTCGTAATTATGAACCGATTTCGATGTAATTCGGTGTGTACATAGTACATACCAATGTCTCGACCGAGTTCGTTGGCCAGCTTCATCCGTCGTTTTGTTTCAAAATGGCGGCCATTTAAAAATTTTAAAAAAATTTAAAATTTGAAATGTGGTACCAAAAAATTAAAAATAGAAAAATATTTTTTTTTTATGTAATTGACCTTTTTACAAAGATTTCGGAGCAGTTTTTGTTTCGCCTATATCTTAAAAAATGGCTGAGTTATAGCATTTTGAATTTCTAGCATGGCTGGCATTTTGAAATGTCCTGAATTTTGTCACGCGACAAAAGGCGTATTTATGAACCGATTTCGATATAATTCGGTGTGTACATAGTATATACCAATGTCTCGACCGAGATCGTTGGCCAGCTTCATCCGCCATTTTGTTTCAAAATGGCGGCCATTTAAAATTTTAAAAAAAATTTAAAATTTGAAATGTGGTACCAAAAAATTGAAAATGAAAAAATATCTTTTTCTTATGTATTTGACCTTTATACAAAGACTCCGTAGCAGTTTTTGTTTTGTCTATATCTTAAAAAATGGCTGAGTTATAGCATTTTGTATTTCTAGCGAAGCTGACATTTTGAAACGTCCTGAATTTTGTCTCGCGATAAAATGCGTATTTATGAACCGATTTGGATCTATCTTCGTTTATACATAGTACAGACCAATGTCTCGACCGAGTTCGTTGGCCAGCTCCATCCGCTATCTTGTTTAAAAATGGCGGCCATTTAAAATTTTAAGAAAAATTTTAATTTGAAATGTGGTAACAAAAAATTGAAAATTGAAGAAATATTTTTTTTCTTATGTGTATGACCTTGATAAAAAGATTCGGGAGCAGTTTTTGTTTCGTCTATATCTTAAGAAATGGCTGAGTTTTGAATTTCTAGCGTGGCTGAAATTTTGAAACGTCCTGCTTTTTGTCACGTAATAACAGGCGTATTTATGAACCGATTTGACTGTACCTTGGTGTGTAGATAGTACATACAAATATATCGACCGAGTTCGTTGGCCAGCTTCATCCGCCATCTTGTTTCAAAATGGCGGCCATATAAAAAATTTAAAAAATAAAATGAGATACCAAAAAATTGGAAAATGAAAAAGATTTTTTTTCGTATATGTTTGACCTTAATACAAAGATTCCGGAACAGGTTTTGTTTCGTCTATATCTAAAAAAATGGCTGAGTTATAACATTTTGAATTTCTATTGTGGCTGACATTTTAAAACGACCTGATTTTTGTCACGCGATAACAGGCGTATTTATGAACCGATTTGAATGTAACTTGGTCTGTACATAGTACATACCAATGTCTCGACCGAGTTCATTGGCCAGCTTCATTCGCCATCTTGTTTCAAAAGGGTTGCGATTTTTTTTTTAAATGTAATTTAAAATTTAAAATGAGGTATTAAAAAATTGGAAAATGAAAAAGATTTCTTTATGTGTTTGGCCTTGATACAAAGATTCTGGAGCAGTTTTTGTTTCTGAAAATTTTTCTTTTGTTTATATCTTAAAAAGTGGTTGAATTATAGCACTTTGAATTTCTATCATGGCTAACACTTTGAAACGATCTTGTATTTGTCACGCGATACCACACCTATTCGCCTATTTCGATGGAAGAAGGCGTGTGGATAGTATACATCAATATCTCGACCAAGTTCGCTGGCCAGCTTCATCAGCCATCTTGGTTCAAAATGGCGGCCAGTAAATAAAAAAAAAATATATTTAAAGTGAGATGCAAAAAAATTAGAAATTGAAAAAGGTTTCTTTCTTAAGTATTTGACCTTGATATAAGGATTCAGGAGCATTTTTTGTTTGTCTTTATCTTAAAAAATGGCCCAGATATAGCAGTTTCAATTTCTAACGTGGGTGACATTTTGAAAAATCTGATTTTTTGCCTGCGACAGCACTCGTATATATCAACTGATTCCGATGTGAGTGAGCATGTGCACAGCAATTACTAAGGTCTCGACCAAGTTCACTGGTTAGCCTCATCCACCATGTTGTCTTAAAATGGCAGGCACTTTAAGAAATCGCCGAATTTGGCAGCCAAATGTAAGTTACTTTAAATAAAAGCAGCTTGGATACAGCTGACTAATTTTGCGAAATTCTCATTCATAATGATTGAGTATTGATAAAAATTAGTATTGAATGTCCTACATTCGGTTTCCACTTAATTGAGCTTCGTGTGTTTGAATAATATAAGTTGGCTTTTTTAAAATAAGGAATATGAAAGCTACCTCTTCCTCCCGGCACTGGCCGGAAGGACTTTTTTTAATTCCATGAATATAATTGATTTGAATGTTTTCATATAAAGACATTCTTATGATATAACCTTTACCTATAATTATGTACTATGTATGTTGCCTACTAGGTTCTGTGTTAGTAAAGTATTTCAATGTATTGGAATATATTTTTATTTTTCTTCAGATGTGTATGTAATGGCTTTTATATATTGATTTTTTTCAAAATTAACTGAAATGACTTAAATTCATTAAGTGTATGTGTTGTTTAAATTTTTAAATTATTTCTGAAAATTGAAAAAACTCACATTATGGGTTTTTCAGTGGTCTTTTCCAAGTGGGCCCATTCTGAAAAACCCACCGGGTTTTTTCGAACTGGGCCCAGCTTTGCGAACCCTGCATATAACAGAGCAAAACCTACCCAATCGAATGGTCTGAAATTTTAAATATATGATTGTTGCAAAATTTTGTCGAGCCATTTCAAATTTTATGAAAATCGGAAGTATAGTTTAATGACAGGGACAGTCAAAAGTTTTCCGTTACATTACGGCCAATGGGAAAAAATTATTGCAAGTGCATTTTAATGATGTTGCAGCCTTCCGAATGGTCTGAAATTTTAAATATACAGGGTGTTTATAAAGTCCCGGACCCATTTTGATGTTTAATAACTCAAAAAATAAAAAAGATAGATTAAAATTAATAACATAAATGGTTAGATAGACTCAAAAAGTTTCATGACCCTTGTCAATGAACTTCCACGTGTGCCCCCTTCGTCGCACGGACAATATCAAGTCGATAGTCAATTTCACGCCAGGTAGCGGCAAGCATGTCGGCATCCACAGAGGCTATTGCGGTTGTAATTCTGGCTTTTAAGTCATCAATGTTCGACACTCTCCTCCTGTAAACATTGTCCTTTACAAATCCCCAAAAGAAAAAGTCCAGAGGCGTTATATCAGGTGATCTGGATGGCCAAGGAATTGGATCTCCTCGCCCAACCCATCTTCCTGGAAAATGGTCATTCAAAGAAGTACGAACTATGGTACCCCAATGAGGTGGTGCAGCACCCAGATCATCTGATATAACGCCGCTGGACTTTTTCCTTTAGGGATTTGTAAAGGACAATGTTTACAGGAGGAGAGTGTCGAACATTGATGATTTAAAAGCCAGAATTACAACCGCAATAGGCACTGTGGATGCCGACATGCTTGCCGCTACCTAACATGAAATTGACTATCGACTTGATATTCTCCGTGCGACGAAGGGGACACACGTGGAAGTTCATTGACAAGGGTCATGAAACTTTTTGAGTCTATATAACCATTTATGTTATTAATTTTAATCTATCGTTATTATTTTATGAGTTATTAAACATCAAAATGGGTCCGGGACTTTATAAACACCCTGTATAATTGTTGCAAAATTTTGTCGAGCCATTTCAAATTTTATGAAAATCGGATGTATAGTTTAATGACAGGGACAGTCAAAAGTTTTTCTTTACATTACGGCCAATGGGAAAAAAATATTGCAAGTGCATTTTAATGATGTTACAGCCTTCCGAATGGTCTGAAATTTTAAATATATAATTGTTGCAAAATTTTGTGGAACCATTTCAAATTTTATGAAAATCGGAAGTATAGTTTAATGACAGGGACAGTCAAAAGCTTTCCGTTACATTACGGAGAATGGAAAAAAAATTATTGCAAGTGCATTTTAATGATGTTACAGGCTATGCACTTATTAAGTGCAAAAAACATATATTCAGTACAATATGGGGTGCAAAAAATAACTATAAAACTAGTTATAGTACGAAAGCACCTCATTTGCCCCGTTTGACGAGCAATTTCCAACTTAATCATTTGGTGTTGGAGTTATTTATGTCGGCCGATTACCCGCACGAGGGGACTTTCTAAGGAGACCTAACCCGTATTTACGCAAGGTTCGAAAAAAACCACGAAAACTCCAAACGGTTAGGCCGACAGGCGCGATTGGGTTCGAACGTAGCACCTCCCGTCTACCAGCTTCGAGAGCAGAACCTCTCAGCCACTGGTGAGGCGTGTTTTTTATTTGACTTCCCCTTATAGTTTCTTACAAAACACATTCCTGCTCTTCAATTATAAGGAGTGAACAGAAAATAAATGAGATTAAAACATTAAAAAAAAATAAGTAAACTAATTAGTTTTCCTGAAAAAATTAAATATTTCATCAGTCTATGAGTTTATTTAATGACAGGTTTGAAAATTTCTGATTGCCGTTACTGTCATACAACCGCGAAATAAGTGGAAATTTCATAAATTACTTAACCTTTAACTGATGTCACAGAAATTGTTACATAACTAGTGTGAAGCGGTCTGTGAGACCGCTCTATCGAAATATGAATAAAAGGCACGATTAACTCATAGGATGGCGTTTTTGTACTAAACTTTTTGCACAGGACTATTATAATTACAATTCACCTATTCAAAAGTGTTTGATGTTAGTACTAATGATGCAAACGGAACAAAATTTCGCTAGTGTTTGTAGTTAAACTGAAAATTACAAGTTAAACTATAAAAATTGGCAAAAGCCGCGGTCTGAGAGACCGGTAACATCAGTTAAAGGTTAATTAAAAATGTATTCTATACCTTGTTTATGAATGTGAAATAATTGTTTGCGATTTTTTCCCCGATATACTATTTCATTCAGGTAACAATTACAGTCTCTTCACTAAAAAATAACGTTACGTTACATAAGCCAGCCGTAAAACGAAGCAAATGTATCATTGAACGGCTAAATACTGCCAATCTCTACTGCAATTTTTTTAAACTTCTAAGCATCGCACATTTTAAATTTTTACAGCTTCGTATAGGGAAAAGGGTACTTTTAACTGCAATTTGTTTGAAAACTGCATCTCTATTTTTTGAGATATAATTTTTTTTTTTGTAGTTTATAATCTCATTTATGTAATGGTGGCAACTGAAGTACTCCTTTTCTGCAGAAAATAAAAGTAGAATATTAGATTACTATACCTTTTTGTTACCATTTTCTCGTAACTACTAAAGAAAAAATTGTAATTAAAATACATGCTATTTTGAAATAAACGGTCAAGTGCGAGCATTACTCGCGTACAGAGGGTTCCGTAGAATAAATATATGAATTTGTAATTGAACGTTGCTAAAAGAATACTGAGACTTTGTAAAAAACTATACAACGTAGGGTTGGGTATAACTGTATATATTAGAAAAGTGTAAATGGGTATACCATGAAAGTTCAAAGAGATATAGAACTTAATAATATCAAATGTAGCTATTCGTATAACTCTTTTTTTAATATTGTCCTAATCTGTTTATGATGAACTTAATTCGGTACTGACAATAAAAGCAGTGCATAGTTAAACTTCATTTGGCATTTCATGAAACTAAATCCGGCGTAGTAATAACCTTTATTTCTACAGTGTAGCTAAAACAAAACCTTTGTTCAAAATTTAAATTTGGCATTGTGCTAAGCGCGCTTCGAATTGAGGTCTCAAAGTTGCAACGCCGCCTTGGTCAGTGCCGCGTTTTTCCAGATAGGTGTTTAACCCTCTAAGTGTTTGGGGCGTAATATTCCGTTCACTAAGCTCCAGGTTTCACAGCAATACAAGTAATATTTAAGATAATATAATTCTATAGATTTAATGAATTTTAAATACATTGAAGAATGATTAATACTCTCAAGGATTACATTCATATTTGTAATTGAGTTTTTTTTTTAATAATGTTGAAAGAATCATATTTTCTTAGCATTTAAAACAAAATGCAAAGAAAACAACATTACAATTTTACCCTTTTGCAAGACGCTCGGAGGATTAATTAACTTTTAAAGTCACTCGAGGCGTACTGAGAGATACACTCAATGCAAACTATCGCGAATCCCACTGTATTTATGCGATTCATTCTAATTAAATCTTTCGAGGGCGATGCCCTTAAAAAACAGACACCTAATTTTAATTCCAAAACAGACGGCACCAAGAATATTTAATTAAAATTTTCCTTTTATCATGTACGTGAAATAAGCAAGTTCGCATTTTCTAATAAATTCGTTTATAAATTCTGGTGTCAGTTCATTATTTCATAAGTTTATAAATAGAATTACTCCGTGCCGGAAAGGATTAAGTGGTCGCAGGACTCTGAAAGCTTCAAAATTTAAGAAATTTTATTTTTTTTTTTTTTATGTTAAACTCCTATTTTTTCTGAATATTTTGATATAATTGTTTCCTTGAAATTCCCATTAGAACAGAAGTTTTGGCTTTTAGAATTATACGCGTTCAATAGCTGAAGCGGCGTTTCCGAAACTTTAAAGTCATTATTTTCCAAATGGCGTTTTTGGGTCATAACGCGCAGGGTACCTCAAAAACTTCTGAATATTTTTTCATGAAATTTTCAAAACATATATTTCATGTTAGTCTGTATAAACTGAACATAAAATTTCCTTTTTATTGTTCCAAAAAATATTTTTTTAGGTGATTTTACTGTTGAAATTTTCAAAATTTTGTTCAAAATTTTACAATCTGAAGTATAAGTAAGCACCACAATTTTCATTCTAGTTGCAATATTTATTTTGTAATCCTGCGCGTAAACTGCTATGCCAATTTTTTGTTCGACAAATGTCTAACAGTTTCGAGCCCCCTATAAATACTAATTCTGTATCTTGCAAATTTTTAAATACATGAAACGAAAGAACATACTTATATCTTTCATCCCAATTAAAATTGTATTTTAAAATCATATACATTTTAAGACATTAAATGTTGAAAATGGTCTTTTTTTTTCTTTTTTTTTAACTTTTTAGAGTCCCGAGACCCCTTAAATTAGTATGTTTTTAACAATTTGACGTTTATTGCTTTTATACTGTTACTGGACATTACATTACACATATATATCATTAAAAGTTGTTAACTAGGCATAGAGTACGCCGCCCCTATCCTTGTGTATGTCCAAACTGACCTGTACGTTTAAGGGTTAATATATCGGCTAATTACCGATGATTTTTTTCGAAAATCAATATCAACAATGCTTTTATTCTTCTGCAACGATAGGTATATTCAGCGATACTCAACAGTTTTTCTGAATGCCCGTAAATCGAAATTTGTTTATAACAGAAAAATGCTAATTACTCAAAAACTATGTGACCTAGGGTAATCGCTATAATTTTCCGGCAAGGTTTATATTAAAGTCTAGTACCTCTAATTTTTTCATAATTTTAGTTTCAGTAGATTCGGAATTAGAGGAGTTGGGGAACATATTTTTGCGCTACATTTTCAACAATATCTTTGAAAATATAATACCTAAAATTAAAAGGAATGTATTTTTGAGTTCAGCTTTACAAAAGCTTTCACAGGATTCCCCACGTGATATACAAAGAAAATATTTATTTTTTAAGTAGTATAATTAGCCCCTCTACTTTTTTACTAAATATATTTATGAATGTTTATTAATCTGAAAATATGTGGGTCAGTGGTCTTTATTACTTCCCCGAATTTGAACTTTCCACGTTCCATGGTTTACGAGTAAAATGGCTGTGACAGACAGACAGACAGACGGACAGACACAGGAGTGATCTTATAATGGTTCCGTTTTTACTTTTTAAGTACGGAACCTAAAAATATGAATGAATGATTTCTGATAAAACATGGAGCTATTTTAAACTATATTTAATTTTAAGAATCCATATTAATGTTACAAACAAATGGAGGCATGTGAGTTATTAGATAGCTGATTCTTTTGTCGAGTTTACGACATTGCTTTTTGCTGGGTTTGTGTATTTTTCCGCGATAGTGCCGTCATATGCATACTTTTGTATCGAGGTTCTTTAAGATTGGATCGTAAATGCGGAATTCTTCAGCGGATACAAATGACGTCATTTTATATAAAATAAAAGCGTGTATTTTAAGTTTTAAAACTGAAATAAGTTTTGTAGAAGTGCATCATTTTCACTCCAGCTGCTGAAATTCTTCACAGGTGGACATGCTTCACTTTTTAAAATAACGCAATTGAAATCACACATTGAGAAAACGCAAATTTTTACAAAAATTTAGAGTGTCTTTATAGAAGAGCAGTGACCTGTAGGTTAAAATAATATTTGTTTGACATTTAGACTAATCAATATAAGATGCATTTTTATTGTAACTAATTTTGTAAGTTTATTATAAATTAATAAAACAATTCCTTAGTAACGTTTTATTTCGTCGAAATTGGTGGGTTCCACCTCGTAATAATATCTATGTTTTTTTTTTTCCTGATCGGGGGCGACACTAAATTTTGTAAAAGCAGAATTCTGCTTCCTGCTGTTTCTTTCTTTCTTTCTTTTTTCATTTTTTTTTTTTTTTTTTTTTTTTTTTTTTTGTGTGTGTTTGTCTCTTAAAATGTTGAGAAACTTTTTATAAATTATACTTATTTGTTTAATCTTTATAAACCCATTAAAATATCATGTAAGTTTAAAATTTCTGCATAATTTAATTAGAGTTCATATAATTCCTGAGCAAATATATGATCTGCATGTTGCATATTTGCTTATTTTTAGTTTTTTCTAAATTCTTTAAATATATTTTTCCTTATGCAGAACGACAATTGTTTTTCAGAATCATTTGCATCTTGAATTATATCTAATTTAATGCTATATAATTCAATTTTTATTGAAATCAAATAACGTTATTTACATTTTTCTCTTAATTTTATTTCAAAATCTTTCTTTTTCAACTGTTAATGTACATTTTCAAAATCTCTCATGTATATTATTATGTGCATTTAAAATGTCAAATATTTAAATAAATAGATTTAATCAAAATTAATTTATTTTAAATTTCATTGAAATAAAATGTATTAAACAAGTTTAATAATAATACTTTATTGAAGCAACTTGTACAACAGAAATTTTATAAATTAAGATTGCACATAAAAAATCATCCGCTGTTGAATAGTAATATTAAGGCTGCTAGTCAGACAACCTCCCAATTCATCTCTCTAATGTTAAGTCAATGGGCGTTTGATGTATTCGTATATTTAAAATAGCTCCTTGGGAAATCAATATATTTAATTTCTTTTTTCTGTGTAGTCTTCTTTAAGGATGTCACTTTTTTCCTTAGCTCTCAAAATATTTCTATATTTCAAATAATTTCTCATAATATTTCTATTTTAAAATAGCTCCTCGGGAAATCAATATATGTAATTTCTTTTTTCTGTGTAGTCTTCTTTAAGGATGTCACTTTCTTCCTTAGTTCTCAAAATATTTCTATTAGCTTTCAAAATATTTCTAACAAGTATGTCAACATTAACAGCTTTTCTCTCTCCCTATCCTTTTTTTGTCTCAAGTCTTGTATAAAAATATTTTTTTCTTTATGTAAAAGTGCTGAGGTTTCTTTTAGTTACTAAAATTACTGAAACCATACAAAATGTAGGCCTTAGGCATAATTATTTTTTAAATTGCTTAGCTTTGCAAAAGGCTTTATTTTCTGTTACTATTATTTAAAGATAATAAAAAAATAAATTTAAATGACACTCTGAGACAAATACTTACTTGTGACTACAACAAAACAATAGTTTGGCAGTATTGTTTTGACATGTTGCCCTTGCCATATCTCAGCTTGTAGTCAAATCTCCTTCCTGAAATTTTTTGTGCATAACACTACCATAAAATACTACCAGAAACCAGAACTTCAGATTTTTATCTTGTACCCCACTAGAGATATCAAAGCCTCAAAAGTACGATTTTTGACATTTTTGAAAAATTTGGGATTTTTTTAGCGAAGAGGAAGCAAGTCCCAGATCTGGAACTCGGTGTGTGAGTACAAGTACTTTCGGCCTATATATTAAAAAAAAAAAATGTCTTGTTGACAGTTTTCCTTGCTAGAAAAATTTCCTCTTGTAAACGGACAAATTTTGGAAAAAAACTGAAACTTTATGCTTACGTTTCACCAATAAAAATTTAGTTTCGGAAAATACTCTATTACCAGATTTTTAGCCCAATGTACTCTGTACAAGTTGCTTTAATCCGCATTTGAATTGGAGAAATAAACGATCAGTTATATACAATTCCGTAAACCCTTCATGTGAGAAAATTGCTGCAGACGATGAAACAAAGATGGCCACCATGCACAATCAAAAATTAATAAAATTAAAATAATAGTCATTTTGAACTTCCATCATGTTACAGTTGTACAAAAAATTTCAGATTTTTAAAAAATGGTCAAGCAACCAATAAAGGATTTTCTGGACCACTTCAAATGGATTGACCCAAACATCTGTTTAGAAGAGTAAAAGCAGTTAAAAGCATTACATATTTTAAATATACGAATTAGTCCAGGCAGTAGGGTATTTTACCTGGCAAAATTAATGGTAGTTCTGGAAATCAGCTTACTTTATGTTTTTTTGGGTCGCTGAATCCGAATTTGTAACTTCATACCAAAATTTCCCCCGGCAACCCCCCCCCCCAAAAAAAATGTTTTTATTAAAAAAAATCAATTTTTTTATTGTTTTAGGAGAAAAGTATCTAGAAATTCAGAAAGTAGACAAAATTTGCAACAAACAACATATATGAAATTATGACGTAGGATGAATGGGGATGGGGGGGATCTGCCTCGGAACATGCGCCGCGGTGCTGCGTGGACTAGGTTGCGCAATTTCACTTAACCACTCACATCGTTTACATTCGCCCTCCCGTCTCCCCTCCAAACTTTCCCTATAAGGTTTACTTTAATTTTTTTGGGTCGCTGGATCCGAATTTTTAACTTCCCCGTAAAATCCCCCCCGGAACCCCCACCCAAAAAAATAGGTGTTTTTAAATTAAATTATTTATTGTTTTATGGGAAAAGTATGTAGAAATTCAGAAAGTAGACAAAATTTGCAGCAAATAGGATATATGACATTATCACGTAAAACGGGGAGAGTGAGGGCTGCCTGGGAACATTCCCCGTGCGCTGTTCTCAAAAACCAAATTTTTTCAAAAAATCAATTTTTTGGAAGGTTGCCGGGTGAAATTTTGGTGGGAAGTTAAAAATTCGAATTCAGCGACCCAAAAAAACATAAAGTGAGTCGAAATCCAGAACTAGTATTAATTTTGCCAGGTAAAATCCCCTATTGCCTGGACTATCATAACTTAGTGCACGTAGCGCCGCAGTACATGTTCAGAGGCAGCCCTCCCCCTCCCCGTTCATCCTACGTCATAATGTCATGTATCCTATTTGTTGCAAATTTTGTCTTCTGAATTTCTACATACTTTTCCCCTAAAACAATAAAAAATTTAATTAAAAAGCAACTATTTTTTTTTGGTGGGGGGGGCGGGGTTGCTGGGGAGGACATTTTGGAGAAAAGTTAAAAATTCGGATTCAGAAACCCAGAAAACTTAAAGTAAACCTTATAGGGAAAGTTCGGAGAGGAGACGGGAGGGTGAATGTAAACGATGCGAGTGGTTAAGTGAAATTGTGCAACTTTGTCCACGCAGCACCGCGGCGCATGTTTCGAAGCAGATCCACCCCTCCCCATTCATCCTACACTATGACGCAAAAGTTTAGACAATGACGTCATTCAGCTTTAAAATGTAGAATTATGACGTCAGAATTACAAAAACCTGTAAATATATTCAAAAACTGATTTAAAATGCTATGTACAAAAGACAGTCGTTTTATTTGCTATAATACTAATTTTTTTCATAAAAATTCAAATGTGCTTGTCGCAAAAGTTTAGACACTATTCTAAATTTCTTTGAATATTCGCTGGCATATGCAAATTTAGAATCGATGATGTCACAAATTTGGAGTACTTAAGTTCTGCAAACGATTGCGCTTCATAGTCGACATGCCGAGAGCTAAAGAAATTCAAGTGAATGAGGTTTCAAGGATTTGGCAGTTGAAAGGTGAAGGGAAGAGCATTTCTGAAATTTCTGCTATTATTAATAGGTCAAAAAAATCTATTTATCGAGTTTTATCGAGTGGTTCCGAATATAAAGCAAAATGTCGGTCTGGGAGGCCACGTGTGACAAATGTACGAGAGGATCGCCTGATACAAAGACTAGCGAGTACTCAACAAATGAGCGTACGTGGAGTTCAAAGCTCATCGGGACTCTCTGTATCAAAGGATACGATTCGTAGACGAATTTTGGAAAAAGGAACAATCGTTTATAGCAAAATGCAGAAGAAACCAGTTCTGAAACCACATCATAAGTTACAAAGACTTATGTGGGCTCGAAAGCATATGTCATATGGAGAGAAATGGCAGTCAGTCATATTTAGCGATGAAAAAAAGTGGAATCTGGATGGTCCAGATGGTTGTTTATCGTATTGGCATGACTTGCGGAAGGAACCTCGACGTTTTTTTAGTCGCAGACAAGGAGGGGGCTCGGTGATGGTTTGGGCAGCCTTTTGCTATAATGGACAAGTATCTCTGACCTTCACCAGTGATCGTCAAACTTCACAGCATTATACACAGACATTAAAAGAAAACCTACTGCCATTTGCTGAGCTTCTAGGGGGTCCTCAGTGGGAATTTCAGCAAGACAATGCTTCAATTCACACTGCAAAACATTCAAAATCTTGGTTTAATTCCCATAATATAAGAGTTCTCGACTGGCCAGCATGTAGCCCAGATCTTAACCCTATAGAAAACCTTTGGAGCATCATGTGTCGCAAAGTTTATAGCAACGCTAGACAATACTCTTCTGAAAAGGAACTTAAGACATCTATTGAGAAGGCATGGTACGATATCGATCCACAAACTATGCAAGATTTAGTTTCTTCCATGCAATCTCGTGTATATGACGTAATACATAAGCATGGATGCGCAACCAGGTTTTAAAAATTGTTTATTTCGATTTTATTTAATTTGTGTCTAAACTTTTGAGACAGCAGTTTATTTTTGTTACCATTTAATTTATTGCAATATGCACAATTCCACTTTTCTTTGTTATAAATATTGTTTATATGTACAGCACATTAATTTCAAGCAGTGATTTGAAAATTGAATAAATATTTTTCAAAGTATGTAAGAATTTCTTCATTGTCTAAACTTTTGCGTCATAGTGTATGTCATAATGTCATGTATCTTATTTGTTGCAAATTTTATCTACTTTCGGAATTTCTAAATACTTTTTCCCTAAAACAATAAAAAATTGATTTTTTTAATAAAAACCTTTTTTTTTGGGGGGGGGAGGATTTTACCAAAATTTTGGGGGTTGCCAGCGGAAATTTTAGTGGGAAGTTAAAATTCGGATTCAGTGACCCCAAAAACATATAGTAAGCCTTTTTCCAGATCTACCATGAATTTTGCTCGGTAGAGTCCCTATACGATCTCTTATTGCCTGGACTAATTGCCTTCTACGCCCATATACTTAGCAATAGCGAGGGGAATTCCGAAATTGACTGACTAGCAGCCCTAACCCTCTAATGCCCATGGTAGAATGCATTCCAGAAATTGCGTAATTCAGAGAATCGGAATTCATACCAGAAAATATAAATAGTAAATTTCAGTTTTTATAATAACGAAATGTCTGCTATAAGTACAGGCAATAGGAAATTTTACCTAGCAAAATTAATGGTAGTACTGAAAATCGGCTAACTAGATGTTTTTTGGGTCGCTGAATCCGAATTTGTAACTTCCCACCAAAATTTCCCCCGGCAACCTCCCCAAATTTTGGTAAAATGCCCCCAAAATAGGTTTTTATTAAAAAGATCAAATTTTTTATTGTTTTAGAGAAAAAGTATCAAGAAATTCAGAAAGTAGACAAAATTTCCAACAAATTAGATATATGACATTATGACTTAGGATGAAGGGGAAGGGGGGATCTGCCTCGGAACATGCGCGCGGTGCTGCGTAAACTAAGTTGCGCAATTCCACTTAACCACTCACACGTTTACATTCGCCATTCCATCTCCCCTCCGAACTTTCTCTATAGCATTTACTTTAAGATTTTTAGGTCGCTGAATCCGAATTTTTAACTTTCCCTCAAAAATTTCCCCCCGAACCCCCCCCCCCCCCAAATAGTAGTTTTTAACCTAAATTTCTTATTGTGTTAAGGGGAAAGCATTACGAAATTCAGAAACTAGACAAAATTTACAACAAATAGGATATATGACATTATGAATTAGGATGAACAGGGAGGGTGAGGGCTGCCTCTGAACATGCACTGCGGCGCTATGTGCACTAAATTATGAAGTCCAGCCAATAGGGGATTTTATCTGGCAAAATTAATACTAGTTCTGGATTTCGACTCACTTTATGTTTTTTGGGTCGCTGAATCCGAATTTGTAACTTCCCACCAAAATTTCACCCGGCAACCCCCCCCCCCCAAAAAAAAATTGATTTTTTGAAAAAATTTGGTTTTTGAGAAAAGCGCGCGGGGAATGTTTCGAGGCAGCCCCCCTCTCTCCCCGCTTATCCTACGTCATAATGTCATATATCCCATTTGTTGCAAATTTTGTCTAGTTTCTGAATTTCGTAATGCCCTTAAAACAATAAGAAATTCAAGTTAAAAACAACTATTTGGAAGGGGGTTTTCGGGGGGGGGGGGATTTTGAGGGTAAGTTAAAAATTCGGATTCAGCGACCCAAGAAACTTAAAGTAAACCTTATAGAGCAAATTCGGAGGGAAGATGGGAGGGCTAATGTAAACGTGTGAGTGGATAAGTGGAATTGCGCAACTTAGTCCACGCAGCACTGCGGCGCATGTTCCGAGGCAGATCCCCCCTTCCCCTTCATCCTAAGTCATAATGTCATATATCTAATTTGTTGGAAATTTTGTTTACTTTCTGAATTTCTAGATACTTTTTCTTTAAAACAAATTTTTTTAATTTTTTAATAAAAACCTTTTTTGGGGGGCTGGCTTTTTACCAAAATTTGGGGGGTTTCCGGGGGAAATTTTGGTGGGAAATTACATATTCGGATTCAGCGACCCAAAAAACATCTAGAAAGCCGATTTCCAGTACTACCATTAATTTTGCTAGGTAGAGTCCCTATACGGTCTCTATTGCCTGGACTATATTAAATAAAAGAAAAATTTCTATTTTAAATTTATGTGTGAATGCGGAATATGTGAGTAAAAAAATCCGCTAATTCGGGAACACTGAAGCTAGCATAAATGCTACCATGGGCATTAGAAGTTAAATGAAATTGTTTACCGCATCCAAATATTAGAATACAGGGGAAAAATCCCTTTAAATAATTTTAAAATAAATGAATTAGTAACTTTGAATAAGTTAAAGTTCAAATAACATATGGAATAAATTATTACATATTATGAGACTATCGTAATTTTTGGCGATTTTAAAAATGCATCAACTATAACATGGGTATTTTTAAAATGTGGAGTATTAAATTTATAAGAATGTAAACAAATAATAACAAACTGTCATTTTGTATTTATTAGAATAAAAATTTGCTTAAAAAATCGCACTAATTAATGAGAACTAAAAATATTCTTATTATCACAAAAGCTTAAATAATAAAAAGATGCCGTAAATGTAATGAGAAAAAAAGATTCGGTTCTCTCGAACGTCAACTTCGCCGCTGCAGTTCTTCCGTAAATATGTCTCCGCTTTACTACACAACCAGAACCAGCTATGGCAAACAGAAGAGCTTGTGTGTCTGTGTATCCAAGAGATACTGGTTGAGCCTCTGATACTAGTAGACCTTTCTCCCTATTCTTTCTCAGAAATAAGGGAATTTCTAGAATGCATAATTAATGCATTAATTTTAATGTCTTTTAAAACATAAAAATAATTTAAAATATTTTTATTTTAGATATTTTCTGGGTTGAGTATAATAAAATATTAAGTATTTTGATCAAACGAAGACACTGATAATTATTTTATTTGAAAATAATGGCAAAATACCATACCCACATTTGATAAGTAACATAATATGTATAAATATGATTCCGTTATTTTTCGATTAAGTAAAAAAAAGTTATTTATTTTCAAGATAAAAGAAAGAATTATTCAAAGCGCTTTATAGCTATAGCATTCGCACATGCGTAAAGAAAGAAACGAATTCCAGAATAAAAGTTTGTTTTGTACAGTTGTTGGGGGGGGGGGGGGCAAACACCTCCTGCTAATTCTGCAACAAATCATTGTAGAAGAAAGTTACTGGTACCAAAGGATTGGAAATAAAGTCTATTTTTAAATGGTGTATATAGTAGCAATATCCAAGTTTCAATAGCATTACCAAGGTTTGACATAATAAATAAATTCTACACCCTTCAATTAGCCTAAAAACAAATTTTCATAAGATTCGTACGATTACTTTCCGAGAAATTAATTATTTCAAAATGAGCCTATTTCAGGAGCTGTATCCAAATTGAAATTCATTACTCGATTGCTGGAATGCTACAGAATGAATATGTCGCTTCTATTAATGTATTACTTATTGCCAATATGACCCTTTAACTAGCTTAATATGTTTCGACTATTGGCAGCCCAAATGTTTCAATAAAATGTATAAAATATATTCTTTTTAAATTATGCTTTTCTGTACATCATAAACCAACCTTAAACCATCTTTATGACATTTTTTTAATTATAATTAAAAAACTACTTGGAAGAAAAAATTGAAATTGAGAATTCCCATAAAGCAGGACATAATAAATTTAAATCTAACAAAATGATTAGTTGCAATTTATATATATTTTTTCGAATATTAATTTCATAACTCATAATTTACATTATAAAATTATAAAAAATACAAATTCAATGTATTTATCTTATTTTTAAAGTTTGACACAAAAAAATATCACATTAGGATTATAATTTCAGGAGATATTAATTAAAATATGAAAATGCAATTTAACATTAAAAGCTCTAAATTTTAAATGTTTATAATTGAAAACTTATGATGCAAATGACTTGAAATTTCGTTTTACGCATAGTTTGAACCGAGGATTTAAAATATATAGTCAACATTGGGTGTTGCTATTGAAAAAAAAAAAAAAAAAACGAACTTTTGTTTGGTTTTGATTTGCAAGTAGCCCCCTAAGCAAATTGTATATCTATCATTAAAAAGTAGACTTTATTTTGAATAGTTTGGTGCCAGTAACTTTCTTCTATTATAATTAGTTGCAGAGTTAGTAGGGATGTTTACTTTTTTCCCCACGACTGTTCATGTATTTACATATACAATTACTATCCTCTAAATTTTTTTTCTATTTGAAATAAACTTTTTATATTCTTTTACTTTATTTCGTTTTAGTATTCCTGCGTAATCCCCCTCCCCTTTTTTTCTGATACGTTTTTATAGGATTTCTGGTTAATGTTTTGTAATCGAGTCCACCGGAATTTGTCGTATAAATTATATTGTTAGAAGCATCTTTAACGTTTGAAGAGAACCATTGAAGGTGAATCCGATTACAAAAAATTAGCCAATTTTGTAATTAGCGATTACTTATATATTCATATCTTTTCATTTAATCAGTTTTCACAAAGAATCACTCGGTACAATAGTAAGCATTCTGGCCACAAATTGACACGTTTGGGCCGTTGTTCGCAGATTCGAATATACACTGGTGTGCAAAACTTAAGCAACAATTACAAAATGCTAATTTCTGAATACGTGAGTACTAAAAAGAAAATTCTATGAACAGAAAGTGTAGAAAATGGGTACTACCATAAGAACACAGCCAGTCGGTGTGAACTGTCCTTGAAGTCATAAATGGTCACAAGTTTCGTAGTCACTACAATGAACTGAAATGTGATATCTTTCATTCGTCTCATTTTTACTCTGATTTGGTCACTGCATTGACAAGGAGAGGGCCAACCTTGTTAATCACAGATTTTGATTATTTAAATATATGTTGTAGGGTAGAGACCCCTTAGTGTCAGGCTCAACGGATTTTATCCAACGCTCCATAGTTCTTCAGAAACCGGGGGGTCTAATAATAGTACACAACTTAAATACTTACATTGCAATGGCAATGATGGGTTGGTCGTAGCTCAGTTGGTACGGCGTTCGCTGGCTGATCTGCGGGCCCAGGTTCGGTACCCTAACGCGCTACATTTGTTTTTCTCATTTTTTGTTTTATAAATATACTTGCAATTATAATTTAATAATTTCAATTACAAATTTTAATATCATACATTAATTATAATGTTAACAAACTTAAATTTATCATTTTTTTTATTTTTAAACTATTATTTCTCATCCTTTAAAGAGGTTTAAAAAGAAATTGGAACTATTATTGAATGATAAAAATTCCAAAATCGTGACAAAATCTGTTGTGGTGCCATCTTGTTATGACAAAATAAAAGAATATTCAAATAAAATAAAAATAAAAGCAGAAAGAAGATAAAGGTGAAAGCAAAATAATTGAAAGCGCAAGCATTACAAATTTAAAAATCTTTAATATGCAAAAAATGTGTTGTAATTTAATACTGATGCTAATTTTTAATATAATTATGCTTGTTACTTTAAAAACAGAATAATAGTATTATCGCATTGACTTCCTTTGATAAAGCAATGCTATAAATGATGTTTCTTTAAAATCACGAATTGACACAATTGCTCAATATCATTGCATCGATAAAGAATATATGAAATACATTTTAAAAGTGATTTTTAAAAAATTAACAGTTTTATGATGTTTCATACAACTATTTAGTTAAAAGTAAAAAATTAAATAGGTTAAAATTATAATTGATATACAATATTATAAATTTTAATTGGCAATGAGATTATTAATTATACTTACAAGAATATTTATAAAACAATAAATGAGAAAAACAAATGTAGCGCATTCAGGTACCAAGCCCGGGGATCAGCCGGCAAACGCCATACCAACTGAGCTACGACCAACTTATCATTGTGGTTGCAAAGTAACTATTTAAGTTGTGTACAATTCTCAAGAACTAAGGAGCGTTGGATAAAATCCGTTCAATCTGAGACTAAGGGGTCTCTACCCTACAACATATATTAAAACTAGTAAATCTGCAGATAAGGAGCCTCAACGTCAGCTCTGCAAGTCTTTTTTTAAACACAATTTTGTAATATTCCATTTCCTGCGAAACGCAATTTAAAGTTCTCGAATTAAGTAATTATTTATAAGAATAAAAAAATACGAAGTTTTCAGACATTAGAGGCGTTAAATTGAAAACGTTATGTAAGGATATTTTGAAATTTTCATGAGCTACAAATTCTGGTATTTTTTTATATATATATAATAAAGAAGATTTCTTCAGGGGGGCGGAGCCCCCATGGTCTCATTAAATTTACATATGTAACTTTTTATTGATTGCGCTAATGGTTATTGTAAATCTTTGATTTCTTTTTACACTTCCGAGCCTTATTTTTCAATACCGGTGGACAGAAAAGGATTTACATTGAGGCTATTATATTAAAAGTTTAGGTTTTGTGAACGAAAATGTAATTTACTTTAAAAAATAAAATACTTTTCATCCATATTTTCTGAAATGAGGTAATGAGGTATTAAGAAGTAACACTCGTCAAAAAATATTTTTGCAGGCAATCTAGTTAATGTTTGGTTTTCAAGAATGAAAATATTTATTTCCCGATACAGTGACGTCATTTTCGACAGAGATCATTTTGAGGTGCATAATTTTGACATTTACTATCTATTTGCTTTTCAAAAGATTTTTTTTTTTTTTTTTTTTTTTTTGTCATTGAAATTTTCGATTAAAAATTAAAATTTCTGTTAGCCGTGCAGACGATAAAACGTGAGATATTGGTATTTTATTTTTAATAATAAGAATTAATATCATAACACAAGGCCCTTTTATTTCAACCTCAAAGCATATTCATTTTAGTTTTCATATAGCAGGTCAAATTCACCTTCTTTTCGCACATTCGTATTTCCAATATGAAGACGTATTCATGCCTATTTTATTTTTCATTTTCCTCTTGTACATGAAAATCTTTGAAATCAAAATTAACTGTGTAGGATAAATTATTATTCCGCGATCTGATTTCCTTGGCAACGGCAACGGTAAATAAAAAGATATTTTATAGCAAAATGTCAATTTATTCCGTATGAAAATAATGAGCTTTTTATTTTAAAAGAAAAACATTTGGACAAAATAAATAGAACACAACCTGTCTTTATTTCTGGGGTAAATTCCATCTATATGTAAAGACACAAAGGTATTAATTAATTTATCTCTTTTGACGTTGATTTGACTTCAAAGAATTACACACACTTTCACATTTACGATATTTTAGGTGTAATTTCGTTGCTAGGTTACAATTAAAAGAAAATTAAAACAATGAAATATGGGCATTTATTTTAATTAAATTTGTAAATGAGAATATTTTATATTATTGGAACAAACATATAAACTCCCTCCATATGTTATACACCGAAAAAAAACTCTGACAAATGTATACACAAAATTTCAAACTAATATGAATAATGTATGGTTCTAATTAGGAAATTTCATCATCCATAATTTACCATTTAAATCCTTCAATCATATTAGCCATTTCCTTTCAACAAATGAAAATGGAAAAATCGTCTGAATTGCTATAGAAAAGCATTATTGCGCAAAATAAAATATTCTATATTTTCCGAACGAATGAACCAAATATAACAAAAAACTATACAGCTAAATCCGGGTACTTCACCAACATACCCACTTAATTTCAAGCTAATCGGATGCTTTTTGCGGCAGTTATCGCGGAACAGACAGACCAAACCAAAACTTTTCGTGTCTCCACAGTAAGCCTTCACTGACGTTTCGGCAATAATACTAGTAAATCTGCAGATCAAGAGCCTCAACGTCATCTCTGTAACTCATTGTTTTTATCAAACTTTGCGTAATATTAATCTTTCTACAAAAACAAAATTTAAACTATTTAAATTACACAAACATTTATAAAAGGAAAAAAATATTTCGATGGTTTCAGACATTAAAAGCGTTAAATTAAACACGTTGTTATGTAAGGATATTCTGAAATTCTCACGAGCTACTTATTCTAGTAATTTTTATATAATAAAGCAAATTTCTTCAGGGGGGCAGAGCCCCCCTGAACCCCCCGTTGTGTAATTTATTTTGCATTTGTAATTTTCTACTGATTGAGTTAATGATTACCCTATATCTTAGATTTCTTTTTACACTGCGATTTATAAGGATAAGCAATAATTCGGTCAAGCATTTTACGTTATCCTAATATCCATACAGCAGTATTTACTTGCCTCCTAACCACAAATACCTGTATCTAATGGATAAAGAACTTTTGGAAATGTAAACTGAAACATCTAATTTAGAAATCTAATACCTTTATAAATTTTGTTTATAAAAAAATAATTTTGATTACCATTCTGCAATATTTATATCTAAGATCTAATCTAAATATCAAAAAATGTACTCGATAGCATTAACTTACTAAAATCACCCTAAAGTAGGGGGTCTTCTAAACCTAACAGTTAATAATTCATCATCGTTAAATAGATAAACATGATTTGGCGCCTTTAAGTATTTTTTGTGATTTTCTTTTAATAGTATCTACATTTAATTTAAAATCGTGATGTTACAAATACCGTTGAAATTTGACGCAAACCTATGTTCAGGTCAAATTACGAAAGGTTAACTAACATTTCATTTCCCTTAGCCGGACTTTCTGTTTCATTTTTCGTAATAAGGATTATTTTAATAATTTAATTTATTTTACACTCTACAAGCTGTTACACGGACGTTGTTCACGTAGCATTAAAATAGAGATAAATGCATTAAGTAAAACATTTCACTCCCCACCAGACATACGAAGTCTCAAGCTTTTTGCACATCACTATTATCTTAGAGAAAATGTTCTTTTAAATCGCGCAAATGTTTCAATTAAATAAAGTAACATTTTCTGTATTAAAATACTGGTATCCAGAACGCCGGAGGCTTGGCAGCTCTGCTCCTCTTAATAAAAACATATATGATTAACCAACACTTTATCACATTTTATAGGAGACAATACGGAATTTCTAATTTGTATGGCCTTACATATATCTCAGTCATAAAAATGTAAAATTTTGTGCCAATTAATGCACGCAATTGCGAAAATGAAATCGCAAAGAATGAGAAAAGGAAGGCCAAGTAAAATCGTGTAAATCGAGGAATCTTTCTTCGTAGTGCTGGGAAAATACTGCTACAAAAACTATTTTAGGTGGTATTTGGTGTGAAATGTTTATATGTATTCATTCCTGTCCTACATATCCTTTTTTTTATTTTTTATTTGCTTATTCCATTTTTCTTTTGCACGTAAAAATCTTACAAATTAAAATTAACTCTTTGGGAGAAATTGTTATTCATTTTTCTTTTTGGCAACAATAAAGTTTATAAAATTTAACAGAATAATGTCAGTTTATTCTGTATGAAAATAACGAACTTTTTCATTTATAATCAAATAGTTGAATAAATAAATGAAAATATTATTCTATATAGTATATAAATACTATTTTCATTTCTGCGTTTAAGTAAATCTATATGCAAATATCTATACAAAGGCATTCATTAATTCCTTCCTTTTGCTTTGATTTGACTTCAAAAAACCATACATACTTTCACATTTATGATATTTTTAGATGAGATGCTGTTGCTACGCAACGGTTAAAAGAAAAAATGAAATATAAGTAAATTCATAAAATAAAATGTTTTATATTATTCGAACACATGTATAAAATTCTATCATAAGTTATACACCTAATTTAAAAGCTCTGACAAATGTTTTGACAAAATTGCAAACTAATAAGAATAATTTAATACTCTTATTTAAAAATTTCAGCATCCAAAATTTACTATTTAAATCTATTATTCATATGAGCGATTTCTTTCAACAAATGAAAATTTGAAAATCGTCTGACTTCCCATAGAAAAGCATTATATCACAAAATAAAATGTTCTGTATATTCCGAACGAATGAACCAAATTTAACCCAAAACTATACAGCTAAATCCGGGGAGCTCATCAACATGCCCAGGGAATTTCAAGCCGATCGGATGCTTTTTGCGGCAGTTATCGCGGAACAGACAGACAGACTAACGGAAACCAAAACTTTTCGTGTCTCCACAGTAAGCCTTCACTGACGTTTCGGCAATAAAGATTATTTTGTTGCTCTTTTCCAAAAGGAGAAAGTTTGATTACGCATCTGTGTAACTTTTATTTACTAGTAAATCTGCAGATCAAGAGCCTCAACGTCATCTCTGCAACTTATTGTTTTTAGCAAATTTTGCTTAATATTAATCTTTCTACAAAAACAAAATTTAAACTTTTAAATTACACAAACATTTATAGAAGGAGAAAAAAATATTTCGATGGTTTCAGACAGTAGAAGCGTTAAATTAAACACGTTGTTATGTAATGATATTCTGAAATTCTCACGAGCTACTTATTCTAGTAATTTTTATATAATAAAGCAAATTTCTTCAGGGGGGTTCCCCCCCTGAACCCCCCGTTGTGTAATTTATTTTGCATTTGTAATTTTCTATTGATTGAGTTAATGATTATCCTATATCTTAGATTCATTTTTACACTGCGATTTATAAGGATAAGCAACAATTTGGTCAAGCATATTACGTTATCCTAATATCCATACAGCAGTATTTACTTGCCTGCTAACCACAAACATCTGTATCTAATGGATAAAGAACTTTTGGAAATGTAAACTGAGACATCTAATTTAGAAATCTAATAATAATTTTGATTACCATTCTGCAATATTCATATCTAAGATCTAATCTAAATATCTAAAAATGTACTCGATAGCATTAACTTACTAAAATCACCCTAAAGTAGGGGGAGTTCTAAACCTAACGGTTAATAATTCATCATCGTGTCCACTTCCAATTGACTAAATAGATAATTGTGATATGGCGCCGTTAAGTATTTTTTGTGATAGCTTTTTAATAGTATCCACATTTAATTTAAAATCGTGATGTTACAAACACCGTTGAAATTTGATGCACACCTGTGTTCAGGTCAAATTACGAAAGGTTAACTAACCTTTTATTTCCCTTAGCCGGGCATTTTGTTTCATTTTTCGTAATAGGGATTATTTTAATAATTTATTTTACACTCTACAAGCTGTTACACGGGACGTTGTTCACGTAGCATTAAAATAGAGATAAATGCATTAAATAAAACATTTCACTCACCACCAGACATGGCAAGTCTCAGGCTTTTTGCACAACACTATTACCTTACAGAAAATGTTGTTCTTTTAAATCGCGCAAATGTTTCAATTAAATAAAGTAAAATTTTTTGTATTAAAATACTGGTATCCAGAACGCCGGAGACTTGGCAGCCCTGCTCCTTTTAATAGAAACATATATAGTTAACCAACACTTTATCACATTTTATAGGAAACAATACGGAATTTCTTATTTGTATGGCCTTACATATACCTCAGTCATAAAAATGTAAAATTTTGTGCCAAAATTTTGTATACGCAATTGCGAAAATGAAATCGCAACCAATGAGAAAAGGAAGGCCAAGTAAAATCGTGTAAATCGAGGAATCTTTCTTCGTAGTGTGGGAAAATACCACCACAAAAATTAATTTAGGTGGTATTTGGTGTGAAATGTTTATATGTATTCATTCCTGTCCTATTTATCTTTTTTATTATTTGTAATTTGCTGCATTTTCCCTTTGCACGTGAAAATCTTACAAATTAAAATGAACTCTTTGGGAGAAATTGTTATTCCCTTTTTTTTTTTTTTTTTTTTTTTTGGCAACAATAAAGTTTATAAAGTTTAATAGAATAATGTCAGTTTATTCTGTATGAAAATAACGAACTTTTTCCTTTATAATCAAAATAGTTGAATACATAAATAAAGATATTATTCTATATAGTATATAAATACTATTTTCATTTCTGCGTTTAAATCAATCTATATGCAAATATCTATACAAAGGCATTCATTAATTCATTCCTTTTAACTTTGATTTGACTTTAAAAACCATACATACTTTCACATTTATGATATTTTTAGATGAGATATAGTTGCTACGCAACGGTTAAAAGAAAAAAAATGAAATATAAGTAAATTCATAAAATAAAATGTTTTATATTATTCGAACACATGTATAAAATTCCATCATAAGTTATACACCTAATTTAAAAGCTCTGACAAATGTTTTGACAAAATTGCAAACTAATAGGAATAATTTACTACTCTTATTTAAAAATTTCAACATCAAAAATTTACCATTTAAATCCATTTTTTATATGAGCCATTTCTTTCAACAAATGAAAATTTGAAAATCGTCTGACTTGCCATTGAAAAGCATTACAGAGCAAAATAAAATGTTCTATATTTCCCGAACGAATGAACCAAATTTAACCAAAAACCATACAGCTAAGTCCGAGTACCTCATCAACATGCCACATTAATTTCAAGCCGATCGGATGCTTTTTGCGGCAGTTATCGCGGAACAGACGGACAGACAGACAGACAGACAAACGGAAATCAAAACTTTTCGTGTCTCCACAGTAAGCCTTCACTGACGTTTCGGCAATAAAAATCTGTGCCTTGTAAGATGACACTATGACTGCTGATTTTTGACGGGTCACCAGGTGACTTTTACAATGAAGTTACCTTGTGACTCTCGTGTGATCGTCTTTTGGAGACTCCATTGTAAAGTCGTCATGATAGCTGTTTTTTGACGAATTCCCAAGTGACAGAAAATGAAATCATCTGGTGACTTTCACAAAGGAAAGCAATAGTGACTTCACAGTAGTGTCTCGGTCATTTGAATGTCACCATGTGACTTTGTAACATTATTTGGTGACTCGTCATAATGCAATTTTCACGACGACTTCAGAATTGAGTCTTCAAATGACAGTCACATGAGAATCGCAAGGTGTCTTCATTGTAATGTCACCTCGTAACTCATCACAAAGCAACAGTCACAGTGACTTTTCAATGGAGTCACCATACGGCGATCACCTAAGATTAATAAAGAAACGAATCAAAGATCCCACATTTTGTTTCACCTTAGTGATTTTGACACTTATGACCATGTGTGACTTGATGGAGATGTCCCATCGACTAGCTGCGATGCAGAGATAGAACGTATTTGATTTTTTTTTCATACTTGCGTGCGTAAAAATTAGCATTTTATGATGATTGTTACTTAAGTTTTGCACACCAGTGTATATAATTTTGATTTTTCGCAATAAAATTTCCTTTTTTTTCGCTTATGTCGGAGCAAATGTTGCTAACAATTAATTCATGTCATCATGTCGACTACGTCCCACAAGAAATCTTTAACAAAAATCAAAAAATTTAAAAAATCCCGGTTATCGGCATCAGCGATCCCAAGCAAAAAAAAAAAAAAAAAAAAAAAAATCATATGAAAATGCAAGCGAGAAATATGTAAATAATGTTTTCATAGCCTTAACTTTAACTTGAGAGTGTTTCCAGGTGACTAGTGTAGTCTCTTATGAATCAAGACGTAGAAGAGACACGAAGCATTGACAAAATTTGTCATCCCACCTTTTCCCCCTAAAAATGTTGTTTCGAAGTAAACTAATAGCAAAATTCAGCGGTCTTCTGGATAACTAATATGTATAATACTTTTTCTGTAGTCAGAGCTTTTAACCATGGAGAACGCGCGCATACTCAGGGTATGAATGGTTTTTATTTTGTCACCAATAAATACAAATAATAATCGTCTCCTTATTTATTCGGAGACTATGCGATAAAAGAAAATTGAAGATTAATTTTTAAAAGTTAGTGGTGACAATTGTAAAAACCGTACGCATTCCGGGTCTTTCAGGCCCGGCGAGCGTCCTCCCGGGTTAATGGAATAAAACGCAAAATGAATTTTTTGTGGTTGTGTCACTTTCCTTGCGTGGACGATATGTTAAACACAGTTGATATTAATATACTTCTTTCTTGGGAACTAACTACTTAAGCATTTACAATATTTTCGAAGATAGTTTAGGCAAAAACTAAGCAATAAATCGATCATACAGCAACAAACAAAAAAAATAAATTTAGTACTTATGTAATCTCCCAAACAAACAAGCAAAAACTTGTTTTAAGTTAACGTAGCTATTCAATTGTTAAATTTTATTTCTTGGCAAGAAATCGGAAATATTTGCTTAATATATTTGCATTCAGTTTTTCCTTAAAACAAAATAAGCGAAGATAGTGGAATGAAGATATAAACAAGAAGGAAAATTTATAGGTCACACATAGACTATGAAATAATTTCCAACAGTATCAGAATATTTTTTTCAAATTTTACTGTTTCACGACATGGTGAAACATGTGGAACAGTCGTTGCAGAAACTAAGAATCACAAAAGTGGCGCATGCACTAAGGAGCTCTTGCTTTTCGTCTGCTCGAAGATCGAAACAGTGCGAAATAGGTAAAGCAAAAAAGACTTTAAATTTTGTTTTAAAGACTTTAAATTTTATGGCCTTTGTAAGATAGGGGAGGAGAGGAAACATCAATTTCCGGTAGGGGAGGAAGATTTTTTAAGATCAATTACAATAAAGTGACAAAGAGAAAAGAAATTTGTTTAAAAAAATGAGTTTTAAAGTTACTTTGGGTACTGTAAACTGTAAAGGAAAGAGGAGCAAAAAGGGGAAGTGAAGTTTTGGAATGGGGGGGGGGGATAAGATAAATTTTAATTATAATCATTATTTTTTATCAATGGAAAATTATCTTTACAAAAACAACTATGTATATGTGCGGAGGTTATGTTTAACGTTTTATATAAAATTACTTTTTGTTAAATGTAGTATATATCTATAAAATATCGGGAAAAGCATTTCAAATAATGTCAATTAATCTAATTTCATTTTAATATTGTCGCATTTTCAAGGTGCTTTTTTTTTCCATTCGTGGGCGGAGCAATAGCACAGAATTGGGTTATTTTTGTTTTGTAAGTGGAAATGGCATAGCTAGGGTGGGAATTCAGGTACCCTGGATACTACTAATTTCGTAATTTCATTTTCGCTGTGTTTAATCGAACAACAGCATCGGATTGGAAAAGGTGAAGAATATTTCTTTAAATTAGTGATATCAAGTGCCTTTTGATACCCACCCTGCCTATGACAGTAGCAAAGACTCAAGTAAGTGGAGCAAAACAATGATGTAGGACTCCAAATGCACCACCCTTGAGCAGAATGATGTATGGATGGGCGTGGCTAAGTATATGCAATCCACTAATTGGGTTGTGCTGCGGCGTCCATACACCACGCTGACGAACATTAGGTTATGTATAGATTTTTATTTCTGGTGAAAAGAAGTATGCATTTGATTATGAGTGAGTATTATTATTCGATTTACTCCAAGAAAAGGTAAAATTTATATTTAGTTATAGTCCAAGAGCCGCCAGCACAAAAACCAATGTTATCAAGCACAAGAAAAAAAACCCTTTATTTTATGGAAGAATTAAAGTAGGGGGATCTAATGATCCATGTCTGCCGTAAGTAAAGTGATGCATAAGCAAAAAATTAACCCTTTAGTGCGCAGCTTTGCGTGTATGCAAAAAACAGTGTTTTGAATTTAATAGATTTTTTTAAATTATTATTCGTATGTACCTAATTCACACCAGAAAATTAAAATAGCAATATTTGCTATAATAAATAACAGACATTACGTATTTAAATAAAGCAAAATTAACCATTGAAACTTTCTGGTACAAAGTCAGATTCTCTGAACTACAGAAACTAGCGTCTCTTTCGTGCGCTATTCCCTACGACAGCTATTGATAGCGGTTAAGTCCATTCTAAATGCAGGTGGGAAGGGTAGACAGAATTCTGCGGTCAGCGGTAAATCGCACAACGCTTAGGTATAAACAAACTGAAGGCTCCTCCCACTCTAGAAACGAGCGCCATCTACTGACTAATCTTCTAAAAATAACATGTAGAAAGGTTTTTAATTAATTTTGTATTTCTTTTTTCTTCTTAACAACGAATAAAAAATATTCTTCATTGTATTCTTAAAATAATAATAACAATAAAAATTATAATATGTTCTTTCTGTGCCAAAAAAATAATAATAAATAAATAAAAAGAGAGGGTTTTTTTTTTTGGGGGGGGGGGTATATTTTAATACCAAATATTTAATTTAAATGTTTTAACATTGAAGTTATATTAAAATATATGTGTGTATCTTGACTTAGGATTAGCATCTGTTAATAATAGCATGTTTTATTTATTTGTTATTTATTTCTTTTACTTTTTTACTTTTTTTTTTTTTCAGATTTACTAGTTTATGATGTTATGCAGTAAATTGAAAAATTTATGGCTATCATAGAAAAATCTTATTTAATTATTGTTATTATTTAAGAATTTAAAGAACTTTTTTTAATTCATAATTTTTGCATCTTGTATTTCTTTGCATCAACAAGAGAAATTTAATTTGAAGAACCCCCTAGGATCTTATGTTTCATAATAATATTTTGAATTTATACTAAATGAAAGAGAAAGGGAAACAAAAAAAAAAAAAAAAAAAAAAAAAAAAAAAAAAAAAAAACAATTACTTTTCATTAATTTTAGCTATCAATTGCTTTCCAATACCTTTAGCTAAATCTTACTTAAATAAATAATAAATTTTTATAAATAAAAAAGACAAATTTATACAAAAGAATTCTCATAGCCATTCATAAGTTTTTAATAATTTAGTGCAGAAAAATTGTTTCTAATGTAAAAACAACAACAACAACAGAAAAAGGCACAATTAAATTTAAGTTATTTTTGATAAATAGCTAATGGAAAAAGCATGGAAAAAAAAATCATACTCTTACACTTGGACTTAAAAAAAAAATAGAAATAATTTTTTAAAAGTATATTTAAAAATTTAAATCCAAATTTTGCAGCATTTAAAGAATCCTATAAATTAATTCACTAATTTAATTCAATAAGTATAATACAAGCTTTAAGTAAGATTTAGATGAAGATATTAGAAAATAATTGATAGCTGAAATTATTAGAAAGTAATTCTTAATATTATTTTTTTCTCTCTCCCTTTCTCTTTTATTATGTATAAATTCAAAATATTATTATGAAAAATAAGATTCTAAGGGGTTCTTCAAATTAAACCCTTCTTGTTTCTTAACAAGATGCAAAAATAATGAATTAAAAAAACTTTTCTTTGAATTCTTAAATAATAATAATAATTAATTATGATTTTTCTATGAATAGCCGTAATTTTTTCAATTTATTGTATGATATCATAAACTAGTAAATCTAAAATAAATTTTTTAAAAGTAAAAACAATAAAAGAAATAAATATCAAATAAATAAAACTTGCTAATACTAACAGATGCTTGACCTAAATCAAGGTAAAGAAGAAGGGTTTTTTTTTTAGGTTTTCAGGATAGAAAAGTATTTATGCATATAAATTGCAGTACATATACTACTTAAATATAACTTCAATGTTAAAGCATATAAATTTAATATTTGGCATTAAAATATATCCCCTCCGCCCCCCCCCCCCTCTCCCTCTCTCCTTTTTAAACTTTACTTTTCAATTTTATTTTAAAATTTCAATTTTATTTTTAAAATCTTTTATTAATCTGAACTTAAGATACTGAAAATAGTAAATTCGCGAATTAAGAACTGAATTTTTAATTTTAATTCTTGATCCTTCGGATTTTAAAGTCTATTCTGCCATATAGATCTGCTCAAATGATGAAAACAGTTAGAAAAAGAGTGCAAATTTTCAGCTAAGACCTAGTTTAAATCAAGATAAAGACGGATTTCTAATTCTGCCTTGTATCGACATGAAATCAAAAACATGACAGTGTGGAACCATATTTTGTTGGAGAATTAAATTTCTTATACTATACTAATTGAATTAAGTTAATGATTCAATTTATAAGGTATGAAAGATAGAGGTGTGCGTGTGTGTATGTGGGGGGGGGGGGTGATAATATGTTTGAATACCGAATAAATGTTGAATTATATTTAAATATATGTGTGTGTGTGTATACTGAAAATTTTAAGGCTAGTCATTGAAAAATGGTATTTAGTTATTGTTTAAGAATTCAGGGAAGTTTGTTTTTTTATGCATTTTTCTTGCATCTTGTTAAAAAATAAGAAAAGTTTAAAGATTTTCTAGAATCTTATTTTTCATAATAAGATTTTAAATTTATGCTTAATAAAGGAGAAAAAATAAAACAATAATATTGACAGTTACATTCTAATAATTTGAGCTAGCAATTACTTTCCAATACCTTTAGGTAAATCTTACTGAAATATGTAAATGATTTTTTTTTAAATATAAAAATAGTACAATTTATACACAAAACATTTCTCATAACCATTCACAAGTTTTTAATAATTTGCAAAAATAAATATTTTTAATGAAAAAAAAGCTATCAGTTATTTAAGTTAATTTTGATAACTATTTAAGAGTGTGTTAAAAATAAAAAAACAACTACAATATGCTCTTCAATATGGACTTAAAAAAAATCTTTTGTTTTTTAAAATATATTTAAAAATTTTATCCAAATTTCGCATTTACAACTTTTTTCAAACCCTATAAATTAATTTACTAATTTAATTCAATAATTTTATTAACATTAGTTTTAAAATCACCACCTTAACAGAGAAATAAAATAGCTATTTGTATTATTCACAAAAAACCACGTTATACTCTATAAATTGAAATAAATATTAAATTTAAAAAGATGGAAAACTGATTTTATTTGATGAGGATGAATATTTAAATGTGCATTTTCTAAACTCTTATAAATTATGTTTTTCTTGGAATAAGGAATACACCTTCCTATATCTATGATGTTTTTAATAATAAAATAGTCGTCAATGACGATATACAAGATTTTAAGAAGCTGCATATCTTAACGCCGAAATCAAAGTAGTAAATATGAACATAAACAATGATGACGCAAATATCACGTGGTTTGCGGAGCAAATTTCTGAGCTCTCCCAACCTTCCCACCTGCATTTAGAATGGACTTAACCGCTATCCATCGCTCAGGTAGGGAATAGCGCACGAAAGAGACGCTAGTCGTAATTTCTACGTAATAAGTCTTAAAACTGAACTACAGTAGTGTCCCAATTATCCGAGACCCGCTTAACCGAGTTTCCGCTTTCACAGAGTTATTTTCTTCTGATGGACCGATGGCTTCCATTATTATGAAACAGTCGTTATAAATGAAGTGTTAGGCGAAGATGAAAGAGCACTCGTAAAAAGTTGGAACTCTGATTTTCTGTTCAGAATGGGGGGGGGGGGGGATGGCCATAACGTAAAAAGTTAGAACTCTGATTTTCTGGTCAGAATGGGGGAAGAAATGGCCATAATTTAATTATGGCCATCCCCCCCCCCCCATTCTGACCAGAAAATCAGAGTTCTAACTTTTTACGAGTGCTCTTTCATCTTCACCTAACGCTTCATTTATAACGACTGTTTCATAATAATAGAAGCCATCAGTCCATCAGAAGAAAAGGATGCATGCCAAAGGCATAAGTTCGATTAACTCGGATAATCTGGATTCTACTGTATCTATATTTATACATATATATTTTTTTTTTCATCGGGGGCGACACTAAATTCTAAAAAAGCAGAATTCCTGTTGTCTAGTTTCTTCTTTTACTTCCTACCTACGAAAGTGAACACTATTATAATCGTTCTGCAATTCATACTCACACCAGCTCCGAAGCTTTTAATGAAATGATGATAAGGCTAAGAAGAATATATCTACATGGGATGGGGAGAGGGTGGTTTTTTTTCGCTTTTAATATTTTAATTTTAGTCTCGGTTATTGTTTTAATTCTAATTTAAAATATTTTCTAGTTGTAAAACGAAATTTTGGTAGAATTTCTTGAAATAAATTTTTATATTATTACTATTATTTTGTAGTAAATGTTTATTGTTTAACTTTAAAATAAACTATTGCTGATATTATCTTGTAACCCGCCAAATGAAAATTCTTTGTTCAAGTAAATAAATATCGTTTAATACTCATTTCTTGCTTAAAATGTTCTGCACTTTCAGTATTTGTGACGTAAAATACTAATAGGCAAAACTAGATAGTTAACGGGAAAAGCACGTAAGTCTGTGTTAGTGAATGTGCATTCCTTAACTCATTAAAGCCGGTTGGCAAGAAAACTTGCCATGTAAGGAGAACAAAATTTTTTAATTCGAATACTAGTATTTTAGTTTGGAAATTTTCACATTATCTTATCTCAGATTTTGAGCCATTAAATAAATCAAAATTACCATGTGAAAAAAACCGGTGTCGAAGTATTAAAAAAAAATGTAAAAAAAGCTCGTCCTTAATGGGTTAAAGTTCAATGAAAAAGAAACAGTCTTATCAATTTCTTTGATTAACTTAGAATACTTAGAAACTCTATTTATTATGAATTTAAATAACGGACCCTAGTCTACCTTTCGGTTCGAGGCTGTGATTTTGGAAATGTTTCTCACGTCACAACATATTCTTATTCATAACATTATGGAACATATTCTTGTGACGTGAAGTCACAACGTGACCCCACGTCACAAGAATATGTTCCATTGCTACTTTATGAGATGCAGCTATGCGTATGGGATGCAGCCAACAGCCAACGTGTCCACACATAATTAACTCTTTCCGGCGAGGTGTCCTTAAAAAAGGACACCTAATTTTAATTCCAAAACTGACAAACGGCACCAAGAATATTTAACTAAAACTTTCCTATTATAATGTACATGAAAATAAGCAAGTTCATATTTTCTAATAAATTCGTTTACAAATTGCGGTGTCAGTCCATTATTTCATCAGTTTATAAACAGAATTACTCCGCGCCGGTGAGGGTTAGGGGGTACGGTGCCGGAATGCCCCAAAGCACACGACTTTGACGTGGGTCTCTGTGTTTGCGTCTGTACTGAATATGTATGTGTGGATATTTTCGTATGCGTTTGAATGTATTCACGTAGATGTGCAGTATTACAAATCTCTGCTGCATTTAATCAAATATGATAGAACTTATTCCTTATTTTTTTCCTTTGAAATATTTTTTAATAAACAGCTTCTGCTAATAATTGAAATAAAAATGCTAATAAAGTTTCGATATTTTTTTCTCTGCAGTAGACTTATCTTTTTTAATCGTTTTTATCTATAAACTAGAAAGATAGCCCGTTAAAAATGACGGAAATTTAGATATAAAGATATATACAACTCATGTGCAAGAATATGAGTTTTCTCGCTTGTTCCGCAGTGATAGATGAAAATAACACATTTTAAGAACGAAACACATTTATGAAAAACTGTGTACAGTAGAAGACCACTAATCTGCACAGTTTGGTTCCAAGTGTTATGCAGATTTGAGGCTTTTTGCGGTCATGTCTATTCAATCTTTGTTTACATATTTTTAAATTCATATATTGGACAATTTAGATTGTTGAGCCTTAAAAATAAATAAATAACACACTTGAAGTAAGGTTATAAACTATTAAATTATCGTATACGATTTCATGAAATGGTATTATATGTGTGCGCTTCACGATCTTGGTTACAACGTTGGCAAAATTGGCTGCAACTTGTCATAATCCTAATAGTGTGGGCCGCTATAACAAAAAAGTAACCAGTTTTTAGTAAAATTTCTGATATAAAGTAGCTTTCAAAAACTTGTGTAAAATTGCAGGCCGTTCTCGTGTTATGTCAGTCCTAGGAATAATATTTCTAACACTGAAGATTTTCCACGTATATATGGAATTTAGAAAAGCTTCTCCAAAAGAAAGGTCCTGAAATGACATTGTAATTCCTCTAACTTCAAAGTTTAATCGGGCACTGATGTTGAGTACTGAAATCTAATAAACACAGTTATTTTGAATATTACAACAGAATTAAACAGTTAAACTTATTTAACTTAAACCCACTATTACTTCCCGATGTTATTTTTTAGTATTAAGAAAGAAAATTATTTAAAATTTTTAAATCGTGCATTTATGATTTTTTCCCGTCTTTAATAACTAAATAAGGAAAAAGTAGGCTTTTGTTCTGAGCTCATAAATATGACAATAAAATAATGTAACTAAGAGATATTGCAAAATTAAATCTTTGTGATTACAAACCATAAACAAACGATACCGCCACCATTTTACCTACTATGACGTCATTAAAATATTGCCCATTGATTGTTGGAGAACTTACTTTGTGAATGATTACCTCAATGATTTAATATTTTTGACGTTTCACGATGAATGAATCACTTTTGTATGTTTAGGTTTATGGAATGAGATATTAAGCTGTGAACCTAATTTCAATTGAAGTTATCCAAGGATATACGTATTTTTAATCGAAATTAAAAACAATGCTTTAATCTCGAAATAAAAAGTTTTAGTTTGTGTAATTTGTTATTTCTGTTATTATTTATTTGAGTACATTTCCATTGTAGCGCATTTTTAAAAAAATCTTGGCGCGATTCGGGCATCAGAAAGTGAGATATGTTGCGAAAATATATAAACAGCTATGAAAACAAATCTAATGAACTTTTATCTTTGGCACAGATGTCATATTCGCCCCATATTGGCGCGATTCTTTTCTGACGCCAATGTTATGTACGCAACGGGTACTTAACCGGCGCCAAAGTATCGTTATTTTGCTTGATGTGGTAACCCGGATTATGTTGTTTATGCTGTTGATGTTTTCTCCAAATCGGCGTCGGAAAAAAATCGCGCCAATATGAGGCGAATATGACATCTGTACCTTATCTTTGTTTGTATATGCACTTATATACATAAAAAAATCGTTTCTAAATATATATAATTTTTTTTTATATACAAATTACGGCACAGATTTCAGATATGAACCGGGATACCTAACTGGCGCCATAATGGTGTTATTTTGCCTGCTATGGTAATCCGGCTATTGTTTTTTATTTATTAATAAATTGTTTATTTACTTTTATTTTCTGTTTTTTTAATTATATAAACTGCTTTGTTCTATAGTTATTATTCAAACATTTATTTATTTATACTTATTTCCTTTTCAAAATGATAGCAAATAATTGAAAAATATATAAGTAACTGGCATTCGAAAGCGAGATTTCTGCCAAATTGGCGTCATAGAAAAATCACGCCAACCCCCATGCGTATATGACATCTGTGCAAAAATTACTTCTGTTTCTTTATAAAAATGGGTAAATAGCTTTTTTTATATTAAATTGTCGGCACAGATGTCATATACGCCCATATTGGCGCGATTTTTTTTACACCGATGTCATATACGCACCGGGTACTTAATTGGCGCCAAAGTGTCGTTATTTTGCTTGTAATGGTAACCCGAATGTTGTTTATGCTGTTGATGTTTTCGCCAAATTGGCGTCGGAAAAAAACGCGCCAATATGGGGCGTATATGACATCTGTGCCAAATTGTATACATGTGGAAAAAATTGCTTGTGAGTATGAAACAGAAAATAGGTTGCCAGAAAATACGTTGGCAAACTTCTTTCTCGCCAAGAAACTTTTCTCCGAAGTATTGTACATAAGCAATGATTGCTAGAAATGCATCTTTAATTATGATATGCGCTTTTATGTTTCACTACATTTATTCATACTATACTGTGTCTATAAATGTTACAGTTTATATGCAGGGCTAAACAAAAGAATTCATAAGGGTTACTGAGTATGAGAGTAAATTGCTTAAAGGTGGTTTTTAAAGGAGTTATGCATTTTTACGCTGAACTGCATTTAGTTTCCTAAGAAATGTTTATAGAATATAGATAAAATGATATACATGGTCACGCAAAGAATTGGATACATAACCGTCTATGGATGATAATATCTGGAAATGTGATTTCAGTAGTTTTAAGAGTAGTTTAAATTAAATTTTAGCTAAATAGTGGCATGTAATAACGGTACTATTGGCTATCGACGGTAACTGCTGAAATCAATTTTTAATTTTTTTATGCGTTTTCTAAAATGTTTACTTAGTTATCTTGGTACTTCTTAGTTATCCCGTCGACCAAATTACTGTCGCCAAATTAATTAATTGTAAGATTAAATGCCAATAATGGCCAATAAAACCATTAATTCGACGTTTTATTTGTATTTTTGTCAATGTTTTACTATTGATTTGGCGATTTATATAATTTGGCGAAATTCGTCGACGGGATATCTAAGAAGTAACGTTATCTTATTTACCTTATTTCCCTAAATAACGAAGTTTTGTTAAAGCATTCAGGATGTGTTGGAAAGTGTTTCATATTCTATGCTTAACGCATGATTTTTCTTTCTTCTTTAGTCTTATTTTGCATTTATTTTATTCTTAATTTTTTAGTCTTATACTGCTTTATAGAAACTTTGGCACAGTTGTCATATACGTTATCATATATTGGAGCGATTTTTTTCCGACACCAATTTGGCGAAAACATAAACAGCATAAACAACAATATCCAGATTACCGTATCAAGCAAAATTACGACACTTTGGCGCCAGTTAAGTACCCGTTGTGTATATGACATTGGCGTCAGAAAAAAATCGCGCCAATATGGGACGTATATGACATTTGTGCCGAAACATTAATATTTAATTTTTAAACTCTTCGCTCCACTCCCCTTGCATATAGTACAAACTATAACACGGATAGTGCAAAATAATAGACAGTTTGGTACTTTTCCACTGTAGGGGCTTTGGCATTTTTTTAAAAAAAGCTTGGTGTAATTTGGGCATCAGAAAGGGAGATTTGGGTACTTTTCCGTTATGTGGACACCATTGTCGCCAAGCGTAATAGTTGGCGCAAAATCGTGAATTGAAGCATTTGAAAAATAAAAGAAAAACCATTGTCGATACTAAAGTGAGCATTTAAAAAATAGAACATTTGAAAATTCCAGACTTTTACGAACTATTTCATCAAATCACAAATATATACTTAAAATAAGTGAACAAATAACTGCTATAAAATAAAGCACTAAAATAAAACTCATATTAAACTGCTGGTATAAAATTACAAATATCTTTTAGCATTTTGAAATAATTGGCGCATTAGCATACATTTTGGCAACGGAAAAATATCGAGATTTGTTGTCAAATCATATAAACAGCTATGAAAACAAATTTGATGAGCGTTTTTGTTTGTTTTATATGTATATTATTGATGTTCTTATGTACAAATTACATCTGTTTCTGTATAAAATTGGAGAAACGGCTTTTTTATGTTAAATAAATCGTATAAATATCGAAAAAAATGCGTGTGTATATAAAATGAAACAGTGAATAGGTTCCCGGAAAATATGTTACCAAATTTCCTTTTTCGCCAAGGCACCTATACTGGAAAAGTACCTAAAGCACATTAAAATCGCGCAGTTAGGAGCTCACTTAGTACACCTTTGTCTATTGGCGGTTATTTTATTAGTAGCATCGGGAGGAAGATGTAAAGATGTACTTTAAATTCTCACCCATAGATTTCGAAAAAATATCTTTAAAAGAGTGGAGTTTAAATTAAATTTCGGTGACCTCCATTATGAAAGATTAATGGTTTTAAATGGGAATTTCGCCAAATTAGCCAGATATCGCCAAGTTGGCTAACATTTGGCGCTACTGTGGTAACCCTGCATTAATATTTTTCAACAATTACTCATTTCAATGAGGCGGTCCTACCGGAATAGTGAGGGACACACAGAGACTTGGATTTTATATAAATAAATAATCAGTAACTCAATTATTCAATCTCTTAGAGTAGCATCTTTAACAACTTAATAGTATAATAATTTCTACAAATGCGAAGAAGAATTATCCTACTCATACCGGAAAAATTTAATCAAACTATTCTATAAAGAAATTTGATAAGTATTTCTGGCATTAAGCATAACAAATGAATAGAATCATGCAAATATGTGTGCTGAAGTACCTTCAGCTACATAATATCGTACTAGAATTAGAATTAAACTACTTTGTATATTCCAGGCAATAGAGACCGTATAGGGGATCCACCTAGCAAAATTCATGGTAGTTCTGGAAAAAGGCTTACTGTATGTTTTTTGGGTCGCTGAATTCGAATTTTTAACTTCCCACCAAAATTTCCCCCGGCAACCCCCCCAAATTTTGGTAAAATGCCCCCAAAATAGGTTTTTATTAAAATGATCATTTTTTTATTGTTTTAGGGGAAAAGTATCTAGAAATTCAGAAAGTAGACAAAATTTGCAACAAATTAGATATATGACATTATGACTTAGGATGAAGTGGAAGGGGGGGGGGAATCTGCCTCGGAACATGCGCGCGGTGCTGCGTGAACTAAATTGTGCAATTCCACTTAACCACTCACACGTTTACATTCGCCCTCCCATCTCCTCTCCGAACTTTCTCTATAAGGTTTACTTTAAGTTTTTTGGGTCGCTGAATCCAAATTTTTAACTTCCCCCCCCCTCCCCCCCCGAAAACCCCCAAATAGTTGTTTTTAACTTAAATTTCTTATTGTTTTAGTGGAAAAGCATTACGAAATTCAGAAACTAGTCAAAATTTGCAACAAATAGGATATATGACATTATGACGTAGGATGAACGGGAAGGGCGAGGGATGCCTCTGAACATGCACTGCGGCGCTACGTGCACTAAGTTATGAAGTCCAGGCAATAGGGGGTTTTACCTGGAAAAATTAATACTAGTTCTGGATTTCGACTTACTTTATGTTTTTTGGGTCGCTGAATCTGAATTTGTAATTTCCCAGCAAAATTTCACCCGGCAATCCCCCAAAAAATTTGGTTTTTGAGAAAAGCGCGTGGGGAATGTTCCGAGGCAGCCCCCTCTCTCCCCTTTTATCCTACGTCATAATGTCATATATCCTATTTGTTGCAAATTTTGTCTAGTTTTTTAATTTCGTAATGCTTTTCCCCTAAAACAATAAGAAATTTAAGTTAATAGCAACTATTTGAGGGGGGGGGGCTTCAGGGGGAAAATTTTGGGGGTAAGTTAAAAATTTGGATTCAGCGACCCAAAAAACTTAAAGTAAACCTTATAAGGAAAGTTCGGAGTGGAGATGGGAGGGCGAATGTAAACGTGTGACTGGTTAAGTGGAATTGCGCAACTTAATCCACGCAGCACCGCGCGCATGTTCCGAGGCAGATCCCCCCTTCCCCTTCATCCTAAATCATAATGTCATATATCTAATTTTTTGCAAATTTTGTCTACTTTCTGAATTTCTAGATATTTTTCCCCTAAAACAATAAAATAATTGATTTTTTTAATAAAAACCTTTTTTTTTGGGGGGGGGGGATACATTTAGTGGGAAGTTACAAATACGGATTCAGCGACCCAAAAAACATAAAGTAAGCCGATTTCCAGAACTACCATTAAATTTGCTAGGTAAAAATCCCTATTGCCCGGACTAATACTCTTACCGATATTTTCGTATGCGTTTGAATGAATTTACGTAGTTGCGCAGTACAACAAATTCCTACTGCATTTAATCAAATATGATAGAACTTATTCCTTATTTTTTCCTTTAAAATAACTCTTAATAAACCAGCTTCAGCTAATAATTGAAATGAAAATCATAACAAACTTTCGATATTTTTTTTTCACTGCATTCGAAGGATCTTTTCGAATCGTTTTTATCTATAAATAATCAGTAAGTCAATTATTCAATCTCTTACAGTAGCATCTTTAAATAAGTTAATATAGTATAATAATTTTTACAAATGCGGTATTTTTAATGTTGAAGCAACTCCAGCTACATTACACCGTATTAGAATTTAACTACGTTACTGCTATTTTACTCGTACTGCTATGTTACTCGTACTGCTATTTTCGTATGCGTCTGAATGAATTTACGTGGATGAGCAGTATTATAAATTTCTACTGCATTTAATCAAATATGATAGAATTTATTCGTCATTTTTTTTTCCTTTAAAATAATTTTTAATAAACCAGCTTCTGCTAATAATTGAAATGGGAAAAAAGTTTCGATATTTTTTTTTTTTTTTTCTGTGTGGTAGGCTGATCTTTTTGAAACCTTTTTATTCATAAATAATCAGTAAGTCAATTATTCAATGTCTTACAGTGGCATCTTTAACAAACTTCAAAATATAATAATTTCTAGAATTGTGCAGAAAAAAGATGATCACACTCATACCAGAAAATATTCAAACTATTAAATAAAAAAATATGATAGTTATATCTGAGCGATAGATATATCCGTGATAGAATCGTTCAAATACGAATACTCAAGTAACTTCTGTAAATGAAAAAGAATCATTCAAATATACAGTGTGTTCACGTATAACCTGACCGACCTTTACTTTCGGAACCGTTGGTCCTAGATGCATACTTCAAATTACAAAAATGGTCAAAATTAGGTGCAGGGTTAAGATAAAAAAAAGTTTGAAGCGAAAAAACAATTTAATGAAGAATTACAGAATCTAAATTTTTATACGGTCCCCTGGTCCTATAAGTTATATTTAGTAAAATTTCCCTGTTACAGTGGCAAGTAAGGCAAAAAAAAAGTCCCATTATTCTACTATTAAAATTGACCGAGTAATAGCTGTTTAACCCCTTCGGGACGGGAGCCTTTTACGAAATTTTTAATCTTTTGTCACCGTTTTTTAAAAACAGAAATTTGTGTCTTCTTGAATCGAGAAAATGCGCTGATTAAATAATGCAAATTTTACAGTAAAATTTTACTGGTGAGAAAAAAATTGGATTCTGAGCGCTTCATGCGGCACGTATACGTGTCGCTCGTCCCCAAGGGGTTAAAGTTGGAGTATATTTTTTGCTGCATATTAGGGGTCGTTCACAAATTTAGTAGAAATATAATTTCGTCAGATATAATAAAGAAATGGTTGAGAGAAAAATTAGCATTGCAATATAAATTTGAAATCTTTAATCATTCTGACTATTACTGAAAATGTACAATTTGTACTGAACACTATAAGAGGATAAAAATAACAGATTTTTTGTTAAATGAAAGGAAGAAAAACAACAGCCTCATTTCTTTACAAAATTATACATATTTTAAAATGCTGTTAGATTACACTGTCTTTGAAATTTTGGGTTGTGGCATGTTTTTTAGCTTTTCAAAATTGATTCTTATGTTTTTTTTTAGCACTGAATCCGAAAATGACCTTCATTTTAAACGATCACGTCAGGAATTTTCTCAAATCGCAAAAAGTCAAAGTTTTCAAAGTTAAAATTGATCCCCCCCCCCTCCCCTCCCAACCTCATCGGACTCCTGAGCTGTTTAGCTGTAAGAAACCAAGTATAAGCCAAAAAATTAATAAATTATTCAATTAAATAAAATTTAAAAAAGTCTTACAACTATTTTATAGTATCAGATTTTTCGCTATATTTTAACCTTGAAATTTACGATTTGCGAAAAATCTTAACATGATAGTTAAAAGTGAAGGTAATATTTTGATTCAGCGTTATAAAAGTTAAAAAAACACAACCATCGCAGGTTTATGTTATCTAATCTAAAACTGTTTCTTAAACTTATTGACGGTAATCTATCCGAATTTTTTTGAGTTATCCTCTAATATATGTATGTATAATATGGTAAGAGTCGAAAATCATAATAATATTGCATTGTCATAGGATTTAAGTCAGTATGCAAAATTTAATTTCGATGGGACATTTAAAAGTAAGTTAAAGTTCGAGTACAAATTTTAAACTGGAAAGACGATCATTGCAAGTTAAATAAAACCTTACGAAAATAACATAGTTTTAGTTTAAAAAAATCATAGTCTCAAATCCTTACAAAATAAAACATATGTTAAAATACAATTATTTTAACTAATCTGAAACTTAACTAATAAAAGTTAATGTAATATTTGTACGATTTCTTTCAAAGCGCAGATACCCTGAAATAAGTTTAAGAACTTTATGCACGACCCCTGAAAGCCTGGTCGAAATCATCTGTTTTGATATGCAAAAAAGTGGTATAAGTCATGCATTTCAAAGTTTCATTACTCGGTCAATTTTAATGTTAGTTGAATGGGACTTTTTTTGTCTTACTTGTTAGTGTCACAGTATATTTTTAGTAAATATCACTTATAGGACCGGGGGACCGTATAAAAATTTAAATTTCGTAATTCTTTAGTAATTGTTTTTCTTGACCCAAATCGCTTTAAAAATAATTCTTTACCTTATTTAAACCACTTTTGTAATTGGAAGTACGCATCTAGGACAACGGTTGCGAAACTAAAGGTCGGTCAGGTTATACGTGGACACACTGTATACTTGGTGAAGGAACGGTTTCAGCTACATTATATTGTGAAAGAATTAAACTAATGTAACAAATACCCACGGAAAAGAGCTACGGAGATAAAACATAAATGATCATGAGTCGCCGACAACCCAAATGATATTTTTTCAAATACTCAGGGCGCTGTATTTCGCGTGTGGCTATTCGTTTAGAAGAATATCATTGAATTGTATGCGTAAGACGCACATATTAGAATTTGAAAATATTTTAGTTTATTATTGAGATTACATAATATAAATTAAGATGATTTATAAGTGCTTTGTTAACTAGCTGTTTTTATTTCAAAGTCTTAAAATTTTTATATCAAGCAAAGAAAGAATGCTTAAAATGTTCTTTTTAGTTTGATAAAACTGTGGGGAAAAATAAATAATAATAATAATAAACATTGAGGATCTGGACCAATTTGGATTCCATGACATCAAATTAATTATTTTATCAATGGTTATAATTCATTTCTTGAGTAAAAAGTATTTTGGTTCTTCACTAAGAAGTGCATATGTAAGAACTTATTTTTTTAAAAAAAAGATGATTTTCCTCTTTTCCATAAGCGCAAATAAAAGTTAATTTGATTACATAGCTTTTTTATTGAAAAAAATTTTTTATGTGCTTTGAACATTACTGGACTTGCACTTTTAGTAATGTCCGGATAAAGGGAGAGGGATAAGCAGAAATTCCTGAAAGAGCTGAGAATAATTTAGATGAATAGATTATTTATTGTTACTAGCAAATTAATGGTTTACTTGCAAATGAATGGTATTGGAATAGGTACCAGTTACTCATCTGCAACTGCTAACTTATCTTTATTTTATTTTTTATGAGCTTCAGTACCATATTAAATATTTGCACTTCGTTGTCGCCTGCTGCGAGATCATCTATCTTTACAAAATTTGTTTATATCACCAGAAAGTAAGAAAAATAAAATTTGCCTTAGTTAAACAGAGCGTTTTTGAAATAGTGTAGTTGAAGGAAACTTCTTTTAAAAAAGTGGTGCCAACCGAATAAAATTTGTGTAAGAGATGCCGGAGTCTAAAGGGTTAATACAGCTGATTGGCTCCCTCGCTTATAAGTACATTGACGAATTGTTTGTTTTAAACTTTGATGGTGGCTTTAATGAAATTTCCCAAGAAATTTATTCTTAATCTCTGGTTTTAAATAACGCTAATGATAATGGTTTGGTGGTTGATAATCTTGATTTGAAAATTTTAATTGCAAATACAGTACAGATTTTCATTAATGATAAAAGTAATTGTTTGCAATTTAATATTAATCAGGTTGTTCACTGGTCCTTCAACATTCGTAAACGGATATACATAATATCATTATCAGTCAAACATATCTTTTTTTTAACATTTGTATGGGTAAACACCTGTTTCAAAAGGAATTATTTTGTTTTAAATGTAATTTATATTACAAAAACAATCGTCCTCTTAATTATATATATATATATATATATATATATAATATTTAGATTTTGCAGACTTCCTTCATATTTAATTGTTCGCTTTTATACGTCAGTAAGTGACTCATATTGCCCAAAGCATGTACAAGGATGGTTTTATGATGATGTGCTGCGTTTATTGGTAACAAATCTGGAATTTCGATTGGTTGCTGGGAGATGGATTTTGCCTTGTTTAGTTTTATTTTTTATGTGCGAACGTGGTTGAGTAGGTAGAGTTCGCTTTTTTCAACGAACATCATTTTTCATCTATTAATGTGTTTCATGTGAGGCCAGGTGAACCCAGGCTTTGAAATAATTTTTAATAAACCAGCTTCTGCTAATAATTGAAAAAAAAAATGGTTATAAATTTCTGATATTTTTTTTTCTCTGCAGTACACTGATCTTTTTTAATCGTTTTTATCAATAAATAATCAGTAAGTCAATTATTCAATCTCTTAGAGTAGCATCTTCAACAAACTTAACACAAGAAAGACGGGATTTTTTACTCAAGTTTTATTAAAAATATTTCATACCAGAATTTTTTTTTTAAAGCTGTTTAAACTATTTAGTTAGCCTTGTTTTCCTTTATATCTCTAAAAATTATTTTATAAAAAAAAAAAAAAAAAAAAAATCCGGTTCAAACTGAAATAGGGAGATATCGTTGGTGCGAAAATGGCCCCTCGCCGTCATTCCGGTGTTAATAGCATAATAAATTCTACAAATGAGAAGAAAAATTATCGCACTTATACCGGAAAATTTACTCAAACTATTAAATAAAGAAATATGATAAGTGTTAATAACATAAATACAACACTGAAATTAATTCACGCAAATATGTATGCTGAAGTACCTTCTGCTACATTTTATCGTATTAGAAAAAAATTACGTTTGTACTCGTACTGATATTTTCGTGTGCGTTTGAATGAATTTACTTAGATACGCAGTATTACATATTTCTACTACATTTAATAAAATATTATAGAACTTATTTCTTATTTTTTTCCCCTTTGAAAATATTTTTTAATAAACCAGCTTCTGCTAATAATTGAAATGAAAATGATAACAAAATTTCCATATTTTTTTTTTCTCTCTAGCAGACGGCAGCACTTTTTTGCAGTAGTAGTAGCTTTTTGAATCGTTTTTATCTATACGTAATCAGTAAGTCAATTATTCAATCTCGTACAGTAGCATCTTTAACAAGTTAATAGTATAATAATTTCTACAAATGCGAAGAAATCATAATCATACCGGAAAAATTTATTGAAACTATTAAATAAACTAATATTATAAGTATTTCTGCTGTTGAAGAAACTCCCAAAGCGTTACAAGTAAGCGTACAATGTCAATACTGGAATCTAGAGTATAGTGACACAGCTGCGCCATCCGGTGGACGGGGTGAATAATGCAAATACACAGGTTTTCAGTATGACGTCATATATGACAGAATATCAACTATCTGCGCATCTCTTGCGAATCTTTTCTGAATCCCAGTTTTATTGCAAAATATTTTTATTACAGTTTGTTTTGATAACATTATGTACATTTAAAAAAAATAGTCGCAATATCATTTTAATTTCGGGAGATAAGCACTAATGCCACGAAAGCATTACACTAGCCGTTAATTCCCAAATTGGCTCAGCCGATCTCAGCAATCTGATTGGCTAAAACTGATATTTATATAGTAGAAAATTATATTTATTTTCTTATGAAGTAGTGTAATGTAAAATAGAATGCAATTATAATGACTTAAATTGATTTATTTTGTTAAATGTGATCAAAATCACAGTAAAGTAATCCAAAATATTAATATTAATGAACAATCAGATTGCTGAGTTCGGCTGAGCCAATTTGGGAATTTACGGCTCGTAAGCATTACTGCCTTTTGCCCTTAAACCAGGGGTCGCAGCATATAGGACAAATTCTATTGTTTTTACCAGTATCTTTTATGAAAAATCCTCATCATACGTTCCTACTGCAATTCTTGTAAAAATGTCTCTTGAAGATTATTGAAAAAGATACTGATAAGAATAATAAAATTTGTCCTATATGCTGCGACCCCTGCTTAAACTAAAATGACATTGCGACTTTTTTTTAAATACACATATTTTTATCAAAACAAGCTGTAATAAAAATATTTTGCAATATATCTGGCAAACAATATTCATCTTCTGTGAGTAAGTAACAATCTGAAATTCGTAATAGAATTTTTAACAGGGATTCTCTAAATCTCTTTGTCTGCTTCAAAAAAAAAAAAAAAAAAAAAAAAAAAAAATCTAATCTGGCGATTTTAGGAAAATTTTTGCAGTTATTGTCTGGACTCGCAAAATATTTAAACAAATACTAAATTAACAATACTTGCTCGTTTAATAGTACAACATTTAATGTGTGCATTATGAAATGAATTTTAAATTAAATAAATGAGCTACTTGTAACTTAAATACAGACGGACCTCTATTTAGCGAACCTCTATTTTGCAAATTTCTCTATTTTGCGAACTTTCCTTGGAACCAAGAACATTTTGCGAATTTCTTCGTAAAATAACCTCCAAATAGCGAAGTGCATTCTCTATTTAACGAACTTTTTCTTGTGATCAAAATTTTTTTTCTCCTTATTTCTCAAAATATTTCTGGACATTTCAAACTTATTCTTTCTTTAAACACATTTTATGATGTTCAATGGCATTGAACTGGTTTTACCAGGCGCTTTCTTTGTCAGCAGTGAGAATTCGGTAAGTACGGAGGACGAAGACGATAATCTCTTAGAGTAACTTAAAAAAATGTGGATACAGTGAGAAAAAACGAAGAAATTAACCATGATGTGCTGATTGATGATTGTATTTCGCTTAATTCTGAAATTAAGACCTCGGAAACACTATCCGAATAGGATATTTTCGACAGTGTGAAAAATAAAACAATACAGCAATGAATTGCGATGACAGCGAATATGATTATGATGGAAATGATCATTATGCAGAATTAACAAAACTTCGTATGATGAAATGCTAAAATCATTTGAAACAATCCGACGCGGATTATAGTTAGAAGAAAACACGCATGAAGGCGTTTTTGGTGCATTGCAAAGATGCGAGACGTATTATGAGAGAAAGCACTTTTTTAAATAAAGAACTCAGGCAAAATTAGCAGAGATTTTTAGAAATTAAATTTAAGGGCGCATATGTTAATGTATGGTTAAAATTATTTGTTATAATAATATTAAATACGATAATGTCATTAAAATTCGTTAATTTTAATGACTATTTACTTTAAATAGAAAATACAGTGTATTCCCGGACACTGTCTTGTTTTCCTTGCAGATTTCAAAGATTTAAACACATAGAAACAAGTTGGAAATTGCTCGTCAAACGTGGCAAATGAGGTGCGTTCGTACTATAACTAGTTTTATAATTATTTTTTGCACCCCATATTGTACTGAATGTATACTTTTTTGCACTTCATAAAGCGCATAGTCTGATACATCATTAAAATGCACTTCCAATAATTTTTTCCCATTCCCCGTAATGTAACGGAACACTTTTGACTGTCCCTGTAATTAAACTATACATCCGATTTTCCTAAAATTTGAAATAGCTCAACAAAACTTTGCAACAATTATATCTTTAAAATTTCAGACCATTCGGAAGGCTGTAATATCATTAAAATGCACTTGCAATAATTTTTCCCATTCCCCGTAATGTAACGGAACACTTTCGACTGTCCCTGTAATTAAACTATACATCCAATTTTCCTAAAATTTGAAATAGCTCAACAAAACTTTGCAACAATTATATCTTTAAAATTTCAGACCATTCGGAAGGCTGTAATATCATTAAAATGCACTTGCAATAATTTTTCCCATTGGCCGTAATGTAAAGAAAAACTTTTGACTGTCCCTGTAATTAAACTATACATCCGATTTTCCTAAAATTTGAAATGGCTCGACAAAATTTTGCAACAGTTATATCTTTAAAATTTCAGATCATTCGGAAGGCTCTAATATCATTAAATTGCACTTGCAATAATTTTTCCCATTGGCCGTAATGTAAAGAAAAACTTTTGACTGTCCCTGTAATTAAACTATACATCCGATTTTCCTAAAATTTGAAATGGCTCAACAAAATTTTGCAGCAGTTATATCTTTAAAATTTCAGATCATTCGGAAGGCTCTAATATCATTAAAATGCACTTGCAATAATTTTTCCCATTGACCGTAATGTAAAGAAAAACTTTTGACTGTCCCTGTAATTAAACTATACATCCGATTTTCATAAAATTTGAAATGGCTCGACAAAATTTTGCAACAATCATATATTTGAAATTTCAGACCATTCGGTTGGGTAATTTTTGCTCTGTTACATGCGGACAGACGGACGGACAGACGGACGGACAGACGGACGGACAGACGGACGGACTGAACGACGACTATAGGTGCTACGTATTTATATAATTACGAACGCACCTAAAAAGGAATTGATGATGGATATTGGTGGGTAAAATAAATAAAACAAATCGATATAATTTATTTAAAAAATGTGTTTAATTACTTTTAATAAAAATATTTAGTGTTTATGAATTTAAAATCTGTTTTATGTAGTTTAAAATATTTTAAAAGGTGAATCTCTATTTAACGAATTTTCCATATAACGAACTTTTTTCCGGGATTTAGCGACTTCGTTAAATAGAGGTTCGACTGTAACATGAATACAATACGATCAAAAGAATAAATTTTCGATGTATCGTCTGCGCTTGACAAAGGAAGAAAAGGACTTAAAATTGAATATTTTATTTATTATTATATTCTATATATATTCTAAACTTTGATAAACATTGTATTTTCATGTGGAATAGAACCGTGTATATCATTTTTTTTATAAATTTAGCACATCAAGAATTGAGTAAAAAATAAAACTACAAAATTCAATCTTTACACATTAACTACTTACTAATTTTTATGCGCAATTTTTTAATTCCATTAAAAGAAAATAATTAAAATCGAGCGTATCTAAATCAACAACATTTGATAATATATATTAAATAATATATTTTTTAATAAATTAATGTTAAAATACGTAACTAACTTGTTTTGCTCTTTGGAAAAGACGGATATGAAATCTATCAGAAAAAGAATTTTCTTACAATTTCGAAAACTACAGTTATGCGCTGGCCAACATTTTGCCATTTTAACAAATAATATTTGTTCTAAAAAAGAACTGTTTTTATTTAAATAGTTAACTATAATAAATAAGTCAAAAAACACGAATAAAAATTAATAGAACATTCTATTACTGTCAGAATATAAATGCTACAAACAAATGAAAATACGACTTTTGCGCTTGCGCAGTTTTTCATAGATGTGCAATTCATAGATTATCCATAAAGAAGAAAACAGTTAGGCACCTTTCTGTAGATTATATGATAGAATTTATTCTTCCTTTTTCTCCTTTGAAATAATTTTTAATAAACCAGCTTCTGCTAATAAATGAAATGAAAATGGGAAAAAAGTTTCGATATTTTTTTTTTCTCTGTGGTAGACTGATCTTTTAAAAACCTTTTTATTCATAAATAATCAGCAAGTCAATTATTCAATCTCTTATAGGGGCATCTTTAACCCCTTCGGGACGGGAGCCTTTTACGAAATTTTTAATCTTTTGTCACCGTTTTTTAAAAAGAGAAATTTGTGTCTTCTTGAATCGAGTAAATGCGCTGATTAAATAAGACAAATTTTACAATATAGTTTTACTGGTGACGAAATACAAGGATTCTGAGCGCTTCATGCGGCACGAATACGTGTCGCTCCTCCCCAAGGGGTTAACAAACTTCAAAATATAATAATTTCTAGAATTGTGCAGAAAAAAAAAAAAAAAAAAGAATGATTACACTCATACCAGAAAAATTATTCAAGCTATTATAAAAAATAATATCATAAGTTATTTTTCAGCATTATAGGACTCCCAAATGGTCCGCCAACTGAGTACCAATAAATTTTAACAGAAAATTTATGGTAGGTTTGCGCTAGAAATAACATTCAAAGGTTGTTCCCTGGCGGTTTATAAGAAAAATCTAAAAAGAAAATTTTTCTAAAATAATATTGGTATTCAGTTTTCGTACCATTTGGGAGCCCTGCCATTAGATATATCTGTGATAGAATCATGCAAATGTCTTTACTCAAGTAACTTCTGCAAATGAAAAAAAAAATCATTCAAATATATACGTGATGAAGGAATGGCTTCAGCTACATTATATTGTGAAAGAATTAAACTAATGCAACAAATATCCACGGAGAAGAACTGTGGAGATAAAACATAAATGAGCATGGGTCGCCGACAACCCAAATGATATTTTTTCAAATACTGAGGGCGCTTTAATTCGCGTGTGGCTGTTCTTTTAGTAGAATATCATTGGATTGTATGCATAAGACGCATATATTAGAATTTGAAAATATTTTAGTTTATTCATTAATTTTTTATTATTGAGATTGCATAATATGAATTAAGATGAGTTATAAGTGCTATGTTAACTAGCAGTTTTTATTTCAAAGTCTTAAAAATTTCATATTAAACAAAGAAAGAATGCTTAAAAATGTTCCGTTTAGTTTGATAAAACTGTGGGGAAAAAATAAATAATAATGTAAAAAATTTGAGGATCTGGACCAATTTGGGTCCCGTGACATCAAATTCATTATTCTATCAATGGTTATAATTCATTTCTTGAGAAAAGTATTTTAGTTCTTCACTAAGAAGTTTATAAGTAATAACTTATTTTTTTTTAAAAATAAGATGATTTTCCTCTTTCCCATATGTGCTAATAAAAAAGTTAATTTGATTACATAGCTTTTTTATTGAACAAAAAGATTTTATGTGCTGTGAACATTACTGGAGTTGCACTTTTAGTAATTCCCGGATAAAGGGAGGGGGATAAGCAGAAATTCCTGAAAGAGCTGAGTATAATTTAGATGAATAGATTCTTTATTGTTACTTGCAAATTAAGGGTTTACTTGCAAATGAATGGTATTGGAATAGGTACCAGTTACTCATCTGCAGCTGCTAACTTAATTTTATTTTTTATGAGTTTCAGCCAATATTAACCCTTTGTACTTCGTTGTCGCCTGCTGCGACATCATCTTTCTTTGCAAAATTTGTTTTAGGCACCAGTAATAAAGAAAAATAAAATTTACCTTATTTAAACAGAGCATTTTTGAAATTGTGTAGTTGAAGGAAACTTCTTTTTAAAAATTAGTGTCAACCGAATAAGATTTGTATAAGAGATGCCGGAGTCTAAAGGGTTAATACAGCTGATTTCGCTCCCTCGTTTATAGGTACATTAACGATTTGTTTGTTTTAAATTTTGATGGTGACTTTAATGAAATTTTCGAAGAAATTTATCTTGAATCTCTGGTTTTAAAGAATGCTAATGATAATGGTTTGGTGGCTGATTATCTTGATTTAAAAATTTCATTTGAAAATACAGTAGACACAGAAAATACAGATTTCAATTTATGATAAACGTAATAGTTTGCAATTTAACTCTTAACCGGAAACGTACATCTGTGAGATGTTTGCGTCTACTTATCTGCCCTTAATATTTTCTTTCCCCGACATTCCAAGCTTATTTTTATGCTGTTATATTAAACAATCGGTCCTGTTAATGCATTACTATGAAAAATTAAATGTTTAAATTCACTATTTGGTAAATTATTAAGTGTCCTGTTTGTACACGGGATTTTCATGTTTCTGGTTATGGGTTAATGTTAATCGGGTTGTTCACTGGTGCTCCAACATTCGTAAACGGGTGTACAGTCGTGGAAAAAAAAGTAAACACCCCTTACTAACTCTGCAAAAAATTATCATAGAAGAAAGTTACTTGTATCACACAATTGGTAATATAGTCTACTTTTAAATGATTTATATTAAATTTGCTTAAGGGACCATAAAGCGAACCACAACTTTGTTTTTTTCAATAGCAGTATAAAATTCTGACAGCATAAATGAACTCTTCACCCTTCAATTAGCCTAAAAACAAATTTTTATGCAATTCGTACGATAAGTTTCCGAGAAATTAATTATTTTAAAACGAGCGTATTTTAGGGAGTCTTTATCCAAATTGAAGTTCAGTACTTGCTTGTTGACCGAGAGATCAAGGCATCTTTAGCGCCACTAAAGCAGTCATTGAAGACTGCGAGATTACAGGATAGCATAAGAAATTCCAAAATATCTAGTCACTTCTATCAGAGAAAAAGTTGTTAACCCTTTACCTGCTGCATTATGATCTACTGCAATTTTTTCCATGTAATATTTTTTGTTCAGTTACTACAATGAAAATTAAAGGATAAATATAAAAAAAATATTCACCCGTGAGAAATTTAATTATTTAGAGGTAATTAATTAAAGTGGTACTTTAAAGTACCATCAGTACACTATGACTAAAATATCGAAACAGAAAAACCACAATGTATTCCAAATGGCACCAGAAAATATTTTCGATTTAATAAGCATGTGAAACAGGCCTTTTTATATTTACGAATAAATCTTCTGGCAAAATCCGGTGCCAATCATTTATTTCAACACTTTAGAATTGAACCCCAGCCAGGATACTTTTCTCACTCTGTTGCTTTTACGCCTTTTTAGCAATGTGAATTAAAAATTCAAGTAAGTAAATTCAGATTTAATTTTGTACAACTAGTTAAAACAATGAAAGCGTATATAATTAATTTATATTTGATGGTAAATTACCATAAAAAATTTTTCATTAAATATATTTTGATTTTTATAATATATTACTTGTATAACAAATTTATGTCATAAAACATGGTTTAAATTAGTCTGAAGCATTATATGGACATGATTGTGTTATATTATGTCCATAGAGGACGTTATGTTAGCGACGACAGTATGAAGAGCAGGAGCATAAGCGAGGAAATGCCCACACCGATTTTGGCCGGATTGTGAAAGCTTTTGATTCGAAAGTAGTTACCGTATATCCCGACGTATAACACGCCCTGGCGTATAACACGCATCCCTAATTTGAGAGTATATATTTTTTTCAGCATATACTGTCGTATAACACGCATCAACTTTACACCACGAAATCAAACCAGAAATTCCAGTTTTCCCCCACTTCAGATAATATATCTTTTCTTTGCTACATGTGAACACGATCGTGTCCGATCTGCTCAATTACTATCCACTGGAATCTAAAAAAACCAGTCCCCAAAAAATCTGGTTTGAAATGGGTCCTGTCTATTATGCGCTCAAACTTCCTTCCACCTCAAGTGCGCGAATGCACCAATCTGACCAAGGCAAAATTTGGGATATGTTAAGATCCCATAGAACAGATGGAATTAAAAATATGTATTAACAAATCTAATACAGATTTGGCAGTAATTCCAGCTGGACTGACTTAAAAAATATTTACGAAAGGAGGTAATATGCGGCATGCGTCATGCCTATTTGTGTATAGCTGAAAGCGGCAGTTGGGGATAAAATACATGAAAGCGACAGGGAAGAACAAAATGACATTCCCGAAAATATAATTGAGGATGAGCACAATCAACTTTTCATTTTATCTGATAAGGAAGATTAAGTTTGTTAGAAAATATATATTGTTTCCTTGTTTATATTGATATATAAATGCATTTAACTATATCTCTAAAAATTTGGATTGTTTTTCTTCTTATGTTTTCACATCAACGATTTTATATTCGGCGTGTAACACGCACACGAAAAAAATGAAGTGATTTTTTGGAGTTAAAAGTGCGAGTTATACGGCGAGATATATGGTAGTTGATATTGAAAATAAAATGGCTAGACAGGAAAACAAAAGTTAACTATTGGGAAGTGAAGTGGGATCACTCCCGATTTATTTAATGATGTCGTATAATACATTCAAATCGCTCAAAAGGCGTCAAATGATATCTTTTAAAATATCTCGACTAAGGGGTCTCAAGACTCTTAAAGTTGGAAAAAAGAAAAAAAAAAAGATCATTTTCAACATTTAATATCTTAAAATGTATATGATTTTAATACACAATTTTTATTGAGATGGACGATATAAGTACGTTCTTGCATTTTATGTAATTAAAAAATCACAAGATGCAGAATTAGCATTACAGGGGGCTCCAAACTGTCAGATATTTGACGAGCAGAAAATTGGTATAACAGCTTACGCGGCCACAATTAGAAAATAACTATTGCAACTAGAAGGAAAATTTTGGTACCTACTTATACTTCAGATTGTAATAATTACCCTGAACCTAAATTAATTTGTATTTAAAAGATTTTTATACTTTTAATACAAAGTTGTATTTAGCTAATTCCAAATTCTGAAAATTTCAACAGTATAATCACATTTTTTTTTTTTTTTTTTTTTTTTTTTACTTTCCTCTGACGGAAATTTTAGCTTCGTATATCTCAAATAGAATTTTTTCATGATTTGTCGTCTTTGAAAGAATATATCTAAAATTCCTTATAAGATATATGTAATGAATTTTCGACAGAGTTCCTGTATTATATTTGTAATAAATTGTGTTTAGAATTTTTATTTTAAGTGAGAATTATGAAAACATACTAATGAATGCAAAAGCCACTCATTAAAAAACTTCACTTTTTCACTTTAAATGTTATTGTGAACTTCATAATTAATATTTTTAAAAATCCTGAAGAAAAATTAAAATTACACGTTTTCTGTTTACAACAGGGCAAAAATTATGAAAATCTAGCAAGTGTTTTAAGAATTATATCAAAAATTAAATGTGTTTAAATGTTTAAATTTTAATTTTTAAAGTGTTTTAATATTTTCAGTATTTTTTCACTTGCAATAAGTTTGTTATATAAACACATATTTCACAAAAAAATTTCAATCGAAAATATCGATAAATTAAAAAAAATAAGATTTTGTGTCCCTAATCCTCTAGTCCAGCCAGGCCCGTAGCTAGACCATACTTCCAGGTAGGGCAAAGATTTTTCCAGGGGTGGCAGATTATATTTCTTCATTTATTTTTTCTATCTCTTACTCGTAGTTCTTCAAAAATACGCATTGCGATTTTAGGGATTTTTTTTTTTTTTTTTTTTTTTTGTCATTTAAAATATAAGATATTTCTAAAGTCAGTACGAAATTTTTAAAGTTTCTTCAGAGACATAAATATATTAAAGTTAAATAAGATATTTGGCATAACCAGGGCCGTATGAACCGTCTCCCATACCCCCCCCCCACACACACACCCATTTGGGGGGGGGTGAGCAAAGTCAGGGTCCCAGTAATAAGTCATTGTATCTTTTAGCCGAATAATGTTTTTTAACTTTTATAATTATTTTTAATGTATTTTTTAACAATTTTTTAATTTGTTTTATCCAAATTCCTTTTTTGTCAAAGATCTTGGTCAGATTTAGAAAACAGATATGTGCTTTCCTTCTATATCCACTATTCTTTATAAAGGTGCCCAGATGGAAAAGCTTTTGAAGGCTTATATTCTGTTTTAAAAATATAATGATGTTTTAGTCTTTTTTTGGGGGGGGGAGGGGGAGGGGGCTATAAATGGGAGAAAAAGATGAAACCAAAGGTTCAAAACTTCATTAATACTATTACTTCCTTCAACTAAATCAGATATGCACTTTCTTTCTACAGCCACCGTTCTTTTTAAAGGTGCCCAGATGAAAGAAATTTTGTAGGCTCTAAATTCTTTTTGAATTGTCTTTAAGGCCTTCTATAAAAGTGAGGAAAAGTTGGAACCCAAGATTCAAAACAGTTAGGCCAAATTTTTTATTCAAATATTTAAAAAATAGGCTTTTTTATCTCATTGGGGCCCCCAATGAGTTTCAAATCTTTCTTAATACTATTACTTCCTTCAAAAAATTTGTGCTTTCTTTCTATAGTCACCGTTCTTTTTTAAGGTGATGAAAGAAATTTTGCAGGATCTAAATTCTTTTTGAATTGTTTTTTTTTCTTTTTTTGGGGGGGGGGAGGGGGGGGTACAAATAAGAAAAGTTGGTAATCAAGATTCAAAGCTTTTAGGCCCCATATTTTTTATTCAAATGTTTAAAAAATATGCTTTTTAATCTAGTCGGATATCCCAATGAGCTTCAAAACTTCCTCTAATACAATTACTTCCTTCAACCAAAACATATAATGTGCTTCCTCTCTAGCCACCATTTTTTTTAAAGGTGCCCAGATGAAAGAAATTTTGCATGCTCTAAATTTTTTTAAATTGTCCTTTTTTTTTGGGGGGGGGGGCTTTAAAATTAAGTAAAAGTTGGAACCCATGATTCAAAACTTGTAGCTGCCACTTTTTTATTCAAATGTTTAAAAAATGTACTTTTTAATCTCGTTGGGGGCCCCAATCAGGTTCAAAACTTTCTTAATACTATTACTTTCTTCAACCAAAAGAGGCATGGGCTTCTTTCTATAGCCACCATTCTTTTTAAAGGCACCCAGATAAAAGAAATTTTGCAGGTTCTAAATACTTTTTAAAATGTCTTTTTTAGGGTCCCTATTAAATGGAAGAAAAGTTGGAATCCACGATTCAAAACTTTTAAGCCTCATTATTGTTATTAATTTTTTTTTTTTTTTTTTTTTTTTTAATGTAGCTTTTAATCTCGTTGGGAGTCCCAATAAACAGACATCTGTATACCATGCCTTTGCCACCTATCCCCTTACGTTCGACCTGTTTCTTTTTTAACGTTTCATTTCTCTTCTCTCGATAAATTACTAATGTTAATTATGCATAAATTATATATTTTGTAATTATATAATCTTCTAGCGGAGCTTCGCTTGCTTTGCCGATTGGTTTTTCGAAAAAAGGACCTTTTTCGGGGGGGGGGAGGTCCCCCTTGGGGGCCCCACTGCCTTCTGCAGCATAAACCCGTTCGGAATATACCAATCTGATTTTGAATTAGACAATCCTTGAATTATTGTATTTTTTCTTTCGATAAAAATTATATCTGTTAAAAGTTAAATTTTCCAGCATCGTCGTTCACCTTGCTACAGGAGCCAATTTGTTATTTTCCCACCTTCATCTTAATCATGGCAGCAGCAAAATCTACTGGATAATTTATCGGTTTCAGAAAAACTTGTCAAAAGGTCTTCGCAAAACGTGAAGAAAAGGGTATAAATCGTATAAAAAATTGGTCAAAAATTCCGAAATAGCCGAGAGCAAAATTTTGCTATATCGAGCCAAAAGATTGAATGTGAAACTTTAAAAAATACGCTAAAAATCACATAAAATGTTCGTAAAAAATTCAGAAATTGCAAAGGATAAACTTTCTATATTGAACTAAAAGACTTAAACTTGATTCCTTTTCGGGTTGTTACAAAAAAAAAAAAAAAAAAAAAAAAAAAAAAAAAACCCACCGCGGAGGGCGAAAAGAACGCTGCACAGGGCAAAACTTAATATATTGGGATGAAATATTGAAACCGGATTCCTTTTACATTTTCAAAAAAATAAAATAAAATGAAATAAAATAAATAAATCAGTGAATTGAAGGTTTTTTCCGTTCAAACACACACACGCAAAAAAAAATGCTTTGATTTGCCAGTTTTTCGCAAAAATATGGAAAGTTACCAGTCTAACGTAAAAAATACCCAACATCCTTCAATATAAAGATGCATTTTCGTCAAATCAAATCCCAATAGTGCTCCGTCAACTGTGTTGCATTGTACTTTTCATAATTAGAAACTGAACTTACGCATGAAAATTTTTCCCTTCAGAACACGAAAAAGTCGCGAATCAAAGATCAAAATTTCTAGAAATTTTCCGTACAAAAGACGAAAATTTCTTCAAATATGAGAAAAAATCTCTTCTAATCACAGGAGCTTAAAAACGGAAAAAACGTTTAAAATAGCATAAAAAGTTTGCGAAAAATTCAAAAATTGCAGAGGGCAAAATTTTGTACTTGTGGCTAAAAGATTGAAACCCGATTCCTTTTACTAATGTCAAAAAATCCCGTCAGAACGCGAAAGTGACTTCGTGAAATATTCAACAATCGCAGAAGACCACTTTACTATATTCGGCTAAAATGGAAAGATAGATTGAAAAATGGAATGTGGGGAAAAAAGCACAAAACTAAAAAAACACTAAAAATAGTACAAAAAATTAAAATTAAAAATGTGATTAAAAAAACCAAAACCTGTTTTGATGGGCATAATTTAAGGCATACAGGTATCCTTCCTGTCAAATCTTGTTCTGAACAGAAAAAACATCTGGTCAGACGAAAAAAGAAAAAAAAAAAAAAACTGGACAGAGAGTTTCTGTCTGTCTTTATTATTATCTAGTAAGTAACCAATTTTTGTTGCCCACAGAAAGGTACTGTCTGTCCGAAGTCTTTCTTTTCAATTTCTATCCGGAACACTTGGGTGACAATTTTAAATTAGAGAAAACTGAAAAATATGAAAACGTCATCCCAAAGGTAATTTTTTTCGAATTAGTAAATCTCTAAATATATATATATATTTTTAATAAAAGGCACCTTTCAAAGCAGAAAAAAATTATTATAAGTATGCCGAAAAAAACAGAAAGTACGAAAAGACTTCCATATATATTTTTTTTTTATGTGCAGTAGTATTTAGCGGTTTTTTGTGACGGTTCTTAACATTTGCAAAGGAAATTCAGTTTAAACTTCTTTTTTTTTTTTTTTTGCCAAATTTTGTTCTCTGCTATTTTTGAATTTTTCGGAGAATTTTTAGCTGTTTTTCTGGTAATTTTTTTAACATTCGTAAATAAAAAATCCGGTTTCAATCTTTTAGCACAATATAGTAAATTTTGCTCCCTATGAACTTCGAAATATCTTTATCAATTTTTGGCATTCTTTCGCATTTTGCAGCGATTTTTTTTTTCTGAATGGGGGAATTCTCAGTTAAATTTTGTTAGTGCTTTGATTAAATTCAAGTTGTAAGAATATCAGATCTGTTCCTATAGCGCCATGAACAAAATGTTGAAAATTTTAATTTAATTCGGGTCGAAATAAAAATTTACAATAATTCAAGGTTTGTTTGATTCGAGATCTGAGCGGCCATAGCCCCGATGGGTGTACGTTGCGAAAGCAGTTCAATCCAGCTCTAAATTCGTTTAATTTGAGTTTCATTTTGGAAAAATCAACTAGTGAAGCTCCGCTGGCGTTGTTATAAATATGGAACTCGGATAGCAAAATTAAATATAGTTATTTCTCCAAAATCTTAGAGGGGGTGGGGGGCTGAAATAAATGTTTGTGGGTGGCCTCAAAAGACCTTCCTACGGCCCTGGGCATAACGTAAATAAATAATTTTTCTTTTAATTAGGAATTGGAATCGAATACCGTTTTTCACTTTCCAATAAATGCTTTTCAATAAATTCACTTTGAGTTGTAATTGATTTCTATCTTATGATGGTCTGTATCAGGCGTCGCCTTGCAAAAATTGGCTTATAATGGCAACTTTGACGACCACTTTGGAAACTGATTTGCTTTTAAGAAAAAGTGCAAAACAATTTCATTAAACAGTGCATTTTTGAATTTAAGAATAAAAATGACTTTATGAATGTGTCAGTAAGTGATAAATTTTGATTTATAAAATCGTAAGTAACCCGACATATTGTATTGCTTAAATTTGAAATAATGATAGGTTTATTTTAGAAGAAGAAGCGCCATTAAAAAAAAAAAAAAATCAGTGGAATGGGAGACAGTCGAAGAGATGAAGGAACAGACCTTCCATTATCTATTTTGTATTTTCAATAGAGGGAGGGGGGGGGGGGGGGACTGTCCCTTGGAATTTGTTGTAATCGGACTAAGTTTCCACGAAACAACCATTTAACTGTCATGTACAGCAAATTCAAGTTAAGGAAACAGTATTGTGTCTGTGGGCTGCTTCAACGTTAGTTTCAGAAGCCTTTGGTTTCAACCCCGCCTCCTAACGATAAATTTCGTATGGTGACAATTGTATAAAGAAAGCAGGTTTTAGGGGTTTAAGGTAAACCCAGGGCCCGCTTTAACACTTAGGAATAGGGGAAGCCCGGCGTCACACAGGGGGCCCCTTATTACTCTACAAATTGCTTTTTTATTTACTAAATCTCATTTTCGTATGCTTAAATAATTTGAAATTTTACCATCAAAGTTTACAGTAAATAATATTTTTAATATTAAACTAAAACTACCTATATAAAAGTATTTTATTATATGTTTAATTGTAAATAAGCAATTTATTTTGTAAATGACAAGTATGGAACTATAGTTGAGAATATGTGAACTTCAAAATATTTTTTGTGATTTACAAATTGCCATATAGTAAGGAAAAAAAAGTTTCATAAGGAAAAAAATGTATTTTTTACAGTGATTGAGTTTCTTTTTTTAAAAAAATTAGTTTTGAAAAGTAAAATTGGGGGCCCTTTTGTATTTCAGTGGGTAAGCACGGGCTTCACGGGCCTATTCCGTAAACAGGCCCTGGGTAAACCCGATTTGTTGTTGAAGCGATATGGGATAATTTCTACAAAGCGAAAAAGCCAGGCATGCACAATGGAGCAATTTTCGACAGGTCTGTGGGGTCTGTGTCAAGAGGGAGAGAAAAAAGCTATATAGATGAAATTTTGCTACTTTTGTTTCCAGTCTAGAAAGGAAATTTAGGGGTAGAGAGCAAGGTCTAGCATGAAGGAAGAAAAATGGAAATTTGATGTATTACATAATTTTTTTTAAAGGGAAATACTGAGTGAAAGAAATGATCAGAATGTCGAGCTTCATTCTAGGTTGGACAAGAAGCGGGGGAAAACTGGAAATTTAATGTTCTTATCGGAATGCGCTAGGTCGGGCAAAACATTTTCCAGGTCGGGCATTGCCCGACCTGGCCCCCACCTGGCTACAGGCCTGAGTCCAGCGCTTCCCAACCTTTTTAGGTGCATTCGTAATTATATAAATACATGGCACCTATAGTCGTCGTTCAGTCCGTCTGTCCGCATATAACAGAGAAAAACTACCCAACCGAATGGTCTGAAATTTAAAATATATAATTGTTGCAAAATTTTGTCGAGTCATTTCAATTTTTATGAAAATCGGATGTATAGTTTAATGACAGGGACACTCAAAAGTTTTCTGTTACATGACGGCCAATGGGAAAAACGTATTTCAAGTGCATTTTAATGATGTTTCAGCCTTCCGAATGGTCTGAAATTTTAAATATATAATTGTTGCAAAAATTTGTCGAGTCATTGAAATTTTATGGATATCGGATGTATAGTTTAATGACAGGGACAGTCAAAAGTTTCCGTTACATTAAGGCCAATGGGAAAACATTATTTCAAGTGCAACTTAATGATGTTACAGACTTTTGAATAGAACGGAATTGATATGCACTTATGAAGTACAAAGAATTATAATATGAAATTGAAGAATATTAAAATTGAAGAATATTAAAATATAATATAAGAATATTAAAATATACATTCAGTACACTATGCGGTGCAAAAAATATTTATAAAACTAGTTATAGTACGAACGCACATCATTTGCCACGTTTGACGAGCAATTTCCAACTTGTTTCTTTCACGTATCCAATTCTTAGGCTTTTCATTTCGGAGCACCACCAATTCTCATAAACACCCTTCCCCCCCCCCACCCTTCTAATCAACTAGATAAGGCAAACATGCTTTTTTTCATTAGTAATCTTCGTATCACAACCATATAATAAATCGATACAAATTCTCTATCTCTATACGTCACTGCTCTAGCCTCTCCGACTCCATATATAGCATGGAGGTACTTCACTCCCCTTCACCACTCTCTCTGCGGCTGTGAAATTGACGGTTACAAAGCGCCGCTGTAACGGCTACGTATCACGCGTAGCCCCAGGGAAACTTCTGTGTAGAGAAGAATCTATCCTAAACTTCTATTTTCACTTTCTTCTATTTTTACAAGAAGAAAGTATTGTATTCATGAACATTTTCGAATTCCGGTTTTCAACGGATTTACAAGTTTTAGGAGTCAGAGATTCCAAAAAACGTTTTTACAAAATGTCTGTCTATGAGTCTGTGACTCTGTGGCTCTATCTGTCTGTGACTCTGTAACTCTGTCTGTTTGTCTGCATGTGACACAAATTTTGTGGGCGCTCTCTCTCAAGAACTAATGCACGGAATTTAATAAAAATGTATATTCAGTTAGTCCTTAATACAGATTGATGCAGATTAGTTTTTGGTGTAAATCACTCCACAGGTGGCGCTACTATACTGCATTTTTCACGATTTTTGCAATAGCTCTATCTCAAGAGCTAATGCACGGATTTTCATCAAACTTCAGATTTAGTTATACGTTGACACAAGTTGTTGCTAATTAGGTTTTGGTGTTAATCACCCAATAGGTGGCGCTGCTATGCAAGAATTTTCACGATTTTTGCAATAGCTCTATCTCAAAAACTAATGCACGGATATTCTCCAAACTTCAGATTCAGTCAGACGTTGACATAAATTGTTGCTGATTAGGATTTGGTATAAATCACCCAATAGGTGGCGCTGCCAGACTGCATTTTGCTGGATTTAAACGATTTCAGCGATAGTCATATCGCAAGAACTAATGCAAGGATTTTCATTTCTTTAGAATGCTCATGAATTGCATAGATTGCCATTTAATTTTGACAGTGTGATAGCGAATTTTGAAGTATTAACATGTATGAGATAGAAGAAAGTTTCGGGATTGGTACATCCGACTAGTTTCAATATGTGGCCCTAGGCTTTTGTTTTTAGGTTCTCGTTAACATCATTTAACTTCTTCTGAGCCAGTTGCTACAATGGAGTTATGTATAAAGACGAGGAGACATATAGTGTATTGTCTACGAGTTGCGACTAAAGTAACTGAGGATGTTGGCACAAGATGGCGGCTGATTTTTTAAAATCGGATTGATTTTTACTTTCTTCTATCTTTACAAGAAGAAAGTATTGGATTCGTAAAAATTTTCGACTTCCAGTTTTCGACGGATTTACACGTTTTAGAGGTCAGAGATTCCGAAAAACATGTTTTTACAAAATGTCTGTCTGTGAGTCTGTCTGTCTGTATGTGACACAAATTTTGTGGGCGCTCTCTCTGAAGAACTAATGCACGGAATTTAATAAAAATTTATATTCAGGTAGTCCCTGGCATATATTGGTGCTCATTAGTTTTTGTATAAATCGCCCAGTAGGTGGCGCTGCTACGCTGCATTTTGCAGGATTTCCGCAATAGCTCAATCTCAAGAACTACTGCACGGATTTTTATAAAACTTCAGGTTCAGTTACTCCTTGATATGAGTTGATGCTGTTTACGTTTTGGTGTAAATCGCCCAACAGGTGGCGCTGCTATGCTACATTTTTCAGGATTTACACTATTTTCACAGTAGCTCTATCTCAAGAACTAACACGCACATTTTCATCAAACTTCGGATTTAGATAGTTCTTGATATGAAATTATGCTGACTACGTGTTGGTGTAAATAGCCCAATAGGTGGCGCTGCTGTGCTGCATTTAGAACGATTTCCTCAATAGCAATATCTCAAGAACTAATGCACGGATTTTCATCAAACTTCAGATTCATGTATACCTTGATTAATATTGCTGCTAATTTAGTGTTGGTGTAAATCGCTCAACAGGTGGCACTGCTATGCTGCATTTGTCATGATTTGCGCAATAGCTCTATCTCAAGAACTAATGCACGAATTTTCTCCAAATTTCATATTCAGTTAGACGTTGACATAAGTTGATGATGATTAGGTTCTGGTGTAAATCACCCTATAAGTGGCGCTGCTATGCTGCATTTTGCATATAGTCATATCTCAAGAACTAATGCACGGAATTTCATCTTTTTAGAATCCTTATGATGAGCATAAGATTGCCATTTAATTTTGTTAAAGTGATAAAGAATTTTGAAGTATTGACATGTATGAGATAGAAGAAAGTTTTGGGATTGGTACATCCGACTAGTTTATTATAAATACGTTGCACTTCTAGTCGTCGTCTGGTCCTCCCTCTGTCTGTTCGTCTGTCCGCCTATAACAGCGCAAAATCTACCCAACCAAATGGTTTGAAATTTAATATATAGAATCGTTGCAGATTTTTGTCGAATCATTTCTAATTTTATGAAAATCGAATCAAAACTTAAAAAGATATGAATAAAAGTTTTCTTCATTTATTAAATCTTATCATACGAAATTAATTCCACGATATCCCATGATAGGTAATGATTCTAGGTTGCCATGGTCATTAAGTCCAATTTCAGATGGAGTCCTATTATTTCCGCATTACTGAATTTAATCCTCCAGCCGCGGCGATTTTTTCAGTGTGTTGCTTTTTTACTTTATTCCATCTTTACAAGAAGAAAGTATTGGATTCGTGAAAATTTTTGACTTTTGGTTTTCGACGGATTTACACGTTTTAGGGGCCAGAGATTCCGAAAAACATGTTTTTACAAATTGTCTGTCTGTGAGTCTGTCTGTCTGTATGTGACACAAATTTTGGAGGCGCTCTATCTCAAGAACTAATGCACGGAATTTAATAAAAATGTATATTCAGTTAGTCCCTGATATAAATTGGTGCTGATTAGTTTTTGGTGTAAATAGCTCAACAGGTGGCAGCGCTATGCAGCATTTTTCACGATTTCCGCAATAGCTCAATCTCCAGAACTAATGCACGGATTTTCATCAAACTTCAGATTCAGTTAGTCCTTGACATGAATTGACATTTTGGTGTAAATCGCTCAACAGGTGGCGCTCCTATGCTGTATTTTCAGAATTTTCAATATAGGTGTATCTCAAGAACTAACCCCTTGGGGACGAGCGACACGTATACGTGCCGGAAATAGGCCTAAGAATCCTCGTTTATCCTCACCAGTAAAATTTTACTGTAAAATTTGCCTTATTTAATTCGAGCATTTTCCCGATTTGAATAGGCACAAACTTCTGTTTTTTAAAACCGGTAGCAAAGTAATAAACATTTCGTAAAAGGCTCCCGTCGCGAAGGGGCTAATGCTTGGATTTTCAACGAACTTCAGATTCAGGTATACCTGGACGCTCAACAGGTGGCGCTGCTACGCCACATTTTTCAGAATTTCCGCTATAGCTCTATCTCAAGAATTAATGCACAAATTTTCATCAAACTTCAAATTCAGATATATTTTGATATGAATTAGAGCTAAATTGATGTAATTTCTTGTACTATTTAAATGATTTAATTGACGTGATTTATATAGAAAAAAGTTTTGTGATGGCCACAACATACTAGTTATAATTAAGATTGTTTGATTTCCACCACCTTTTTGAAGTAGAAATAGTCATTGTATTTAATTTCAGATTAAATAAAGCGGGAATAAGCCGAATTATACGCTTTTTAAAAAGTGGTGGGAATCAAGCAATCTGAATGTTAAAAATGTAGCCTACTTGATCCCGGGGTTTTAAGTTTAATATATAGAAATGTCATAAATTTTGTATCCATGCATTTTTGTGTAAGGATGCAAATGCTATTGCATCAAGATCTGAAAATTTATAAAACTGGTTATAGTACGAACGCACCTCATTTGCCACATTTAACGCCCAATTTTCATCAAACTTCAGATTCAGTTAGTCCTTGACATGAATTGACATTTTATACATTTTGGTGTAAATCGCTCAACAAGTGGCGCTGCAATGCTGTTTTTATTTACGATTCCCGCAATCGCTCTATCTCAAGAACCAATGCTTGGATTTTCCACGAACTTCAGATTCAGGTATACCTGGATATCAATTAGTGTTGTTTATGATTTGGTGTGAATCGCTCAACAGGTGGCGCTGCTATGCTACATTTTTCAGAATTTCCGCTATATCTCTATTTCAAGGATCAAACTACAAATTCAGATATACTTTGATATGAATTTTTGCTAAATTGATGTAACTTCTTGTACGACTTAAATGATTTAATTGACGTGATTTATATAGAAGAAAGTTTTGTGATGGCCACAACATACTAGTTATAATTAAGATTGTTTGATTCTCACCACTTTTTTGAAGTAGAAATAGTCATTGTATTTAATTACAGATTAAATAAAGCGGGAATAAGCTGAATTATACGATTTTTAAAAAGTGGTGGGAATCAAGCAATCTGAATTTTTTTAAATGAGCCTACTGGAGGTTTAATATATAGAATTGTAATAAATTTTGTATTCATGTATTTTTGTATAAGGGTGCAACAGCTATTGTATCAAGATCTGAAAATTTATAAAATTAGTTATAAGACAAACGCACCTCATTTGCCACATTTGACGCCCAATTTCCGACTTGTTGGGATGTATTAAATGTGCCTGCACACCATACTGACGAACATTTGCTTATGTGTAGAAGTCTGTTTTAGATTAAAATAAATATGCATTTGATTATCAGTGTTTAATTTTATTTGATTTACTTAAAAAAGGGTAGCATTTACATTAGATATAGGATTGTAGGGTATTTCTTTATTCACAGGAACTTTTTCTTCTTTTACTTTCTATCTACGAAAGTGAAAACTATTAAAATCATTCTGCAATTCATACTCACTCCAGCTCCGAAGCTTTTGATGAAATGATGATAAGTCTAAGAAGATTTTGAAAAAAAGTTGGCTCTCTGTTTAACGACTTTCAAGAAACTTCGAAAAATCGTCCTTAAATAGACATCGTCCTTAAACAGAATTTGTGAAAAAATAATATTTGAAAAACATTTCCCTTCACACTTTACAGGCTTGGGACTATCAATACATTTCTCAATATATTGGTGTGTTTAGAAATGTTTTATGTATTTATTTAAATTTATTTTATGTTTTCTTTCTTTCTTTTTTTTATTGATACAGATATACTACATATTTTTGTTGCACAAATACAAATTGTATTAAATATACCGCATACAAGAACAACAGTACAGCATACATTGTTACTTACAGTACAAAAAAAATATTTATAATACATTTAATTAAACAAATTAAGTTTTTAAAAAATCAAAAAGTGTAGATTGTTTGAATGGTGGTTTAGTTTTTAGTACCCTTGCTTCAAGTTTCTCAAGAAGGTTGAATGAGTCACCTTCCATATTTGATGAAACAATGTACTGGCGAAGAATATCTAGGGCATAATTCGCAGTGGTGTAGTCGAGGGGGGACGCGGGGGGACGGCGTCCCCTCACTTTTTAATTTTATCTCGAGCGTCCCCTTACTTTATATTTTCAAGGGGACGCTAGAGACGCGGGAGGACGCAGGCTTTCCAAACTTTTCTTTTAATGCACCAATAAATGAACAATTTTAGAAATAAGGTACTGATTTTTAATACTTTTTAACAAAGTTGAAGGTGTTTACTGTGCTAGTTCGCCTATTCACATTTTAACTTCCATAAGTTTTGCTTGGATTGTAGCAAAATTATGTATGTTTTTGAAGTTCAATGTAGTATAATATCATTATTGTAAATGATGTGTATAGCATCATTATTTCGTTTACGCAAAAACAAAAACAGAGTTCTTTCATATTACACTTTATTGGGCAGAATTTGTTTGAAATAGACATTAATGAAGTTATAATATTTTAAATATAAAGAAAATGACATTTGAAATTCGTTACATTTTCCCTATCGGAAATAGCATTTATGGTTCGTTTACAGGGACATTAAAAAATATTTCCAAACACCATGATTCTTTAATGATAATTATTTGAAATGCATGGAAAACTATGGGAAACGATAATATGGAAAATGGTGCACGAAACATTTATATTACATTTACAAGGCCACACAAAAGAATCCACCACGTTGTCATCTATGGGTTCAGTTGCTGAAACTTGTTTTCGATTATATTATCAGGGCTCCCAACACTTTTTAGCCCCCGAAAAGTGGGAAGGGGGTCGTTTTTATTTAAAAAGGAGGCTTCAAGGAACCATTTATATTAAAATGGGGGACTAAAAGGGGCCATTCGTCTAAAAATACTGCACTGAGTTTGGGCCCCCAACACTTTTTAGCACCCGAAAAGTGGGAAGGGGGTCGTTTTTATTTAAAAAGGAGGCTTCAAGGAACCATTTATATTAAAATGGGGACTAAAAGGGGCCATTCGTCTAAAAATACTGCACTGAGTTTTCCTAAATATGCAAGCAAATTTTTAAAAAATACCCTAGAAAATATGTTAATTCATTATCGTTATAAAGATGGTCATTAAGCAATGTAAGCAGCTTTATCTAAACATACTTAAATATTCTACTGCAAGAAGATAGAAAGTGTTCAATATTGAGAACTCACCTTCATAATTGTCCTTAAAGAAGCATGGACTTTTAATTCAAATTGTTGAGTATTAAAATTTCAAATTAATTTAACATATATATTGTTAATTATTAACCTTAAAGATTAAACATTTTAATTTAAACTTTAGTTCCTTTCTACACAAAAACTGAGATAAGCTATCATGTTCATCAGAAAAAGCAAAGTATGGCAACGCCCACTGGGGAGTGATCAAAACCAATATTGAATCAAAAGTTATTCATAATCATCTTACATATTAAATTTGATGAAATTCCATCCCAAGCATGCCGAGATCTGGCTATCATAGAAATCGTTAAAAATGCAACACAGTAGCAGCACCTGTTGGGCGAAATATGCCAAAGCCCAATCAGCATCAATTTATGTCAAGGGTAAAGTGAATCTGAAATTTTGGTGAAATTTCATACCAGAGGTGCTGAGATATAGATATGTAAATTGCGAAAAATGAAGCATAGCAATGTCACCTGGTGGGCCATATACACCAAAACCTGATTAGCACTTGTATGTGCTAAGGTCTAATTAAATATGATATTTGGTGAAATTCTGCGCTTTAGTTTTTGGAATAGAGTGGCTGCGAAATATGTATCATATACAGAGAGAAATTTTCAAAAAATTGTCAAATCATATTCAGGTCAACCTAAAACATGTAAGTCCATCAAAAAGATTCCAATACTTTCTTCTGATAAAAATATATTTAAGAAGTAAAACAAAAACAAGAATAAATTGTAACTAAGTTTTCTTTTAATAGAGATATGCTTCTACATCAAAATCGAAAACAAAACTAAATCTATAATAATAAAGATAGAGGTTGGTCTGCGTGGTCTGTGAGCTGAAAAGACTACTGCACATACTGCACTAGCTACAAGTAACATACTGCACTAGCTACAAGTATCATACTGCACTAGCTACACTAGCTACAAGATGGAGGCGAGGTACATCTGTATTTAAAATTATGCACTTCGAGGCCAGTTTTTGGATTTATTTTTATTTATTTGCGATTTTTAGCTCTTTTTTTTCTTTACCGTTCACAGTGATTTTTTGCAGATTAATAAAAGAAATTCAGTTTCAATTGTTTAGTCCAATCGTAGTAAATTTTGTCCTCTTTTCAACTTTTTCAATAAAGTTGATTCAGAATTTGTACAGGGATTTATTTTTGGCGAATTTTTTAAGCGAATTTCAGCTTTTTTTTCGCGTTTCGTTTCAATTTTATAGCATACGAAAAAGGAATTTTGTTTCAAACTCTTAGCCTTAATGTAATAGATTTTGTCCTTTCGCGATTGTGTCCTCAGATTGTAATTTTTACCGAATTTTTTCTGTTTTTTTTTTCTTTTTTTTTTTACCATTCACGACGATTTTTTTACATTTTTGAAAGAATTCCGGTAAAAATGGTTTAGCCTATTCTAGTAAATTTTGTCTTTTGTGATTTTTATGAATTTTTAGCAATTTTTATACATTTCTCGGTGATTTTTCCAAATTAGTAAAAGGGATCCTGTTTAAATATTTTAGTCCCATTATAGAAATTTTGTTCTCTTTTCAATAAAGTTTATTCGGAATTCGCACAGAGATTTTTTTAATCTTTCGCAATTTTTTATGCGATTTTTAGAGGTTTTTTGCCTGTTCCAATCTTTTATTGCAGTTTAATATATTTTGTCCTCTTTTTAATAAATTTAGTTCGGAATTCGTACCGTGATTTTTTAATTCTTTTGCTAATTTTTTATACAATTTTTAATTTTTTTGTGCTGTGCGGCGATTTTTTGTCATTCGGTTTCAATCTTCTGGTAGTTTAGTGTAGTAAATTTCGCCCTGTGCTATTTCTGAATTTTTTATGATTTTTAATGCGATCTCCAATTAGTTTAACGTTTTTCCGCAATCCATGGCGATTTTTTGACATTAAAAGAATTCCGGTTACAATGCTACATTATACAAGCCCATTATAGTAAATGTTGTCCTCTTCGATTTTTAGAGTTTTTTACATTTTGCGGCGATTTTTCCACATTAGTAAATTATTATTATTATTATTTTTTATTTATTTATTTATTTATTTATTTACCCACCGAAAAAGCATGAAGTGGACCATAGGGGTCCTTTTTCTAAAAAGAGAACTTTTGGAGCGAAAGGGCACCATTTGGAAGCTCATTTTACATATATATATATATATTTTTTTTTATGATGCTGAACAAAACATTAATTATGTATGTAAATGATATTTGTATTAGAGGTCTGCATGGGCCCGGGCTTGGCCCGAGGCCCGTACCCGGCCCGGCGGAATGAAGGCGAATTTTCAAACGGGCCGGGCCGGGCCGGCAGAATTAGGACAATTTTTTCAACGGGCCGGGCCGGGCCGGCAAAAAAATTAATCGGGCCTGTCGGCCCGATATAAGAATTTTAGCGAAGCAGATAAAATACGAGCTATTTTCAATGAATATGATTTTCTCGAGAAGTATAAATGTGCGTCACGAGCCGATGCGAGTTTAACAACATCAATACAGAAATGTAACGTGTCTATCGTAGAGATCGGCATCGTACAGTTACAAGATGTCTGATTCCGAGTTTAATTTTTTTTCTGCAGACTCGTGCCGGGAAGGAAGTGGTCTTAATCGATCTCAGGATGTGTAGAACAGTTATTTTGTTTTGTAATATTAATAGTGATAATGAACTTCTCTTAACAGTATCTTTGGAAATATACCTTAAGGTGGTTCTCATATTCACTGCTCAACAATGCAAAGCTTTCAGACACATGTTTCTGACAAAAACTTTAACTATAAAGGCATAAAATTGACAGTCCTGCCTATTGAAGGCATTTGGAAACGAATAGCTTTTCCCATATTTAATAAATTACTTACAGAGATAACAGCGATTCCTGTCACGTGACTGTACGTTTTTCTCCTTTCCTGTGCTATCGTTTCCGGAAATTCGATTCAAAACGCTAACTTTGACAGTATTTTCAGAAAGATATATTGCTTTTATCTATGAAAAAAAACGACATTTACATAGCTTTTGAATAAGAATACCTGCCAATCTTACACGTTTCCGAAAAGAAAAGACTTCATAAATGTGTCGAAATGTAGTTCCTTTGGATTTGAGAAAAGTCTTAAAAATGAGAGAAATATTTTCACAAATCTACTTTTTATTATCCAGCTTCAAATGTTATCTTGTTTTTAATCCTTTATTCTGAACTACATTAATCTTTTAATGAATCCTTATTTCCATTTTGAAATGTCTGTATACACGATGACTGTAAGTAATCGTTAATGTTTACTATTGTGCGTTTTCTGTTTTGCGAACATCATAGTAATGTAAAATATACTGTAAAATGTTCCCATAAATATGTATGTAGTATTCATTAAAAGAATCTTAATTGTATGTTGAGAAAAAACGGATTTTTTTTTGTAGAAATTGTATCGGGCCGGGCCCGTTTTCATCGATTTTTGTACGGGCCGGGCCGGGCTCGGGCTGAACTTCCAATTTTTACAACGGACCGGGCCGGGCTCGGGCCGAACTTCCAATTTTTACAAAGGGCCGGGCCAGGCTCGGGCCGAACTTCCAATTTTTACACGGGCCGGGCCGGGCCAAGATAGCTTTCGTACGGGCCGGGCCGGGCCCGGGCCTGGAAATTCCGGCCCGTGCAGACCTCTAATTTGTATACAGAGTTAGATAAAAAAAATTCAGATACACTACCATCTGTGGCCGGATATTTATTAAAATGTATTTTGCAGCTGGTTTAAGCTTTAGTGTGCTATTTATAATTAGAGTAGGTTCTTGTTGATAATTTGGTAACATTCACTGCGCCGATTCACACATTCAAATTTCAGTCCTATTTCATTCTTTCAATCAGAATAACTAAGCATTAACAATAACTTCTATGTCAAATTTAAAGTTTCTAGCTCTGATAGTTTCAGAAGAATAGCAACTTTAGAAGGTTTTCAGCTCATTTTTTCACTTAAAATTTCAAAATTTTTTAAAGCCGTTCTTCGCGAGCATCTACATGTTAATAGTTGGCACTATATTTATTTTCAAGTTTCTTGTAAAAAACAGCTTCAGATACATCGTGATCAAACGATTTTAGAGGACTTTCCCATCAATTCACCGTATTAAAATTTTAATTTTAAACAAAAAAGTTTTAAGCGCGCATGTAAGTTCTGAAAATACATAAGTGCCATGTTTTAAATTTCTTGAGAAATCGTGACGAAACTGAAATTTTAGAATGTTCTTTCCGCATTTCACACAATTAAAATTCTATTTAAAAAAAAAAAAAATCAAGAGTTGCATTTACACATTAGATGGATATAGTTACTATAGTTATTGTATAGATACTAATTTAAAGATTCTATATTTCAAGTTTTTTTTTAAAGAAATATCGATGAAACGGAATTTTTAGAAATGTTCTGTAGAAGGATATGTATCTATTTCCCATCTTTAAAATTCATATTTAAAAAAACATTTGATTTAGGCCCCTGATTTGGGAGTCTGAAAGGAAATACCAATATACACACATATGTATACACACAGACATAGAGAATTGTTCTAAAAATAGGAAAAATGGATTCAGGAGGCTTCAAAAAATAAAGATATACCAAAATTTCACAGTCTTATTTTTCTTTTCCATGATTACAATAAATTCCTTGCACTACATTTGACCAAAAAGTAAAAATGCAACAATTTTCAATGCTCTCGGTGGAAAACATTTTATAACTATTTCCAATGTAAATAATGCAAAACAAATTCTAATAAACATTTCGTTGCTTGAATTAATGTTATTGAATTACGAATTCTATTCCAAAAATTTTCAGTCACGAAATAACGTTTTAAATTTTTTAATTCTATAGCAAGCTATTTAGTGTCCAACAGATAAAGAAAAAAACTGATTAAATTAATTTAAATTTAATTTTTAAATTTAAATTTAATTTTTCAATCACTTTTCTCTGCAATTGAAAATGAAAAGCAAGATTCAAAATAAAGCTTGTCCTATGTGTGATATAGACCCTAATGTTCGAAACTATGAGCGTCTCCCCACTTTTTTTTCCAGGACTACACCACTGTCGCATCTGATGTAAGAAAGAGGTAGTGCCTCGTTTTCTGTATCATCAACTTCATCACCATCTTCTGCATCTGAAGTTGCATTTTTATTTGCGATGTCTTCATAAATATGATCTAAATTTATGAAGTCGGTTATTAAAACGTCTTCGTCAAAATAGATAAAGTGTTTTAGGGGTGGAGGGAGAAAACGAATCATCACATTCCAAAAATTGCACCCTTCTCCTTTATCTGCACTCATCTGAATTGCAAGAAACATTGTTTTTCTATCAGAGAAAGTTCTCTCGTTATACATCTTTAAAGGGATCGGGGAAAAAAAAAAAAAAAAAAAAAAACGTGAAAGTTGTTGTTAAATAGAAACAATTTCGTCTTTAAATAGAGATTTTTTTACTTAAAGGAGCCGGGACCGCAAAATATCGTCCTTAAATACAGATCGTCGTTAAGTAGAGCGATGTTAAACAGAGAGATAACTGTATATCTGCATGGGAGGGGGGTGGTTTTCTTTTTCGCTTTTAAGGGTGTCCGGGACACATTTTGAAATAATTTTTATTTATTGAGTTAAAATTTTGAATTTTCCTGTGATGGTTAACCATATCATGGTAAACAAAATCATATGATAAAACTTCTCATAATTTTTTAAAAAAATTTTTAAATTTAAAATTTAATAAAAAAGTGGGGTAATTTACAATCGTTGTAACTCCAAAAATTATTTGTAGAATTTAAATTTTTTTTTTCATTTAAATAAACAGAAATATATAAGTTTTAATTTTGTATCAGCATTTTAAAAACATTAATTTTAAAAAATTAAAAAAAAATGAAGTAACTTTTAAAAAAAAAATCACATTTTCAAAATTAAATATTTTTTTTTTAATTTGCTGAATCAAAGTTAAAGTAAAACTATTGGAAAAGAAATGTTCCAAGTTTGAACCATTTATCATTAACGGTTCGTGACTTATAATAATTTAAATACGAGAAATGGTGAAAAACACATGCTGATGAAAAACCAATTTTCACAAGAAGTCGTTTCCACGACAACCAAAATGAAAGTTAAATTTTGACAACAAACCAAAATGAAAAAAATGAATAATTCCTGTTGTAATTAAGATAGAAACATGATTTAAACGTCATTTTAAGCAGAAAAACACAGAGAAATTTTTTATGCAATAATTTTTTTTTTTTTTTTTTTTAGAACATTTGAAGATTTTTGTGTCCTGGATCCCCTTAATATTTTAATTTTACTCACCGTTATTGGTTTAATTCTAATTTTAAAAAAATTCTAGTTGTAAAATTTAGTTTTAGCGGAATTTCTTGAAATAATTTTTTATATTATTATTATTATTATTTTGTAGTAAACATATATTTATTTTAATTAAAATAAACTTCTGTTAATATGATTTTGTAACCTACCAAACAAAAATTCTTTGTTCGGATAAATAAAGATCGTTTTATACACATTTCTTGCTTAAAATATGATGTAATTTTAGTATTTGTGTCATAAAATAGTAGTATGCTATACTAGATAGTTCGCATAAAAAGCACACAAGTCTATGTTAGTGACTGTACATTAATTAATATTCATTGACAAACAAAAGGACACGTTAATTAGGGGGCAGCACACTTTTAGCGCCTTAATTCTCGCTCCCGTGATATTCACGGGCTGAATAAAATATTCAGATCGTTTGATTCCCACCAGTTTTATAAAATAGTGTAATTGGCTGTATTTTCTTTTTCAAATAAGTGATGCCAATAAGCAATTTGAATTTTTAAACCGTAATTTAATGTGACCGTTAAGGGGTTAAAATGGTCAAAAAATCAATTTTTTGATTTTTACATCTTTTGAAATGTTATTGTATTCTGAATAACTTGATACGAAACTAACTGTGTGATATTATTAACTGTGTGATAATTGTTTGCTGAAATATAAGGGAAAATGTAGCCATCACTCCTTCATTTCCGATTGAAATGCCCTGCGACAACTGTCATGGCGGCTTATTTGCATCTTGTTTTCGCGTTTTCACATTATCGCAACATAGTAATTATGCTAATAAAAAGCGTCAATTGTTTTTATTTAAAGACTTTACTTAATAAAAAGAAACCTTTAAAATATTAACTTTAACTTCCACTTTCGTCAAATTTGTTTACTTTCTTGGTTTTGCCATGAAACTTGATTTCAAAATTGCTTAGCTGTTTAGTTATTAAGTGACTAATTTTTGAAACAAAGCTCTTTTTTTCCCTAGAGCATAGTTTCCGGATTTTTTAATAGTATTCTACTTTTTAGTTTTTATTATTAGCATTTATAATGAGTGATAATGCGAAATGTGCTTCAGAAAAGCATCGAAGAATGAGTCAGTTTAATGGCAATCTCTGTACAAAATGCGATAATATAAATATATCCTAAGGTGCCAATTCATTATAGAAACTAAAAAGTAGTACCAGAGTATTTTTGCGAAATTTATTCATTGATACGGTGAAGCCTTATCTCTAAACAAGTGTGTCGCTTACGTAGGAGAATTAAAATTGAAGAACTGAGTGGATGAACATGATAAGGGATATGGAATATATGTGCTTTGACAACGCACGGGTGTTTGGCGACTTTTTCATTGGCGCTCTTTTTTAGTCCACGCTAAACTACTGTTTCTTAATTCGTAGACAACTTTGAATCATGGGAAATACACTACTTATAAATAAGGACGTATTAAAAAGCATAAAAAGGTGTATTTTTACAAGACAATAAAAATAAAACAAAAACACATATTTTACAACATAAATTTTATGGGAAATCTGCTACTTGCGTCATTTCATACTTTTAAAATGCCCTTGTACATTAGTGAAGACATCAGATAGTTCAAACTCTAATTTCTCGCAAGCTTTCAAATAAAATCATCACGTCATTTTAACCCCTTAACCTACGATTTAACCTACGGTTTGGCAAATCCATAGCTACCACTAAAATATAATAGAGATTTTTGCCTTGTTTAATCATGGAATTTCGATGATTAAGTTAAACTATATTTACTGTAAAATTTTAGTGGTAAGAAGAATTTACATTTGGCTCGATCATCGTACGCGGGCTATGCCCGTCATTGTAGGTTAAGGGGTTAACCCGGGAGAACTCGCTAGTGAGAATGCCCAATTGCTTTTCTTTTACTTTACATTCATATAATATCAACTTTTTTTGGTTGGCTTAGTACTTTTATTCACAAAATATGTAAATTAATTGAAAAACATTTTAAAATTTTAATTAAAATGAAAAATGATTTAAATAAGAGTCTTAAAAATGTACGACTGTGAGAGAAAATCTCATGCAGCGAGTTCTCCCGGGTTAATCATTTAAACTGGAATGTTACATTAGAGTAAACATTGTTAAATCTACAAAGAATTTCTGAGTATTTCACTATTTTGTTTACTCAAGTTACAAAGTCTAGAATAAATAGTGTGTAAATCTGCTTTCCAAAAGTGCTGAAAATTTCAATCTCTTAAATGTTTAACAATGTTGAAATCCAAAGAGTCGATCCCAGCGACATCTGCGGTATATTTTCAAATTTCAATGTAAACACCATATTATTACATCAAATTGACGCGTTCAAGTTAGCTTACTTCGAGTTAAGCTTTGAAATTCTGTAATTTTCTATGTTTCATCATCAATGACGTAATAAATGCATTCTCAATAATTTTCCTAACCGTCTTTCCAGAACCACGCAAACGGGGGTTGCAAAATCAAATTTCAACATCAATAACTTAATTCAAGCATAATAGCCAGGTTATAATTGAATCAAATATTCCCAAAGTTTGGCAATTTTTTCCCTTTTTTAACCGATAAAACTGTGCGTGTGGGTAAAACATTTAGCCTTATCACTTAACATGTTCATCCACTCAGCTCTTCAATTATCATTTATAAGTCCCTGAAAATTTCTTTTACAGAGACAGTCGGGAGGCCAAATTTACTATTTTATATAAAAATAATTCATGTAAAATTCATAGAAGTGGGTAAAACCAATTTTCTTTGTGCTTTTCAAGATTTTTTTTTTCGTTATTTTTTATTATCTAGATTTTACTAAATAAAAATATTATTGTTTAAATATATATTTAAGGTGCACAAAATTAGCATCCGCACAGAAAAAAATCAATTTTACAATTAAAATATAACCTTGCAAAGTCACATCTAGCGTAAAAAATGTAACCTCTGTTACTGGACAGTATTTGCTTAATTTATGATACAAATATTTCAGCAAAATATTTCATATAACTTTTATATATTACTTTAGCAGAAATGTCATTTAGTTCAAAATAATAGTTTTAGAAAAATGACTAATAAATTATAAAATTTAATTATCATTACATGGTAATTTTATCTAGTTTAGAAAAAAAAAAAAAAAACTAAGTTAAAGTTCATAATTACCACTTATTTTAGTTTTAAAGAAAATATTTTTTTAATTGTATTTAAAGTACATAACATATTCTTTGTTTTAAATACATTTGTTTTATTATCAGTTTACAATTATTAAAAAGAAATAGAAAAATTCTTCAAGTAACAGAGGTTACATCCAGTAAGGGAGGCTAAATCCAGTAACAGAGGTTACAAAAATTTACAAGATGCAAACAAACTGACTTTTTAGCAACTAACAAAGACACACTGAATAAATCAGACATAATTTTATTTTCCAAAAAAATTTCCACAAATGTTTAACACGCAATTATTTTTCAAATACGTCAATAGGGTGGGGAAACTTGTAAAATAATCTGCCCCCTATCTATAATACAATTGGCATGGGCAAACTTTTTTGGATCTGTTCGAACTGTATGTATGCAATATCATTGTCATCTAATTTAAAAATAGATGATGTGTCACCACAAGCTTTCAAAAACATAACTTGCACTTCACCATCTTCTAAATCATCTTGTGAAACGGCTATGTAGTAATACTTATTTTAGTTAGTGTTATTTCTTTAATTTCATTTTCTTCAGCAGTAGATTCATGAATTTGAATTTTGTTTTTTAGGAGACATTTTTAGATCTGGAAAATACCACAAATAAATAATGCATACTAATGCAAAAATAAATATAAATAAGTAATAAGAATGACAATAAGTACCACAGAAAATGTATATTCTGGGATAAAATGTAACCTCTGTTATTTGTATGTAACATCTGTTACCAAAAGTTGCAACAGAGGTTACATTTAAGAAAAAACAATTTTTTTTTTTTTTTTTTAATAATAATATTCTAAAAAATAACTATGTTATTTATATAAACTTATTTCACTTAGTGTTTTGTGATTTAAAGAGAAATTTTATTTTTAAAACAATATTTAAACCTAAAAGTGGAGTAACAGAAGTTACAAAGAGAAAACACACTCATCTTAGAACTTCATAATACTGCTTGCTCTATACTCTAAACATGTAGCAGACAAAGTGAAAATGGCACTTGACTTCTATTCTAGAAAGTTCTTTGAGCAATACAGATTAGTAGCGCACTTTGTTGGACAATTTTTTTATTATTTATTCTGCTAAATGTAAATAAAGCAACAGAGGTTTCATTTTCGTGGACAAATGTTAAATTAAACTCATGCAGTTACAAAATACATGTCTTAATTCATTAGTATAAATTTATTAAATTACTATATCTGTTATTTAAATAAAAAAAGATAAGTATTGTGTTGTTCATAATATTTAGAATTGTAGTCTTTTTAAAGTTGTCTCTCTAGTCATTTGGACAGCCAATTTTCATAGCTAAGAATAGATATAGTGCATAAATTGTGCAATAAATACAATAAAATTGGCTAGAGCATATTTCATACGAGTTAAGAATAGTTTTTTCTAAAAGTTGGCATAAAAAAATTGGAATTTCTTCGTATATTAAATGAAAAAAAAAAGATTAAAGTTTTGGACATGAAAAGCACATGTATTTTGTGTTCCACCCACGTATAAAATATCGGAATAAGCAATACCATTCCATTTTAATATTCGTTACATTTTGAAAGTGCCGTTTTCTTCATTCGTAGGGCGGAGCAGTAGCACAAAATTTAGTTGTTATTTTCTCTTGTAAGTGGAGGTGGCGCAGCTAGGGTGAGAAACTAGATGCTTTGGATACTACAAATTTCGTAAACTTATATTCGCCTTGTTTAATCGAACAAAAGTCTGAGATTAAATAAGATAAAGAACATTTCTGTAAAATAAAGGTGTCTGGTGCTTACGGCCACCTACCCTGTCTTACGACACTGGTAAGTGGAATAAAACAATGTTGTAGGACCCCAAATGCCCCACCCTTGGGCAAAATAAAGCATGGGTGGGCGTGGCCAAATATACATCATCCCTTTTGGGGGATGTGTTAAAGGTGTCCGCGCACCATACTGACGAATATTTAGTTATGCGTAGAATCCTATTTCAGATTAAAACAAGTATGCATTTGATTATCAGTGTTTCATTTTATTCGATTTACTTAAAAAAAAGGTAACGTTTACATTAGACATACGATTGTAAGCTATTTCTCCTTTCTAAGAAATATTATTTCTTCCTTTATTTACTATATCGGAAAATTAACGCTATTATAATTATTCTGATATTCTTACTTACGCGAGCTCCGAAAATGTTATTGAAATGATGATAAGGTTTTATTCAAACAGTATATCTGTATGGGATGGGACTGTTTTGTTTTGCTTTAGTATTTTAATTTTAGTCGCGGTTATTGGTTTAACTCTAATTTAATCTGTTTTCCAGTTATAAAACTAAGTTTTAGTGGGATTTTTATAATCTTTATGGTATGCTATAGCTATTATTTTTCTCAAATTTTTAATAACATTTCGTTTATTGACTTTAAAATAAACTATTTTTAACCCATTTTTAATCCGCTGGTGTTGCGTTTATGCAACGGTCAAAATAAATGCACATATTTAAGCTATTTTCGTACCTACCACTATTTTTGAATTAAAAAATTGGCCTTACTTAAAGACATAAAATTTTGAGATCATATAAAGAGAAAATTATCTTTCAGAGACTTTCAACCTTATAGCAAAGAATATGGAGAGAAAGAAATCCGACTTCAGCCAACAGTTAAAAAGTTGGGTCCTCAATATGCTTGGTGGGAAAACAAACGTTACAGGCTGAGAGCAGCCGCGAGCTACTGGGCCCCCCCGCGATAACGTCCATAACTCATTCTGTCAACTGTCACCCTTCCTTTCCTTCAACGTTGTTCCAAACAAACAAAACGTCCCACTGTTTCCCGCGTTCTTCGTATCTGCTAGTTTGACAGTTTTTTGTTAAAATACAAGTATTTTTTACAGAAGTTCCATCGCTTTATTGCTATTGTTTTAGCAATTTTTTTATTGTTTGCAATTATTATTTTTAAGAAAGAGAAACAGCTTATAAAGACACAAATATAAATATGCATAAAAAGCATACATCTGTGCTTAAAAATCAAGGGTAAAATTAAAACAGTTTTAATTTTACTCCATTTTTACCCAGTGTCCCCTCGCGTCACACTTCACCATACCCTCTCTCCCCCCCCCCCCTAGTCACACGTCATGCTATGCTAAATAAACATATACTTGCAGTTTAGAAACAAAGTATTAGATTATAGATCGTATTTCAAATTTTAATTTAAAACGTTAACAATGTATGTTTAATGGCACTTATGAGCGTAACAATAAAAATGATTTGTGTACTTATTTTGTATAGATTAAGGTTTAGAAAACAAAACACATAATTAATGTACAATAAAATATTAATATGAAAGAGCAATTGAAAATTTGCTTTTGGAATTTGAAAAGGAATTTAATGTATTTGGCTTTAAATCTCATCATTATTTTATGAACACAAATACTTTAATTTCAAAATAACTTCAAAATTTAATCTGCTGATTTTTAATGCTTTTATTTTAACAAAATGTGTGATATCACACTTCTTCTTACCCCCTCCCACTCCATTGTCACAATTTCAAGAACTCCCTTTTCCCGCCCTTCAAGCGTGACATCGTTTGTGGATGGTCCCTAAGTTACAAACAAAACTTGAATGTTGTGTTATTTTTAATAAAGTTAGATTGCGTATGCATAGTCAAAAACATCACAAAATTTCCTGTGCTATTTTTATAACAGATAATAAAGCATTCTGTATAAATTTTATGACAATTAAAATAAAAATATATTTACTGCATTATTTAATGTAATGGAATTTAAAGTAATGTACGTTTTAATTTAATAAATATTTTTTAATTAATAATATAGCTTTGATTTCTAAATTTCCCTGTGTTATCTAGGTATACTTATAGATTGGGAATAAATGATCTACTTCATCATTCTTTCAACGATCTTTTAATATTATCTATGTAAAATATTAATATCAATTCATTCAAAGTTTGTTTTCTCATTGTTAACACAAACTTTGTTATAAGGGCGAAGAATTTCTATATAAATCAAAAGTAAAAATATCTTGTACAATTTGGTATTTTCATGCTCATTATATCATCCTAGTTTGTCACATGAATTTTTACCAGCTTAAAATAGTAGTAAAAAATATTTTTAATCTATTAACTTAATCGAGTTTTAAAATTTAAAAAAAATGTGTAATTTCTAACTCTTTCTTTTAATTGCCATTATTATTATTACTTTTAAAAAGTGTAAACACATACGAATTGCGGGCCGTTCAAGTATTAAGCATAATTTTAGTCATTTTGTACCCCTCCCTCCCCTTGTAAGGAAAAATAAGCAAATACTAGACCACCCCCTCTTTGCTTACGCAAGATTTTATAACATTCTAACATCAACACTATTTGCCATAAAAAATTACAGTTAGCGATGAATTGCATTATTAATCCAGCAAATTTACATAGACAGACACATAGGGGTTGTGGTATTGAATGGAAAAAAAAAATCGGTTATATATATTGTTACTTATGGCATTAGACAATTCATAGAATACAAAATAGTTTTTTTATATTATTATTTATTGCATTGACGGAATATAGTATCTTTGCTTATAGTTCACTGTTGTGAGCCGTGTACGTGATCGAGGATGAAGGATAAAGCTTTGTTGGTGAAGTTATTTTAGGTGAACTAGTTCTGGATTAGGAGCGCAAATTCTTATAACCGTTTTATTTGCATATTTCCACCGAAATTGCACGAACCAGCGCCATCTATCGGCTGTTTTTGAGTTATTTTTTATTTCTGTCTTTAAAAAAATTCCCGTGACCTATAGATGCCAATCCTGCAAACAGTTTTTCATTTCGGTTATTTTTTCGGTTTTTATGAATTTTTAAAGTTTATACGGACTTTTTGCTCACCCGGTACATTTCCCAACATTACAAAATTTGCATAATTTATGTTATTACAACAAATATCATGCATAAGAAGAATGAAAAAAGAAAACCATGAATATTGAGTAAAAAAGAACTGTTTATTGTTCGCATAAAACATAGAAATGCAGTGAAAAACAATTTTCAATGCTTTAACTCCATAATATAGCCATAGTTACAGTAGTACATACAAGTACTGGTATTAATCAAACAAGAATAAAAAATGTCGAATGCACAGTTGCCAGTTTGGCTTCCATTCTTATTCAGAAATTTAGTGGGCATACCAGAAGTAAAGAATAGTGTTTTATGCTTTATTTAATAAGAGAGATTTAACGATTACAGAAAGTAAAAATTCTTCTTTGGAAATTTCCGATATGAATTTAAAATGTCAGATTAAAATTTGAGACCAAACTGACATCCCTGATCGAATATATGAGATGTCAAATTTCAGTAGCTCAGCCCCAAATAAAGTCTTTAAATGAATTTTATGTATTTTACACATATTTTTGAAAATATTTACATGTTATATCCAATGCACACTTTCGGCATTCATATATAATATACGTGCACATATGGTGAATTTTTGATTAAAAAAATGGTATTTTCGTATAACCATCAGATATTATTTTTATTTTTATATATTTTTTTAATCATTATTTCACATAGTTTTTATGAACAGAAAATTATACAGTAAATATCAGTAAACAATAAACCTGTGCTTAACTTTGAGCCGGCTCAAAGTTATACTGAAAATCAGGCAAAATGGTAGTGCCTTCTAATTTTACATGTTACTCTGACTATTAGTAAATACATAATAGCAAAATAATAGCACATTTATAACATTTAGATAATATCTCTGATAAATGAGTATATTGTTACTTAACATAAAAATGTAATTGGATAACAACTATAAAAATTTAATTGGATAACAACAACTTCAAAACAGCATTCAAAATTAACTTGAAAACAGTACTTCACAATAATAGTTGGCTAACGCAATTAATTGTGTATAATGTTGCCAATTTATGTTCTAAAATAAAGAGTAGAAAGCCCAGTTTATAACTTTGCCAACAGAGTGTAGCACTGCAGTTTTTTCAGCCTTTTGAAGTCAAACATAGTGAAATTAGGACGTGTCGCCAACTTACACCCCCATTGAACAAAGTTAGCCTGAATGACTGTATAATTGGGTGATTTTTATTCGGTGATAATTCTTTGTTCGAGTAAATAAAGTTCGTTTCGTACGCATTTCTTGTTTAAAATATTATACAATTTTCGTATATGTAACATAGGCGATACTTTATAGTTCACACTAAAAGCGCACCAGTCTGTACTAATGACTGTACATTCTTGGATGTTCAATAACAATAAAAGTTCTTCTTAATTACTTTACATTTCTTGGCTATTTAAAATCTCTATTTACTGATTTTAAAATTTTTCGTGTTAGTATGACTTTTTTAATACGAAGTCTCAAATTTAATATATGTTACATAGGTGTGCGTGCGTCTGTATTGTATATGTATGCGTAATATTTTCGTATGCATTTGAAAGGATTCTCGTAGAATTGAATTAATACGAATTTTTACTGCATTCAGTTAAACATGATGGAACTTGTTTCTTATTCTTTCCTTTCAAATATGTTTTATCAATCCAAATTTTGGTAATAATTGATGTGAAATTGGTATTAAAGTTTCAATATGTTTTTTGTGTGTAGTTAGTAAACTGATTCTTTGCATATATTTGTTACATTAATAATCATTTAATTGTTTTTCCACTTACTAATTATTTTCCCCCTCATTATTCCCTGATTATTTCTATCTCAATAGCATTAACAAACGTTATACCATAGTATCCCGGATTGTGAAAAATAAAATAAAATAAATTCTTACTCATCCCGGAAAAAACATATTAAAATACTCTTATAATATTTTTTGTTGTTTATCAGGTTGTCTTCGTCTGAAAATAGTTCTAATTCATGTAAAATATGTATGCTTCAGCTACATATAATATCGTATAATAAAACTGTTAGGCCAAAAACCTTAATAATGTGGTAATCTACGCTCTTCGGATCAGGCCAATGCTAAACTAGCATAAGCTGCCTTTAAATAAAATGCCACAATGGCAATTTGCCTTAGGAGGACTTCTCTACTGAAGGAGTTCTTGCTATTATACGCCTATCTTTTATTATTATAAAGATAAACGTATTCGTCCGTAACGCTTGTGTGATTTTGAAGTTGGCAACAGGTGAGGATAAAATTTTTAGTTTTCGCTACAGCAATTTTTTAAACATAGCACATTTGAAATTTTTGCACCTTCGTGTAAAGGAATAAAATCTACATTCAAATGCAATTTGTTTGAAAACTCGATTTTAATTGACTGATTTATCATGTTTTTAAAAATAATTTTTAAGCATGATTTTTCTATACATATCTCCATCGAGTACAGGCTCCATTACGGACAAATAATAACGCATTTATTCTAAAAAATATATATATATATATATATATACTTCACCTGTTGTACTGGTTTATTTTCCATAATGAAGTTAAAACTTCATTAACTTGTATTAAAAAGTTACTGTTAGTTTTTGTTTCACAACTGCTTCTCCTAGAATATGGAAGTTTGGGCGATAAAATTAACAACAGTTACACGGATGGATAAGAGGATGTCAAAATTGGTCTTAGAATTTTAAAATTTGGAATAGATTTCGAGATATTAATTTTTTGTAATTTTAAGTGATATTTCTGTAGTGATGGCAATTAACTGACTTTATTGTGGAGAAGAGGGGAAATGATAGAGATTATTAGACTTCTTTTTTTTTTTCATGTAATTTTAAAATTGAAAATTTCTTTTATTTGAATAGATAGTACAAACAATATTGCGATTGAATTATATTTCTCAAGAAAAGTTGAAGAAATAAAAACTTATTTTCATACATTCAAGCTTCAGGGATCAGTCCATTTTAGAAAGTAAAAAATCGCCTGTCGACTGGAACATTGATGTAAATTCTAGTGACAAAAATAAAATAACTAGAAAAAAGGAATTCTGCTTTTTCAGAATTTAGTGTCACCCGCGATGAAAAAAAAATATATGTATATATAAATACTACAAAACATATTTCAATTTTTAGACTTAAAACACACACTTTTATTTTATGTAAAATGACGTCATTCACATTCGCTTAAGAATTCCACATTTACGATCCACTCTTAAACATTTACAGTAAAGCCTGCATAGGATGTCACTATCGCGAAATAATACATAAATGTAGCAAAAAGATGCCGTCATTTATGAAACTCGACAAAAAAAAACGGCTATCTAATGATTCATAGACCTTTATTTGCTTGTAACATTAATATAGATAATTTAAAATTAAATATAATTTATAATAGCTCCATGTTTTAACAGAAATTATTCGTTTTTTTTTTTTTTTTTTTTTTTTTCAAAATAGAACGTATTGTAATTACATTTTCTTTCGGTTGTTATGAGAAAATGGCAACAAAAAGATATAATTGCTATCTTTCAACCATTTTTCCTTTACTTTCTACATAAATGGAGTACTTGAGTTGCCAAAATTAAACAAATGGCTCTAAAAACTACAAAAAAATTAATATTTCAAAAATCAAAGGAGATACAGTTTTCAAACAAATTGCATTTAAAAGTACTTTTTTTTCCCCAATACGACGGTATAAAAATTGAAAATGTGCGATGCTTTGAAATTTTAAAAAATGCTCTAGAGTATTTAATTATACAATGATACATCTGCTTTGTTTATTGCTGGCTTCTGTAAGGTGACGTTACTTTTTGGACACAAAATAAGCTGGAATAAAGAAATAGCATACCGTACCGGGGGTTAATAAAACAAATTAAACAATAATAATAATTACATCGTATCGTTTTTCAGTTTTATCTTCAAATAGGAGGTTAAAAAAATTATATTTAAATTCCTAGCAGTTATTGTCCCCTATTTTCAAGAAATGAATTTAACGAAGAAACGCAGTTTTTCAAGTAAAAATTTTTTTATCGATGCAGATTAAAACGTTTTAGAATACGCATAAAGCGGAATTGTTTAAAAAGAAAAATACAATTTTGTAAGCATTAGTTTTAATTCGTAAACTGGATATATTTTTAAATAAATTTGTCCAAAAGGACGCCATTTATGTAAGCGCTTTTATGGATAAGAAGAGGCAAAAGAAATCAACATGGATTATTACTTATTGACGTCATTTTGTCAATCAAATTGGTAAGAATAAATGTATTTATTAGGTGTTGATGGTGAGAACAATATCGTGATTAAATTACATATTCAATAAAATTTGACGAAATAAAAAACTATTTTCATATATTTAAGTTTCAGGAATCAATTTCTTAAAAAAGAAAAAGAAGTCTGAAGACAAATTGACATAAGGAAACTATTGTAACTTTTAAAACATTTATATTCAACCAAGGAGATAAAACATAAAATTAACCTCCTTGCATTTAACTGCTTCCTTTTAAAAGAAAAAAAATTAAAGATGAAAAACAGATTTTCAACTATTTCCTTAATATGGCAATTAAAACTTTCCACAAAAGCGGTAAAAACAAAATGTTTTACCGAGAAAAATTACTTTTTTGTAAGCATTTATTTTAATTCATATATATATTCTGGGTTCTCGCTGGCTTTTTACGAACGCTAGAAATTTGGCTAATAAGAAATAAAAAGCACTCGCCAAATGAGAAAAAAAAATAGCAAAATAAATTCATTGTGAAACATTGAAAATTTGTTCTTTAACCCTTTAATGTATCCCCCCCCCCTTTTTTTTTTCAATATGTTCTAAGATAACCTAAGTTTTTGTAACTGTTTGTAGATCAGTTATTCATCTAAATTTTTTTTATCGCTATAGAAACTAAAAAAAAATAACTATATTCTAAATGTCTTGAGCAATCAAGAAATTTTTTTAAATCTGATTTAACTTAATAAATTGTTATGAAATAAAACTTTGAAGCCCAGTTAACTCAGGATTTTAAGATATTACGTTCAATGAATTCTGAAAAACTCAAACTATAAACAACAAAATGTGTCAAAAACTTTATTTTTCTAAAATTATTTGGCTTTTGATTGAAGCCCATACTTAAGAGGCAATTTCAAAATAATACTGTTGCCTATTGGGCACATTAACACATACTGAAATGACATTTTTGCTTACTGTGGCTTTGGCTGACGATAAATTGAATTGGTGTTGGGTTACTTAGTATCTCTAAATACAGGGTCATCGAAAAATAATGCCTAGATTTAAAAAAAAATCATAACATCGAAATATTTTATGTTAAATGAGTAATTCTTTCACTACACGATAATTGGTAAACGCAAGTTTGGTTTTAGTTCACCAGAATTCGTTTGCGTGTCTGTGTTATGCGCGCATTAGTTGCGCAGTCGTCAAGGTCAGCCGATGCGCAAGACTGCAGCTGCTCAGTACGATGTTGACCGTGCAAAAAAAGCACAGTGCGTGCTTTGGTATGTAGTGTCAAAGTCAATAGTCACACACTGTGCTTTTTTTTGCTCGGTCAACATCGTACTGAGCAGCTGCAGTCTGGAGCGTCGGCTGACCTTGACGACTGCGCAACTAATCCGTGCATAACACAGACACGCAAACGAATTCTGGTGAACTAAAACCAAACTTGCGTTCACCAGTTATTGTGTAGTGAAAGAATTACTCATTTAACATAAAAGATTTCGATGTTATGATTTTTTTAAATCTAGGCATTATTTTCGATGACCCTGTATAATATAAATGTTGCGGTACGATTAACCCCTTAATTCTCGCTCCCGTCATATTCGCGGGCTGTGTCTTTTACTCATACTGTTTGATTCCCACCAGTTTTATAAAATAGTGAAATTGGCTATATTTTAGTATCGTTTTACCCGTCATTAAATAAGGTGAATATTTCTTTTGCATAAAAGTGGTGCCAATAAGCTATTTGAATTTTTAAACCGTAATTTAATTCGAGCGTTAAGGGGTTAAACATGATAAGTGACATCAATCGTTCAGTACATAAGAGTGTCCCCTGCACTGATACACACATAAAAAAAAGATGAGCAAAAATTGTGCACTCGCAATTTGGCGAGTCTAATCATCCGTTTACTCGCCAAATGAAATATTTTGTCGTGATTTGGCGCAATGGCGAGCGGCAGCAAGAACCCTGTATGTAATGCTTTTGAATAAATTCGTCTAAACAAAGTCATTTTTGTACAATTCACAAAACTGACTTCATTTCTACCAGCTCCGAAATTAGAACCCAAATCTTGGAAACACGAAAAATTTTTGACAAACATTGTTACAAAAATGTGCATTTTAATAAGGCAAACTTTTGACTTAGATTATTATTTGAAATATTGCATTGAAGCATTTATTTTAATTCATAAATATAAAATGGTTTTGAATAAAATCGTTAGAAGTCAATTTTGTGTAAGTTCACCCTAGGTAGGTAAAATCCCCTATTGCCTGGACTTCATAACTTAGTGCACGTAGCGCCGCAGTGCATGTTCAGAGGCAGCCCTCTCCCTCTCCGTTCATCCTACGTCTTAATGTCATATATCCTTTTTGTTGCAAATTTTGTCTAGTTTCTGAATTTCGTAATGCTTTTCCCCTAAAACAATAAGAAATTTAAGTTAAAAACAACTATTTGGGGGGGGGGGGGGAATTTTGAGGGAAAGTTAAAAATTCGGATTCAGCGACCCAAAAAACTTAAAACCTTATAGAGAAAGTTCGAAGAGGAAATGGGAGGTCGAATGTAAACGTGTGAGTGGTTAAGTGGAATTGCGTAACTTAGCTCACGCAGCACCGCGCGCATGTTCCGAGGCAGATCCCCCCTTCCCCTTCATCCTAAATCATAATGTAGAAAATGTAAATCTAATTTGTTGCAAATTTTGCTTTCTTTCTGAATTTCTAGATACTTTTTTCCTAAAACAATTTAAAAATTGACTTTTTTAATAAAAACCTTTTTTGGGGGGCATTTTACCGAAATTTGCAGGAGTTGCCGGGGGAAATTTTAGTGGGAAGTTAAAAATTCGGATTCAGCGACCCAAAAATCATATAGCAAGCCTTTTTCCAGAACTACCATGAATTTTGCTAGGTAGAGCCCCTATACGTTCTCTATTGCCTGAACTACCAAATGATGTCACTCCTACCAACTCCGAAATTAAAAACCAATTCTTGGAAAACGAAAAGCTTTTGACAAACAAACTCATAGAAAATGGACTTTTTAATGAGAAAGTTTTTGAATTAAATTGTAAATATAATTTATTATTTGAAATATTGTATTTAATAAAATTAATATTATAATTGCCTTTTAAATTTACAATAAAGTTAGATTTCGTTTTCCCCAAAGACTCAAATGATGTCATTTATTTCCGAAGCAACTTCCAGGTGTTGCCACGAAGCTAGAATATTTAAAAGATTTTAAAAATAATTTTCAATATTTTTTTAATTTGTGTTAAATTTCGGAAAATCCCCAAACGTATTCTTCATTCGTAATTTGGTGTTGTATAAAGACATTTATTGCTTATGCAGAGGTGGTTTATTATTATTATTATTATTATTATTAAGTAATTAGATATTTTTTGAAATTTAACTTATCCGATCGTGGTAATTTGGTATTAAAAATTAGCTTTCCGTAAAAACACCCCTTTGACCTATTTTCTTACTTGAGCTCTGGTTATAAAAGGGTCATGTTGTGAGGGGTAAAGGGTTGTCGTACGAGTGGAAGACGCAGGATATCTGTAAAAGGAATAATATTGAATTTCAGTCTTAGTACAATAACTTTGAACAGACAAGGTAAATTCCGATAGAATGAACGAAAACTTTCTCTTCTGCTACAAATTTTGTCCCGTAATTTTTTGCATGACCTAAAAACGAGGACTTGAAGCGTTAAAACGGTTATATCTCGATTTGCAATTGTTTTAGAACCATCAGATTTTTTATGAACAAACATAACATTAGCCTACAAAATTTGTGTTGAGTCATATTATCTACTTTTAATGTCATATTGCTTTTGATACTTCATTCTTATGTATTTTGTAGAGCTGAATCCGAAAATGACCTTTATTTTTTACCATCAAGTCACGATTTTTTTGCAAATCGTAAATTTCAAAGTCAAATAATAGCGAAAATCTGATAATATCTGATAATATCTGATAATCTGAAAAATAGATGTGATGGTTCTTTTTTTAACATTTGATAATTGATTTTTATGTATTTTTTTAGAGCTGAATCTAAAAATCAACTTCAGTCTTAACCATCACATCAGTATTTTTCGCAAATCGTAAATTTCAAAGTAAAAAGTTTAAAAGTTATAAGTGTACCCATCCCCCATCCCTCATCAGACCCCTGAGCTGTTTAGCTGCAAGAATCCCTAGTATAAGCCAAGAAATTGAATAAATGTTTGAATATCATAAAAACTAGTTGGATGTGCCAATCCCAAAACTTTCTTCTATCTTATGCATCTTAATGCTTCAAAAAGTAGTTACACATGTTAATACTTCAATGTTATTAGTTCAATACTATACCAGCGTTCATTTTCTTCTTAAATTTCTGCTTCAGTCAATTAAACGGACTAAAAACGAGTTAATCTATATCATGATATTTGTTAAAATTAATAGTTTTTCCTTATTGTGTTGTTATCAGCTGTTTGCGAATAGCCAGTTTAGCAGGAAGCGAGTTCCCGACGCTGCACGAGCCGCCAATGGACAATAGAACTACTAAAAATCAAGAAAAGTACACAAAAATCGCTATCACAGAGGCCCTTTACCGCGCAATATTTCCAAATTCAAGGAGGACCTGTTGGCCATATCCAAAATTATGCACAAAAGATTTGGTTCAATTGTATGCATAATTTAATACAATTTTCAATGGTACAATAAAGAAAATGGCACAAACATCGCTATTACAGCGCCCACCTTCCGGCAGATTTATTTCAAATTCAGGGAGGACTTGCTCTCCATAGCAAGAAACATACACAAAAATTTTGTTCAATTCTATGCATAACTTCATACATTTATTGATGGCACAATAATGAAAATGGCGCAGACATCGCATATGTAGCGCCCCCTTCTGGCGGATTTTTTTCAAGTTCAGGGAGGACCTATCGACCATAGCCTTACACATACACAAAAAATTTGGTTCAGTTATATGCATAACTTCATACACTTTTCGATGGTACAATAATGAAAAACGTACAGACATCGCAATTGTAGCGCCCCCTTCCGGCGGAATTTTTCCAAATTCAGGGAGGACCTTCGTGCCATGACAAAAAACAAACACAAAAATTTGGTTCAATTCTATGCATAACTTCATACACTTTTCGATGGTACAATATTCAAAATGGTACAAAAAATCGCACAAAAATCGCTATTGAAACGCCCCCTACAGGCGAATTTTTTCCAAATTAAGGAAGGACCTGCTTGCCATAGTCAAGAACTTAAAAACTTTTTTTGGTTCAATTCTATGCATAACTTCATTCACTTTGCGATGGTACAATATTCAAAATCGCACAAAAATAGCTATTACAGCTCCCCCTACGGGCGAATTTTTTCCAAATTCAGGGAAGACCTGCTTTCTATAGCCAAATACTTAAAAAAAATTTGGTTCAATTCTATGTATAACTTCATACACTTTTCGATGGTGTAATATTCAAAATCGCTATTACAGTGCCCCCTACCGGTGAATTTTTTTCAAAATTCAGGGAAGACCTGCTTGCCATAACCAAAAACTTAAAATAAAAATTTGGTTCAATTCTATGTATAACTTCATACAATTTTTTATGGTAAATGGCGACAGACGACACACGGACAGACAGACCATTTTCTGTCAACATGTTTTTTGGGATATCTGACTCCTAAAACGTGTAAATCCGTCGAAAACCGGAAGTTGAAAAATATTTCGATTACAATACTTTCTTCTATTGAAGATAGAAGAAAATAAAAATTGAATAGAGATAGTTTTAAATATATTTTATAGTACAGATTTTTTTTTTCTTTTTTTTTTGCGTGATGGTTAAAAATGAATATTATTTTCAAATTTAGTGCTAAAAAGTACCTAAAAATCAATTATCGAAATTTAAAGAACGAAACCATAACATCTACTTTATAGTATCGGAATTTTGCAAATTTGTTACTTTAAATTTACAATTTGCAAAAAATCCTTACATATGGTTAAAAATTAAGGTCAGCGCTAAAAAATCACGAAATCTAAAATCACTAATACGCCATACTTCATAGTTCGCAGTAAAAGCTCACTAGTCTGTACTCATGATTGTACATTCTTGAATGTTCAATGAAAAATGAAAGTTCTTGTTAATTACTTTACATTTCTTGGACTATTTATAATCTCTATTCACTATTATTTTTAATTTCTTCATGTTACTATGACCTTTTAAGTCGAAGTCTAAATTTTAATATACATTACAGATGTGTGTATGCATCTGTATTTTTTTATGTATGCCTGATACTTTCGTATGCATTTGAAAGAATTCACGTAGATATGAATGAATACAAATTTTTACTACATTGAATTAAACATAATAGAACTTGATTAATTATGACACAATTATTCTAACTGGTAAATAAATCATAAGAATTGTAATTTTCCAACGAGGTGAAAAATATCCAAGCCAGGATTCGAACCAGGGATCTCTTGACTTGTTCTGCCGATGCTCTACCAACTGAGCTATCAGTAAGGTTAACTGGGTGAATTAGGTCTTCCAGATTCGTCCAGAATTGCTCAGTTGATGGAGCATTGACAGTTCCAGCTAAGAGAACCCTGTTTCGAATATAAGATAAAATAAATATAAATTCAAGTTCAAGCCGGAAAAATATTATAAAACTTTTTTGATAAAATATTTTGTTGTTTCTGTCTATCTGCTTTTTTCAAATATACATCATATTCATGTAAATGTGACATTTAAAATTTAATATCGTATTATTAAACTATTATATATATATATATATAAAAAAAAAAAAAAAAAAAAAAAAAAAACAGAAAACTTTAAATCATGTGTTAACTGGTTCTTTGGATCAGGCCAATGCAAGACTAGCATAAGCTGACTTTAAATGCCACAACGGCAACTTCCTTTAGGAGGAATTATCTACTGGGAGGGATTTAAAAAGTTCTGGTTATTATACGCCTATCCACAGATAACAATAGATATAATATTTATCTGTGCGCCTATCTATCTATATTATAAAGATAAACATGTCCGCCCGTAACGCTTGAGTGCTTTTGATGTTTTCAACGGGTGACGATTAAATTTCCCTTTTTTAGTTTTCGCTACTGCAATTTTTTAAACATAGCACATTTTTAATTTGTACGCAGTCGTGTAATGGAAAAGAATCTCCATTCAAATGCAATTTGTTTGAAAACTCTATCTTAATTGACTGATTTATTATATTTTTTTAAATGATTTTCAAGCATGAATTTTTTAAACATATCTCCATCCAGTCGCAGGCTTCATTACGGAAGAATAATAACCCATTTATACTAAAAACTAAAAAAATATACTCCCCCGTCCCAAGCATGGAACTATTAATAAAGAGGAACTGACATATCCCTAAAATAGTGAAGCTTCAACTGTAACCGATATCGCTGGAGTTGTTTACCGCCGGTGGAAACTTCTACCAGTAGATTTATATAGAAATTTTCAACTTATTTATACGCCTCATTATTACAAAATTTCAGTCATAAATAATGGTAGATTCAGATTTTTATTTTTACTGGTAGTAGTTTACTTTGACGGTAGTTAGGCCCTCCGTTTCCGGCATATTGTGACAACCAGAGTAACAAACTGACAGTTTTACAAGGCACACTGATACCAGAAAAAACAAATAGAAATTTGTACGACATTTTTGAGAAAATTTTCCATGTGTAAGACACTTAAGACGAAATTATCTAATCAATTTTATTGGTCGGAAGTCTGTCCTGGCGGTAATCAGAAATTGAAGATCCGATTTGAAAAAAACAGCCGCCATCTTGTGACAACCTCCTCAGTTACTTCACTCGTAACTGGTAGACAGTGCAATATATGTCTCCTCCTCTTTATTTATAACTCCATTGTCCCAAGTTAGTTGCGACATTTAGGTCGAAAATTTTGTTCCAAATTAGCTGCTGCATTCCAAGTGGGTGGGTCATAAATAACTTCCGTAGCAGTTGAGGATCGACACCATTTTGTAAGGACTCTACCACCAGTATACCATAAATATCATTTTTTTTCTAAACAATTAACGATTCATTAGCTAAAAGGTAGATTTATGTTATTTCTGGTGGAAGAAATCTTACAAAATGGGGCGTGGCTAAGAGCGTGCGAACCCTGGATTTAATAGACTAATTTGGTACTGTTTTAAGGAGAGACGAATGGTAAGTAAATGTTGTTTATTGATAGCATAGCACCCTGAAATGTCTAAAAAAGGTTCAAACAAAATCATAAAATCATCAGTATCAATAATTAGTGCAAAAGTAATCAAATGTAGTAACTTATTTGGGACAGAGGGAGTACATAAATAGTTCAGCATTTAGATTGGCTTATAAAACGAAGTTTTAGTGGGATTTCTAGAAACTTCATGCTATGCTACTGCTATTATTTTTCTCAAATTATTAAGAAACATTTGTTTATTGACATTAAAATAAACTATTTTCAATATTATTTTGTAACCGATGAAATATTATTAGGCGATTTTTATTCGGTGTAAATCCTTTGTTCGAGTAAATAAAGTTCGATTTATACACATTTCTTGTTTAAATATTACGCAATTTTCGTATATGTAATCTAAAATCACTAATACGCGATACTTCATAGTTCGCAGTAAAAGCGCACCAGTATATACTGATGACTGTACTTTCTTGAATGTTCAATGAAAAATAAAAGTTCTTGTTAATTACTTTACATTTCTTTGGACTATTTGGAATCTCTATTTACTATTATTTTAAATTTCTTCATGTTAGTAGTACTTTTTAATACGTAGTATAATTCGCTTTTAATATTCATTACATAGGTGTGTGTGCTTTTGTATTGTATATGTATGCGTAATATTTTCGTGTGCATTTGAACGAATTCACGTAGATATGAATTGATACAAATCTTTACTGCATTCAATCAAACATGATGGAACTAATTTCTTATTCCTTCCTTCCAAATATATTTTATCAACCCAAATAATAATTGATGCGAAAATGGTATTAAACTTTCAATATATTTTTTGTATGTGTAAACTGATCTTTTGCACCTTTTTTAAAATAAATAATCATTTAATTGTTTTTCCCCGTCCTAATTATTTCCCACCGAGTTATTCCGTGATTATTTCTATCTCAATAGCATTAACAAACGTAAAAATATAATATCCCGGACTGTCAAAAATAAAATAATATTATATAAAATTAAATTAAAGAAATTCTTACTCATGCCGGAAAAAATGAACAAATTAGTTTTATTATATTTTTGGTTGTTTTCGTTAGTATTTCAATTCTGATAAAGTTCTAACTCAAGTAAATGTAGCTGAAGATACTTCTCCAGCCGCATTTAGTACCCTATTTTAAAACTATTAGGTTAGGATCAGACCATAGAACGGAAGATGGTTGTTGTTGGTTGTATTTATGTCGGCCAATTTTCTGCACGTGGGATATGGGCCCTAAGGGGGGAGGTGCCTTCCGTGGAGGTCTTTCTAAGGGAACCTAACCCGTATTAACGCTTGGAGAACCAAGGTTCGAAGAAAACTCCGAACGATTAGGCCGACGGGCGCGATTGGGATCGAACCCAGCACCTCCCGTCTACCAGCTTCGAGAGCAAAGAACGGAAGAAAAATTAACTTTATTAATCATACTTACAGTACGTTCTGTCGGTCACGCCAATGTGAAGCTGACTGTAAATGCCTCAATGGCAATTTCCATTAGGATGTCTTATGTACTGGAGGTGTTTAAAAAAAGTTCTGCTTATTAGACGCCCAAGGATGATAAAGCTAAGAAGATTTCATTTAGATCAAATATATCTGTATGGGAGGGGACTGTCTTGTTTTGCTTTAGTATTTTAATTTAAGTCGCGGTTATTGGTTTAACTCTAATTGAAACTGTTTTCCAATTATAAAACAAAATTTTAGTGGAATTTCTATAATCTTCATGGTATGCTATTGCTATTATTTTTCTCAAATTTTTAATAACTATTCGTTTATTGATTTTACAATAAACTATTTTTAATATTATTTTGCAATCGATGAAATATTATTAGGCGATTTTTATTCGGTGAAAATTCTTCTTTCGGGTAAATAAAGTTTGTTTCATACACATTTCTTGTTTAAAATATGATGCAATTTTTATATATGTAACATAAAATCACTAATGCGCGATACTTTATAGTCCGCAATGAAAGAGCACATGTCTATGCTAATGACTGTGCATTCTTGAATGTTCAATGAAAACTAAAAGTTCATGTTACATTTCTTGGGCTATTTGGAATCCCTACTTACTATATTTTAAATTCATTCATGTTAGTATGACTTTTTAATACGAAGTATAAATTTTAATATACATTACATAGATGTGTGTGCGTCTGCATTGTATGTGCAGTATTTTTGTGTGTATTTGAACGAATTCACGTACATACGAATTACTACAGATTTTTACTGCATTCAATCAAACATCCTATAACTTATCTTTTATTCTTTCCTTTAAAATATGTTTTATCAATCCAACTTCTGGTAACAATTGCGGTGAAAATGGTATTAAAGTTTCTATAATTTTTTCTATGTATTGGGTGAGTGCAAAAGTTCTACCCGTTTTTTAGCGAAAACAGAAAGTCGGAGAACACAAAAAGTTAAGCACCTGTGAATTCACGCATGCACCATCATTATGCATGACCTCTTGCAATCTGTCTGGCAGTAAGTTAATCGCACGGCAAAAAAACTCCTCTGTTTAACAGTTAAAATACTGTAGTAATGCCGTTTTTTCAATCTCCACATCATTGAAGGTTCGGTGAGCAAAGTCGTTGCGTAACAATAGAAAAAAGGTGATAAGTCGAAGTTGCAAAGTCGGGGCTATACGCAGGCTGAGGTAAAAGTTCCCAACTAAGGCCCAGTAATTTTTGCCGAGTCCTTAAAGCAACATGAGGGCTAACTGTATCGTTTTGAAAGAGAATCCATCTGCGATTGATGAATGCTGGCCGCTTAGACGTGAGTTTTGCTCACAATTTGTCCAATTGTTCGCAGTAGAGGTCTGCCTTGATAATTTTGTTTGGTGATAGGACCTCCTAGTTGATTATTCCCCTAGAATTAAACCATATACTGAGCAAAACATTTTTGGAATGGAGTCCTCCTGTTTAGGTCGATTGAGTGCCCTCAGCAGCATCGGCACATGGTCCTTTGACGCTTCACATTACGGTACAGTACACACTTCTCATCACCCATTACTATTCGGTTCAAATATGGTTTCCTACTGTTACAGAACAGCAAAGAAACGCAGGTTCTGATCCTCTCTTATCATTGCTTTACTGTAAGCTAGTGTGCTACCCACTGATCGAATTTGGTGTTGAAGCCAAGCACATGTATCCGTCTTTTGACTGTTGTTCTGTGTACCGAGAAGGTTAATTTTCCGACTTTTGGATGAGGGGCATTCAATAAGGCTAAGTCCAGATCCTCGTCAGAAACCACTGATGGGTGTCCAAATTGGGCATGATCTTTACAGCTACTGTCTCCGTCTCGGAATTTCTTAATCCAACGGTAGCAGGTGCTATATTGTCCACGGCATCTTCCCCATACACATGACAAATGCTGTGGCAATCTCTGGCTGCTGCAACGGCTTTGTCATACCCGTACCGTAAACAATGTCCGACGTGGGCTTGCTTGCTTGCTATGTTGTTTCCCGTTCCGAAAGAGTTCTTCTGACAAATGTTGTGCCTATACATACTCTACTGCTCTACTTGTTATTATCCACTTTCCCGACCTCGAAACATAAGCCGTAACGACTGTATTCCACTTGACATTTACATATGCTCAAAACGGGTAGAACTTTTGCAGTCACCTAATAGTAAACTGATCTTTTGCATCTTTTTTTTTTATATAAATAATCATTCAATATTTTTTTCCAATTCCTGATTATTTCCACCCTTCGCTGTTTCCTGATTATTTCTATCTCAATAGAATTAACAAACGTAATACCATGATATCCTTGATTGACAAAAATAATATAAAATTATATAAAATAAAATAACATAATTTATCTCTCATACCGGAAAAATATTTTAAAATTCTTCTTATAATATTTTTTGTTGTTTCTGTTTATGATCATTGTTTAATACTTGTAATTCATGTGAATATGTATGCTGGTGAAACTTCGTCAGCTACATAACGCATTAAAAAGCTATTAACTCTTTAGTCTTTAGATCCCAAGCTCCAAAAAACAGAAGGACCTTAGAATCCCAACGAAATAGCCCAAAATTCCCTTCTTTTTTCCCCCCCTTCTTTAAGAGGTAAGTTGTGGAAGTGACAACCCATTGCTTTCTCCCTCTCGTCAAATTTCGACAGGTGGTATCCAAATTTCGACTCCGTTTATCATTCTGCTTCATTTACAGATAAGGGGTTAAGAAAAGAAACACAAAGGTTGAAAATTTTAAAAGATTACTTTTTGTTTATTGCATGCTTTGTTCTTCTTCTTGAAATTCCTGACAAATAAACTTTTTATGTTTATAGAATTACGCCATTTATATGTAAATTTTCATTGACTTAGTAATGCTAAAAAGGAGTATTTTTGAACTGTATTTTGAATTTTAAATCATAATTACCCAGAAAAGTCTTTTAGTTCTAATAATTATATTTTTTAAATATACTACTATATAAGAACATTATTATAACTTATATGTATATAAACTAAAGAGTTCTCATAATCTAAAATATAAAAAAAAAAAAAAAATTAAAAATAATGTGTAAATTCAGTTACGAAGCTGAAAATCCTTACTTGGAATGGAAAGCATTCTAAAAACTGAAATTCCACTTTGAAAAGAATGATTAATACACTGTAAAATTATTCGCGAACTTTTCGAAAATCAGTGACAAAAAAAAAAAAAAAAAAAAAAAAAAACGTGTCTTCATAAATCTCGAAAATACATTGCTTTTTTTGGTTTCTAAAGATACAGAATGCTTTTCAGAATCATGGGTAACTAAGAAGAGGCCATTAGCCATTACAAGTACATTTGCTTCTGTGTTTATATTATATATATATATATATTTATTTATTAATTTTTTTTTTTTTTTTTTTTTTGCTAAGAAACATTTGTCTACTTAATAATGACAAAAAAATGTAGATGATTAAATTAGAGCTCTCCAGGAATCCAGGCCAAATTAGATTTTTTTTTTTTAGCTCTTTCTTTTGGTACAGACAAGAATCCTATTTCCTTTTTTTAAGTAGATCCGGAGCTTGGGTGCACATGGACTGCATTTTTTCTCGGCCGTTACAAGTAGGAAGTTAATTCAATTATTATTTTATTATTTTTAGTTTTTATTCTATTTTTTAACCAAACTTTAAGAAAATCATAGAGAAGTATCTAAATTTCAATATAGTTCTGTAAGTTTATTATCGCATAAAAATGATAAGGTTTGAAGAATAACAAAACCAGATACTTCGTAGTGTAAAAATAATAATTAGAAATTTGTGTAAAAAAAAAAAAAAAAAAAAAAAAAAAAAATGTTAAAATGTTATTCAAAAGCTCTGGAACATAGGGAAAGGGGGGGGGGGGCGTCGCTGAGCACTGCCATGCATACAAAATCCATTGTATTGAGATGAAGACATAAGTAAAATTAAGTGAAAAAGAAAACAATAAATTTCTAATATTATTTTAGCATGTAACTTTTTCAAGAGTGCACAATAGAAACCTCTTCTTCTGCAAAATGAATTACAGTAATATTGAAAAACAATAGCAATTTGTTTATTTCTGTTCGTCTGCTGTCAAAAGCTTTCAAATTCGCAAATTAAAATTATTTCCACTCCGAAATATGCAAACTTCCAAATGACAGTTTTCAAGTAAATCCTCAAAAATACTTTTTTATCTTGCTGTACTGCCCTGAAATGCCCCATCCGTCACTGAGAGGGACCACCCCTTTGACAGCGCACCAACCCACTTTCAGGGGAATGAAAATCCTTTCAGCTAGAGACGGCTATTACGGGATTCAGAGCTTTCGAAAGATTTCGGCTATTATGGGATTCAAAAGGTTAAAGGATCGCGCCAAACAATTTTAATCCTGCCTTAATCTACGTTCTTTGAATCTGGCAAATCCCAACCAATGGCTAACTGTTGTGTGTAATTATTTGGATGCCACTTTTGGGGCTCGATGGACTGGTCGTGTGCGTTTATGAGACTGCAGAATGATCTCGTCCTCTAATATAGTAGCGGATGGGGACAGCTTAATGCAACAATGTTAAAAAAAACGCCTGTGTTATAGAAGGAGGGATAAGGAAATCTCGTAGGGATTTCTTTAAACCTGGTTTGAAGCAAATGAAAAAAATAAACTTCTGCATTACTACTGGAGTCACTTGTCCAAAATATTTGAAAATAATATTAAAAACAAAATCTTTATAACATAATCTTTCCAACATTGTAGAAGTATATAAATAAGTAAACACATATCTACAACCTTTTACTTTTAAAATTTAAAAGCATCTTTTATGCCATAATAATGCTATTTAATACTTCACTCATTACATATAAATAAATTAATAAGGATATGTATGTAGCGTTTGAACTGCTTTAAGAGTATAACAAATTAGTCTCCAAGGAATAAAAATTATTATTTTTTATCTTAAGCAACATCTTTTGACTTCCGTCAGTCAAGGCTTTAGTAAACAATAAGTATGATTTAACTAACATATACTTCTACAATTAAAATAGACATAATTTTATACTTGTACCCTGAGTATTCTTTTTCTTTTTAATACAAAATGTTACTTTGTTCTATATATGATAAAAATCTCAATTGAGAGGGCACAGTTATTTTTTTTTTTAATTAATACATTGAACTAAACATATTTTAATTTTCTGATTATTTCAGTTGCTATTTTGTAGCAAATTTATACTGAGAGCATCTCATAATATTTTTAACATTAGAATATTAATAATTATAATGCATGATCTTTATGTATTGATCTTAAATTGTAATAATAACAATAATAGAAATAAAAGTATGAGAAAAATAAAATATAAACACACAATAAAATATAAAGCACATGGACAAGTACCAAGTACAAACGAACATCAACACCAACAAAGCAACGTGCCGAAACCGGTTAGGGATTTTTGATTTTTTTCCCCATATCGTTATGCAGTCGAAGTTTTAACATTGTTGCATTAAGCTGTCCCTATCCGCTACTCTCAAATATCTATTGCTACTGAACGTGTACTGCCAGGGACGTAGCTACAAAATTTTTTCGGGGGGGGGGGGGGGAGAGTTCAAAAATTTCCCAACGTGAAACAAATTGCTCTATTTTCCAACTAAAATGATATGTTCAATGTTGGTTTCATAATAATGATACTTAAACGCAATATATATATATATATATATATATATATATATATATATATATATCTAAAGAAAAATGTTGAAACTAAAAACCTAAAAATTGTAATTATTGGTTCATTTAATGAAAGTTTTTGTCGTCAATTGTGTCAATCATAATCATACTCCATATGAAAATAGCCTCATATTTTTAGATTTTTTGAGAGAGGAATAAAGTTTTGGGGGAAATGTAGTAGAGACACTGTTGATGGACTACAGTAGAGAAATTCAGGTCTGGTAGATGTATGATATTTTCGTAGCACAGAGAAACATAAGGGGACATTGAGTCTGGTTGCTTTTTGCATTTCTTTTGAAAGTTTAACTATTTTACTATTACAGAACTCAGAAAAGTAGTCAGCAAAACAATAAAAAAATCTTTTTTTTTTCACTTTTTATTTAAAAAAAAGAAAAAGTGTTTCAAAAATCTGTAATTTAATAACTCTAAGCTCAAATCTCCTAAGTTCACATATATTGGGGGTGGGGGGAGGCTCGCTCCCCATAACCCCCCCATCGCGACGCCCCCTGACGTGCACATGAAATACCTGGCATCTTTGAAACTGTACGTCAATCGCACCATCGGCGCTGCTAGGCATGCATTACTGTTGACTGACACAATTTTTAAAACTTATTGTAAACAAAACTTCTGTTTATGACGCTTACAAAAAACATCCCTTTCAAGTTCATTTCCTGCATTTGTGCATCAACGCATCACTTGCGTCCATCCATTCCTATACAATAAAGGATTGTTACAGTGCCCTGTACCGACGCTTAAAGTTGTAACATGAATTCGGGATCGACCTGTATATGAAAATGGGAACTATGTGGGGGGTGATTTTTTTAATGGCTTTTAAAACGATAATCAATATGGTTACACTTCAAAAATGGTTCGACAAACCCTGACATACCATAAAAAAACTTTCAATATATCTAAATTATAGCAAAAAAGGCTTAAAAAAAACATTTTTTAAAAATTATTATATTAAAAATATAACTTTTCAGTTCAACAACATAGCCACAAAAATATACATTTAAACATAATAGTAAATCTGAAACGTAACAAAAAAGAATGTATTCTCACAAGAAAACTTTCTCTTTAACTGAGGCTAAGAGCACCCTGATATGACACATCATCCTGATAAAGGCATAGATCGACGCGCCAGTCTCGACTAGTAATTCCATATACATTTCTTTAAATAGTAAATATTCATGTATTTTTTAAATGAAAGATACGTTCAATACAAAGAAAATACCTTCTGAATGTATGGTTTTTTAGCATCTTGATAAAGACATAGATCGACGCGCCAGTTAGGCAGTTAATGTAAAACATGCTTTTTACAATTTTTAAGCAGATTTTATTTTTTTCACTTTTTTCCGTTTTTTTGTTTGTCTTTTTGTCTAAAATGCTGCTTTGTACCCCCTTAACCCTCCAATTAAATTACGGTTTAAAAATTCAAATTGCTTATTGGCACCACTTTTATGAAAAAGAAATATTCACTTTATTTAATGACAGGTAAAACGATACTAAAATATAGCCAATTTCACTATTTTATAAAACTGGTGGGAATCAAACAATATGAGTAAAAGACGCAGCCTGTGAATATGACATGAGCGAGAATAAAGGGATTAAGAGTCCTGTCCCTGCCGGCGAAGACACTCACGAGCTAATGCTAATCCTATGGGGAGAGATTTTTCTAATATCTCGTTTGCATTTCGACATTTTTAAATAATTTTTTTTGCATTGGATAGCCGAGGTCCGTCTCTACAGCGCACCTTGGTTACTTTTTCGATTTTGGGTGCAGATATTTTTTAGAATGACACTTTCATTTTCAGAACCGGTTTTGAAAATGAAAGTAACTTTATTAAAAATATCTGCGACCAAAATCAAAAAAGTAACCAAGATGCGCTGTAAAGACAGACCTCCTCGGCTATCCAATGCAAAAAAAATTATTTAAAAATGTTGAAATGCAAACGAGATATTAGAAAAATCCCTCCCCATAAAATTAGCATTAGCTCGTGAGTGTCTTCACCGGCAGGGACAGGACCCTCAAGGCTCTTCTACTAGTAATTCCAGTCTCGTGGATCGTGAACTCGCACATGAATTTATCAGTTCCCATGGACTGCTGCATTTCACGGTGTTGATATTTTTCTTAGAAGCGTTGCTTTTCATTCCTATACCTATATATATTTCTTTAAATAGCAAATCTTCATGTATTTTTAGGGTTCCGTACTTAAAAATTAAACACGGAACCATTATAAGATCACTCATGTGTCTGTCTGTCCGTCACAGCCATTTTACGCGTAAACTATAGAGCGTGAAAAGTTCAATTTGGGGATGTAATAAAGGCTATTGACCCACATATTTACAGATTATTAAGCATTTACAAATATATTTAGGAATAATGTAGAGGGGCTAATTAAGTAATTTGAAAAAGAAAAATCTTCTCTTTGTACATCATGTGGGGTATTAGGACATCCTTTCGAAGCGCAATTAGCACAATGCCAAGCTTAAACTCTGAACACGTGTTTTGGTTCAGCTACACTTTAAAAAGAAAAGATTATTGCTACACTGAATTTAATTTTATGAAATGCAAAATGAAGTTTAACCTCTTGCGCTCAATGACGTACGCAGCGTACGTCATGCTATTTCGCCATTTGCGACAATCATATATCCCAACAAAGAGGAAATTGCTGGCCAGTAGCAAGATAGGTGCGGTATGGAGAAGTGCTGGCTGATGGTCTACTACTGCATGACAACTGCTGGGCAGCTTCAGTCAACTTTGCTGTTGGATATCATCAGATAAAATTCTGGTGGGCATCCATTTTATCTCATGCGCTGCCCCACCACTACATGGAAGTGCACGAACTTTTGCAGTATTATTGCTGGGAACCCTTACGCTAGGTGGCGCTGCGAATATCGAAGACATTGAGTTTTTGAACACAAATCTGAAATGAATATCTTAACACAATTTAAGCTGTGAAGCTAATTTTTTTTAAACTGTAAAAAATATAGCACCACTGCCACCAACAAAATAAATAAGTAAATGAATAAATAAATAAATTCTTCATTTCAACACACTTTTTTTTTTGCTCTTTAAATCTGGTTTTACTAGGTTACAAAGGATTTCGGTTTTCATAATTTACGCAGTTCAGAATCAATAATAAAAAAAAGGGTATAAAATACATAGGATTTCTACACAATAGAATAATTTCTATACCAGTTTAATGATTGGGAACGTAAATCACAAAAGAAACAAACTTGAAATAGTGTAATGAGATCTTGAAACCGACAAGCAATTGTAGCGTACGCTGAAAGCACTTGTTCATGTCCGATCACGAAAACCAAGCAGCATTGAGCGCGGTCAGTACTTGGAAGAGTGACCGCATGCAATTCAAATATTTCTATAGACATTTCTATTATAGACACTTCTACAGATGTTTCTATATCTCTTGGTGAAACTAGCTTATAGAAAAAAGAGCCATAATTATATAATACTTTGTTTTTTTTTTATAGAATTCTATAAGAAATTTTTGTAAGGGAAAGTGCTGGGCCAGCAAAGGAATAGCAGTGGGATAAGTCCTAGCACTGCAGGAAAAGTGCCGGATTGAATTAATGTGATGGCATACCAATGCTGGCCTACTGTTGGCCATCACTGATGGGCCAGCTGCATTCGGCTTGTGCACTTTTCGACAGGTTTAAGTAATGGCACCTTTGCACTTTACCGCTGATAGCACTGCTGGCTGCCATCTTTTTTCTAGCTGATGCCCCATTGTTTCTTTCTTTGCTGGGATGGCTGATTTTTTAATTAGACATTCCGAATTCTCACCAGAAAGTTTTAACTCTTGGTTTTGCTTTACAAGATGATGGATCTTCTGTAAATAAAGTAAAAGAAAATTACGAATTAAAATTTTGTGGTGTAAATTTAAAATTTCTAAAAAAAAAAATAAAATAAATAAAACAAAAAATCTGCCCGATGCGGCAACACAGGTGACATACATCCGCTAACAGCGCCAGAGTGCAAAGGGTTAAATATGACCTAATTTTATTATCAGTACCGAATGAAGTTCATCCACTGCCCCTTCCACAATGCCTTCTCACTAAGATTCGTGACGTCAGAAGCGAAGGCGGTTTCCCTGACAGCAATCACGCTCCATTTTCAAACTTTGTCGGCCGCGCGCAATGATCGTGAAACAGAAACGTGTAAAATTGAGATCGGTAATTCTTTTTCTACGGCCAAAAGAGAATATATTATTTTTTAAATTAAGAAGAAAAACTCAAGTTTTTAAAATAATTTTCTGTTAATAACAACATTTTGTTTTTCCCACTATGACATTCTTATTTCGGACTTTATTTATTTTATGTAAATAAACAAGAAGAAAAAAAACACTGAGTATCATATGAATTTTAGAAATTGGACGTTTGCACCATGAAATATATAAAAATATTGTATTTAAAATAAAATACGCTTTGCTAAATGGTACGCATTAAAATATACATTAAAATATCAACGTTTCGTTTCGCTTCTGCGAACGTCTTCAGGATGACACATAAGTTTACATATCGCATACAAGTCTAAAAGTTTTTCAAGAATGGAGGCAAACATCTCAGAGTCACTGACGACCTTGTCCAGAGGGCGCACCAAACGTCACCAAAGTTGCCAAGGCAACAAAAAGACAACAAAAAGGAGAAAACCAAACCAGCTATCGAAGAGGGGGGGGGGGGGGAGGGGAAATGGAACTGACTCAAAAACTGTTTATAACATATTGTGCCAAATTTTATGAATGTTGTAGGATAAATTATCGTTACAGGTGTGCTGTCCAAGCTTAATAATCCTAATGGATTCTAAAATTTGTTTAGGTATGGATTCTTGCGTGGAATAATGATTCTTGCTTCTTCAAAGATAACTCTGCTCCCCTCATTAGCAAAACAAAATCTTGCAAGAGCTGTATTAAGTTTAGATTGTGAAATATCCCACTTGTGCTCTTTCAACCTTTCTGAAAATTTTCTCTTTGTTTCGCCGATATACACCGATCTTTCTTTATTTGGGAGGTTAATCGGAATTTCATACACCCCAGCTTTTTGATGATTCAAGACTTTATCAATATTATTACTTACAATTTGAATCAGGTATGGGGGGGGGGGGGAAGCCACTAATTTTATATTGAATGATTGAAGGATCTGCTTTAACTTTTCGTATAAAATGGGGACATAATGTATACTTCAATTCTGTACTTGATAGGTAATTAATTATTAATTAAGTATTAACAAACAGCTGGCCTGACTGAGGGGAGGGGGTATTAAACTGTGAAATAATCCGGTCAATCTGGAAGCTTTTATAACCATGATCTACTGCAACTTTTTTAATGAACTCAATTTCAGTCTCAAACTGACTATCTGAACAAATGTTGTAGGCTCTTCTGATAAAGAACTGAAACGCAGCAATCTTATATTTAAAAGGCAAATTCGCACAGTAAGGTATAACTGTATTCTCTTTCAATGGTTTTCTGTAAACTGAAAAGGTAAAATGCATATTGCCCCGGCTAATCTGAACGTCAAGAAAAGGCAAACTCTCATCTTGTTCGGTTTCAAGGGTAAATTTGATGCTATCACTCAACTTATTGACCTCATGAAGAAAAACCTGTAAATCTGGAAGAGGGTAAGTCCATAAGATGAACACGTCATCCACATATCTCAACCAACAAACTGGCTTCTGTTTAAATGAACTAAAAATTTTCTCTTCCATAGGTCTGAGTGCAAACTCAGCGAAAAGACTTGAAACGGGCGAACCCATTGGTGCCCCATGAAGCTGTCTGTAAATAACTCCATTACATATAAAAATATTACTGAACACAATCAGATTCAAACCGGCCTTTAGTGAAGTTTTAATCTCATCCGTTAAACCAGGATTACCATCAATCAATGAAAAAATATAACTTAAAACCTCGTCCATATTAATTGAAGGGAATAATGAAATGACGTCCAAACTTGCCATAACTGTATAAATATCAAGGGGGTATTTTCTAATTTTATCCATGAAATCATCAGTAGAATCAATAACATAGTCGAAAACCGGTAGAATAGATTAAAAAAAAAATAACATAAGCTTTCTCTAAAAAATAAGTAGGTGCGACACAACGAGAGACAATAGGCCTAAGGGGCAAATTTAATTTATGATCTTTTAGCCTTCCAGTCAGCATCGGTATAATTCCAGTGTGATTAACTCTAATTAACGCTTTCATATAATCAGGCCATTTACCATTCCGCACCAACTCCTGCACTTTTCTGAAAATGGAAGAGTTTAAATCTTTATTAAGAACCTCACAAACAAAATATTTAATACAATCCGACTTTGAAATGCAGTCACTCCTGTCTAAGACGGCAATTTTATTGGTTTTATCCGTTTTGATAAAAATGATACTAGGATCTTTCTTAAGTTTTTTAACAGTAACCATTAATGAACGTTCAGCTCTAACCTGTATCATATGAATTTGTTATAAACTTTGAATTAGGATTAATTTTCTGAACTATTTTAAAATATGTTAAAAGTTTTGTTAAATTTCTAACCATTGAAATGTAAGTTATATAAGCTAAAATATTCATCAATATAAAACTAAATTTTTATAAGTATAAAATTAAATCGTTTTCTGGAAAGGAGGGGAGGGGGGGGGGGGTTGAGATTCATAGTAAATATGCAAGATTTCATATGTATATATATAACTATAAATAACCTCATTATAATTTACTGGCACTGAAAATATTTTGCAAGCAAACAAAGGTTTTACCCCCCCCCCCCTTAAAAAAAGTAATTTGCATAGTTATTATTTGTTTTTATATGATATGTATATATTCAACAAATATTCACAGAAAGTGTCATTTTATTTATTTTTTGAGGTGCTTGAAATATTAAAAATAATTTTAATATTTTTAAAACAACTCCCCTACCACCCCGCTTTGATCCAAAAAGAGAATTTTAAAATAGGAATACTTAAGAAGGTAAGAATTTCTGCTGCTTCAAATACTTAAATCATGTTTTTTTTATATAATGATTCTGCTTTATATGCAATAATATTATTCTATATATTGCGGGTTATTTTCCAGTTTACATAAATATTTTCAAGAAATATGTTTTAACCCTAATATTTAGGAATACTCACTCGGTGAATAAGAGAAAATTGAGATATTTACCTTGATTTTAACAACATATTATGGGGGGGGGGGGGGAAATAATGGATTTATCCAACTTCCCAAGTCAAGTATTTATTTAAAATACTACAAAAACAGTACCAGCATATACATATGTAGTTATTTCATTAATATGAAACATATTTACTAAAGCTATATTAATATATTTTACATACATCTCACATTATTTAACTTTCAACATAAAATATTCAAAACTTATGTATGCACTTTCTAAAAGCAATGTGACTTTATAAAAACACCCAGGAAAAATTTCTTCAGATTGAGAATAGTATAAATAAATAACTTGTTTACTTCAAAACAATATTTTTAAAGTTAGACAAATCAATTTTCAATTTGTATTATTATAAAAGTTAAGAGTTCTGAAATATCATTAAATAATATATATAAACTCACAGTACCACTGGAAGATAATCAACTATTTATAAATAATATTTATTAAAACATAAAAAAAAAAACTGTAAATGAGAGACAAGGGATTTGTATAATTATATTTTAGAGTGTATTTTAATAATATCCTTCCAATTCAAAACACCTAAGTATTCCCTCGTGTACATAACCCTTAAAGTTAGGGTTAAGACATATTTGTCAAAAATATTGATATAAACTGAAAAATATCACGCCATGTGCAGAATAATAATGAATATAAAGCAGAATCATGATAAAAAAAACATAATAAGAATATTTAAAATAGCAGAAATTCTTACTTTTTCATGTATTTCTTCTTCAAAATTGTCTTTTCGGAGCGCTTAAATAATACTTCCACCCGCAACAACGTGCTTTTAACCGCGTGAACTACTCGAAAAATCACATATCGGAGGCTGGAGGTCAAAAAATGTTCGCCTCCGGTCCATGACGTCAGCACATTGTCGTCTGCTCAGCGAAATGGCATTGTGGAGGGAGCAGTGGTTCATCATAGGCAGATTAAAATAAGAAAAAAAAAAGAGTTATACCGAATAGCAATAGTTGATATCATTTAGGCTTCATATCTCTTTAAACTTTTATGGTATACCCATTCATACTTTTCTAGTACATACAATACCCAACTATACATTGTATAGTTTTTTACAAAGTCTTATTATTCTTTTAGCAACGATTTTTTATAGTAATACAGTTACTAACAGTTACATGCAAACGAAACACTTCCGGTTGCAAATCTGTCTGCAACCGAAAAATGCATGCAAACGTAACGCATCGTCTGCAACTCGTCTGGTAACTCTGGCAAAATTTGCAGAAGCTTCAGACCTTCCGCAAAACACAATTGCAATGGTAAGTTGGTGAAAAGATGGCGGATGTATTATTATTTGTAAGAGAAACGATGACGGAAAATCTTCAACAGATAACAAGAACTCCCAAAGACAAGTCAAATTTATTTGATGAGAGAGTATTACAATTTGTGGAAAAATACAGACTATTAAAAAAAGCTACCCAGCTTCATATTGACGAATTAACGCCTCATTTATAGACGGCACCGAATGCCCTCTCAGTTGATATGCAAGTAAGTTAAAAAAACTATTTTATTTTATAAGATTCGACACAAATGTGAAATTTGATCTATATATATATTTCAGCTGCATTGTTACATTTGATTTCTATTTCTAATTTACTGAATATTTGAAAATGAAGCTCACTATGTTATTGTTTTCATTTATGTATTTGGATCAATATACTATTTCAAATTTTTCTTTTTGAGCTTTGAATAAAAACTGTTTCTTAAATTTAAGGGTTTTTTTTATATGTAATGAAATCTCTAGTTAAGCTATCACCTTCATTATTATTAGCCACTTCTGGCATAATAAAAAATATTACCTTTTGAAATGTATATATTTGTATAATATATTATTGTTTCAGCAATATATTGTATTCTAGTACAAGTATTTTATTATTATTATTTGAAATTACTATAATAATTTAAGTTTTTATATAAAGGAAGTAATTTAATGTGTGCATTCTGAATAAAATCTATTAAATATAGTATAATATAAAATCCTGTTATCTTTGTTTATGTTAGTAGAAAAAAAATTTCCTTTGTATTCATTTTATTTTGCACATTTGAAAATGCAGCAATCTGCAAAGTAAAATCTATCATCACTTGTAATAAATCTTTTCTGAAATATCATAAATTGTTTTGAATAAACAGTTTACTCAAATTGAATTAAAAGTTACTTCAATGTGTAACTCAGATTTAAATCAGTAGCATTGAATGAAGATGTCTTTCTGGGAGCTCTCACTGTATGTGTATATGAAACTAAAAGAGTATTTATTTATTTTAACAGCAAAATTAAATACATTCATAATGTTATTCATAACTTTTTTTAATCAATGAAAATATTATACTCACTTTAATCATTTCATTTTAAATTAGTTGTTATTGATAACTCTTATTAGCTTTGGAATACCTAATGAGTTTTTAATATATGAAACTCTTCAGATAGTGGTATAAAATGAAATTATTTACTGAAAAACAAAAAACATTTTAATATGGTTGTTATCTATAAATGTACAATTAATATAACTTTTCTAATCCCAAACGAGCTTAATATCAAAATATTAATTTAAAATGTACTGCTGTTATCGCTGAAGATAGGAGTCGACTTCTGTAACTCAAAGGACTGAGTTATGAAGGATGGAAGAAAGATATAGTGTTGAATTTTTATGACAGCTGGATACACTTGCAGGCAGGAGTTTATTTCGATTTTCTGTCTTCGAGTGTAACTTGCTAGATCTTCAGATACTTATGATCTTCACAACCAATAATATACATTGAGCTTGCTGTTGCTGTAAACCTAGATGTCGTCTACACCACACTTGCTGCGGCCCTAGTTTCAGTTTGTGTTGCCAATGAACATGCTTACATTAAGTACAGGGATGCAGAATATGTCCGATCCGGCGATCTAGGATCGGGGGGAAATTTTGCAGAAATATATACAATTGATTTCGATTTTTTAACAACTAAATCCATAATTCCCTGAGATAGAATATTTTCACTGCAAATAAAAAAATCCGTATGGCGACCTTCACAAAATCGATCTCAGAATAATATGTACCGTATATCAGGGGTGATTCTGTTCCGAATTTTCCAAAAATTAAAAAAAAAAAATTGGTCATAAGTCTGAAAATTCGGATAAAAAATACCTCAAATCTTTCCAAGAATTGCGGAAAAAACGCAAATTTCGTCACAAGATCGCAGAATAACCGCAAGGAACGCGGAAAACCGCGATTTTCGTCAAAAGATTGCGAAAGAACCGCCAACTTCGTCAAAAGATCGCGAAACAACCGCAAGTTTCGTCAAAAGATCGCGAAACAACCGCGCATTTCGTCAAAAGGAGCGAAATAACTGAAATTTCGTTAAAAGATCGCGAAAAAACCGCAAATTTCTTCAAACGATCGCAAAACAACCACGAATTTCATAAAAAGAGTGCAAACAATCGGGAATTTCGCCAAAAGAAAGGCGAAATAACCGCAAAACTCGTCAAAAGATCGCGAAATAACCGAAAATTTCGTCAAAGGGCCAGGAAAAAAACATAGTGCTAGGAGTGGAACCCCCCACCCCTTCTGTAACCATTCAGAAAATTTGCTCTGAATTTCAGAAATTTTTTTTTCACTCAGCATCATCCCTGCTTTATGTACCTACTCACGCATAAGTTGAGAAATATTTGAAAATTAAATTTTCTATACCTGCGGTAATACAGCATTTACCTATAACATACCGTAAAATTTTGGGGAAATTTTCATGTGGATTGGGGGAAATGTTGGGAGTAGAAACAATTTCTGCACCCCTGGTTAATATTTTGATAATTAAGTTCATTTGGGATTTGGAAAGTTATTTTATGTGCACATTTTTTGAAAAACTATGTTAAAAATTAGTAATTTTTTTTTAGTGTATTTTTATTTTATATCTTTATCTGAAAAGTGTTACACATTAGAATTGCATTAGGAATTCTAAAATTAGTTATTTGCAGCACCTAAATTAAAAGGAAGTAATTCATGTGTGTTTAATATTTTTGTTGTTTAATAAATAAAGTACATGGCGTGAATATTACAAGAAACTATTTTTCAAATTTTATCTTTTCTAATTTGCTGTATCACTAAATAACAAATTTTGTGTATAAAGCTAGTCTTCCTATGTTAAAACCTTAAAGATTTTCTTTGCGTTTAATTCTAGAGACTTTGATTTTTTATTAAAGCAAGTAAATACTTCAATTTTTACTACTTTTTTTTCTTTGAAGTAAGGTGTTTTCAGTAATTTTTTGCTTCTATTTTTAATTATGTCTGACATAAATACATATTGCCTAGTAATGTATACACATATATTTAAAGTACAGTTGTATTTATTCAGTCTTTCATTATTTTAACATAAATTGAATGCAATTAAAATATATACTTTTCAAAAATAAATTCTGATACAAAAAATAAAGTTGTTTGATAAATTTGAGGGTGTTCTTCAAAGTATCAAAGTAATAGAATTTATAGTGAAGGTATAATCTCCATTTAAATTATTGTTTTTGTTAATCCCATAGTTCAAGCATTCTTTTTTTAATAAATATGTTTACACAATAATAATGCTGCTATTCTTGCAATATCATCTTATAGCACAGATATTTTTAAATTTTCTTATTTTTTTTATTATTATAATTTTAGGCTTCTATTTACATAATGAATAGCAGAAAGAATTTCCTTTGCTATTCTCTTTTTTTCGAGCATTTATAAGTAAGATACTAATGTTATTTAAATTTATTTTCCCTTATAAAGAAATTTAGTTTCATAAACAGTCTATTCAAATTAAGTTTCAGTATGCCTGGAAGGATTAAATCATTTGCAATAATGAAAGGAAAACAAAGAAGTAAGAATACATTATGTTTTTATATGAAACTCAGTAATAAAATCCAGAAAATAGTCTTTTAAACAAACACTTTCATATCTTATTATACAGTTTAAAAGAAAATGAAAGTGGTTAAACTGTCTTCGGAAATCAAATTACTTGAAAGAAATATTAGACTAAAAAGTAAGGAAAAAAGCACTTATTGTACTTAAAAGTAGAAAAAAACTTTTTATCAAAAATCTGGAGGTCAAAATAAAGAGCTTGAGGTGCTACTAAGAATATTTCAAGTAAATTGGAATTTTTATCACATTCATAATATAATTTAATTTATAATGCATGTTTGAGATTTTTATGATTTTTATTTTCAGATCTTCATGCTCTGGCAGTTTTCTTTTAATCTCTGGATTGGATTGTTCACAAAAAAGTTATTTTGTACTTTTAAATATGTTTGTCAAATAAACATGTTATTTTGTTTTCTACCCTTTTGTATTTGATTAATATTCAAGTCAAAAATACTCAGGAGGATGAAAAAGGAGCTCTCAACAAGTTTGGGCAATGAGCTGGCAATTGTGATAAAGCTGTCACTTTCTTCTTAATTTTGCATCTTTATTTATATTACTGCAATTGTTACTTTACATTGTTGTAACAAATAAATGTTTACGGTTGAGTCATGTGGAAATAGATTTTTTTTTTTTTTTTTTTAAATCATGCCTGAAAATTAGTTATATTAAGAAATCATAATTGTTTTTCAATTAAAAATGAAAATTTAATTAAAATTAATCTGTTAAAATTTACTTAAGCTGTGAAACAGAGAGTTAAATCTGATAAAATTAATAGAAAAACAATGAAATGAAAAGCAATGATAGATAAGAAAATTAACATACGACTACTTCAGTGCTTCATGATAGAAGTCTTCCATGCAAAATAAATGAATAAAAAGAAAAGTTCCCAGTTAAACTGATGGCATTGATCTCACAGGCTATTCATACTAATTGTATATTATACTCTTATTTCAAAGAATAATGCCCCTCAAAAAATAAATGAAGGGGATTAGCCCCCGTTCTTATAATAAAAAAGAAAGAAGTTTGTGTGTGAGTGAGTGAGTGTGTCGACGGTGTTCTGAAGAGACCGCTGCACGTAGAGCTACAAAATTTGGGGAAAAGGTACGTCTATATATGAAGTTTTGCACCTCGAAGCCCGATTTTCGATTTTTTGATTAGATTTTTTTTATTTAATTTTTTATGCGATTTTTAGCACTTTTTTAAGTTTCGAGGCGATTTTTTCCATATAAGTGAGAAGAATATGGTTTCTTTCTTTTAACCCAATATAATAAATTTTGTTCCCTTTTCAAAAAAGTTTATTCGGAATTCATGCAGCGATTTTTGAATTTTTAGCGAATGTTTTATGCAATTATTGAACAGCATTTAATGCATTTCCATACCTGTATGGAGGTTACTGTACAGGGACACAGATCTGTCGCCAAATGCCGCCAAGTTTGTCGCCAACTTGGCGGTATATCGCCAAATTTGGCGACCGAAATGAGTCGCCGAAAGTGACGCCAACTTGGCGATATCTCTAATATTTCGCCAAATTCCCACAGACTTCCATTGTAAACCAATATGGATTGTTTGCTTACAGAAAATCAACAAATTGAGATATTTTAATGCAACAAAAACTAATATTTATAATAAAACACTCATACTACAATATATATTAAAATACACATACACACATAAATAACGCCTGCATTCAACAGTTAAAGGTATATATAAATATTATACAGACATACAAACAATAAATACAATAAACCCAACTGGAGGGAAAAATTAGCCAGAGCCAGGAATCGAACCCGGGACCAAAAACTAATATTAACTTAAGGGATTATATTAATTCGATGTTTTCACATTAGGAAAAATAATGCGGTTTTTTTCTTTTAACCCAATATAGTAAATTTTGTTCTCTTTTCATAAAAGTTTATTCGGAATTCGTGCAGCCATTTTGGAATTTTTAGCGAATTTTTTATGCGATTATTGAACAGCATGTAATGCATGTCCATACATATAAGGGGGTTACCGTAGGGGGGATCAAGTTTTGTCGTTAAATAACGCCAGTTTGTCGCCAACTTGGCGATATATCGCCAAATTTGGCGACCAAAATGAGGTGCCAAAAGTGACGCCAACTTGGCGATATCTCTAATATTTCGCTAAATTCCGATAGACTTTCACTGTAAAACAATAGGGTTTACTTGCTTACAGAAAATCAACAAATTGAGATATTTTAATGCAACAAAAACTAATATTAACTTAAGGGATTATGTTAATTATATTTAAGGGAGTCCAAGTAAATTAATTATGAATAAAAGTAACATGATCTAATGCTTAGCACGATTTCCAAAACATAAATTTTAAGAGAGCCCTCAGGTCAAAGGAATTAGATTTGAAACTTTTATCCAATTATAGTAAATTTTGACTTTCGTGATTCTTGAACTTTTTGTGATTTTTAATGCGATTTTTACGTTTCTTCGCGATCTGCTGCAATTTTTTGACATTCCATTTTTGACCTAAAGTACATTCTGCCCTCATTTCAATAAAGTTCATTCGGATTTCGTATAGCAATTTTCGAATTTTTCGCGAATTTTGTATGTGAATTTTAGTGTATTTTAGCGATGCTACTGTTTTTCCACATTAGTGAAAGGAATCAACTTGCAATCTTCGAACATAATATATATATATATTTTCTCTTTTCAGAATTTGAGAAGCGATTAAAAATTTTTTCGCGATATCTTATTGTGATTTTCAGAGTTTTTTCGTAATTCCTGCTGTTTTTTGACGTACCCGGGCAACGCCGGGCAAGTTCGCTAGTCTATAATAATAAAGAAAGAAGTTTATGTGTGAGTGAGTGAGTGTGTCGACGGTGTTCTGAAGGGACTGCTGCACGTAGAGCTACAAAATTTGGGGAAAAGGTACGTCTATATATGAAGTTTTGCACCTCGAAGCCCGATTTTCGATTTTTTGATTAGATTTTTTTTATTTAATTTTTTATGCGATTTTTAGCACTTTTTTAAGTTTCGAGGCGATTTTTTCTATATAAGTGAGAAGAATATGGTTTCTTTCTTTTAACCCAATATAGTAAATTTTGTTCCCTTTTCAAAAAAGTTTATTCGGAATTCATGCAGCGATTTTTGAATTTTTAGCGAATGTTTTATGCAATTATTGAACAGCATTTAATGCATTTCCATACCTGTACAGGGACACAGATCTGTCGCCAAATGCCGCCAAGTTTGTCGCCAACTTGGCGGTATATCGCCAAATTTGGCGACCGAAATGAGTCGCCAAAAGTGACGCCAACTTGGCGATATCTCTAATATCTCGCCAAATTCCCATAGACTTCCATTGTAAACCAATATGGATTGTTTGCTTACAGAAAATCAACAAATTGAGATATTTTAATGCAACAAAAACTAATATTTATAATAAAACACTCATACTACAATATATATTAAAATACACATACACACATAAATAATGCCTGCATTCAACAGTTAAAGGTATATATAAATCAATGCAAAACCCTTGACGGATTAAAAGTTTCTGACGCAGCACTTTATCTTATGCTCTAAGTATTTTAATTATGGAACTTAAAAATACTGATATCAAATTTTGAGTGACGTTATGCTATTTCTTAAAAAATATATTTGTATTTATTTCATCATTTTATTTTTGTTTTATTTATAATCGCATGTGCAAAAGTTATGTTCAACATGAAAAGCTGCATAAAATTTTATTCGCTGTTGCTTTATCATTTACATCTCTCATAAATTCAAAATATGAGTTTTAAAAGATATGATATAAAATTTAAGTGACGCCTTGATGTGACTTTAAAAGGTTTGTTTTAAAATTCAATTTAAATTATTTTTGACTTGGTTAAAATATTTTTTTACATCTACACAATACTTTTAATTTTCCAATTCACTGTTAAATATATCACTTTCATTGAATCTATAGTATGCATTGAAATGTATTTATTTCAATAAATTGATTTATCTTTTGTGTCACGCTATTCAAAATTGTGAGTAAGATTTATGTAAATGGTTTATTTGCGTCAAACTATCCTTTTTCATACATTTCATGTAGTTTGGACACAATGACGCAAAGAAACCATTTACATAAATCTTACTCACAATTTTGAATACCGTGACACAAAAGATAAATCAATTTATTGAAATAAATACATTTCAATGCATAGTATAGATTCAATGAAAGTGATATATTTAACAGTGAATTGGAAAATTAAAAGTATTGTGTAGATGTAAAAAAATATTTTAACCAAGTCAAAAATAATTTAAATTGAATTTTAAAACAAACCTTTTAAAGTCACATCAAGGCGTCACTTAAATTTTATATCATATCTTTTAAAACTCATATTTTGAATTTATGAGAGATGTAAATGATAAAGCAACAGCGAATAAAATTTTATGCAGCTTTTCATGTTGAACATAACTTTTGCACATGCGATTATAAATAAAACAAAAATAAAATGATGAAATAAATACAAATATATTTTTTAAGAAATAGCATAACGTCACTCAAAATTTGATATCAGTATTTTTAAGTTCCATATTTAAAATTCTTAGAGCATAAGATAAAGTGCTGCGTCAGAAACTTTTAAACCGTCAAGGGTTTTGCATTGATATCATTACTTTTTTGAGGTTAGTGATAAAATGATTAAAAAAAAGATACTTATGGAATTTAATGCAGATTTAATTTTTACTATTTTATTACAATTTTCCTTATAAAAGTTTGTATATAAAAATAACTGGGTAAGTATAATCGCAGATCGCACAGAGGGTTTCATTTGATATTCCTTTAAAAACACTTTATCCTTAAATTAATAAATCCAAAATGTTAATTTATAATTATTAAATCCTTACATAGATGGCGCACCAATAGTTCCAATTTTCATGGGGCAGGGAAAGCACTCTTTTAAACAAACCACCTTCCAATTGAAGTCATCAAAAACCAAGTTGAATAAGCCAGACCCCGTTGTGTTGTTTGACAAACAGCAGTCTCATGTCCCCTCCTTCCCCCCTTTTACAAAATTTTTCAGACCAGTACCTAAGAATGGAACCGAAATAATTTTTTCTCTTCAGAAATTACGATAAAAAAATAGTATGCAGTACTCATAAATTTACTTTAATGCTATATACGGTGATTATTAAGTTAATTATAACGTTTGGAATCTGTTGCATTGATGTCCGAAAGGTAGTTTCTGAGTTATGGAAGCTGGACCCATAAGGCGCCATAGAGGGGCGAAGCCCGCTAGTGTCTATCATAATTATTTCTGCCATGTAGACTAATTGCGATATTTAATCAAAATAGTCCCCCCCCCTCCTCATCCCCGGAAATATAACAAATACAAAATGTGTCTTTATAAACCTATCGTCAAATAGGTTTTTATTTCTTTTTCCCTAAAAAAAAAAAAAAAACATGATTTTTATATCCGTAACGTAAATAGCGGACGAAGCCCGCTAGTTCCTATCATAATATATATTTTTAATAATTTTATATAGTCTATAATAAAAATCAGACTTAAAATAATCTAGTTCCATGAGTACTTGTAGTGTCAGTTACATGCTACGATTTTTGGATACCAGTATTTTAGAACGGGAAAATGTGACTTATTTTATCGGAGATATCTCATTAATTGAATGAGGTGAAGCAAACTTTTTGAAAAAAAGGTGGCCAACAAGCATGGCAGTTATCAGCTATGTGACTTTGTGCTAAAGTCCATTAATTTGGTCTGCTTTAAAAAGATTACGGAAGATTGAATTATAGTAGAACCTGGATTAACCGAGCTTCGATTAATCGAGGTTTCTGTTAACCGAGCCGATAACAAAGTCTGATTTTTTTCCCCCTTTTGAAGGAGCCTTAAAAATAACCACACTCTTTAGCTTACTGTCCTGTTCGTGCTATACAGGCCCTTTTGCCCCCAAAAGCACCCAACTCCAAAGAAACATTGGACCCTGAGAAGTCAATAGCGAACAATGCTTTGTTTCCAGTGGCTGTGTGAACTTTCGTAAATTTTTCAATTTGCATTTTAAAATTTACTACTGGTAGTTGATTTTCTTTTTAAATTTGTTAAGCTGTGAAACAGAACTTTACATATATTTATTTTTATTATTTAAAAAACGTTCTATATATATTTTTTAAAAGAGATGTTAAATTCGCAAGCACGGCGAGTTTTTACACACAGTTTCTATTAACCGAGATTTCCGATTCCGATTTACTAACAGTCCCAATTAGCTCGGATAACCGAGGCTGCTCTGTATAATTAAAAATCAATGGCGATCTTACTGTAAACGGGTTTCCCTTTTACTGAGGGATTTCAAGACCGAATCAGCTGATGTTAGTTGCTGTTTCCGTGCTTGATTAAATAAGATTAGTTAAACATTTGAAAATTACCAAATATAAAAGGAACTAAGTCAACAGAGGCTTTATGGTATTTTTTAACAACGCTATAAGAAAATGATTTTAAATAAGAGATTTTAAATGTAACGTTTTAAATCTGACATAATTTTCACCAAACTTTCCTTTCTTTTTGTAACATTCAACTGAAAATATTTTTATTATTAGAAAGATAATGTTATTATTTGCGCTACCTTAAAATTGACAACTATAGTTAAAAATATCATCTCGAAATTTGAAATAAATCTCTCATATAAATATATTTTTTAATTTAAACTGTTTTGCAATATGTTTTGCAATATGTTTTGCAAACTGTTTTGGCCACTTTGGCCAATATGACGTAATTTCCTCCATTTACGACTTTTAACACATATCAACGAATTTATTATTTAAAAATTTTCTTTTTCTTTTAATATTCACGTGTAAATATAATTTTTATGACGTAATTTTCAATGTTTTCCTGCTTTTAATGCGTAATCATTTAATTCTAATTTGAAAATAATTGATTATTTTATAATTTTCTTTCATTTTAAGTAAGCATGTGTAAAAACAATTTTTATGACGTAATGTTTAATATTTTCCTGCTTTTAACACGCTATCATTTAATTCTAATTTAAAAGGATTTTTTTCTGTTTATAATAGTCACGTGTGAATAAATTTTTAATGTAAAGGATATATTATTCTTTGCGCTGTTTTAACAATTGGCAGCAATTTAAAATAACCTTTTCTAAAATATGTAAAATATATCTCTGGAAATTCTGAAAATTTTAATTTAAAATTGAAATAAACCGTCAAAAAATTAGGCAAGTTAAAAATAATAAATGCACTCTGCAAACTTCTAGTTTCTATTGAATGATTAAATTGAATGAAAATGATCAAATTCCCATGTATATTTTTTTTTCCTATGAGACTTTTTTATTGAGACAATTTTATCCAGATTTAACATTAAATATCTCTTAAAATAATTCTTCGATTTAAAAACTGTCTACTTCAACGTTTTTATCAAAGATTTCTCTATAATACTACCCATTTTAATATTTTTGTATGCAGTAATTTTCTTAATATTTGCGAAATAGACCTCTAGTCACAAGAGATTCTTTCAAAGCGGCGAAGAGCATTAGTTTTTTTTTTCGGAATAAGAGACAAAATGTAGTACGCAATTGCGTCAAAAGATGGCGACACCAGAATTCTGATATGCTTATAATTTAAACTGTAAATATTGCAAAGTTAAATAAAAACAATTGTCTCGGGGTTATCAAACTTCATTGATATTTATAAATAAAACATTTCAACTAAATTATTTATTATAAAAGAATTATTACATCACAATAGTTTTTATGCAAGGAAAATAATAATTATAATAATAATAATATTATGGATGTCAGTGATTATATATTGATTGACCGTCATAATAATAAAAAATGATATTATAAAAAGAAGAGCTGAAATGAATTATTTTTTTACGTTTCTGATCGTGTGATATATATTGAAATAATAATTATTAATGTATATTTTTTGTAAAGTGATTGAAATTAAATATATTTATAAAATTTATGGTAATATTTTTATTGTTGAAAAATTGCCAAGAAATAATCATCATCAAATTGGCGTCATTATAATTGTAATTTTATTTAACTTAATAGCAATTGAAAAATTACAAAGGAACTGAGAATAATGGTCAACTAGCAGACTTAAAAAAAAAAAAAAAAAACACATTCACATGTGAAAACACGTATCACTGAGTATCGAACTGCCTATCTTAAGACCAGTAGACGATGGCCCTTAACCACTCAGCCAATGGGAAGACAAAATTTTTCTCCCCAAAAGTGATTAAAAAGAAAGCATGTGTATGAATACAGTGTCATGCATTTTCGGTGAAATTTCCATAGAATGGCGAAGAAATATAGTCCGATTTTCCATGCGCATTATAAAACGAACAAGAGTCTTGCTGGAAACAAGTAAATTGTTATTTGGTTCATCTGAAACATATTTATTTGATTTTTAAAAAATCGCCCGTGTCATTTTCGAGAGAAAAAAAAATCGAATTATTTAACGAACGAGAGTTTTCCCAGAAAAAAGAAAAGTGTTATTCACCTCGCCTTAATCACATTTATATTATGTATCAATTTAAAAATAATCGTTAGAACCGTTTTCGAGATTTTCAAATTAGGAACTTCCTCGATATCATACCAACGTTTTCACTTTAAAAATGGCTATTTAGATCTCAAAATATACTGCACGTAGAAATGTAAAAATTTCAGTATACGATTAGACTGCAGATATAAGACTGTTCTAGAAAATTCAGAGCAATAAGACATATATCTGCTGAGTTATTAAAAGGCGGCTTTTCGCGTTTTCTTTGATCTCGAGTTAGCTGTATATATGAGTTCCGCCATCTACGAATTCTATGATACGATACGATACGATACGATTTTAGGCTTAAGGCTGCGTCACTCGGTTGGGTTGATTGTTGACGGCCGATTATCTACTCGAGGGATATAGGCCCTAGGAGGAGTGCCCTTCGTGGGGGTCTTTCTAAGGGATCCTAACCCGTATTTACGCATGGAAAATCCAAGGCTTCGAAGAAAACCACGAAAACTCCGAAACGGTTAGGCCGACGGGCGCGATTGGGTTCGAACCCAGCAGCTCCCGTCTACCAGCTTCGAGAGCAGAAACTCTCAGCCACTGGTGGGGCCTGCGTCACTCGGAATACTACCGTCTTCCATGATATTATACAGACATACAAACAATAAATACAATAAACCCAACTGGAGTGAAAAATTAGCCAGAGCCAGGAATCGAACCCGAGACCAAAAACTAATATTAACTTAAGGGATTATATTAATTCGATTTTTCCACATTAGGAAAAAGAATGCGGTTTCTTTCTTTTAACCCAATATAGTAAATTTTGTTCTCTTTTCATAAAAGTTTATTCGGAATTCGTGCAGAGATTTTGGAATTTTTAGCGAATTTTTTATGCGATTATTGAACAGCATGTAATGCATGTCCATACATATAAGGGGGTTACCGTAGGGGGGGATCCTGTTTTGTCGCCAAATAACGCCAAGTTTGTTGCCAACTTGGCGATATATCGCCAAATTTGGCGACCAAAATGAGTCGCCAAAAGTGACGCCAACTTGGCGATATCTCTAATATTTCGCCAAATTCCGATAGACTTTCACTGTAAAACAATAGGGTTTACTTGCTTACAGAAAATCAACAAATTGGGATATTTTAATGGACCAAAAACTAATATTAACTTAAGGGATTATATTAATTATATTTAAGGGAGTCCAAGTAAATTAAATATGAATAAAAGTAACATGATCTAATGCTTAGCACGATTTCCAAAACATAAATTTTAACAGAGCCCACAGGTCAAAGGAATTAGATTTGAAACTTTTATCCAATTATAGTAAATTTTGACTTTCGTGATTCTTGAACTTTTTGTGATTTTAATGCGATTTTTACGTTTCTTCGCGATCTGCTGCAATTTTTTGACATTCCATTTTTGACCTAAAGTACATTCTGCCCTCATTTCAATAAAGTTTATTCGGATTTCGTATAGCAATTTTCGAATTTTTCGGGAATTTTGTATATGAATTTTAGTGTATTTTAGCGATGCTACTGTTTTTCCACATTAGTGAAAGGAATCAACTTGCAATCTTCGAACATAATATTTATATATATTTTCTCTTTTCAGAATTTGAGAAGCGATTAAAAATTTTTTCGCGATATCTTATTGTGATTTTCAGAGTTTTTTCGTAATTCCTGCTGTTTTTTGACGTACCCGGGCAACGCCGGGCAAGTTCGCTAGTGAATTAATAAAAATCTTTACTGCATTCAATGAAACATGATAGAATTTATTTCTTATTCTTTCCTTTCAAATATGTTGTATCAGTCCAACTTTTGGTAATAATTGAGGTGAAAATGGTACTTAAGTTTCAATATATTTTTTGTATGAACTGATCTTTTGCATCTTTTTTTTTATAAATAATCATTTAATTGTTTTTCTATTTCCTAATTATTTCCCCCTCGTTAATCCCTGATTATTTCTATCTCAGTAACATTAACAAGCGCAAAACTATAATATCCCGGGCTGTCAAAAGTAAAATAAAATTATATAAAATAAAATAAAATAAAATAAAATAAAATAAATTCTTACTCATGCCGGAAAAAAATTAGGAAATTAATTTAATAAAATTTGTGTGGTTTCTCTGCATATGTATTAGTTGTCTTAATTGATATTCAAGTAAATGTAGCTGAAGATACTGTAGCTGAAGAACGACGTTACAGTACGTTCTTTCGTTCGATCACACCAATGTTAGAGTAGCGTAATAGTCCAGGAAATAGGGAATTTTACCTAGCAAAATTAATGGTAGTTCTGGAAATCGGCTTAATTTATGTTTTTTGGGTCGCTGAATCCGAATTTGTAACTTCCCACCAAAATTTCCCACGGCAACCCCCCTCCCCCAAATTTTGGTAAAAAGCCCCAAATAAAGGATTTTATTAAAAAAAAAAAAGGCCCCCAAAATAGGTTTTTATTAAAATGATAATTTTTTTTTATTGTTTTAGGGGAAAAGTATCTAGAAATTCAGAAAGTAGACAAAATTTGCAACAAATTAGATATATGACATTATGACTTTGGATGAAGGGGAAGGGGGGATCTGCCTCGGAACATGCGCGCGGTGCTGCGTGGACTAAGTTGCGCAATTCCACTTAACCACTTACACGTTTACATGCGCCCTTCCATCTCCCCTCCGAACTGTCCTTATAAGGTTTACTTTAAGTTTTTTGGGTCGCTGAATCCGAATTTTCAACTTACCCCCTAAAATCCCCCCACCCCGAAACCCCCCCCCCCCCAAAAAAAAAATAGTTGTTATTAACTTCAATTTCTTATTGTTTTAGGGGAAAAGCATTTCGAAATTCAGAAACCAGACAAAATGTGCAACAAATAGGATATATGACACTATGACGTAGGATAAACGGGGAGAGAGGGGGCTGTCTCGGAAAATTCCCCGCGCGCTTTTCTCAAAAACCAAAATTTTCAAAAAATAATTTTTTTGGGGGGGGGGGGGGGTGGAGGGGGGTTGCCGGGTGAAATTTTGGTGGGAAGTTAGAAATTCGGATTCAGGGACCCAAAAAACATAAAGGGTCATTCCACGTAAAATGAGCAAAAATTTAAAAAAAGTCGTGGCCACATAGTAACAGATTTTAATAAAATTTGATATACAGGTTCAATTCATATTCAAATAGAGCTCTGCAAAATATCTTCACAAAAAATAAATTATTTTAGCAGTTTTAAACATTTAAAAAACTTGTGATAAAGAATGGCATGTGTGCAATCGTCCAAAGTTGCAGGTTTGAAGTTCTGTATCTTGAAAACTATTTAACTGAAATGAATTTTTTTTAATAATGTAACCTCTGAAAAATTATCTTCTTATTTATTGAGCAATAATAATCTGGTAACACCATGATTATTCTTTAATTGTTTGTAAAAATTGAAAATTTGCAAATTTTGAGAAAATTAAAAACGTAATAAAAATTAAAGGAATTCAAAAACATCTGAGAAATTAATGCCTTATGTAGTTTTACATATTAAGATCGAATTACTAAAGTTTTTAAGTTGCCATGTATTTCCTTCACCTTTAAAAAATTTTAGAAACTTTTAAAAAAATGACAAAATCGTAATTTTCCCTCTTATTGACAGGTAAAAAAAACAATGAAGGAAATGGCCCACATTACAGTTATTGGACAGACATAAAGATCAATAAGTCCATAATCTGATAAAAAAAAATTCAAGCATGCCTTTTTGATTCCTAACGTCACAAAATTGGGTTTAAAAAGGCAATATTAACTATATTCCATGAGCTATTTTTTTAAAATTCGCGCGCGTTTCTTAAAATATTGCACGATTTCAAGGTGAAAAAATTTAGTGCTGCCATCTATTTTCTGTATTTGGGTTTAGAAATTAATATATAATTTTCTGTTCAATTGAGCTTTTTTTCTACTTTAATTAAAAATCTTCTTGAGGAAAAAATAAACTGAAAGCAAGTATAAAAGTCTTTATATTTAAAATATACACTGTTATCTATAATATTAAAAGAATTAAAAGCTTAAAAAAAGCTTTCTTTCACGTCGAAACAAGTGATAGAAAAATTGCATTTTATCCTCAACATTTTTTACTATTTATTTTTTTTCTCATTAAGGAATAAAAAAGGCAAGAATTAAAGTTTAAATATTTAATATATATACTTTTAGCTATAACGTAAAGCAATTTTGATATTGTCAGAGGTGTCCTTCATCTCTATAGAAACGTTGCATTTTCCCTCAATTTTTTTCAAAATTAATTTTTTTCTCATTAAGGAATAAAAATAGAATTACTAACTTACGTCAATTTGTTACTTATCATTCATTCCTAATTATAAATAATTTTTAATATAGTCTTTGCATTCTTAAGGCTAATAACCAAAATTGAAACTTCAAGCATGTAGCCAAAACCACGATTTTGCATCCACTTTTAATATAAATTTTAATACTTAAATAAACAATCCTAAAATCTATTATTTTACATTTACTCATAAATAGATATGATCTACTTACAAAATGATTTTCGTTAAAATCTGTGAAATGTCTGCCACAGGTGATTTGCTCATTTTGTATGGAATGACCCTAAAGTGAGTCGAAATCCAGAACTAGTATTAATTTTTCCAGGTAAAAACCCCTATTGCCTGGACTTCATAACTTAGCGCACGTAGCGCCGCAGTGCATGTTCAGAGGCAGCCCTCCATTCTCCCCGTTCATCCTACGTCATAATACGATATATCCTATTTGTTGCAAATTTTGTCTAGTTTCTGAATATCGTAATGCTTTTCCCTTAAAACGATAAGGAATTTAAGTTAAAAACAACTATTGGGGGGGGGGGGAGATTTTGGGGGAAGTTAAAAATTCGGATTCAGCGACCCAAAAAACTTAAAGTAAACCTTATAAGGACAGTTCGGAGGGGAGATGGAAGGGCGAATGTAAACGTGTAAGTGGTTAAGTGGAATTGCTCAACTTAGTCCACGCAGCACCGCGCGCATGTTCCGAGGCAGATCCCCCCTTCCCCTTCATCTTAAGTCATAGTGTCATCTATCTAATTTGTTGGAAATTTTGTCTACTTTCTGAATTTCTAGATACTTTTTCCCTAAAACAATAAAAAAATTGATTTTTTTAATAAAAACCTTTTTTGGGGGGCTTTTTACCAAAATTTGAGGGGGGGGGGGTTGCCGGGGGAAATTTCGGTGGGAAGTTAAAAATTCGGATTCAGCGACCCCAAAAACATATAGTAAGCCTTTTTCCAGAACTACCATGAATTTTGCTAGGTAGAGCCTCTATACGGTCTCTATTGCCTGGACTTTAGCTGACTTTAAATGCCTCAATGGCAATTTGTTTTAGGTTGTCTTATTTAATGTAGGGTCTAAACAAGTTTTGGTTATTAGATGCCTATCTACTTATTATATTGATAAACGTGTCCGCCCGTAACGCTTGCGTGCTTTTAAGGTTGGTAACGGATGACGATTAAATTTCTATTTTTCAGTTTTTGCTACTGCAATTTTTTAAACATATGACATTTATAATTATTACACTGTAGTGTAGGGAAGATAAAATATACATTCAAATGCAATTTGTTTGAAAACTGCATCTTAATTGCCTGATTTATTACCTCTCTATTCTAAAAAAAAGTAACTAACGCTGTCAACGCCGCCGCCGATTTTGAATTTTTTTGTGACCGGAGGTCTTTCTTCGTTAATATTAAGAAAAATATTTCATACAAAAATATGAAAATTGGTGGCATTATAAAGAAATGTTTGAAAAATACGCTGATGCAGACAGTTTTTAAATAGAAGAATTATTTTAAGAGATATTTAATGCTAAAGTTGGACAAAATCGTTCCATTAAAAAAGTTTTATAGGAGCAAAATTTATACATGGGAGTTTAATCATTTTTAGATAATTTTATACGTTAGAAATTCCCGGTGTGCAGACTGCATTTATTTTTTTTTTAATTTGATTCATTTTTGTTTAGGTTTTATTTCTATTTTAAATTCAAATTTTTAGCATTTCGAGGGTTATTCTTTACATATTTTAGAAAACGGTATTAATTTAAACTGTTGCCAACTGTATAAACAGCACAAACAATAACGTTTGCTTCAAATTAAAAATTTATTTACACGTGACTATTATAAACAGAAAAACCCTTCAAATTAGAATTAAATAATTACTTATAAAAAGCAGGAATGTATTTAAAATTACGTCATAAAAACTATATTTACACGTTAATTTTAAAAGAGAAAGGATATTGTAAAATAATATATTCATTAACATGAGTTAGAAGTCTTAAATAGGAGAAATACGTTATATTTAAAATGAACAAAAAATAATATTGCAAAACAGTTTAAATTTAAAAATTGCGCGAGACATTTATTTGATATTTTGAGATGATCTTTTTAACTATTTTTGTGAATTCTAAGACAGTGCAAATAATATTTCCTTTCTAACAAAAGTATTTTCAAGTGAATATTAAAAAGAGGAAGAAAAGTTTGGTGAAAATTATGTCAGATTAAAAACGATACATTTAAAATGTCTTATTTAAAAGAACTTTCTTTTCGATTTGTTAAAAAATCCCGGGAGACAAAGACTCCGTTTACTTAATTCATTTTATATTAGCATATTTTGAAATGTTCAACTGATTTCTTTTAATCAAAGACGAAAACAGCCATTGTATCTTTTAACAGCAGCTGATTTGACCTTAAAATTCCCCAATCAAAGAGAAATGAATAGAAACCCATTTTATAGGGGTTTATAGGGACATCGCCGCTGTTTTTAAATTATAATTCGATCTTCCGAAATCTTTTTAAAGCCGATCAAATTACCGTGCTCTTAGAGTCTGCGATGTCTGAATGGGGGTTGGCGAGCGTAGCTTGTAAGGGGCAGGGCCCCCTAGTGTTTTTAAAAATAATTTTCAAGAATGTTTTTTTTAATACATATCTCCATCGAGTGCAGACTCCATTACGGAAGAATAGTAATCCATTTACACACACACACACACACACACACACACACATATATATATATATATATATTCTTACGACTCCCCCAAAAGTGTCCCCTTTGGAGGGTTATTGTGTATGGCTATTTCAGTATGGTCATGGTGGCTAAAGTATGGTTAGTGGTATGTGCTGGAAACATAATTTTTGAATTTGAATTGGGAATTGAATTGTTTTGAAATATGCATAACATGGAAGGTAGAATAAATTATATGGAGACCGGCAAGAGACGGTACATCAAAGATGACCGTTGTGCTCGGTCGACTCTCAATAAAATGGTAGAGAGTGGATCGTTAGAAAGTGACCATGATTATGAGAGTTTGGAGCATAGTGATTATGAAATAGATATAGTTGAAAGTGTGGAGAAGTGGGAGAGTGTGAGCGGTTGCAAAAAAATATTTGAAAATAAAAAAATAAATAATTGTGGAAAAGCTAATAAAAATTGTAGTTTTGATCGTGTTTCTATGAATTTGGATAGCGGTGGTGGAGATGGTGAAAATTACGTTAAGTACAGTACTAGGTGCTTCTATAACAGTAGTCATATAATTAAGGGTACTGAAGGTGGTAATATAGGTATCAAATATAAATGTTATAAAACTAGATATTTTTACAACAGAAATTTTTATAAGAACAATAATGTATTAAATTTTGATAAGTGTACAGATAAAAGATGTAAGGTATGTATCTGTGCGGAAAACACGAAAAACGATTTTGGACAAAATAATGGGAAATGTTTAAAATTTTGTAAAGTATACAATTGCGTGTATAAGCTAAGATGTCAAGTATGTAATGTTGCATACATTGGTCAAACTTCAACTCCACTGAACAAACGCTTCAATAACCATAAGTCAGATATAAGAAATTTAAAAGTTAAGAGAGAGCATGAAGATATAGAAATAAAACACTTCGCTGAACAGGGTATAGATAACATTAAAATATCAATTTTAAAAATCGTCCAAAATAAAATTAAAAGAAAAATATATGAAAAGGATATGATGATTGCACATGGTACACTATATCCCTATGGGTTGAACGTTATGTTTGGTGGGTGCAACATTATACAAACCTTTAAAAATCGAGACATGACTGACTCCATCTATGCAAAGATAAAGTGTGATATTAATGGTTATAACGTTTATAAAGATGGAAAAAGTAATCGTGATTCAGGGATTACTAGAGAAAAATTGGTTGGATTGAAGGACGGTGAAAGCATTGTAACAGCTTTAATGAATTGTAACGGTAATGACAAGTTCAAGAGTATCAAATATATCATATTCAATGTCAAAAAGATGTTGATACCTAAGGTTTTGATTTTGTTATCGCAAAAAATAGGAATACATAACATAGATCTGGGTATTGATCTATTAAAATATAGAATAAAATTAAATAATTGGCAAAGTTACTGTAAGTCAAAGTGTGAAAATCAGGAAGATGCAGATAAAGTATATTTCGTTATAGATTACATAGGAGGGTGCTACAGTAATGTAAATTACAAAAGGATTTTTAATAAATATAAGGACATGTTACCAATAAAAAATTTAAATATTGTTAAAGCGTTTAAGTATGACAAGCCTTTAGGTAGAATGATCTTTAATTATAATTATTATTCTAAAAATATTAATAGGAACGAAAATGCAGACATTTGTAAATGTAATGAGGATGTGTACAACAAATATGTAGACAGACATTATGGACATGTAATAACTGGGAATCTAGATATCGTACAAAATGTCGAACTGAAAAATAAAATGAGTTATGGAGCAAAATACAGAATAAAACGGAATTTCACCTAAAGTAATGCAGTTAAACGGTTTAAATATAATATAGAAATCTTTATACAAAAGTTAACTTATAAATACAGACTACCTGGAGAATTATTTGAAGAATGGAAATATCATATTTTAAAGGAACTAGAGGAGACATACGTTAAAAACTTTGAGGGTTTGTCCGAAGAGAAATATATTGATTTAAGAAAAGCTATAAAAAACATCCAAGATGATTTTATAATAACATATGTAGATAAGGCAAGTACTAACTATGCAATTATCTGTAAAAAATGATATGGAAAAATATTAAGAGAAAGTTATGAAAACACAAATAATTATGAGTTAATTAGGGCAAAAATTAATGAGGTGGAGAACAGAATTAGGGCAATGTATAAAAAAATTAAAACAAAACAAGATAATTTGAATTTTCCTTATTTGGTTTTAATACCCAAGTTCCATAAATGCCCTGTGAAATTTAGAACCGTTACATGTGGTTATAATTCCTATATTGAATGTGCGAATAAAAAATTATTAAAGGTATTGAAGAGAATATTTTTGAAGATTAAAAGTGAGAATTTAACTTTTATAATAAGTAATAGTTATGAACTGTTGGAAAAAGTAAAAAGGTATAAAAATAAGATTACAGGATTGTATGCATATGATTTTGCAGATTTGTTTAACAATATAGAGATTGAGGATTTCAGGGAGAAGATATTGGAGGTGTATAATAGGTATGGTGATTTATACATGGATTTAAGTGAATTTCAAAATTTGTTTCAATTGGTGGTTCAAGAGAATTTTTTATATGAGGGCAATAAGGTATATAAGCAGATTAAGGGTATCCCCATGGGGGGGAGTTGCAGTTCAATTTTGGCCGACATGTATCTAGATATATATGAAAATATAAGTGAATTACATAAAGACATAATGAGTTTCAGATATATCGACGACGTTTTGATTGTCGAGCTGAATGGAATAAAGATTAACCATGAATTTAAATATTATCCTAAAAATTTAGAATTGAAACTTTCCGGTAGTCATAATAGTTGCAATACAAATTACTTAGATGTAAATCTAAAATTAGAAAACAGAAATTTAATTACATCGGTTTATGATAAAAGAGACGATTTTAACTTTAAAACAATTGCAATATTGAATTTCAATTCAAATGTCCATATATCGGTATTCAGAAACATTTATATTAACGGTTTAAACAGATTAAACCGATTGACATCGGATAGTGTCATTTTGAATGAGGATATGCTGAAATGGTACGTCACTGCTGTGAAACAGGGTTATCCTGTGAGTCTGGTCAAAAATATGACGTATAATTATGTTAGAACTTGCAAGAACAGAAGTGAATTGATGCCTTTACTCGAAGCGTGTGGTTTACGGAATGTAGTGGAAACAGATCGCTTTTGATATGGATTGATTTCGGTCGGTCGGTTTCATTTAGCGTTAATCTTGTTTCATTTGTTTTTTCAATATGGTCTCGACAGGTAAATCTGGGGAATGTTGCATGCTTAAAAACAGTTTTAACCCTGCATTAGTGTGTCATAAGCCACACAGACCTGTCTCCATGTTTAATTAGTTATTTGCCTTGTTTCTTATGGTTGTTTTGTTTAAGTTAAAGTTGGTTAAGTTGTGTTTCTTTAAGTTTGTTTATTAAGTTAAATTATAGTTCTTATTTGGTTTGGTTAAGTTAATTTTGTGTTTCAATTAAAGTTTACAGTTTGTGGTAATGCTTGAAATAACTATTGGAATTTTTTAACTATATATATATATATATATATATATATATATAGCTCAACATTTGGACTGACTTATATTTTCCATAACGAAATTAAAACTTCGTTAATTTATTATTTTAAAATGTGACTTCCGTTTCTATTTACAGCCGCTCCTCCTAAAATGTGGAACTTTGGTCGATAAAATTAACATGAGTTATACGGACGGATAAGGGGATATCAAAAGTGGTCTTAGAATTTTAAATTTTGGAATAGTTCCACATTTATAGTATACCTTATTTCATACCATCCGCATTTTATACTGTTAATAAGTATCGTACAAGCTTAAGTTATAAATAAATTTTAAAAGCGGTGACTCGTATGGTCCTTTCTCGAAGTCCTCCAAAATTTTAGAATAAAAAAAATATAATTCACTCAAAAACCCAGATGTTATATGGGTTAACATAAATATTATAAGAGGGCACTTAGTCGGTTTTTTTTTTTTTTTTTGGAAGCTTCCAAAATTTTAGCAAAAAATAAATATAAGTCCCGATACATTCAAACGCCCATAACTCGGAGTCTAACTATGTTAGGCTCACCCTTTTTTGTATTTTTAAACGTAATCATTATGAGGTGGCATTTTTTAAAGCTTTTTCTTTTTTTTTTTTTTCTATCGAAACACAAAAAATTTTAGAATAAAATAAATGTAAAGGTGTATAACAGTAAATGTCTATAACTTTGTTCTAACGGAGACATCCCAGTCAAATTTTACATGAATATGCATAATTACTTTAAAAGGGGACTTTATCAATTTTTTATCGAAGCCACCCAAAATTTGAGTTTAAAATAATTGTAAAGGCCGTCGCATTAAGCAGCTATTACTCGGATCCTAAATGATGTAGTGTGATTTTGCTCGAATTAAATTTCAGTTTAATAGGCGGCATGCATAAAAATCTGCAGGTAATAAACAGAGCTGAACAAAAGTATTCAAGTACGTTTCCGTCTATTGGTAGAAATTGCTGAAGGAGAATTTTCAATTGCTTTATGCATTTTCTTACTAAATAAAATTCCCCTTTGGCTATGTCCGACTCCCGTTGATTTTTCCAAACGAATTGCGGATATTTAAAATCTCGATTCATATTAAAATTTAAAAGTAAAAGAATATCTGAAAATGAACCTTTGGAATGGGTTCCTGATGTCTTAGGCAGCATAGAATGGGATTGCTAAACTGTATGTTCCAAACAAGCATTCCAGTTTTCACCTTCGAATTTTACATATACAATGAAACCTCTCTGTAAGGGCCACGTGCCATTCCTTTGAAAATTGGCCCTTATGAGGGGTGGCCTTTGAATAAGGGTGACAAAAATACAACAACTAAAATAAGGAAATCAAAACCTATATAGGTGAAAAAACTGTTTATTTACATTTTCAAACTCTATACATGATTGAAAAAATTTTCTATTGAAGTTTGTTTACTTTTCATAATTTTTTTGCAGACAATTTTGGTTTCTAATGATTCTGGAACTTTATGGAACAAATTACTTAAATTTGCATCATTTATTAATGCCCTAGAATGAGATATTAGTTTATTTATTTCTGTTAGTGTTTCCGGACAGGTGTAAAAATTTTGCTTCAATATGCATTCACAGTTTTAGTAAATGTGGAATCAGTCTTTCTAGATAACCTGTTATCCTTTGTGTGCCCACAACAAAGGGTCAAGTTTCCCCTCCAACCCAACCCCTGTAAATTGAAAGGTCAAACAAAGTGTGAGGAACCTGTTTGTCTCACTTGTGGAAAAGTTTGTGGTCCTTCATTGTGTTACTAAATCCTCCTCATCTCCCCCTGCCTTCTTTGTTGTAAGTGTAGTTGTTTGCTGAACTCTTATATTTTGGTTCAGGAATTCAATACACTTGTTTAGGATTAGAAAAATGGCCTTTATGAGGGGTAGGTGCGACCCTAATAGGAGTAAATTAGAAATTATGTCTATGGGGAAACTTTTCGTTCCAAAAATCCCTGCCGGCCCGGCCTACAGGCAGAGGTAGATTTCGAAGTTAAGTATACTAATTTCACCAACAAAAACTAAATCATTATTAGATATAAATCCACTTTAACAGTTTTATCTGTCTGCTTTTGACGAGTTTTTATTTCCTTTTTATAAAATAGCTGGTTTTATCAGAATCATGTTAAGGCGATATTAAAAAAATATTTTTCCATACTCAACAACTCGAAATTTTCTGGCACATTTTCAGATTCATTTTTAATAAAAAATATATGAAACATGCTGACGTGATATTTGAAAAGATTTATAAGCGACCTGTGTTTTTATTTTTCTTTCAATTAATTAAAACTTGATTAATAAACAATTATTTTTTCAGTAGGGCAATATTTTTCGTTTCTAACACAATCGCTTCCGGAAATTCTGTTCAAAATGCCCACTTTGACATCATTTTTTGAAATATATTCTGCCTCTATCAAAAAATCGATCATTATATAGTTTCTGAATAAGAGAATCTAGCAATTGGATGCGTTTGAGAGCAAAAATGAATTTAAAAATGAGTAAGAAAATAGACAGTTTGGATTTGAATGCACCTTTAATAAGATTTTTTTCTTCAACCGCTATGTATTTTTTATTTGTTTTTGCTGTAAGAATTGGCCCTATCAAAAACTTGTCTATATAAATGTTGAAGATAATATTAAGAAGATATATGATAAATTCATGGAGATTTTATATCTTGTGAATTGACGGAGTTATGAAAATTTTTCTTCTTCAACCGCCACTTTTTTGTTTTCGTTTCTTTTTTTTTTTTTTTTTTTTTTTTTTTTTCGGTACGAATTGTTCCTATCAAAAACTTATGAGTATAAAAGTTGTAGATAATATTAAGGAGATGTATAATAAAATTATTGGATTTGATATCTTGAGAATTGACGAAGTAAGGATTTTTTTCTCTCAAAAACCCTATGTTTTGCACCCCTTGAGACTATTTTAAATTGTATCAAAAATCTGTGATTCATGAATTTTTGGCGCTATTTTTAGAAGTAATAAAAACTTTAAACTCATTTGATATGTACAAAAATTAAGAAGTTATGGGTTTTTTTCGGTTTTCACAAAACCCCTCCCTATTTCCATCCCCTTTGTCCGCTTTTGCCCATTAACGAGCTTGACCGAGATTTTATGTCCCTTGATTTTATGTATCAGTTTGGAAGAGATTTGTGCAGAATTGAGGAAGTTATCGTGTCCAGAAGAAAGTGATAACACAATTGCTTCGGGAAATTCCGTTCAAAATGCCCACTTTGACATCATGTTTTGAAATATATTTTGCCTCTATCAAAAAATCGATCATTGCTGTACATTATATAGTTTCTGAATAAGTGATTCTACCAATTAAATGCGTTTGAGAGCAAAAATGAATTTAAAAATGAGTCAGAAAATAATCGGTTTGGATTTGAGTGCATCCTTAATGCAATGATTTTTCCAACACAATCCGCTTCGGGAAATTCGGTTCAAAATGCCCGCTTTAACAGCATTTTTTAAAATTTATTCTGCCTCTATCAAAAACTCGACCATCACGGTACATTATATAGTTTCTGAGTAAGAAAACCTATCAATTGGAAGCCTTTGAGAGCAAAAATGAATTGTAAAATGAGTCAGAAAATATGCAGTTTGGATTTGAATACACCCTTACTTAGATGATTTTTTTCTTCAACCGCTATGTATTTTTAATTTGTTTTTGCTGTAAGAATTGGTCCTATCCAAAACTTGTATATATAGATGTTGTAGACAATATTAAGAAGATATATGATAAATTCATGGGGATTTTATATCTTTTGAATTGACGGAGTTATGGATTTTTTACTTCTTCAAACCCCCTTTTTGTTTTCGTTTTTAATTTTTTTTATGCGGTACGAATTGGTCCTATCAAAAACTTGTGAATATAAAAGTTGTAGATAATATTAAGGAAATTTATAATAAAATTAATTGGAATTGATATCTTGAGAATTGACGAAGTTATGAATTTTTTTCTCCCAAAAACCCTATTTTTTGCGCCCCTTGAGCCCATTTTTAACTTTATCAAAAATCTGTGATACATAAAATTTTGGCCGTATTTTTAGAAGTAATAAAAACTTTAAACTGATTTGATATGTACAAAAATTAAGAAGTTATGGGGGGGGGGGGGTTCGGTTTTCACAAAACCCCTCCCTATTTCCATCCCCTTGGTCCGATTTTGCCCATTAACGAACTTGACCGAGATTTTATGCCCTTTGATTTTATGTATCAGTTTGGAAGAGATTGGTGCAGAATTACGAAAGTTATCGTGCCCAGAAGAAAGTGATATATATATATATATAGATAGATAGATATATAAAGTTTTTTACTGAGGGTGGTTTTGGGTTCTAAGGGTCATGATCGGTGTAGATCTGCAAAATTTTTTCAGAAATTCCAACATAGGAACGATCCCAATAGGTAGTATTTCATACGAAATCTACCTAAAAATATTGACTCTTAATAGAGGTGGCCCTTGAATAGGGGTGGCCTTTAAGAGAAGTTTCACTGTATATGTTTAAAGATTTTCAAATTTAAATCTTAGCTATATTATTTATTTTCCCTCATTAGTTCTCAATTATTTCATTTAATTTACGGAAAGTAAAGGGAGGGATCGAGCGAAAGATTTAACTTTAGTTGAATTTTTAATGACTATGTCGATCTCTGTTCTAGATCATTTTTGAATTGTCTCGTGAGTTTTTTGCAAACATTAAGAACTCGTCGGATGTACCAATTCCAAAACTTTCTTCTATCTCATACAGGCTAATACTTCAAAATTCGCTATCACAGTGCCGAAATTAAATGGCAATCTATGCTTAGCATGAGGATTCTAAAAAAAATGAAATTCCATGCATAAGTTCTTGATATATGACTATCGCTGAAATAGTGTAAATCCAGAAAAATGCAGCATAGCAGCGCCACCTATTGGGTGATTTACACAGGAACCTAAACATCATCAACTTATGTCAACGTCTAACTGAATCTGAAGCTTGGGGAAAATTCGTGCATTAGCTTTAAGATAGAGCTATTGCAAAATCATTAAAAACCCATCACAGCAGCGCCACCTTTTGCACGATTGACACCAAAACCTAATTGGCATCAACTTGTGTCAACGTCAAACTGAATCTGAAGATAGATGAAAATTCTTTCTTGAATAATGAACACTATTATAATTATTAGGAGTTAAAAATATTAATTTCCCGAGGAGATATTTAAAATATATAAATGCATCAAACGCCCATAGTCTTAACATTATGAGGGGAATTCGGAATAATTTTGATATCAAACTCTCACCAATTGCGACACAATGCTAGTCACTCAGCTTCCAAATTTCACTCCTAATGTTAAGACTATGGGTGTTTGATGCATTTGTATATTTTAAATATCTCCTCGGGAAATTAATATTTTTAACTCCTTTTTGTTCTGTACTCTTGATGACATGGCGTCGCGGTGCTTAAGGAGCGCCAACACGGCGTGAAATGCCGCCACGCGTAACCTCCAACTAAAAAGGGAACACAAAGATGAATTTCGAAGCAATGCAAGGTCTAAAAAAGTATAATTTGGAAGCTCTGTTGGAGTCCCGAAGGCCTTTCCAGAATTGGAAGCACGAGGTTAAATATAACCTCCAGAAATAAGGCGCATAGGGCATCCAAATAAATTTGTTGCCCTACACTTCGATGTCATTTCAACGACTGGCGTAGGTCAAAAACGGAGAACGTAAAGTTAGTATGGTACCAACGTGCACAGAAAAATCATAGCATGAGGTAGCCAAGCCTATCTAACTCCAATCCAAGGGCTATAAAAACAAAGGGGGCCACATAGCTCACTAATTTTGTGTGGTAGTTATCTAGTAGTACCCGTCCCACCGTTGAGGTTTTCCCCAGTGCTTGCAGACCATGGTCTTGAAAAAGACTTTTTGAACACCGAAGTCCACGGCGAGAGAAAACTAGTATTTCGGTTTCTATCGAGATCTAAAATGGGGCACATTAAAATTAAAAATCTTAAATAAAAACTTCAAAATTCAACTATTGAAACTGGGGCGAGAACTGTACTCTTCTTAAAAGATGTCTCATTTTTTCTTAGTTTTCAAAATATTTCTAAATTTAACTTGATACAAAATGACTTAATTTTGTATGAAGTGTTAAAATCTTACTTATAGCTCATCAGCTTTTAATACATAAAATTTTGAATTAAGTATGTCTTTCAGAAATATTTTGAGAACTAAGAAATAAAGAGTTACCCTTTAAGAAGAAGAAGGGAGTTTAAAAATGTTAATTCCCAGAGGAGATATTTTAAATATACAAATGCATCAAACGTCCATAGACTTAGCATTATCGAGGGGAATTTGGAAGCTGGGTAAATAGCAGCCTTAAGAAGATCTTTAAATATATGAGTTGAAGAGGATTCTTCGTTTTTGGTTTTAATATTTTTATTTTAATCGCGGTTATTGGTTTAGATCTTATTTAGAATGTTTTCCAGTTGTAAAACTAAGTTTTAGTGACATTTCTAGAAAGAAAATTTTCTGCTACCATTTTTTTTTATAAATTTTATAATTAATATTTATTTATCAGAATGAAGATAGATCTTTCTTAATATTATTCTGTAATCCATCGGCTGAAAATCCTTTGTTCGAGTAAATAAAGTTCGTTTTATTCACATATTTTTTCTTTAAGGTGTTATGTAATTTACGTATATGTAACATACAAATCAGGAAAGCAATGAAACTATTGCTGCATACATAATGGAGTTAAAACGTTTATCTGCCACCTGTGAGTTTGTTCTATTAAAAATAGTCACGTAGCTCTTCATCTAAAAGATGATGCGTTACGTGACCGTTTTATGCGTGGCTTGCGTTGCGAAGCTATACAGAAGCGCCTACTGGCTAAAAAAGAGTTGTAGCTTGCTGAGGCATACGATATAGCGTTAGCAATGGAACTGGCAAACCTGGATGCATCAGTTTTGAAGATTCCGAACCCAAATGTAAACAAAGTGCACCTCGCGAACAAAAACAATGTCAATTATCAAAATGCAAACAAAAAACTCGGCGCAATCAAGATAAAATGTTTTCATTGTGGTGCCATGCATGCTCCCAAAACATGTAAATATATTAATGCTAAGTGCCGTGCGTGTGGGAAAATTGGCGGTATATCCCCAGTGAGCAAATAAAAAGCTCAGAAATTTTCCTCTGCCAAATTTGTTTCTGCTGATGTGAATAGTGATGCAACTGGTGAATGTGATTTATTTTCTATTAAGTCAGTTAATAAAGTGTCTCGTAAATATATGGTTCCAGTAAAAGTTTGTGAAAAGCATTTAGAAATGGAGGTTGACACCGGTGCTGATTTGAGCATAATTTCTGAAAAGTTTATTATGGACAACCTGCCTTCTCTAGAGGTAAGAAAATTAAATCTTATTCTTAAAGATTATAATCAGAAGTGCACTGATGTGGTTGGTGAAGCTAGCATTGTCCTTTCACATGAAAATCAGGCTGAAAATGTGCATGTTAAAGGAAATCAACCATCATTGCTTGGGCGAGATTGGATGTCACAAGTTAAATTAGATTGGAAAAGAATATTTGACGTGCATAAAATAAATAAAATGGGAAATTATGCAGTTAGTGAGTTAAAAACAAAATTTAGTAATTTATTTTCCAATAGCACCAAACCAATCAAACATTTGAAAACAACCTTAAAATTTAAAGAGGGTTCAGTACCGAAATTTTGTAAAGCACGTCCTGTACCTTACTCACTAAAAGTTAAAGTTGAGGAGGAAATTTTAAAAGCTAAAAGTAGTGGAATATGGGACTTTGTGCAGCATTCAAGCTGGCCAACTCCTGCCGTCGTAGTTTCAAAGAAAAACGGTGACATTAGACTACGTTGTGATATCAAAATCACAGTTAACAGATGTTTAGACAAAATCCAGTATCCCCTTTCTACACAACAAGACTTATTCTCAACTTTAAGTGGTGGAAAATATTTCACAAAGCTGGATTTGAGTCATGCATACCATCAGGTGGAGCTAGATGAAAATTTACAGGAATATTTAACTCTGAACACTCATTTAGGGTTAGTACGTCCACGTAGGCTGTTATATAGTATTAATAGTGCTTTTTCAATATTTCAATCTATAATAGAACAAATATTGCAGGTTCTGCAGTGTGTAATGTGTTTTCAAGATGACATATTGGTCACGGGTGCTGATGAAGCTGAACATTATCAAAACCTCGAGAAAGTATTTACTCGACTTTCAGAATATAATGTTAAACAGGACTTTCAAAAGTGCACATTTCTCCAACACAGTATAGAGTTTTTAGGTCATAGAATAGATGAACAGGGAATTCACCCAACAAATGAAAAAATTAAGAGTATAAAAGAAATCAAGCAAATACGCACACCTATTTCTTTCGTTCACCCTAGTACTGCAGTTTATGTTCAAGGTAGGCAAGAAGCTCAAAAGCACTATATGTCAGATCCCGCAAAACAGTTCGTAATTTCTTGCCAAATCAGAAAGTGTTTGTGAGATCTCATAGGAACTAGCAATGGTGAAAGGGTATGTTGCTAAATCTTAAAGGTAACGCAATGTCAATGTAAATGGCAAAAAATATCTTGCTCACATTGACCAGTTAAGACCTGACTACACAGATGACGCACCTGTAAAAGTAACCACCCATCTGTATGATCGTTATCCTGGCACAAGTAACAAATTCAAGTTGTGTACTAATGATCCTGGAACAGACCTGCAACCAGCTTTTTCAGTGGACTGCGAACCATCCATCAGTCCTCAGCCGATAGAGCCCCCTGATCCTGTTATATTTTCAGATCCCAACAGTGCTCATCTTGTGAACTCTGAAACTGTCCGTTGGTACCCTTCACGTATTCATAAAAAACGTCTTCGGTACTGTGATTGGACTTTTGAAAAAAGAGGGAATAATGAGATAAGGACATTCTCAAAATCTTTTGACATCGCTTGGAGAAAAAATCTGACAAAATTAAACTTGCTAAAATAACACTTTAGTCTGATAGACGAATGCCTTAATGATTCAAAATAAATCAAAAATGGTCAGCAACGAAAATTTTTTTTATTTAACTGAGGTTTAAGTTAAACTTGCGAGTTTAATTTTCCTTACCATTTTACCCCTATAACTTTTTATTTTCTTCTAAAGTTTTACTTATAATGAATTTGCATCGTACCCACAGGACATTCAAATAAGAAATAATAACAATGTAGTATTTTTAGTACAAAATTTTGGTAAAAGATTGTCTTAAGGGTCCTGTCCTTGCCGGCGAAAACACTCACGAGCTAATGCTAATCCTATGGGAGGGATTTTTCTAATATCTCGTTTGCATTTCGACATTTTTAAATAATTTTTTTTTAATTGGATAGCCGAGGTCCGTCTCTACAGCGCACCTTGGTTACTTTTTCGATTTTGGTTGCAGATGTTTTTTAGAATGACACTTTCATTTTCAGAACCGGATTTGAAAATGAAAGTAACTTCATTAAAAATATCTGCGACCAAAATAAAAAAAAGTAACCAAGGTGCTCTGTAGAGACGGACCTCGGCTATCCAATGCAAAAAAAAAAAAATATTTAAAAATGTCGAAATGCAAACAAGATACTAGAAAAATCCCTCCCCATAGGATTAGCATTAGTTCGTGAGTGTCTTCGCCGGCAGGGACAGGCATCTTAAAGGGGTGTTAAAGAAGGGACGGTAAGGTAAAAAAAAAGGGGATGGTATTGGAAAAAAGGGACGAAATGCTAAAAAAAGGGACGGTAAGGATGGAACGGTAAGGAAAATTACCACCTATTTTTAGGAAAATCATGTTAAGACTAAGTGATAGCCACAATGTTCATTGATTTTTAGAAACAGTTGTTAACATTGGATTAAATTAATTTTTTTTTTTTAAATTTACCTCGAAAAGTGCTGGAATAAACCTTGGGGACGGTAAGACTACCAATAAAGCTATGATGCTTGAAATTGATATTTAAATGCTGATTTAAATTCTACAGTAAATTTCCATCCAAAGAATTTTAGACATTATTTCTCTAGCATACTTCTGCATGAGAAAAAACTTGGAAAAAAATTCTGTAGCTGCATCTGAAATGATTTTCTGTATAATTTTAGAAGAGGAATGGTAAGGAATCTAAAACCCAGGGACAAAGTTTAAAAAATAATAACAACCCTAAAAATGTGTGTAGGTTAATTTTTAGCTACATATTTATATAAAACAATAGTTCCAGTTTTAGAAAAAAAATTACATCGAATTATTTTTATTGAAACAATTTTATCTAGACAGCTCCAAACTTAAAAATCAGCATCAGGGACACGGGACGGTATTGGAGTTTTCCAGGTGTTTGGACCCCCAACATCGTCCAAAACTTATTTATCTCGTTAATATTGTTGTGCAATCATGCAATGAGAGGTTCCCCCGTATATGAAATAAAAAAAACACAAAAAAGTGTATTAAAATAAAAATTATTATTCAGGGACATGAAAGTCAAAAGATTGTGAGAATGCCCCATATACTCACATATTGTTTTTCCTTCATAATGTAATTATTAATTGTAATCAGCAGATTGCAAATCAACTCATCATTGTCTGGTACACAACAATGTCGTACCACGTTTTTTCGTAATGCACGCTTAATTAAATATACTTAATTTCAGAGTATTCTGAGTAGCTTTTTAATTATTATTAGTAAATATCAAAATAGCCATATACTATCATTTGCAGTATCACTTGCGTTCGTTTTCCCGAATGAGCAGCTAGTGATGTGTATTAACCCCTTGAGGGTCGCCGTTTGCAGTCTGCAAACGGTTAATTTTAATGCCGAAATTAACAAATGAGACCAGAAATTTTTTTGCCCACTTTCGATCTCATAATATATCCGAAAAAAAGCTTTTGATTATTTTCAAATAAATTTCGTCTTAAATTGCGGTGTGAATTAAATATTTGAACATTTTTAGAGCAGAAATGCCTTGCCCCTGAAAGGGTTAAAATTAAATAAAATAATTGTACCCCGTGTATATATGCTTGTAGCAAAGAACAGAACGAAAGAGCCTCTAAAATGTACTAATTTAACTTCTGTGCTTGCTGTCTAAAATGATAAAACTTTAAGGGGAGGTGAGGGGCAATGATAGTTGCGAAATCATATCAAAATTACTCAAACATTCTACATTTAAAAGGAGAGGCAAAAGGAGATTGGCGCTTTTTAATTATAACATACGATATTTTATTCTAAATATAGATTATTCAGGGTTTTTTTTTCTCCTTGACAGCCTTTTGAGCTTTAAAACTGATCTTTAAAAAATAACTTTATTTAATGCAATGTGAAAAAAATGACACAATTTTCCGCTATTGCTCAGCCCACTAATGCAAAATAAAGCGATTTGACAGTGAAACAATATTAATCCCTTGTAAGGCGGTGATGCCGCTATGCATCACTTAATTTTAATCCCTTCCCTAATTGCCATGTTGGCACCAACATTTTTCAATGAAAATTTCACTTTTATTAAGTGCGCGAAAATATACTTTTACTTGTTTATTTTCAACACTTTACGAATACGCGTATTTTGCCGCTGAAAGGGTTAAATGAATAATATTAGACATTATTAAATGAAACAAGAAAATAATGACACTTAATTTCCCGCCGTATTAAACAATATTAAACAACATTAGACAGTATTAAATAATATCTGCATTCAGCTGTAAGAAAGCGACCACTCGATTCTTTATGGTAGGATACCGAGTAAAACCTTCAAATCTTCTCGGTGTTTGTAATTTGGAATTGCCCCACCAGTGGCTGAGAGGTTCTGCTCTCGAAGCTGGTAGACGGGAGGTGCTGGGTTAGAACCCAATCGCGCACGTCGGCATAACCGTTTCAGAGTTTTCGTGGTTTTCTTCGAAACCTTGGGTTTCCATGCGTAAATACGGGTTAGGTTCCCTTAGAAAGACCCCCACGGAGGGCACGCCCCCTAGGGCCTATATCCCAGCAGTAGATAATCGGCCTTCAATAATCAACCCAACCCAACCCGTAACTTGGAATTTATCCCTAAAGAGGGATACTTTCTTTTTTGAAAGTTTTGGTATTTTTGCGGCCAACTATTAGCAGAAGTTTTTACCCTTATAATTATATAAATTTAATACAATGATTTTTAATATTTTGTAGCAGATAAAGATTAAATTAATTATCTAATGCATTTAAATTATCCATAGGCTTACTTCAAATGTATAATAAGCAAATTAAATTTTGATTTTTTTCTTACTACAGTTTTAAATTGATTAGGTACTGTATACGTATATAACATTATTAAAATTTTGCTAATTTTGGACTCCCTCCTCCCTTATGATATCGTTCGTCGCCCCCCCCCCCCCCGTTGATATCGTTATCGACGTCCAAAAATTCTCTTCGTTTTCGAATTTTTGCTTATTTTTATACATTTGCAGTGACATACAGATATTGTTATCCATTTATTTGTCATATACTTTACGAATTCAAATGAATTAGAAGTCAATAAAATGTCAATATTATACATGAAATAAATTTATATGAAATAACATGTAAAAGCGATAGTTACTATTTACAAGTATTTAATAACAGTTTATTGTAACATAATTAATTCAATAGTAATACAGTAAACTCTGTCTAAGACGGAATCGATCGGGACTGAGAAAAGTTTCCGTGGTAGACACTGTTCCGGCTTATGCAAAAAAGCTCCCCTACCCCCACCCCAAAAAACTCGATGATGATCTTTCATTGATTTTCCTGACTCGAAAATCGGTTGAAAACTGAAATTCGGAAAGATCTTTTGCCTTTATAGATAAATGAGAAACGCTATTCAATTTCTTAGTACTGCTGTAATACATGCGAATTGAAAGTTTACACACACACAAAAAAAAAAAACAATAAATAAATAAATAAATAAATAAATAAACTTCGCGAATGAGACAGAACACTATAACTTTGAATTTGAGTACAACCTTAAAGTATAATATATTGTACTTTCGGAAATATATATTTTGATAAATGTTCGTTCTACTAGAAATATTAACTTTTAAATGCAAATTTGCATATGAAAAAATGACATAAGAATAAATTCCTTAAAATTTAATCAGTTTCTGTTCTTTTGAATTAACTTTTTCAAAATGTTACGGAATTTAACTAACATGCTCGACATTGAGTATTTAACTTATCAGTTTTAAAGTTTAATAAACAAAATGCCTTTCATTTTTAAACTGTCCCTTTTCCGCCTTATGCAAAATTTAGGTTCCGGTGGGACTTTAAAATCCTTTCCGTTTTCGCGTTAGACAGATTCCGCCTAATGCAGCATGAATTAATGTAACTTTCTATGGGTTCGCCGGGACTTGAAAAATTTTCCGCGGTAGACAGATTTCCGGCTTATATAGAGTCCGCCTTAGACAGAATTTACTGTATTGTGTTCTTGCACTTCTCTCTGCCCGGGGAGGGTAAAAAAGCAGAACTTCTTATAAAAAAGAAAAAAAAAACAGTGCACAACATTCTTTCTCTTTTTTTATTGGTACACGCAAATATCATTTCAAACATTTTACTCCTGGTTTCGCCAACAGCGCATAGGGCAGAAGAACAGGAATACAGAGCATTGAGGAATTCTATATTTTGAAAGGAAATGGCTTTATAAACAATCAATGGCTTTAAAAAAAAACTAAAATCTTTAACAACTTTTAGCTTTTTCTGGTTAAAATTCGCACAAAATGTGATCTATGCTTACAATTAATGGCTTTAATATTAAATAATAGCTTTGTTTTTTCATAACGACATATAAGAATAAAAAGAAAGAAAAGTAACAGACTATTTTGATGGGTAGAAAATGTTGCAGAAAAAAGGAAAGTTTGGTTAGATAAAAAATGATAACGATATCAACCCTCCCCCTCCTCTTAGAACTATCTTACGCAGAGCTGCCACGTGCGACTATTTTTCTATTTTATTGGCACCACTATTTAAACACAAAAACAAATTTTGTATTATATTTTTTTTGCACTTATTTTGCACTTATTTTGTATGGAACTAGGGGGCGCTGCCCCCTACGAGCTATGCTCGTCAACCCCCGTTCAGACACCGCAGACTCTAAAAGCGCGCTAATTTGATCGGCTTAAAAAATATTTCGGAAGATTGAATTATAAGTTTAAAAACAGTGGCGATCTCCCTATAAACGGGTTTCTATTCATTTCTCTTTGATTGGGGAATTTTAAAGCCAAATCAGCGGCTGTTAAATGATACAATGGCTGTTTCCGTCTTTGATTAAATAAAATCAGTTGACATTTCAAAATAAGCTAATATAAAATGAATTAAATAAACAGAGTCTTTGACTCCCGGTATTTTTTAGCAAAGCGAAAAGAAAGTTTTTTTAAAATGATACTTTAAATGTATCGGTTTTAATCTGACGTAATTTTCACTAAACTTTTCTTTCTCCTTTTACTATTCACGTGAAAATAATTTTGTTAGAAATAAAATATAATTCCTTTATCCTAATAAAAATAGTTGAAAATATCATCTTAAAATATTACATAAATATCTCGCTCAATTTTTAAATTTAAACTGTTTTGCAATATTATTTTTTGTTCATTTTACGTAATGTGTAATGTGACGTAAATGTGACGTAATTTCTCCTATTTAAGACTTCTAACGCATGTTAATGATTTTATTATTTTACAACATTCTTTCACTTTTAAAATTCACGTGTAATATGGTTTTTATGATAATTCTCAATGAGTTCCTGCTTTTTATATTTTCTCGTTTAAAATAGTCACGTGTAAAATAAATTTTTAATTTGAAGCAAATATTATTATTTGCACTGTTTATACAGTTGGCAACAGTTTAAATTAATACCATTTTCTAAAATGTGTAAAAAAAATCTTTCGAAATGCTGAAAATTTGAATTTAAAATAGAAATAAAACCTCAAAAAATGAGTCAAATTAATAAACTGAGTGCAGTCTGCACACCGGGAAATTCTGACGCATAAAATGATCTAAAAATGATTAAATTCCGATGTACAGTTTTTGCGCCTATAAAACTTTTTAAATGGAACGATTTTCTCCAACTTTAGCATTAAATATCTTTTTAAATATTTCTTCGATTTGAAAACTGTCTGCATCAGCGTGTTTATCAAACATTTCTCTATAATTCCACCGATTTTCATATTTTCGTATGCAATATTTTGCTTAACATTAACGAAGAAAGACCTCCGGTCACAAAAAATTCAAAACCGGCGGTGGCGTTGACAGCGGTAGCTACATTTTTGTAGAATAGAGAGATGTTATCAAAGGGCTTTGAATGTTATCGAACATTTCTGGTTTGAAAAAGTGGTGCGATTTAGAGTTAAAAAATAGTCCCTTGTGGCAGTACTGCTCAGGATATCATCTACCAGACCACCCCTCCCACTTAAAGTGATAACGTTGCATAGTCACAGCCCCTTATTTTTCAAATTCTAGAGTCTCAATAAGTCAAACAAAAATATATTTCCTATGACAAGAAACTCTGGTGAATAATCTCAATGAGTCTAATATTTTTTATTCGCCTTTTGAATTTGGTTTATCAAGTCTCTAATATAATTATAGTTTAATTCTAGAATAAATGGTAACACATTTAACGAAATTGGGGTTAGCTATAAAATCATTGTGAAATTCCCAGCCATTAATTCATACTGATCAAATGAGTTTTAGTTAAAATCCTTCTTAATTAGATATTATTTAACGGTTACCGCTGAGATAAATAACTTTTAACCAGTGTTGCCAGTGGGCTACTTTTTTGAAATAGTAAATTTCCCCCTATTTAATGAAATATTAATTAAGGAGAAAACAAGGGGAATCTTACCATTTCAGAAAAAAGGTACCACTCAAGAAATCTGAATTTAAAAAAAGTAGCCCACTGGCAACACTGCTTTTAACCCTTTGACGGGCAAGCAATTGCATTTGTGTAATGCTGAATTCCCACCGGAAATTCAGAAGAAAAAAAAATTATTTCGAGAAAAGGAAAAGCAATTTTCCACCTGAACAATGGAACAATGTGAGCAGGTGTTTGGATTCCCTAGTTGCGTAGCAACTGTACATCCAGGCTATAAATAGTTCGTGTTACAATGCAATGAAAGCCTTAGAAAAAAAGAAAGTTTAAGCGCGGCTATAGCCACATAAAAAGTAGAAGTTAAGAAGATAGACAATTTGAAAAAAATGTTAGTATAACAATGAGAAAAAAAAAAGTTCCATATGATCCTACTAAATGTCCATGACAGGCGAAAAAGCTATCAAAAGGAATACCCAACATAAAAAAATAGACTCAATTCAGAGACCATACATTAAGTTTATCATTAGAAAAAAAGTTAAACACTATGCGAACAAAATAGAAAAATAAGAAAAAAATTTACATATTTACAAGAGAGTTTAAGATAAAGCAAGGAAAAATATTTACAATAAAATAAAAAGCTACAATGAGAAGAGTTCCTACTAACTAAACAGAGAATCGCATAAGCCGAGGGGAACAAACGACAGCAAGAGGACGGCGTCCACCCAGTCAAGTAAATTGAAGGTGAATAAAACACAAGATGATAAGATAATGCAAGATAAACAAGAGAAAAGCATAGTATGCAATTTAAGAGTTTTTTTTTTATTTTTAAAACAAACAGCACAAAACAGAAAGAAGGCAAAAAGTTTAACAAGAGAAGAGCTTAATCTTCAGTAATGTTGAGTTGATTTGCAAGTTTATCAAATTCGGTTAAAATAACCATCAATTTTTGCATCGGATTAACGAATTTTTTAGATTGAGTTGAGATGTTCTTTATACATTTTAAGAATTTAGTGATTTGTAAGACTTGCTTGACTTCATTGAAAGTATTAAAAATATTTTTTATGTCATTTGAGTAATTTGTAGTAATATTGGAATTTTCTATAGTAGTGGAGGAATGAGTGTATGCGGTATTGCTATCGTTAATTTCAGAGTTTAACATTTCATTACTGGTTGAGGGTTCAGAGACTTTAGTTTTTTTTTTTTAGTGTAATTAAAATCCTTAAATATATCAGCTAAAATTTGGGCTTCTTCGGAGAGATTGCTGACGCTATTACTTGAAAATTTATGGTTCTGTTTATTTTCTAATCTATACGGATTTTTAGGACAACCGCGGAAATTCGCGGAGTGCCCAAGTCCACAATTGGCGCAAGTTGGTTTAATACGACACTTGTGCTTGCAGTCTGTACTTAGATGTAGATCACCGCATTTAACGCATTTAGCGTCAAAGCCGCATACCTCTGAGGCATGCCCGTACCCCTGACATTTGTAACATTGTTTTACACGATTTTTGCTAGTAAAATACAGTTAAGTTTGTTACAAAAATATAATGTATAACATTAATTTGATAAATTTCCTCAAAGTTCTTACGAGGTATAACATTTACCACCCCGCCCCCCACAAAGTTCTAAAAATAAAAGTTAATTATTTTTTTCTGGTACAAACCTTAATTAAACTTGGAACGGGGGGAAATATTCTACACCGGGAGCCGGCAGCACAGACAACCATCTCATCGAGTTGGAGGCTGAAATTCCAGAATTAGCTAAAACTCTAGTGCTTTAGTCATCCAACTAACACCAGCCACTTTTCTGATTTCGTCACTCCATCTTACTTGAGGTCGTCTTCTTGGTCATTTTACATATCTGGGATACCACTGTAGGGTATTTGTGCTCCATTTATTACCTTGTCTTCCAGCAATGTGCCCAGTCCATTTCCATTTTAACCGTTTAATTTTTTTAATGATGTCAAAAACTTTCGCCTGACTTCTTATCCAAGTTATTTTCTTTCTGTCTCTTCTAGTTATGCCTAGCATATATCTTTCCATACTTCCCTGTGTTGTTTGTAATCTTTGTGCCATCCGTTTTGTTAGCGTCCATGTTTCTGCTCCATAAGTTAGTGCAGGCAATACACATTGGTTAAACACCTTTCGTTTCAAATAAAGAGGCATGTTACTCTTCAGAATAATGTTGTTCTTCCCAAAAGCACTCCATCCATTTCTTATTCTTCGATTGATTTCATTCATGATACTATTATCCAATGATACTTCCTGTCCAAGGTATACATAACTTCTTTAATCTCAGTGCTGTTGTAGACGATTTTCTTTATTGATGCAAATGAATTGAACATCACCTTAGTCTTTTCCAAATTTATTTTTAATCCCACATTAATGCAAGCTTCTGCCAAATCTTTTAGCATAATTTCCAGTTCTTCAGGGCTGTTACTGAAAATTAAAATGTCATCAGCGAACCGGAGATGACTTAAATATTCCCCATTTATTCTAATCCCATTGTTTTCCCAATCCAGCTTCTTGAAAATATTTTCTAAGACAGCAGTAAAAAGCTTAGGCGAAAAGGTGTCTCTTTGTCTTGCCCCTCTTCCAAGCTTAATCTTCGCTTTTGCTTTGTCCAAACGGATGGTTGCTGTTGCTTTCTTGTAAATCTTTTTAATGATATTGATGTAAGGTTTGTCTATACCAATGTCTTCCAGAGATTCTATTACTAGTGATGTGTAGACCGAATCAAATGCTTTTTCATAATCAATAAAGGCAAGGCAGAGAGGTCAATTATATTCCTCACGTTTTTCTATGAGTTCCCTTACTGTTTGGATATGATCCATTGTGCTGAATCCACTTCGGAATCCTGCTTGTTCCCTTGGTTGAGCTGAGTCCAGAGCTGATTCAAGTCTTGTCGTTAAAACTTTGGTGAAAATTTTGTAAATCTCTATATATATATACAGGGTGTTTCTAAACTCATGGAACAAACTTTAAGGGTAGGTAGAGCACACAGTAACAATCATTTATTGTATAGGAATGTATAGGACCAAGTGACGCATTAAGGTAAAAATACCAGGGGGGCAATTAGGGCCCATTTTTTAATTTTCAAAATTTCTCATTCATACCAGAAAATTTTTATGCTATCCTTTTGTTGACATTTCATAATTACTTAACAATAAAATTCTTCTTTGAAAAATTTTGGTATGAAATCAAAATTTTTGAATTAAAAAAAAAGCGCTAAACTGCCAAACTTATCAAACGAAATACATGAATAAAAAAGATAAAATGTTTATTTACAATGTAGTTTACAAGTAAATAATAAAGCATACAATAATATTACAATAAGTGTTCAAAATTGCGTCCACCAACTATGATACATGCTTCGCAGCGTCGGTGGAACGATTGGCGTACACTTCTAAAGATGTCAGGCATTTCCCGCACACGTGCAGCAGCTTCGGATATGCGAGATACTAGATTTTCGGCTGAGTTAACTGGAGTCTCATAAACAAGACTCTTCAGATGTCCCAATAAAAAGACATCAAGGCTCGATAAATCGGGAGATTGCGGTGGCCAAGGAACTGGTCCACCACGCCCAATCCACCGCGTCCCAAATGTGGCATTCAGGTGACTGCGCACATGAGTTGTGAATTGTACGGGTGCTCCATCATGTTGAAACCACATCCGGTTACGAATGGCGATCGGAACATCTTGCAAAAAATAAGGTAATAGCGACCATCCAGCTTCTTTGGTAGTAGGTATGGGCCTATTAACAATATCAGCCCACAAATTCACAGAAAATCGTTGTTGATAAGCATGTGACCGCGTTGCATGTAGATTATTGGTTACCCAAAGATGGAAATTGTGCGCATTAAATACACCCTCGCGTGTAAATACTGCCTCATCTGTAAATAGAATATGAGCAGTAAAGTCTGGTTGCAATACATGTTGCTGCAAAACTCACTGGCAAAAGTTCAACCGCAGAAGATAGTCTTCCGGATTCAAATTTTGTACGCGTTGAAAACGGAAGGGATGAAATCGATTTTCATTTAACAATCTCCAAACGGTCGGATGACTCACACCTAAATTCCGTGAAACAGCTCTTGTACTTGATTCGGGCCTTTCACTCACAAAATTCAAAATAATTTATTCCAGGCTTGCACTCTTTCTCGCCCAGTTTCCTGTCTGAAGATGTGGAAAGAACCTGTTTCAGAAAGTTGACGGTGTAAGCGCTGAAACATTCTGTGATCAGGCATTCTTCTGCGAGGAAACTGCTACTGACACATTCGTAGGGTAGCTCTGGCGTTGCCATTTGCACGACCATACATGAAATGCATGTCAGCTTTTTCGGCATATGTAAAGTTTTCCATGACGAACGATAGCACAATTAAAAATAGCGATTTCTTCTACTTGAATGCATGGTATTGAACGGCGACCAGTCACTACTGCCCTCTTACCGCCAGTGGAATCAACCAAAAATTCCATTTCTATTTCAAAAAATTTCTATTTCTATTTTCAATTCAAAAAGTTTCGATTTCATACCAAAAGTTTTCAAAGAAAAATTTTATTAATAAATAATTATGAAATATCAAGAAAAGGATACCGTAGAAATTTTCTGGTATGAATGAGAAATTTTGAAAATTAAAAAAGAGGCCTAATTGGCCCCCTGGTGTTTTTACTTTAATACGACACTTGGTCCCATACATTCCTATACAATAAATAATTGTTACTGTGTGCTCTACCTATCCTTAAAGTTTGTACCGTGAGTTTAGAAACACCCTGTATATATATTAAATGAAGGCATCTATTTCAGCGTCAATTCTTATTTCTTGCTGAAAGATCAAGCTACTTCCAAAACTATTTAGCACTCTATTGAAATCACTTGAGTATTTCGAGAAAAAACAGAAAACATTTGCTTAGTAGTTGCATTTAATTTTTACGTGAAAGTAACTAACAGAAGATAGTGGAATATCAAGGTATAAAAAAGAAAGAAAACGTCTATGCTACGCACAGATTACGACACATTTTGCAATTGGATCAGAGTATTTTTGCTGAATTTTATTCTCTGACATGGTGAAAACACAATAAAATTTTCGCTTACATAGGATAATTATGATACTTATTTGAGAGGTTCACAACCATAGTAGACCAAGTCCATTTTGAAAAAAAAAAAAAAATTAGATTGTCCATTTAGAGATGCATAAAATCTGTTTTATCTACTCGCACAGTCAACCAAGTCTGTTTTCAGAAACTTTATCATATATGTTATCTGTTTACAGATTTGGTTTTCTGTGAGTGTGGATAAAGCAGATTTTATGTACCTTCTATGGACTATCTAACTTTTTTTCAAAATGAACTTGGTCTACTATGGTTGTAAGCTCCTCATTTATCGACTGGCAATTAGAAACGACTAATTGACTGTCTCATGGACTATACCATTTATAAAATGAATGAATAGTAAGAATATATGAATTGAATAGTACACAAAATGAGTACATTCGATAGATTTCAGACAATGAGACAATCTTTAAACATCAGTAAAGCTATTTGATTACGATTAACGGGTCTCAGGACTCTTAAAGCTTTAAAATTTTCGAAATTTTAATTTTTTTAGATGTTAAACTCCTATCTTTTCTGAACATTTTGATATAATTGTTTCCTTGAAATTACCATTAGAACAGAAGTTATGGATTTTAGAATTATACACGTTCAATAGCTGAAGCGTTGTTTCGTAAATTTGAAGCCATTTTTCTCCAAATGACGTTTTTGGGTATAAAGCGCACGATATCTCAAAAACTTCTGAATATTTTTTCATGAAAATTTCAAAACATATGTTTCATGTTAGTTTGTATAAACAGGACCTAAAATTTCCTTTTTATTGTTCAAAACAATATTTTTTTAGGCGATTAAACTGTTGAAATTTTCTAAATTTTGCATTAGCTAATACAACTTTGAATTAAAATTATAAAAAAGCTTTAAATACAAATTTATTTAGGTTCAGGGTAATTATTATAATCTGAAGTATAAGTAGGCACCAAAATTTTCATTCTAGTTGCAATACTTATTTTGTAATCGTGCGCATAAGCTGTTATGCCGATTTTTTGCTCGTCAAATGTCTAACAGTTTGGAGCCCCCTGTAAATGTTAATTCTGTATCTTACAATTTTTTAAATACATGAAATGAAAGAACACACTTATATATTTTATTCCAATTAAAATTATGTCTTAAAATTAAATACATTTTAAGATATTAAATGTTGAAAATGCTCTTTTTTTTCATGTTTTTCCAATTTTAAGAGTCCTGAGAAACCCTTAACATTATTAAAGTAATCGTAATTTTGTTCTAAAAATTGAAAAAAAAAAAAAAAAAAAAAAAAAAAAATTCGGACCCGAAACAGTTAAACACTCATTTTTACATTTACAAGGAAAATATTCATTTGAAAAATTTATGTACTATGTATAAATTTTTATGCAAACAGCTAACTGTTCACGTACAGTTTTTGATTGGATACGCTCATTATGATTTCTTTTTTTAAAAAACATGCTCCATATTGTGGTGGCCCTGTGTATATTACATTTGGATTAAAACTGCCACTTTTATTTGAGGGGCTCGCGACTAAAATAGACCAAGTCCATTTTGAAAAAAGTGGTGAGAGGTTGTGCTCTCGAAGCTGGTAGACGGGAGGTGCTGGGTTCGAACCCAATCGCGCTCGTCGGCCTAATCGTTCGGAGTTTTCGTGGTTTTCTTCGAGCCATGGAATTCCATGCGTAAATACGGGTTAGGTTCCTTTAGAAAGACCCCCACGGAGGGCACTCCCACCCTCGGGCCTATATCCCTAGAGTAGATAATCGGCCGTCAAAAATCAACCAACCATTTTGAAAAAAAATGATATAGTCCATTTGGAAAGTGCATAGAATCTATTTTATCCACTCCCACAGTGAACTAAGTTTGTTTTCATACACTTTCTCATACTATATGGCATCTATTTACAGACTTGGTTCACTGTGGGAGTGAATAAAACAGATTTTATGCACGTTCTAGATGGAATATATGAATTCTTTTCAAAACGGACTTGGTTGTGAGCACCCTTATTTATAAATTCCTCGAAGATAATCTTTACAAAAACAATACTGTATAGGGACAGCTTTTTTTTGCGTTTTCTATAAAAATATTTTGTGTTATAAATTTATATATGTATAAAATCTCTGAAAAAGCAGTTTACAATCTTAATGTTAATTTTAATGACAATCATAATATTATTGTTTTATTTTCAAATAGTTTTATTTCCATTGGTGGGCGCAGCAACAGCGGGAAACTGAGTATCATTATTTTCTTTTGTAAGTGATAGTGTGAAGATGCTCTAAGTACTACCAATTTCCTAAAGTAATTTTTGCCTTGCTTTATCGGACAAAATCTTGTGATTAAATAAAGTGAATAATATTTCTTTAATATAGTGGTATTTGGCAACGTCACTGATAAGCGGAGGCACGGTCAAATGGCCGCTATCGAGCAGAACAATGTTGTAAGAAAATGACTCCCCCTTACACACGGTGATATATGGATGGGCGTGGCTAACTATAAGTCTCAACTCCCAATCGGGCTGTGCTAAAGGTGTCCACACATCATATTCAAAGACCTTCGGCATTGTTCAGAATTTTGTTTCAGATGAAAATGAATTTACATATGCTTATCTGTGAATATTTCTATTTCATTTACTTCAAAACTGTGAACATCTATATTATATATACGATTGCAGATAATTTTCTTTTTCATAAGCCTTTTTTTTCCCCTACGTAATTGGGTTTCAATGTGTATTTTTATTTGATTTACTTCAAAACAGTGAACATTTATGTAAGATATACGATTGTAGCTAATTTTCCTTTTTCAGATACTATCTCCTTTTATTTTACTTTTCTTCTTGAATAATGAACACTATTGGCTATTTCCATGCGAACTTGTCATGTCTGTCACACAGCTGAAAATCACTAAGCTTGTTGGCCACCGTTCTTTTCGAAAAGTTTGCTTCGCCTTATTCAATTGATGAGATATCTCCGATAAAGTAAGTCACATTTTTCCGTTCTAAAATACTGGTAACCAAAAATCGTAGTATGTGATAGGCATGACTAGTTCGCATGGATATAGCCTATTATAATAATTTTGATATCCATATTCTGACCATGTGCGATACTTTTATTGGGTTTAAGAGGATTCTTTGTTTTTGGTTTTAATTTTTTAATTTTAATCGCGGTTATTGGTTTAGTTTTTATTTAGAATGTTTTCCAGTTGTCAAACTAAGTTTTTAGCGACATTTCTAGCACGAAAAAATTGTTCTGCCATTTTTTTTTAAATTTTGTGATAAATATTTATTTATTGGAATGAAAATTAAATATCTTTATTATTATTCTGTAACACGTTGGCTGAAAATCCTTTGTTAGAGGAAATAAAGCTCGTTTTATACACATTTCTTCTTTAAGATGTAATGTAATTTACGTATATGTAACATAAAATTCGGAAAAAAGCAATACTTCACAGTTCTTAGGAAAGACGTGTAAGTTTGTGTTAATTGCACAATTCTTAACGTTCGATGAAAAAGAAAAGTTGTTCTTTATTACTTTACATTATTTGAACTTCTTAGAAGTGTTATTTTTTATGAATTGCATATAAGTGACATTTGCGAAATTTCATATTAGTATGACTTTTTAATACAAGGTCCAATTTTAATATACATTACATAAAGAGAATTAGTGGAGAGCATACAGTGGAATACGACTTATACCCCCAGTAGTTATAGAATCTGGTGTATACCGTCTGCCTATTCTGTATTGTATAAGTATGCATAACATTTTCGTATGCATTTGGACGAATTTACGTAAATATGAATTAAAACGAATTATTACTGCATTTAATAAAATATGATAGAACTCATATTTTATTCTTTCCTTTTAAATAAGTTTTATTAATTCACCTTTGGGTAGTAATTGAGCTAAAAATGCTGTTAAAGTTTCTATTTTTTTCTCTCATTAATCTTGATTATTTCTGTCTCAATAGCTTTAACAAATGTAATAACAAAATATCCTAGATTGTCAAAATTAAAATAAAATTATGTAAAAGAAAAGAAAAGAAAAGAAATTCATAATGGCGGAAAAATATTACAGAGCTTTTTTTTATAATATTTTACGTAAATTTTAGTACGTCTTTGAGTTCTCATCAAAATCTCATTTAAATATGTATGCTGAAGAAACTTCAGCTACATAACGTATAACGTACTAAAAAACTTACATAAAGTATTAAAAAACTATTAGGCAGATTCTGAACTAGCGTTATGTATAGTGTTGCCAGCTTGGAGATTTTGTCCCCATTTTGGGAACAAGTAATTCGTGGGGAAATGTTTGGGTACTATGAACAGTTTTGGTGAAAAACTTGGGGAATTTTTTTTCACTATTTCAGGTAAAGTTTACTTTTTGTCATCTGACAACACTGAATCTGTCTCGAACTCGACTTTGATTTGGAAAACAAAATAAAATACAGATATCAATCATTATTCTCGTGGTCGTGCTCATCATGTACAACATTATAGTTTACACGTATCGCAGGTACATCACGACCTGCCCTGGACTACTCCCACCTGAATTTACAGATCACTAGGTGCACTAGATTTTCCCAGTCCTGGGGGACAGACACACATATGCACATTTATTTTATTAGTATAGATTTATACAATAGAAATACAAACAATTTTATAACTTTTTTTTTGTTCGAGGCTGGTGAATTTGTGGTTCATGGAATGACATTAGAGCTTTTTGCAAGACATGCAATATTGCATATTACAATCGCAATGCTACGTTTATAACTGAACATTACCCAATGAATGCAGCAGACCCCCTACTTCTTGATAAATAATAACTTTTAAATAAGTTTTAAGGTAACCTTAAAACCTTAAGGTAAGCTTTAAGGTAACTACAAAAACCTTAAAAATCAATTTTTTTATTTTTTTGTAAATTTCACTTTAAATATTATTCAAGGGTACATTATATGCTTTATGACATGCATTTATCAATTTATCACAAAAAAAAAAAAAAAAAAAAAAAAAAAAAATTGAGAAAAAAATGGAATTTTACGCGTCGTTTTAGAAATCTTCGAAATGCCCCCTGCGCCTTCCATAGCAATGAAAAAAATCCCCAATATTTTTTATGAAAGTTTGGTTTATATATATAAATGAAACTGCGCATCGAATTTTATATATTTGAATATAAAGTAAAAAAAAAAAAAAAAAAAATCAAAAAATGTTGATTTTTTTTTTTTACTTTTATATTCAAATATATAAAATTCGATGCACAGTTCAGGGCTCGCACCGTTCCTAAAATTTTCGCACTTTGCTACCACTAAATTAAAACAATAATCTTTGTTGTACATTTCTATTATAAACGTTAAAGGATTCTACCACGGATTCTTATTTAAAATACTGGTAGCAAAGCGCGAAAATTTTAGGAACGGTGCGAGCCCTGACAGTTTTATTAAACCAAACTTTTATAAATTAACTATAAATTGATCGTTCAGCAGTGAATAAAAATAACAAATTTTGTGTTTTTGCAATAAAAAAAAAACAAAAAAAAAACCCATATATATACTAATAAAGCAAAGTTTCTCTCTTATATATATAAATAAATAAGTAAATCTATACTAATAAAAGAACACATCGCTCTGTACGTCTGTCTGTTCGCGATGGCTAGCAAAATCTACGGCACGTACAAGGCTCAAAATGTTTGTGAGGCTAGCACAAAATGTCTCATGATGCACCTGAGCTTCAGAATTTTAAAATTCAAATAATTAGTTGAGAAATTAGTTTAAAACTCCAAATGAAAAGAATATGAAAGTATTCACAATTCAACAAAAGCATAGCTTTTTATCAAACCGCTGAATATTTCTTCGAAAAGTTGAAGAGAGGGCGAGGGTTTAACAGAAAACAGCACTGCCATGGCTATAAATGTACTGGTCTTTTTTAAATAAAGGGCTGTATCTTAAATTCTACTGGAATTAAAAACTCGAAAATTGCACAGCCAGATGCAGAAAAAATTGCCCTTTTAGGAATTCTAAAATTTATTCTCATATTCCTGTACATAGTTCAAAAATCCATTAAAAGTCCATTTATAAAATCTCTTTTATTTCCTTTCAAAGAAACCCTTGATTTTTGAGAAATTTTTCATAGCGAAAGCAGGTGTTTTGAATAGCAGACTGGCTGGCGGGTAGTGGCATTTATAGACGACCTGTAAAGTTTTTCAAATATTGAATTTATAGATTTAATTTTTATGCACCCGGATGTAGAATTTTTTGGTGATTTCAGATATGTAAATTTCTTCACAGTCGCTCAATTACAACCTTAGATATTAATTATTATTTCATTAGTTGGATGATTACTTCCATACTCTCAATTTAAAACCAAGTTTTTCGAAATCATAAATGATTTTTATACTAGTATTATTTGATGCCGTCAAATTTTATAAAAAAACACCATTTAAAGATTTTAAAGTTATGCATCTAACCCTATCTTTAATCGCTGTTTAATAATATCGAAATTTTATAAAAAAATTGATCCTTAAGTTTACGTTTTATAAAAAAATGGATTTAAAAAAAAAGAAAACACATGCTGAAACGCGAATTTGTTAAGAGTAAGAAAACCCATGAAACGATCGATTTGGAACTTTCAGGTAAATTATAACACATAATAAAGATTTTAAAGAGTAGGGGAGATCAAATTTCGGGGGGGGGGATGAAATAAATTTTTTCAGGTAGGAGGGGCGATCAAATATTTAAATTCGTACCGTTTTCTACCGTTTTAGATGCGATTTTAGACAGAGCTTGGGGATAATTTTACTTATTTGTTGTAAAACTTTCAGATAGTTTATAACACGTAATATAGAGTTTAAAGAGTAGGGTGTATCAAATTATGGAGGGGGGGGAGGGATCAATAATTTTTATTTATTTTGGCGTGATCAAATATTTAAAACTGTACCGTTTTAGATGCTGGTTTTTGACAGAGCCCTGAGATAAATAATACTTATTTAATATAAAATTGCAAAAGTGTACTCACCCCTATTTTCAAATAGTAATTTCAACAAACATTTTAAATTCTTGGTAATAAAAATTTTTTAGGGGGGCGCGATCAAATATTTAAAACCATACCATTTTCTACCGTCTTAGATGCAGATTTTTGACAGAGCCTTGCGATAAATATTACTTATTTAATATTAAATTTCAAAACTGTACTTACCACTGTTTTCAAATAGTAATTTCAATAAATACCTTAAATTCTTGCTTAAGTCCGCCACTCCCTTTACTAATGTATATATGGGTAGGTTGTTTAACGGAGTTTCGTTCAGAAACAGTTTTATTAAGAAAGTGTTCGCCTCCTGGTGGTGGAATGTGGGACTAAAAGATTCGAGAATTATTTTCTTTTTTCTTTTCTTCTTCTTCTTCTTCTTCTTCTTTTTTTTTTTTTTTTCAAGATTTTGCAGTGCGTGCGCAGCACGCCTGCTAAACGGTACTGTAGGCAGCGGGGACCCGTTTCGAGGTTCATTCGGTTCCAGATTGCCTCTTTTTTGAGATTTTGCAGTACAAATTTCAGGTTCATCTAAGAAAATTATTCTGGGTCCGGGCAACGCCGGGCGGCTCATCTAGTAAATAAATAAATATATTCAAGGATGAGAGCGCTTCGGCCCAAATGACCGATTGCTAACACTAAATTTTAATAGTATTCCCAGATAGCACGAACATTAGCAGCAAGTTTGATTTTTTCTGATATTATCTTACCATGACAAATTTGAATTGAGAAACTCGCAACAAATCTCCCGCAAGGTACACCATCACCCACTTGCATGAGTAGTTTGTTGTGAAACTGATGGCAAGACTGTCTTTAATTCACGAAAGTGACGAAAGCAAAAAATGTCTCTGTTGAGAGAATAGACAGTCACCAGATACGCAGAAATTGCAGAAGTTTTATTCGGTTGGCACTGCTTTTTTTAAACGCTATACTTATGAAATACCAAAAAAGTCTCGCACTGCAGAGTACAAATTTTACCCTAACTTGTTTATGGTGGTAAAAACGATGCATGCACCTTAACAAGGCAAGCATCAATACACCTGATCAGGTCTATGGACCCCTTCGAACGGGTTAAACTTATAGTATATCAGTTGTAAACTGTTAATGTGGCATGGAAAGATTACTACTTTGCAGTACTTTTTCATTACTTGTTTGCCATTAATTTGCAATAAATTTGATATAGCATGAATTTAACTTGCACGAGAAGTTAGCTGCAAGTTCAAAGTTCGGTGACATCGGACGTTTGCATTATCTTGCTGCAGTCTTGTTATGAACTGTCAGTCTTGTCATGCTGAGTTTGCTGAACTTTGCAGGTTAAAGTAAGACTTCTGCAAATATTCTGCTAACTAAAAATGCTATGTGGGTTTCTCGCCGTATTTAATGACAGAATTTCTGATATAATAAAGCAAAGAACACTATTAAAATTCAGTGGTGAAAATCAACCATTTGGGTCGGAGCGCTCTCATCCCTGATATATATATATATATATATATGTATATATATATATATATATATATATATTTCTCTTTTTCTTTTTTTTTTAAATATTTACGTATGTATTGAAGCGTCAATTCTTACTCCTCCTTACACATGGTGATCTATGGGTGGGCGTAGCTAAATATAAGTCTCATCTCCTAATTGGGTTGTGCTAAAGGCGTCCACACATCGCATTCAAAGACCTTCGGCATTGTTCAGAATTTTGTTTCAGATGAAAATGAGTTTACATTTGATTATCTATGTGTATTTTTATTCCATTTACTGCAAAACTGTGAACATTTATATTATACATACGATTGTAGCTAATTTTCCTTTTTCATAAGCTTTCCCCCCCCCCCCCTTCCTACGTAATTGGTTTTCAATGTGTATTTTTATTTGATTTACTTCAAAACAGTGAACATTTATGTAAGATATACGATTGTAGCTAATTTTCCTTTTTCAGAAACTATCTCCTTTTATTTTACTTTTCTTCTTGAATAATGAACAAACACTATTATAATAATTTTGATATTTATATTCTGACCATTTGCGATACTTTTATTTAAATGTATGGGTTGAAGAGGATTCTTTGTTTTTGGTTTTAATATTTTAATTTTAATCGCGCTTATTGGTTAGTTCTTATTTAGAATGTTTCCAGTTGTAAAACTAATAGTTGTTGAGCCAGGGGCTCATGTGGTTTCATGTCAGCGGACTTTGTATACCAAATATTTTTAGATTCACCACAACATCAGTATGACATTTATCCGTGATACTTTCAAAACCAGAATAGCTTATGTGCGCTATATTGGAAAATAGCCGCCGTCGTTGAGCTAGGGATTAGTGTGGTTTCATGTCAGCGGACTTGGTAAACCATACATTTTTTGATTCACTACAACATCAGCATGACATTTACCCATGATACTTTTAAAACCTGGGTAGCTAATGGGCACCATATTGGAAAATGGCCACCGTCGTTGACCCAAGGGCTCGTGTGGTTTCATGTCATCGGACTTGTTAAACCATACATTTTTTGATTCACCACAGCATCAGAATGAAATTTATCCGTGGACGCCAGATTGGAAAATCGCCGCCGATAAACAGGATGATCGGAAAGCTTTTCTTGGTTTTGCATGCTATTAAATTAATAAGGCGATTGAAGATACAATAAATAAAGACATGCCGGAATCAAAAGGTACAAGGAAGTTCACTCAAAGACCTGCGCACTTGAGAGATATTTCTGATATGAGAGCAGCACATTTCTTCATGATTGGTTAAAAAACAAACAAGAAAAAAAAATAGTTTTTTAGAAAAATCTGTTCTACATCCAGATCTCTCTTTGAGCAGGATCCAGAAGGACGAACGTGATATCTCAGATTCACAGAACATGATTATCAATGAATGGATAAATCTAGATATGATAATAAAATCAACTGGAGCAATGGCAAATCTAGAAATTGTCGAAGACATGGTCAAATCTTATGAGGTGGGTGAAGAAGTTTATCAAATTTTCAGGAGAGAACATCTGTCTGAAGAGTCAAAACCAGAAGGGTTTTTCAAACCTCCAGAGAAAAAGAAGCTAAAGACAATTTCTGACTTAAAAAAGAAACAGAGAGTAAAGTTTAATAAATAAGAGTTTGTTGTCAAGGCAGAAAGTAATATGTTTCCTCAGAAGACGATCATTGCTGAGCGAAGAAATTTAGATATGGGAACTGTCTTTTCGTACCATCTAGGGCAGGGACGGCGAACCTATGGCACGCGTGCCACTTTTGGCACGCGAAAAAATATTTTTGGCACGGCAGTGTTATGGCTCTAAATCAAAATGCACAAAATTGTGACTGATATTTTCTAAATTCGATTAAATGTAAATTGAAAAATTTAAATCGTGTCATATTATATTCCAAACTAATTAATTATGGTCTCAAAAATTATTCGAACAAATACGATATTTGAAAACTATAGATAAGACTTGGTTATTAGATATTACTATCCGATGGTAAAATTGTGGCAACTTAGAATTTATTTCAGAGTTTTTCAAAGAAACTGGCGTTAGCTATTTTAAGTTTTTCTTCCTATCTATTCTTTCAAGTCATTGTTTTCACAAATTAATAATATCAAAACTGAAACTGAAAGCACTTGTCAGATAAATCCGGTTCAGTTTGCATTACAATTAACTTGATATTAAGACGCAACAACAGAAATCAAATTACATCGCATTAAATTTTTTAGATTATTTTCAAAAATATATTTGTTTCCATAATTATTATATTGTGATACCTACATGTATGTTACTCATATTTTTTAAATTTTAATAGATAATTTTAAGTAATTTTAAACCATTATTTTTTAGTTGGTGCGCCATAATCCCGTAAAATATTTTTTGATCGAATTTGGCACACGGCAACAAAAAAGTTCGCCAACCCTGATCTAGGGCCTCTTCCATGGCCTTTTGCAGTACCTCATGGTTCAATGCGAAAAACTGCAAAATCAAACAGATGAATGTTATGACAAAAGACTGCGACTGTTGAAAGAATTCCAAATGATGGTGTTGTTAACATCATTGAAGGAATGCGCTTTGTTCAAAAGCTTCCGCAGGAGCTACAAACATTTGGACAACTAGCAAAAAATCTGTTTTCTAAAGTCATACCAAAATCTACATCCTCTCAATGAATAGATGTATTTGATACATCTATCAATTAGGTGTCAATAAAAAGTGAAGAAAGAAAACAATGAGCTGTTAGTGATGCTATAAAAATAATATAACTCTCGGACACCCAGTCGAAAATGGAAGCAGTTTCTATCTGATGAGGAGAATAATAAAGAACTTATACATTTCATTTCACAAGAATGGCAAAATGAGCATTATTTAAAACAGTTGAATACACGAGTGATGTACGTGATCTGCGTAGAAAAATGCTATAAATTCACGAAGTAACTAGTTGAAGAAGCCACTAAATTGACATGCTTCCAAGAAGAGGGGACACGCGAGTTTTATTTCACGCACACCATGTTTAGCGTCAGGATTTAGAAATATTATTATTATCTCTATAAATATTGATTTGGCAGTTATCACGTTGTTTTCTTTAGAAAACGATTTGAAAAACTGCAAAGGGTTAATATTTTTAAAATGTGAATCCAATGGCAGGGTAAAGCACTACAACTTGAATGAGGTGCAAGGACTTCTAGGTAAAAAGGTATATAATGCGTTAGCTGGAATGCTATCATTGTCAGGATGCGATACAGTTAATGCTTTTGCAGGCAAGGTAAAATAGTGATTCAGAACATTGAATTCCGAGATGCTTTAAGAACCTTGGTTCTCAAGCTGATGTATCAGAGGAAATAAAGAAATAGCTTAAGTCGTACGTTTGCCAGTTGTATTATGGAAAGCACAAATACTCTGACATCAGTGAATTGAGCTATACTATTGTTTCTGCAAAGAAGGGATCTGTGGAATCTCATTGCCTTCCGCCATGTAGTAATACACTGCACTTACTGGTAATGAGAGCTAATTACTAGAGTCTTGTTTGGAATTGCCTACAGGCTGATCCTGATCTTTCATCCCCAGATAAATATGGTTGGATTTCTGGAACAGACAGTGAGCGAAGAGGTTATCTAGAGGGCTAATGGAATGGCAGTTCACCTGCTTCTGAAGCTGTTTTGGAACTGATGTTTTGTTCTTGTTCAAGAATATGTGTCATGCCATCATTTGTGTTTCTTTTTAATAACCACAGATATACAAGCACATGCAGAATACAGAACTGTTCCATCTATGACGATGGAAGTGATTTGGACACAGGAATGTCAACCGATGATGATAGCAAGGAAGAAGGCTAAGATTTCTGCTATTTATTAATTCTTAAGAGACTTGAGTACAATATTTTCACCGGTATTAATTATTTCTTGAACTGCTGTGCCTTATCCACTTGAAAATAATATGCATTAAAATGCAAAACAACATTTCGGTTTTCTTTCATCGCAAACGTCTTTTGAACTGTTTATCCAATTGAAAATGTTAATAAATATTAAACATAATGTTAAAATAAAATCTTAATAAACATATAATTTGTGTAACGTTTTATGTTCATCAACATTTATTCTTTCCATTTGTTCATTGAAATCTTTTTAATTATGTGATAATTGCAAAAATAATTATACGTATCTATGTGTGATAGATGGCGCCCATCTTTTCAATATGGCTCCTATAAGCTGCCACAAATTTCATAGTATCATCCTAAAAAGAACACCTTGGACCATTGTGAATCCAAAAAAGTATATATCATCAAGTCCTCAGAGATGAAACCAAAAGCACTAATTTTGGCTTCTGGCTCAACGACTTAAAGTTTTTCGCGATATTTCTAGAACGAAAAAATTCTGCTACCATTTTTTTAAAATTTTGTAATCAATATTTATTTATTAAAATGAAAATTAAATATTTTTATTATTATTCTGTAACACGTCGGCTGAAAATCTTTTGTTCGAGTAAATAAAGTTCGTTTTATACATATTTCTTCTTTAAGATGTTATGTAATTTACGTATATGTAACATAAAATTTGGAAAAAGCAATACTTCACAGTTCTTAGGAAAGACTTGCAAGTTTGTGCTAATTGTACATTTCTTAATTTTCGATGAAAAAGAAAAGTTTTTGTTAATTACTTTCCATTATTTGAACTACTTAGAAGTTTTATTGTTTATGAACTTTGACATTTGCGAAATTTCATATTAGTATGACTTTTTAATACGAAGTCTAAATTTTAATATACATTACGTAGAGGAAAGTAGTGGAGAGCATACAGTGGAATACAACGTATACCCCCAGTAGTTATAGAATCTGGCGTATACCTTCTGTCTATTCTGTACTGTATAAGTATGCATAACATTTTCGTATGTATTTGGATGCATTCACGTAGATATGAATTAAAACAAATTTTTACTGCATTTAATAAAATATGATAGAACTTATATCTTGTTCTTTCCTTTCAAATAAGTTTTATTAATTTACTTTTTGGTAATGATTGAGATAAAAATGCTATTAAAGTTTTTGTTTTTTTTTCTATGTAGTATATTGATTTTTTTTGCAATATTTTTTACTATGAATGATTATTCAGTAATTTTTTCAATTTATTATTTTTCCCCTTCATTAATCCCTGATTATTTCTATCTCAATAGCTTAACAAATGTAATATCATAATGTCCTGGATTGCCAAAATTAAAATAAAATTGTAAAAAAAAATATTACAAAAATCTTTTTATGATGTTTTTTGTTGTTTATTTTAGCGTCAGCATTGCTACTGTATAATAGGGCTGCGCGATATATCGATAAAACCTATAAAATCGATATAAATTATAAATCGTGATAACGATATCAAAAAATCCTATACAACGGTACATCACGATTATCGTAATCGTGATGTAAACCGCGATTATCATAATCGTGATGCAAACCACGATTATCATACTTTTTTATTAAACTGCAATCGGCGCTTTTTCAACTTCGAGTACTCAAAATTCTACCATTCTAAACCGCAGGTTATTACGATGATCATGATACTAACGAGTAGTTTCTCCCTGCCTAAACCATGATGACATTAAATACCGAATAATCGGTTTCGATCATCATGATACGTCTCACCCTAAACCATGATCACTCCTCAAGATTCTCCCAGCTTCTACCGTGATATTAACCGAACCCTCAGTTTTCGATAAGCATGGTACTATCATGGTATTATCATGGTATTACCATGGTATTACCATGGTATTACACTGTGATTTCTCTCAGCTTAAAAGGTTTTTCAAAAGGGGAAAAAGTGATAGTTTCGGTGTTCAGATGACGGGCGATAAATATGATACAGCTGGTTTATCTCATGCAGTTGTCGACAGCAAATGATATTGTTTTTTGTTTTTATTTTTCAATCTGGTATGTTGATTTCAGCGGTATTGAATTAATATTTGTTCGTTGCTAATGAACAATATGTGAATCAGGGAGATAAATAAATGAAATATTACATTTTATTTGCAGCAGTGGATTTAATTGGACAAATGAAATAATACTTCCATAGCAATATATATTAATGTTTATTCCAGGTTCTTTTTTTACTTACCAGGTTACTTCTCTCCAGGTTACTTCTCTGAAGCTCGTTTTTTTTTTTTTTTTTTTTTTTTTTTTTCTTTTTTTTTTTTTTTATCTCTCCTGGTAGTTTTTTTTTAAAAATTGACATATGTGAGTGTTTGGTATTTACTGCCTCTGTCATTGTTTGTTTGTGGGGAGTGGGGGGAGAATATTTAGATGCCAATATTTATTTAATGTCATTAGAATTCAAAATAACAAACAGGGCAGAAAAATCAAGCAGTTAAAGTTTGTGTACTGACAATCCAAAGAGGAGAGACGTAAATTGTTCGGTGTGTGTGTGTGTGTGTGTGGGGGGGGGGGGTAGTTTTTTTTTTCTTCATTTAGCGGACACTGGTCGAAACGCAGGAGATCCTCATCCAAGTTCCCCGATAGAACAAGCGTAAGAAATAATCTTAAAGGTTAGGGAAAAAGATATTTTTTAATTCAGAATTTTTAAGTTTAAATTCTTAGGGCTGTTCTCAAAAAAATATTATTTCACGCAAAATTTTCTAGCATATTCACGGATTTTTTAAATGTAATAGCAAGAAATTAGTTGAAAGGGACAGTAACTCATTAAAATCCTTATCCGCTATTGGATAAAGTTACTTAACCCTTTGCACTCCGTTGTCGCCGCTGTGGCGACACCATCTTTCCTTTCAAAATTTGTTTTTAGCACCTGTAATAAAGGATAATAAAATTTCCTTACTTAATCTTAGCATTTTTGAAATTGTGTACTTGAAGGAAACTTCTTTTATAAAAGTGGTGCCGACCGAATAAAATTTGTGTAAGAGACGCCGGAGTCCAAAGGGTTAATTATTGCGGTTCATGCACACAGCATACATGGACGATGGAAGAACGAAATTAAGGGGAAGGTAAATTTTGAAACACATTTGATTATGATTCGCAGATCACCCAGTTTTATTTTTTCTTAAAAAAAAAAAAAAAAAATGGAGAATATAAAAATGAAATAAAATAAACTAAGAGGTTTTGTCGGGGACGCCGACGCATAGTAAGACAATTTTAAGCATAACAGCACAACAGCAATATAAATATTATTTAACAATTATAAAATATAAACAATTTAAAAATTGACTTTAACCAAACTACTATTTTTCTCTCTCTGTTAACGATTTTTTTTTAGTTTTTTTACTTTCTACTATCTTTACAAGAAGAAAGTATTGGATTCATGATAATTTTGTCATCCGGATTTCGACCGATTTACATGTTTAGAAAGTCTTGAACACGATTTGACTATTTTTAAAAAAACTTTGTCTGTCTCTTTGTAACACAAATTTTGTATGCGCTCTATCTCAAGAATTAATGCACGAAATTTAACAAAATTTTAGATTCTTTTATATCCCGTTATAAATTAGTGTAAATTACTTGACAGGTAGGTGCATTTTTTACGATATCCGCAATAACTTTATCTCAAAAACTAATAATGCACGGATTTTTGTCAAATTTCAAATTCAGTTATACCTTGTAAATTGGTGCTGATTAGTTCTTGGTGTAAATGGCCCAACAGGCGGAGGTACTATGCTGAGTTTTCACGATTTTCGCAATAGCTCTGTCTGAAGAACTAATGCGCTGATATTTATCAAACTTCAGATTCAGTTAGACTTAGACGTAGACATAAATTTTACTGATTAGTGTTTGGTGTTTATAGCCCATAAGTGGCGCTGTTATGCTGTATTTTTCAAAATTTCCGCTATAGCTTTTTCTCAAGAATTATCGCACGTATTTTCATAACATTTCAAATTCAGACAGACGTTGACATGAGTTGTTGCTGATTAAGTGTTAGTGTTAATCGTCCAATGGGTGGCACTGCTATGCTGCATTTTCCACATTTTTAGCGATATCTGTATCTCGAAAACTAATGCATGAATTTTAATCAAACACCTTATTCTGTTACGGTTTCACATAAGTAGATCCTTCTTAGGCTTGGGTGTATACTGTCCAACAGGTATTGCTTTTATGATTTTTAGATTAGGAATTTTGGTTACAGACATTTAAAAAGGTTGGTGCTGAAATTCAATGATTTGTTTGAAAGATACGATGCTTATATTTCCTTTTAAATGCATACAATTTAGTGCACCTATATCTTTAGAATATTCATGATGGGCATAGATTTTTATTTAATTCTGCCTCTGTGATAGCGAATTTTGAAGTAATAACACGTAGAAATAGAAGAAATTGTTGCCATTGACACATCCTACTAGTTTCTTTTAGCATTTATTTATTTAGATTTGCTTATTTATACATAGTTTTTATTAATCTATTTGAGAATGATATATATATATTAATTTTAATCCTTAATAAAATATATAATGTATATTGAAGTTATACATATATCATAAATGTACATATATTTTTTTTGTTCATATGTCGCAATATCGATATATCGGAATATCGTGATATAAAGCTGCGGATTTATCACGATATTTCATTTTAGACATCGCCCAGCCTTACTGTACAACTTCTCTCGAATATGTATACCGAAGAAACTTCAGCTACATAACCTATTAAAAAAGTTTTAGTACCATGCCAAAGAAGAAAGAGGTCTAATGGTGGCTTAGATACATCTTCAGCAACATAACGTATTAAAAAGCTACTGGATCGTGCCCGTTAAAATTTGACTGTAAATAACTTGAAGGTTTCATTAGAAAAATTCTGGAATATTTAATTAGTTGTTTTAAATTAATTATTGAATGACGAATATCTATATTGCATAAGTTATTGGTATTACGTTAAGGCGATAGAGGGCGCTGTCAGTCTAACCTATTCAATGAGGTGAAATAATTTTAAGTTTTTTGCAATTTACATAAAAAAGCAGCCAATTTTACTTACTTTTTATCAGAAAATTTCCTAAAAATACTGGGTAGAGAATTTATTTCTACTTAGTATGGCCTTTTTATTTATTTATTTATTTTATTTTTTTTTACATAACAATATTTATTTTCATTTATTTATTTATTTATTAAAACTGTACGACCATTAAAAGCTGCCATAAATACTTAATGCAGCTAACGATTTATAATATATATTTTTTATTGCTTGATTTTTTTAAACATTTTTATGCGTCTTTTAAATATTGAACCAGGATATCAAGGTAATTTGTTTTATAGCTCTAATATGAATATTTTCCTTTCTTTCCGTTTTATTTTTTACGCAAATTAATGACACTTTTCTTTCTGACACACACACATATATATTCTTGAAAATGTTCAGAAAATATAACGAAAATTGTAGATCAGCTCAGTTTATTTAATTGATAATTACATGCAAAATATTTTAGCTTAAATATTTTAAATAGAAAACCATTTTTTTTTTCAAAATATTATTGAGTGTTTAATTTTATTTAATTATAAAGCATTCAAATAATAATAATAATAAAATAAAAATATCATAACTTCTCTTCCTAATAAAATATGTCATTATTGAAATAAATAATCGACAAAAATATTGCACATTTTGCCAAGCCTGGGCTCGAACCTGAGTCCTCTACAAAAAATTAGAGCTTTAAACTGCTGCCTTAACCCGCTACGTTAGCAGGAACCCGTTTTTCTTCCTTCTAAATTGAAGAGGTTCGAAAAACATACAAGTACGCAATTGTCTCGAATTTGAGTTCTGAAGTTTTGCGTTTTAATATTTATGATTCCTTATTTTCAAAGAAGCAGACACAACTTAACATGCTAGTTTCCCAATCTTCATGTGTAACTATTGGCAATTCTTAAGATGGATCACCAGCGATAACTTTTAACCTAAAATCACTGCGTTTACCTTCTGTAGATAATATAACCAAAACAATATGACTCCCCGAAATAAACCGTATTTAGCTCTTAATATCGACAGAATAAATTTTTGAATTGTTAATAATGCTTAAAGAGTTAAATAATATTAACCCTCTCTCTGCGCAACCCGAGATTCCCTCAGGTATGCGTTTTTTCCGTCTGATTAACTCTCCTTGATTATTTCCTCCAGTTATTTTTTTATTTTAAATTTTGCCTTATTTAATCGGAGCATTTTCCCGATTAAACTTTCGTTTTTTTGTTTCGTTTTTCGTAAGTGTCGGGAAAGTTTTGTCCCGATTTTTGTATGCAATATTTTTCTTATTATTAACGGAGAAAAACCTCCGGTCACAAAAAACTCAAAACCGGCGGCAGCGGTAGTTACTTTTTTTTTTTTTAGAATAGAGAGATTTTTACTCAAATATTTTTACGTTTATACTAAATTCGATTCCTAACTTATTTATTATACTGTATTTACTCAATAATATAGCCATGTCGCATCGAATTCCTTACTAATAATTTATAAATGAGTTTTTCTTTTGTAGTATACTTCCGAATCAGATCATTTTTAGTTCTTCAGGTAGAAGCAGGTTTAATAAATAAATACTTATTTACACCAGCAATTAAAATTCAATTTTCAAAATTAAAACCTAAATAAAATAAAACCTAATCTGAAGCAGAAGCGTGTCAATTAGGTATATTGCTATGCAAACTATATCTAAAAATTCAATTTTCAAGAACCTTTGAAATTTCATAAAGAAGCAAAATGATTTGGAAAATACTCTATGTTGAAAGGTTTGGGGAGAAAATGGTGCTACAAGGCGCTTTCATTGAAATTTACAATACCTTAATTCATTCAAAATTTACGGATTATGTTAAAGTAAATTATATACCTGTTACACAAAACTATACTTTTTGTAAAAAACAAAACAAAACAAAAAAAAACAAAAAAAAAAACATAAAATGGATTGTTCTCCATAAACTGAACATAATCTATAAGTTTTTTCGCGTGCCAGAGAAGTTTTCTTACGTGCCAAGTTCGGAACGTGTGCCATAGGTTCGCCATCCCTGTACTATATTATAAAGATTAAGGTGTCCGGTCGGTAACGCTTGCGTAATTTTGAGGTTGGCAACGGGTGACGATTAAATTTCCCATTTTCAGTTTTCGCTACTACAATTTTTAAAACATAGTCCATTTTAAATGTGTACACTGTCATGTAGGGAGAAAGAAATCCACATTCAAATACAACTTGTTTGAAAACTGTATCTTAATTGACTTGTTTAATATATATTTTAAAATAATTTTCAAGCATGAATTTTTAAACATATCTCCATCGAGTGGTGGTTCCCTTATGGAAGAATAATAAATCATTTATTCTATTATACAGCTCATATTCAAAATATTACAACAATTGAGAAAAAGCAATAAAAAAAATATCTTTCATTTATTTATTTTTTATACTAAGTAAATGCAATTAAATTTTTTATTAATTAAATCTGGAATGTTTAGATATTTTAACGTTTACAAAATATAAAATACAGTACAATAAATTAGGTATACAGCTTTCTGAAACACATCAAAATATTAAAATATTTTATTTTACGCAAAAATATTACCTTATGTATATGAAATGGTAGTTAATATTTTGTAGCATCCCCTTTAACTTTCACAACACCGTACAACCGATCTTGTATACTATATACAAGGTGTTTACAAACATTTCTATCAATATTAGCAAAAATAGACTTTATACGTGCCACTAACTCAGTTTTACTTGAAGGAGGATTTTCTTGGAGTTTTTTCTTCATTATACACCACAAGTTTCCGATGGGATTAAGGCCTGGTGAGTTTGGTGGCCAAGAAATTGCCTTGATGTTGCGTTGGTGGAACCAACTCTTAGTTGACACCGAGGTATGCGGTGACGCTAAAAGATGAAATAATCTTCAAATAAATCTTCTGATGATGGAATCATGTAATATTCCAAAATTTCTTGATATATCTGAGAGTTAACCTTTTCGTAGACGATGCATAACTTTCCAGGTCCTTCTGCACTCATGCAACCCCGAAACATGACACTGGCAGCAAATTTTACGGAAAGTTTAACCTCTTCGTTCCCTGGGTCCACATATGTGGATTTCCGTTCTGCCCCGTTTTATTAATGGTACTCGAACATAATTACAAAATCGATATCAGAATGATATGTTTCGAAATCCAAGGTTAGGACTAATGCAAATAAATTAAAAATCTCGCTTTGAAGTCAAATGGGAGAAGAAAAAATTCAGTAACAATCAATAATATTGCATTAATACTCAGTAACGAATAGATTACGGCATTCTTTATCAAATGCTTCATGCTTCATTCTCCAAACTCGAATACATTGATTACTATATGAAACACAAAACATACTTTCATCACTAAATAATATATTTTCCCAATCTTCTTCGCTCCATAAACGTCTTGATTTACACCAATTCAATCTTATACGCTTTTGTTTTGCAGTCATGAGAGGTTTTGTTTTCGGTACACGAGATTCAAACTTAAATTTATGGTTGGTTGGTTGTATTTATGACGGCCAATTATCTGCACGAGGGTGTATAGGCCCAGGGGAAGTGCCCTTCGTGGGGGTCTTTCTAAGGGAACCTAACCCGTATTAACGCTTGGAAATCCAAGGTTCGAAGAAAACCACGAAAACTCCGAACGATTAGGCCGACGGGCGCGATTGGGATCGAACCCAGCACCTCCCGTCTACCAGATTCGAGAGCAGAACCTCTCAGCCACTGGTGGGGCCTTAAATTTATGAAGACGTCTTAATGTTGTCGATGTAGGAACTTCAACTCCTTCTTCTTTCCATTTTCGGTGCAAGAGTCGCACACTTTTTAAACGGTTTTTCTTAACTATACCTTTCAGTTTCCTGTCATCTCTAGCAGTTAATATAGCAGCAATATTAATGTGGGTACTCATTTTATTAACAATTTTAAGCTCTACAACAGTTGTACTGATAATTTTTTGATAGAGATTAGCAGTTTTGAGATATTGTTAAGGTAACTTGGTTTCTCCTGGCTTCAAACTCTTGATTAGCAATTAAGGCAAAATTTTTGAAATAGAATTGCGGCCTTAATGTTGAATAAAAATATTAATGTGGGTACTCATTTTATTCAGAATTTTAAGCTCTACAACATTTGTACTGACAAGGTTTTTGATAGAGTTTGCTGTTTTGAGATATTGTTAAGGTAATTAAAAAAACGTGTTTTTCGAAAATAAATATGTACATATTTTCTAACGTTCACCAAGTACGAGAAGAAAACATAGTACGTTCAGGGCTCCAAATGGTCCGCCAACTGAATACCAATAAATTTTAACAGAAAAATGTATGGTAGGTTTGCGCCAGAATTAACTTTCAAATGTGGTTCCAGGGCGGTTTGTAAGAAAAATCTAAAAAGAAAATTTTTCTAAAATAATATTGGTATTCAGTTGGCGGACCATTTGTGAGCCCTGTACGTTCATTTTGGACCTAAACTGAAGGGATTAAAACAATTTCCAGTTTTCCCCTAATTAATTCTGAGTCCCCATGTCTAAGTCTGAATCCCCATGACCACAGGGCTAAAACTTTGAAGTAGAATTGTGACCTTAATGTTCAATAAAAATATTAAGTATAGGTACTCATTTTACTCAGAATTTCAAGATATAAAACATTTGTAATGACAATGTTTTTGATAGAGTTAGTTGTTTTGCGATATTGTTATGGTATTTTAAAAAAACGTGTTTTTTTACTATAAATATATACATATTTCCTAACGCTCACCTAGTACGAGGGGGAAAACATAGCATATTCATTCTAGACCTAAACCGAAGGGATTAAAGCAATTTCCAGTTTCCCCCTAATTAATTCCGAATTCAACCCCCTAACATCTGGGCTATATGACAGTCGCATGAAATGGACTATTATAATGCTGATGATATGATGGCGATGGAACAATATTTGGCGACTTATCACCTGCGCCCGGCTAACATTAAATTATCAAATTGACCGCCTGACATATAAAAAGCGAAGCGGTCAACCCGGAACTGTTGATGACAGCCACATGACTTAGGTCATTATTATTCTCATGATTATGTATTAACTTGCATAATAGAGCAACGAACTTTCAGTAAAGCAAAGCAGTTTAAAAAATTTTTAAACTCGCTTTTAAAACTAAATGATAAATTCAAAATCCAGCATTAGTTTCCTTTTATTTTCAGGTGCGTTCGTAATTATATAAATATGTAGCACCTATACTCGTCATCTGATCCGTTCGTCTGTCCGCATATAACATCGAAAAAAAAACTACCCAACCGAATGGTTTGAGTAGTTAATATATATAATTGTTGCAGAATTCTGTCGGGTCATTTAAAATTTTATTAAAATAGAATCAAAACTTAAAAAGATATTAATAAAAGTTTTCTTCACTCTATTAAATCTTGTCATAACATCCTATATAAGTAACTAATTCAATTAAATCCCATGATAGGTAATGATTCTATCTTTCCACGGTGATTATTCTATTAAATCCTTTCATACATAATTCATTCAATGATATTCTATGATAGCTAATGATTCTAGGTTGGCATGGTGATTACGTCCTATTAAAGATAGAGTCATACTAAATCCATGTGGAGTCATATTTTTTTAAAATTTAATCTATATAATCGTAATAAGTTTTGTATTCATGCATTTTTGCATAAGTGTGCAACAGCTATTGCAACAAGATCTGAATATTTATAAAACTAGTTATAGTACGAACGCACCTCATTTGCCACGTTTGACGTACAATCTCCAGTTTGTTTACAAACTATAATAGCATTAGAAAAAAATCGTAATCATATGTAGACAAACGTTTGTATTCAACTAGTCATAGTACGGACGCACCTCATTTGCCACGTTTGACGTACAATCTCCAATTTGTTTATAAACTATAATAGCATTAGAAAAAAATCGCAATCATATGTAAAGAAACGTTTGTATTCAACTAGTCAACCCCTTCTTTGTCGGATTTTTTTTTCAAATTTCTGATTAAAAAAAGAAAAAAAGCAGTAAAAAGTATGTATTCCTGAAAATTATTCCAACCAGTGGTAAGAGTACTAGGAATTTATTATATAAAAAAAACACGCATAAAAGATATCACGAAAATTTCTTTTTATGTAATTTGGAATACTACACCGAGTTACAACGAGCTATCTCTGACTTATTGTGTTGACAGCAGGTATTTTTTAGCCATTTGGAAAAATGGTTATTGTTCTCGTCAGGGTAGGAAATCAAAAGCATATCTGAAGGTTTTTATTGGTTTAATCCGCATTTTATTCGTTTTCTGATTGGTCTATACAGTAATCTGTATTTCCCTTTACTTTCAACAGAGATGGATACCTTCTGTTGCCACTATGACAAAAAAGTAATAAAAACTACAAAAAAAAAAAAATAATAATAATAACTCAGACACAAATTGAGATACAGCTTTCAAACAGATTGCATTTAAAAGTACATTTTTTTTCTCTATCCGACGGTGTAAAAAGTAATATTGTCGGATGTTTAGAAGTTTAAGGATCAAATTTCATTTAAAATTGGTAATCAGATTTCTTGGAAATCTGACGACGGAAAAGCCATTTCCCGAACAGCCAATGAAATGCTTGGATAATACGTAAGTTTCAGGTGGATAATAACTAATGAAAATGAAAGAAAATGAATAACAATTTCTGCCAAAGAGTTAATTTTAATTTGTAAGATTTTCACGTGCAAAAGAAAAATGGAATAAGCCAATTGAAACTAAAAATAAAAGATAAATAGGACAGGAATGAATACATATAAATATTTCACACCAAATACGAGTCGTAGGTGATTTTTGTCGCTTGGAATTTTTACGTGTAATAACACTATTAATGTTTAATTCATGGCGTAGTAATGTATGATCAACTTCGTGCGATTTTTTATGTCTTAAATTTTAGTCTTTGAAAAAATCATTTTCCAAATGATTGTTGTAATTTGTTAAATTGCTCTTTTTTAACCATTTCGAAAAATGGTTATTGTTCTCGTCAGGGTAAGAAATCAAAAGCATATCTGAAGATTTTTATTGGTTTAATCCGCATTTTATTCGTTTTCTGATTGGTATATACAGTAATCTGTATTTCACTTTACTTTCAACAGAGATGGATACCTTCTGTGGCCACTATGACAAAAAAGTAATAAAAACTACAAAAAAAAAAAATTAATAACTCTGAAACAAATTGAGATACACCTTTCAAACAAATTGCATTTAAAAGTACATTTTTTTTCAGTCCTACTCCAGAGTCCTCTGCAACTTTTACAATGAAAAAATTAGTTGAAAAAAAGAATTTATCTAAAATTTTGTGTTTGAAACAAAATTTCTCGGGCCGAATCACTGAAAATATTGCAAAAGACCTACGGTGAAACGTGCATCTACAAAACACAGGGCGTCCAAATAGTCCGCGAGCATTGGTTTAGTTAACGTAGGAGATTTAGATACTGCTTCTATCGGTTTCGAACTCTCCGACTCCCCCTCAACTAATGCAACTTCTTTATCGAGTTCAACACAAGATTTTTCAGCATCGGAAACCTCCGAATCGTTTAAATCTAATGCATTCAAATGGAATAAACTTCGGTCAATAACCTGTTTATTTTTATCTGGTTCCCCTATTCTAACATTGATGGTCTCGATAACTTCGTCTTTTTTGAGGATCCATACACGATAGCATTTTGTACGAAGGACATAATCTACAAGCACCCTCCTTTTCAGCACGCATATCTAGATTACCACGATTATGTTTAGGAATCCCAACATATGCAGTGAAACCGAAAACTCTTAGATGTTTGACAGACGGTCCTCCCCCCCCCCCCCCCAAATAATTCGAATAGCGTTTTAGTCAAATTCTTATGGCAGGTACGACTGAAGGTGTAGACAAAAAACAGCAAAGCCTCCCCCAGAATCTTGCATGCAGTTTAGACTCATTAAGTAATGTTCTTACCGCATCTAAAGCCGTTAAATTGAATCATTCAACAAGGCCGTTCATTTCAGGAGAAAATGGGTTCGTCCGCTCAGGCTTAATACCTCTATCATCCAAATATTTTTCAAATTCCCTTAAACAAAATTCTCCGCCATTGTCAGTTCGGATATTAATGATTTTGTTCCCAGTAAATGTTTCAGCACGCTTCTGAAACTTTACAAAGCAGTTAAAAACCTCGGATTTTTCCTTCATCAAGTAAACGTACACTTATCTGGAAACATCGTCGATTATACTCAAAAAATACCTATTACCCCCTCTAGTTTTAGTTTTAAATGGGCCCGCTACATCGAGGTGCAAAAGCTCTAACGGCTTTACAGACCTAATTTTTCCAGTTGGTCTAAAGGAAACTCGTCTGGCTTTATCAATTTTGCAAGGCTCACAATTTAACTCTTCATTTTTGAGGGAAGGCATTCCCCTAACTGTATCCATGGTTTTTAATATATAATCCTTATTTATGTGGGCAAACCTTCTGTGCCATGTCTCTAAACTGTTTTCTGTATTAACCTGGTTAACCTCTAAGATTATGAAAATTTTTATCATTATGTTTAATATAGTGAGGAAAAAACATGGTAAAGACCATTTTCTCGAATAGCTGAAAATAATTTACCACCATTTAAAAATACGTCTATTCGATCATTTTTACCGACAAACGTGTACAATTAAACCACATTTAAAGCACTTTCTAGATTCATTACATTTAAAATTAACACTGGGATCTGCTGCACTTACCTACATATTAGAAGATCTAGACTTCTACTTAGTAGATCTGTTAAGCTTCACATCATTACATTTATTTTCACTGTTATGTAAAGCGACTTCATTAAAAACACTTAAATTAGAATTTTTGTTAAATGAACAATTAAATAACTTTAATCTTCCTTCCTCAGACAACAGTTCGTTCAGAACATTTTCAAAGTTAAAGTCCTCATCCGAAAAACGGTAAATACGCTGGACAATACTTTTGTACTCCTCAGGCAGATGTCTAATCAACTGAAACGGCTTTAACCACTTTGAAATGGGATGACCGGCATCCTTTAACTGCATGATGATATCTCTCAATCTAGCACCGTAGAGGTTCAGTTCTTCGCCAGGCTGCAATTTGCATTCGAAAAACGCGTCGGTCAATTTCGCAATACGTGCACGACTGCTGGGACGAAAATGTTTCTCTAATGCTTGCCATGCTACATATGGATCCTCGATATCAGATAATAGATGCCGAAAATGATGCTAATAATGAAAATGAAATAAATAGTTTGCCGAATTTAAAAAAAGGGTGAATATTACGTCATAACTTTTCTATTGCAAGGTATTCACGTGAAAAATGAAACTGAAATAAATAGTTTGACGAATTTAAATGAAAGTGAATATAACTTCTTAACTTTTCTATTTCAAGGTTTCCACGTGAAAGAGGAAAATATTACGTTATATTGGAAATATAAAGGACGCGGTGGTTATAGTATAACGTCATATGAGTGTGAAAAATGTATTGAAGCATGATTAAAACCCAATTAGGGAAATATTGGCGTATTTTAACATTATTGCTCCAATTATAAATTGAAATAAGTTCATTTATAGCTGTATTCTTTTGCGTCTATTATATACATTTATACATTTTTATGTAGCGTTTTCATATGATTCATTCATACAACATTTCGACTGCTTTTTTTAATGTTTGTTTTGTGTTGTATGTTAAATTTTGAAATTGATTTTTCAGAACAAACATCCTTGAAATTCTGGGCAACGCCGGCACTTTAGTTTGTAACAGATAAATGGCTTTTGTATCTGTACATCTAATGCTAATATTATAAAGCGTTATAATATTATAAAGTGTATAATATTATTAATGCTTGTACGTTTGTGAGGTGTTATCTCTGAAACTACATAGCCAACTTAAAAAAAGGTTGGTGGCCATCTCTGCTCCGAAAAAAAGACTATTTTATGTCAGTGCAAGAACCTACGTCACTGCAGGAGCAAAAAAGTTCTAAAATTGTGATTTCTGTGATATTGATTAATTAGAAACTTTAAATTTGGTGCAGTATTTACTTTTAAGATGTAAATACTCGTAATGAACGCTCTCTAAAAGATTCAATTCGACGGATAAACGTAAAAATTTCTAGAAAGGTTCTAAACTATGATTTATTTGGAATACTGAAATTTTTGTGATATTGTTGGGGTTAGAAACTACACTGATGTCCAAAATTAAGACCAGTCACAAAATGCTAATTTTTAAGTAAGCGAATACTCAAAAGGAAATAATATAATTCAAATGATTACTATCCCTACAGCACAGCTAGTCCATATAGCATCTCATTCATGTCACACATGGTCACAAGTGTCACAGTCACTACGGTGAAACAAAAAATAGGAAATTCCACACGTCTCATTATGAGTCTTAAATGATCCCTATATGTGACTCCACTGAGACGTCATGTGACTGCTACTTTGTCACGAGTCACCAGGTGACTTTACAATGTAGTTACATTGTGACTCTCATGTGAGCGTCATTTTTAGACTCAATTTCAAAGTCATCATGAACGTTGCATTAGGATAAGTCGCGAAATAATATCACATTATAGTCACATGGTGATTTTTCACAAAAGGGCAGAATGGTGACTTCACAGTAGTCTCTCTGTGACCTGAAAGTCATCATGTGACTTTAATGTCACATTATTTGATAACTTATCACAATGCAGCGTTCACGATGACTTTGAAATTGAGTCTATAGATGACAGTCACATGCGAGTCACAATGTAACTACATTGTAAAGTCTCATGGTGACTCGACACAAGCAGCAGTCACAGTGACAACTCAGTAGAGTCACGTATAGTGATCATTTGGACTTTTAATGAGATGTATGGAATTTCCTATTTTTTTGCTTCACCGTAATGACTGTGACACTTGTGACCATGCGTGACATGAATGATATGTTATATGGACTAGCTGTGCTGTAGAGATAGTAATTATTCGAATTATATTATTTCCTTTTGAGTATTCGCGTGCTTGAAAATTATCATTTTTGCGATCGGTCCTTAATTTTGGACACCAGTGTAGAACTTTGGCATGGTAGTAATTAATAAAACGTAAATGCTCGTTGTAGAACGAATTCTAAAAAATAGAAAGACTAAACAGAGCAGAAAAAGATCTAAAGATGATCTAAGTTACGAAGCACATGGACTTGTTATGAATATAAACATGAAAATTGACATGACTGTATTTATCATGACATAAATTCTCGCAATAGAACAATTTCTAAAAATGTCGCTATAATAAAACAGTGCAGAAACAAAAAACTTTCGAATATTTTCTATTTCTGTGTTCCTGCTGAGCCCAAAATCTTGAAATTTTGCTTCGGGTTAGTTTTAAAATATACAATTGTCTCTATGAATGGTTTCTAAAAAATTTAAAATTTAAAAAGATGAAATTAACGGAAAGCGATCTCAATTACCATTAATTTGGAATTATTAGGTACAGCAACTTTAAATATTTCATACTGCTGCATTTCCTCCGCAAAACATGCAATTTAAATGCAACAAAACTGATAGATACCCACCTAGCATTAAATAAATTGTGTAAATATTGAATAAAGACCTGTATGAAACAGTGAGTAGGTTGCCCGAAAGTACTTGTTAAAGTGTTCCTTCTCTAGGCTTTTCACTCTCTTGCCAAGGCCACTAACAGAGGGAAGTGCCATTTTAAATGTGATATGAATTTTCTATGCGATTCATTTTTCTAGACATTTTATCATAAGGTCATATTCTCAATTATCATTAGCAGATTTTTTATATATTAACTTATTCTGGTGAAATTTTATAATCGGGTTCATATTGGCGTATGTTAGCTTGCATGATTTGCTGAATAAATATGTATGGTAAATTTACTTCAAATGATTTGTAAATTACTTCAAATGACACTTTGACAGCTCAAAAGTTATGCAAACGATATATTCAGATCTTGTGTCATACTTTATGTTGTAATCATTGCCGATTTCTTTTATTTAATACATGCTAAATACAGCTAAACTTGTGCAGAATATGTTTGAAAACAAAACAATGCAGCGTATGTAGTGGCCAGAATACACTCATCATTTAAATCCGATCGAGCATATCTAAAACACACTCTAACAAAGCATTGCATGCCACTGTTGATGTATTCGGTACTTTGATACTATATCAGATTTTGAGGAGATAATTCCTTAAATGTTATCGACAACCTCATTGCATCCGTGGAAAACAGATATTTTGTACAATATTACCTATTCCGGGGGAGCACACACCATATAAAGTACAGTCCATTCTTTTTAAACATCATATATTTGTCATTTAAAGTTACTCAAATTGGTGCGGAGTGTTTAATTATGCTCTTGACATCATTTTATGCAGTTAAAATTCCGATATAAGTAATTTAGTGTTTCATTTTCTATTTTACTTTTAATATATTGCGTACTTTCAATTTTATATCCATGCATGGCTGTCTTGAATGGTTTGATTTCCCATTTTTTTTTTTAAACAGTGTATACGAATTTATATATAAGATTTAGTAATTCTACGATTCGTTTATTTTCATCATTTCAATTTATCGCAGTATATGGACAATTAAAGATAACATCTCATTATCTTTGCTTCCACATGTTATTATTAAATCTATGTTCTCAGCAATATCGCTCAGACTAATCCCTCTGAGGGAACTCCTAGTAAAATTTCCTTACTTAATCTTAGCATTTTTGAAATTGTGTACTTGAAGGATACTTCTTTTATAAAAGTGGTGCCGACCGAATAAAATTTGTGTAAGAGACGCCGGAGTCCAAAGGGTTAATTATTGCGGTTCATGCACACAGCATACATGGACGATGGAAGAACGAAATTAAGGGGAAGGTAAATTTTGAAACACATTTGATTATGATTCGCAGATCACCCAGTTTTATTTTTTCTTAAAAAAAAAAAAAAATGGAGAATATAAAAATGAAATAAAATAAACTAAGAGGTTTTGTCGGGGACGCCGACGCATAGTAAGACAATTTTAAGCATAACAGCACAACAGCAATATAAATATTATTTAACAATTATAAAATATAAACAATTTAAAAATTGACTTTAACCAAACTACTATTTTTCTCTCTCTGTTAACGATTTTTTTTTAGTTTTTTTACTTTCTACTATCTTTACAAGAAGAAAGTATTGGATTCATGATAATTTTGTCATCCGGATTTCGACCGATTTACATGTTTAGAAAGTCTTGAACACGATTTGACTATTTTTAAAAAAACTTTGTCTGTCTCTTTGTAACACAAATTTTGTATGCGCTCTATCTCAAGAATTAATGCACGAAATTTAACAAAATTTTAGATTCTTTTATATCCCGTTATAAATTAGTGTAAATTACTTGACAGGTAGGTGCATTTTTTACGATATCCGCAATAACTTTATCTCAAAAACTAATAATGCACGGATTTTTGTCAAATTTCAAATTCAGTTATACCTTGTAAATTGGTGCTGATTAGTTCTTGGTGTAAATGGCCCAACAGGCGGAGGTACTATGCTGAGTTTTCACGATTTTCGCAATAGCTCTGTCTGAAGAACTAATGCGCTGATATTTATCAAACTTCAGATTCAGTTAGACTTAGACGTAGACATAAATTTTACTGATTAGTGTTTGGTGTTTATAGCCCATAAGTGGCGCTGTTATGCTGTATTTTTCAAAATTTCCGTTATAGCTTTTTCTCAAGAATTATCGCACGTATTTTCATAACATTTCAAATTCAGACAGACGTTGACATGAGTTGTTGCTGATTAAGTGTTAGTGTTAATCGTCCAATGGGTGGCACTGCTATGCTGCATTTTCCACATTTTTAGCGATATCTGTATCTCGAAAACTAATGCACGAATTTTAATCAAACACCTTATTCTGTTACGGTTTCACATAAGTAGATCCTTCTTAGGCTTGGGTGTATACTGTCCAACAGGTATTGCTTTTATGATTTTTAGATTAGGAATTTTGGTTACAGACATTTAAAAAGGTTGGTGCTGAAATTCAATGATTTGTTTGAAAGATACGATGCTTATATTTCCTTTTAAATGCATACAATTTAGTGCACCTATATCTTTAGAATATTGATGATGGGCATAGATTTTTATTTAATTCTGCCTCTGTGATAGCGAATTTTGAAGTAATAACACGTAGAAATAGAAGAAATTGTTGCCATTGACACATCCTACTAGTTTCTTTTAGCATTTATTTATTTAGATTTGCTTATTTATACATAGTTTTTATTAATCTATTTGAGAATGATATATATATATAGTAATTTTAATCCTTAATAAAATATATAATGTATATTGAAGTTATACATATATCATAAATGTACATATATTTTTTTTGTTCATATGTCGCAATATCGATATATCGGAATATCGTGATATAAAGCTGCGGATTTATCACGATATTTCATTTTAGACATCGCCCAGCCTTACTGTACAACTTCTCTCGAATATGTATAACGAAGAAACTTCAGCTACTTAACCTATTAAAAAAGTTTTAGTACCATGCCAAAGAAGAAAGAGGTCTAATGGTGGCTTAGATACATCTTCAGCAACATAACGTATTAAAAAGCTACTGGATAGTGCCCGTTAAAATTTGACTGTAAATAACTTGAAGGTTTCATTAGAAAAATTCTGGAATATTTAATTAGTTGTTTTAAATTAATTATTGAATGACGAATATCTATATTGCATAAGTTATTGGTATTTCTTTAAGGCGATAGAGGGCGCTGTCAGTCTAACCTATTCAATGAGGTGAAAGAATTTTAAGTTTTTTGCAATTTACATAAAAAAGCAGCCAATTTTACTTACTTTTTATCAGAAAATTTCCTAAAAATACTGGGTAGAGAATTTATTTCTACTTAGTATGGCCTTTTTATTTATTTATTTATTTTATTTATTTTTTTTACATAAAAATATTTATTTTCATTTATTTATTTATTTATTAAAACTGTACGACCATTAAAAGCTGCCATAAATACTTAATGCAGCTAACGATTTATAATATATATTTTTTATTGCTTGATTTTTTTAAACATTTTTATACGTCTTTTAAATATTGAACCAGGATATCAAGGTAATTTGTTTTATAGCTCTAATATGAATATTTTTCTTTCTTTCCGTTTTATTTTTTACGCAAATTAATGACACTTTTCTTTCTGACACACACACATATATATTCTTGAAAATGTTCAGAAAATATGACGAAAATTGTAGATCAGCTCAATTTATTTAATTGATAATTACATGCAAAATAATTTAGCTTAAATATTTTAAATAGAAAACCATTTTTTTTTTCAAAATATTATTGAGTGTTTAATTTTATTTAATTATAAAGCATTCAAATAATAATAATAATAAAATAAAAATATCATAACTTCTCTTCCTAATAAAATATGTCATTATTGAAATAAATAATCGACAAAAATATTGCACATTTTTCCAAGCCTGGGCTCGAACCTGAGTCCTCTACAAAAAATTAGAGCTTTAAACTGCTGCCTTAACCCGCTACGTTAGCAGGAACCCGTTTTTCTTCCTTCTAAATTGAAGAGGTTCGAAAAACATACAAGTACGCAATTGTCTCGAATTTGAGTTCTGATCTTACAGAAATAGTTTTGCGTTTTAATATTTATGATTCCTTATTTTCAAAGAAGCAGATACAACTTAACATGCTAGTTTCCCAATCTTCATGTGTAACTATTGGCAATTCTTAAGATGGATCACCAGCGATAACTTTTAACCTAAAATCACTGCGTTTACCTTCTGTAGATAATATAACCAAAACAATATGACACCCCGAAATAAACCGTATTTAGCTCTTAATATCGACAGAATAAATTTTTGAATTGTTAATAATGCTTAAAGAGTTAAATAATATTAACCCTCTCTCTGCGCAACCCGAGATTTCCTCAGGTATGCATTTTTTCCGTCTGATTAACTCTCCTTGATTATTTCCTCCAGTTATTTTTTTATTTTAAATTTTGCCTTATTTAATCGGAGCATTTTCCCGATTAAACTTTCGTTTTTTTGTAACGATTTTCGTTTTTCGTAAGTGTCGGGAAAGTTTTGTCCCGATTTTTGTATGCAATATTTTTCTTATTATTAACGGAGAAAGACCTCCGGTCACAAAAAACTCAAAACCGGTGGCGGCGGCGGCGGCGGCGGCGGCGGCGGCGGCGGTGACAGCGGTAGTTACTTTTTTTTTAGAATAGAGAGATTTTTACTCAAATATTTTTACGTTTATACTAAATTCGATTCCTAACTTATTTATTATACTGTATTTACTGAATAATATAGCCATGTCGCATCGAATTCCTTACTAATAATTTATAAATGAGTTTTTCTTTTATTGTATACTTCCGAATCAGATCATTTTTAGTTCTTCAGGTAGAAGCAGGTTTAATAAATAAATATTTACACCAGCAATTAAAATTCAATTTTCAAAGTTAAAACCTAAATAAAATAAAACCTAATCTGAAGTAGAAGCGTGTCAATTAGGTATATTGCTATGCAAACTATATCTAAAAATTCAATTTTCAAGAACCTTTGAAATTTCATAAAGAAGCAAAATGATTTGGAAAATACTCTATGTTGAAAGGTTTGGTGAGAAAATGGTGCTACAAGGCGCTTTCATTGAAATTTACAATACCTTAATTCATTCAAAATTTACGGATTATTTTAAAGTAAATTATATACCTGTTACACAAAACTATACTTTATGTAAAAAAAAAAAAAAAAAAAAAAAAAACACCATAAAATGGATTGTTCTCCATAAACTGAACATAATCTATAAGTTTTTTCGCGTGCCAGAGAAGTTTTCTTACGTGCCAAGTTCGGAACGCGTGCCATAGGTTCGCCATCCCTGTACTATATTATAAAGATTAAGGTGTCCGGTCGGTAACGCTTGCGTAATTTTGAGGTTGGCAACGGGTGACGATTAAATTTCCCATTTTCAGTTTTCGCTACTACAATTTTTAAAACATAGTCCATTTTAAATGTGTACACTGCCATGTAGGAAGAAAGAAATCCACATTCAAATACAACTTGTTTGAAAACTGTATCTTAATTGACTTGTTTAATATATATTTTAAAATAATTTTCAAGCATGAATTTTTAAACATATCTCCATCGAGTGGTGGTTCCCTTATGGAAGAATAATAACCCATTTATTCTAATATACAGCTCATATTCAAAATATTAGAACAATTGAGAAAAAGCAATTAAAAAAATATTTTTCATTTATTTATTTTTTATACTAAGTAAATGCAATTAAATTTTTTATTAATTAAATCTGGACTGTTTAGATATTTTAACGTTTACAAAATATAAAATACAGTACAATAAATTAGGTATACAGCTTTCTGAAACACATCAAAATATTAAAATATTTTATTTTAAGCAAAAATATTACCTTATGTATATGAAATGGTAGTTAATATTTTGTAGCATCCCCTTTAACTTTCATAACACCGTACAACCGATCTTGCATACTATATACAAGGTGTTTACAAACATTTCTCTCAATATTAGCAGAAATAGACTTTATACGTGCCACTAACTCAGTTTTACTTGAAGGAGGATTTTCTTGGAGTTTTTTCTTCATTATACACCACAAGTTTCCGATGGGATTAAGGGCTGGTGAGTTTGGTGGCCAAGGAATTGCCTTGATGTTGCGTTGGTGGAACCAACTCTTAGTTGACACCGAGGTATGCGGTGACGCTGAAAGATGAAATAATCTTCAAATAAATCTTCTGATGATGGAATCATGCAATATTCCAAAATTTCTTGATATATCTGAGAGTTAACCTTTTCGTAGACGATGCATAACTTTCCAGGTCCTTCTGCACTCATGCAACCCCGAAACATGGCACTGGCAGCAAATTTTACGGAAAGTTTAACCTCTTCGTTCCCTGGGTCCACATATGTGGATTTCCGTTCTGCCCCGTTTTATTAATGGTACTCGAACATAATTACAAAATCGATATCAGAATGATATGTTTCGAAATCTTAGGTTAGGACTAATGCAAATAAATTAAAAATCTCGCTTTGAAGTCAAATGGGAGAAGAAATAATTCAGTAACAATCAATAATATTGCATTAATACTCAGTAACGAAGAGATTACGGCATTCTTTATCAAATGCTTCATGCTTCATTCTCCAAACTCGAATACATTGATTACTATATGAAACACAAAACATACTTTCATCACTAAATAATATATTTTTCCAATCTTCTTCGCTCCATAAACGTCTTGATTTACACCAATTCAATCTTATACGCTTTTGTTTTGCAGTCATGAGAAGTTTTGTTTTCGGTACACGAGATTCAAACTTAAATTTATGAAGACGTCTTAATGTTCTCGATGTAGAAACTTCAACTCCTTCTTCTTTCTATTTTCGATGCAAGAGTCGCACACTTTTTAAACGGTTTTTCTTAACTATACCTTTCAGTTTCCTGTCATCTCTAGCAGTTAATATAGCAGCAATATTAATGTGGGTACTCATTTTATTAACAATTTTAAGCTCTACAACAGTTGTACTGATAATCTTTTGATAGAGATTAGCTGTTTTGAGATATTGTTAAGGTAACTTGGTCTCTCCTGGCTTCAAACTCTTGATTAGCAATTAAGGCAAAATTTTTGAAATAGAATTGCGGCCTTAATGTTGAATAAAAATATTAATGTGAGTGTATCCTACTCATTTTATTCAGAATTTTAAGCTCTACAACATTTGTATTGACAAGGTTTTTGATAGAGTTCGCTGTTTTGAGATATTGTTAAGGTAATTAAAAAAACGTGTTTTTCGAAAATAAATATGTACATATTTTCTAACGTTCACCAAGTACGAGGAAGAAAACATAGTACGTTCAGGGCTCCCAAATGGTCCGCCAACTGAATATCAATAAATTTTAACAGAAAAATGTATGGTAGGTTTGCGCCAGAATTAACTTTCAAATGTGATTCCGGGGCGGTTTGTAAGAAAAATCTAAAAAGAAAATTTTTCTAAAATAATATTGGTATTCAGTTGGCGGACCATTTGGGAGCCCTGTACGTTCATTTTGGACCTAAACTGAAGGGATTAAAACAATTTCCAGTTTTCCCCTAATTAATTCTGAGTCCCCATGTCTGAGTCTGAATCCCCATGACCACAGGGCTAAAACTTTGAAGTAGAATTGTGACCTTAATGTTCAATAAAAATATTAAGTATAGGTACTCATTTTACTCAGAATTTCAAGATCTAAAACATTTGTAATGACAATGTTTTTGATAGAGTTAGTTGTTTTGCGATATTGTTATGGTATTTTAAAAAAACGTGTTTTTTTACTATAAATATATACATATTTCCTAACGCTCACCTAGTACGAGGGAGAAAACATAGCATATTCATTCTAGACCTAAACCGACGGGATTAAAACAATTTCCAGTTTTCCCCTAATTAATTCCGAATTCAACCCCCTAACCTCTGGGCTATATGACAGTCGCATGAAATGCACTATTATAATGCTGATGACATGATGGCGATGGAACAATATTTGGCGACTTATCACCTGCGCCCGGCTAACCTTAAATTATCAAATTGACCGCCTGGCATATAAAAAGCGAAGCGGTCAACCCGGAACTGTTGATGACAGCCACATGACTTAGGTCATTATTATTTTCATGATTATGTATTAACTTGCATAATAGAGCAACGAACTTTCAGTAAAGCAAAGCAGTTTAAAAAATTTTTAAACTCGCTTTTAAAACTAAATGATAAATTCAAAATCCAGCATTAGTTTCCTTTTATTTTTAGGTGCGTTCGTAATTATATAAATACGTAGCACCTATACTCGTCATCTGATCCGTTCGTCTGTCCGCATATAACACCGAAAAAAAAAAACTACCCAACCGAATGGTTTGAGTAATTAATATATATAATTGTTGCAGAATTCTGTCGGGTCATTTAAAATTTTATGAAAATAGAATCAAAACTTAAAAAGATATTAATGAAAGTTTTCTTCACTCTATTAAATCCTGTCATAACATCCTATATAAGTAACTAATTCAATTAAATCCCATGATAGGTAATGATTCTATCTTTCCACGGTGATTATTCTATTAAATCCTTTCATACATAATTCATTCAATGATATCCTATGATAGGTAATGATTCTAGTTTGGCATGGTGATTACGTCCTATTAAAGATAGAGTCATACTAAATCCATGTGGAGTCATATTTTTAAAAAATTTAATCTATATAATCGTAATAAGTTTTGTATTCATGCATTTTTGCATAAGTGTGCAACAGCTATTGCAACAAGATCTGAATATTTATAAAACTAGTCATAGTACGGACGCACCTCATTTGCCACGTTTGACGTACAATCTCCAATTTGTTTATAAACTATAATAGCATTAGAAAAAAATCGCAATCATATGTAAACAAACGTTTGTATTCAACTAGTCAACCCCTTCTTTGTCGGATTTTTTTTTTCAAACTTCTGATTAAAAAAAAAAAAGCATATAAAATAAAAAGTATGTATTCCTGAAAATTATTCCAACCACTGGTAAGAGTACTAGGAATTTATTATATAAAAAAACGCGAAAAAAAGATATCACGAAAATTTCTTTTTCTGTAATTTGGAATACTACACCGAGTTACAACGAGCTATCTCTGACTTATTGTGTTGACAGCAGGTTTTTTTTAACCATTTGAAAAAATGGTTATTGTTCTCATCAGGGTAGGAAATCAAAAACATATCTGAAGGTTTTTATTGGTTTAATCCGCATTTTATTCGTTTTCTGATTGGTCTATATAGTAATCTGTATTTCCCTTTACTTTCAACAGAGATGGATACCTTCTGTTGCCACTATGACAAAAAAGTAATAAAAACTACAAAAAAAAAAAATAATAATAACTCAGAAACAAATTGAGATACAGCTTTCAAACAAATTGCATTTAAAAGTACATTTTTTTTTCTCTATCCGACGGTGTAAAAAGTAATATTGTCGGATGTTTAGAAGTTTAAGGATGAAATTTCATTTAAAATTGGTAATCAGATTTCTTGGAAATCTGACGACGGAAAAGCCCTTTCCCGAACAGCCAATGAAATGCTTGGATAATACGTAAGTTTCAGGTGGATAATAACTAATGAAAATGAAAGAAAATGAATAACAATTTCTGCCAAAGAGTTAATTTTAATTTGTAAGATTTTCACGTGCAAAAGAAAAATGGAATAAGCCAATTGAAAAAAAAAAAAAAAGATAAATAGGACAGGAATGAATACATATAAATATTTCACACCAAATACGAGTCGCAGGTGATTTTTGTCGCTTGGAATTTTTACGTGTAATAACACTATTAATGTTTAATTCATGGCGTAGTAATGTATGATCAACTTCGTGCGATTTTTTATGTCTTAAATTTTAGTCTTTGAAAAAATCATTTTCCAAATGGTTGTTGTAATTTGTTAAATTGCTCTTTTTTAACCATTTGGAAAAATGATTATTGTTCTCGTCAGGGTAAGAAATCAAAAGCATATTTGAAGATTTTTATTGGTTTAATCCGCATTTTATTCGTTTTCTGATTGGTCTATACAGTAATCTGTATTTCACTTTACTTTCAACAGAGATGGATACCTTCTGTTGCCACTATGACAAAAAAGTAATAAAAACTACAAAAAAAAAATTTATAACTCTGAAACAAATTGAGATACACCTTTCAAACAAATTGCATTTAAAAGTACATTTTTTTTTTCAGTCCTACTCCAGAGTCCTCTGCAACTTTTACAATGAAAAAATTAGTTGAAAAAAAGAATTTATCTTAAATTTTGTGTTTGAAACAAAATTTCTCGGGCCGAATCACTGAAAATATTGCAAAAGACCTACGGTGAAACGTGCATGTACAAAACACAGGGCGCCCAAATAGTCCGCGAAATAAATACCAATATTTTTTTACAGAAAATTTCATGGTAGGTTTATACAACATTTGCGCTAGAATTAACCTAAAAAGGTGATTTCGACACAATTTGCAAGAAAAATCTAAAAAGAATATTTTTCCAAGAAAATATTGGTATTTAGTTGGCGGACCATTTGGGAGTCCTGAAAACATAGACATATGAATTGTATAAAACAGGGGATCTCAAGCTATGGTTCACGTACCAGTACTGGTACATGAAGCTCTGTTTACTGATACGCGAAAGTCCGATACTGGTACGTGAAATGAAATAAAAAATATAGCAATAACGGTGGATTGCTGGAATCCACATTCAAAAAGATGAATGTAACAGAATTTTGGTTGATTAACCTCTGAAAACCGTAGAAGCTCTAAAATTCCTGCCTGTTTTTAGCAAAAATTATTCTTTTTTAAGTGCTTTCTCTTCACTTCTTTATACCGGGTGTCCCAAAAAGGACTGACTGATTTTAAAATTCAATAACTTGTAAACGGTGACAGATATTTAAAAAATTCTTGCAGGAGGGTTATGCATAAGGTCAAAAGTTTTTTTACAGTGATTTTCAATTTTAGTTCGAATTACAAACAATAGATGGCGCTGTAAGCAATAGTCGCTAAATACAGGCTCGATTTTTGGTCCTTTATCTTGTTCTATGCGGAAAAAGGAGATGGAAATGTATTATCCGGGCCACGAAGTACCAAAAATCGAGCCTGAATTTAGCGTCTATCGATCGCAGCGCCATCTATTGTTTGTAATTCGAACTAAAATTGAAAATCACTGTAAAAAAACTTTTGACCTTATGCATAACCCTCCTGCAAGAATTTTTTAAATATCTGTCACCGTTTACAAGTTATTGAATTTTAAAATCAGTCAGTCCTTTTTGGGACACCCGGTATGAAAAACAAATACAGGAATAAACTAAACACCAAATCTGACTCGCGTCTAAAACTAAGATTCAAGCAGACATGAGGAAGCTGTGTTTGATAAAGCAAGCACACCCTTATCATTAGCAATACTAAGGAATTAATAGAGTCACCCTAGAGTATTTACATCAATTTACGCCAATACGTCATTAAGTACTCCAGCTTTTTTCACCAAAGCACTGTATTTTGATAATGTAAATATTATTAAAATGTAATTATGATACTATCTTTTATTTGAATGTTAATATAAAGCAGTCAATATAAGAACCAATTTAATAATGTAATCATGTAATTAAATACAATAAAATCTGCTCAGTCAGAAGCACAAAAGACTGGAGAAATATTTTGTTTTAGACATATTCCGTTTACACAGGGTTTTCTGTGTTAGCTTCGAGTTTATATTGGTGGTACGCGGAAGTATGAACTTCTATTTAATGGTACGTCGGTCTAAAAGTTTGGGAATCCCTGGTAAAAAGCATTCACAGAGGGCCGAGAAGTAGTAACGGATTTGGTTGGTTCTGGTCGGATTTCAACGTCTACAACGAAGCAAGCATTAATAAAATCAAGAAACTAGTGCTTTAAAATTGTCGTATGAGTCTCAGCGTGTTCGCTCAAGATATCTCATATATCTTTTAAGTCCGTTCAAACCCTTATGACTAATATTTTGGCCATGAAACGCATCGTCACACGACAGGTTTGAGATAGCTCAATTTTCTCCTATTATTCTGCAAGAGGTTTTGGCCAAAAACGCAACTAATGACATCGACCAAAGGCCTTATTGGCCTGGTATGTCCTCGTGTGTCTTTATCCTATTCACGAAGCTAAAATTACCACTTCGAGGAAAATGTTTTGAGTCAATTGAGGCCATAAAAGAAAATTCGTAGAAGGAGCTAAAGGCCATACCCCAAACTACCTATCTAAAATATGTGGAAGATTGGGTCCTGCGTTCTCATAGCTGTATTGAACTCGATGCCACCTGCATTGAAGGTGGCAAATTAAATTTTTGTGAAAAAATAATTTTTTGGTGTTTTATTTAACAATTTCGTGTACAGTCGTGGAAAAAAAAAAGTAAACACCCCCTACTAACTCCTCAACAAATTATCGTAGACAAAAGTTACTGGTACCGAACGATTGGAAATAAACTCTACTTTAAAATGATATATATAAAATTTGCTTAGGGGGGTATCTACATATTAAAACGAATCCAAACTTAATTTTTTTCAATAGCAATGCCCAATTTTAACGAGATATTTCAAATCTCCGGTTCAAACTATGCTTAGGCACCAATTTTCAAGTCATTTGAATGATAAGTTTTTGAATTATAAACATTCAAAATTTAGTGCTTCTAATGTTAAATTACATTTTCATATTTGTATTTATATCTCCCGAAAGTATGCTATAATGTACTAATTTTTTGTGTAGCAATAATACTAATATACCCAAACATAAATACGCTGAATATGCAATTTTTATAATTTTATGATATGAATTATGAAATTAATATTTGAAAAAATTATGAATTACAACACACAATTTTTTTGGTGTATTTAGATTTATTAAGTCCTGCTTTATGGAAATCCAAAATGTCACGTTTTTCTTCCAAGTAATTTTCAAATTATGCTTAAAAAACGGCAAAATGATGGTTTAAGGGGCCGTCTATGATAGAAGTGAGAAGATATTTTGAAATTTCTTCTGCTGTCCTGTAATCTAACTAGTCCAGGCAATAGGAAATTTTACCTAGCAAAATTAATGGTAGTTCTGGAAATCGGCTTACTTTATGTTTTTTGGGCCGCTGAATCCGAATTTTTAATTTCCCACCAAAATTTCCCCCGGCAACCCCCCAAATTTTGGTAAAATGCCCCCCAAAAAGGTTTTTATTAAAAAATCAATTTTTTTATTGTTTTAGGGAAAAGTATCTAGAAATTCAGAACGTAGACAAAATTTGCAACAAATCAGATATATGACATTATGACTTGGGATGAAGGGGAAGGGGGTATCTGCCTCGGAACATGCGCGCGGTGCTGCGTGGACTAAGTTGCGCAATTCCACTTAACCACTCACACGTTTACATTCGTCCTCCCATCTCCCCTACGAACTTTCCTTATAAGGTTTACTTTAAGTTTTTTGTGTCGCCTAAAACAATAAAAAAATTGATTTTTTTAATAAAAACCTTTTTTTTGGGGGGGGGGGCTTTTTACCAAAATTTGGGGGGGGTTGCCGGGGGAAATTTTGGTGGGAACTTACAAATTCGGCTTTAGCGAGCCAAAAAACATATAGTAAGCCTTTTTCCAGAACTACCATGAATTTTGCTAGGTAGAGCCCCTATACGGTCTCTATTGCCTGGACTAAACAGGTTTCATTGATTGCGTGAATGGTGTTAGAGGTGCCTTGATGAAGAAGGTGGCTCTCTCGGTTAACAATCCAGTACCGAACTTCAATTTGGATACAGCCCTTAAAATACACTTGTTTTAAAATAATTAATTTCTCTGGAACTTGTAGTATGAATAGCATAAAAATTTATTTTTAGGCTAATTGAGGGGTGTAGAGTTCATTTATGCTGTCAGAAATGTGTACTGCTACTGAAAAAAAAAACAAAGTTGTGGTTCGTTTTAATATGTAGATGCCCCCCTAAGCAAATTTTATATACATCATTTAAAAGTAGACTTTATTTCCAATCATTCGGCACCAGTAACTTTCTTCGACGTTAATTTGTTGAGGAGATAGTAGGGGGTGTTTACTTTTTTTTTTCCACGTACTTGTAACATATACTGTATATGTTCTATCTTGAATTCGAAAAGGCTGAATATTTTTGTCACTGAAGATTTTTTTGCTCGATCTACTGGTGATCGTTCATGTAATATACCATTCACAGATCTTCAGTTTTTCCGGCAATGCACTTAAGTTTAAATAATAATAATAAAAACAAATTGTCTAATACTATATTTATCCAATTTTCTGCTTTGAGGCTTTTAAGATAAATATCTACATAAAAATAATTATTAAAAATAATTAAAAAAGTTTTAGAAAATGGTTTTATAACTTTATAGTGAAAGCAGCTTTACAATGTTTCTTTGCCATCAGAGACAGAAAAGAAAGAGAAAAGAGAGAGAAAAAAAAGTCGGAAATTATACATCAAACTTGACAAATGAGGTGCGTTTGTACTATAACTAGTTTTTATAAATAGTCAGATCTTGTTGCAATAGCTGTTGCACTCTTATGTAAAAATGAATAAATACAAAATTTATTGCAATTCTATATTTAATTCAGTAATACGGAAATAATAGGGCACCATCTTAAATAGAAAATCATCTCCATGGCAACCTAGAATCGATACCTATCGTGGTATATCATTGCATTTATTACGAATGACAGGATTTAATAGAATGAAGAAAACTTTTTTAATATCTTTTTATGTTTTGACTCGATTTTTATCAAATTTGAAATGACTAGACAAAATTCTGCAAAGATTTATATATTAAATTTCAAACCATTCGGTTGTGTAGTTTTTGCGCTGTTATATGCAGACAGACGAACGGATGAGACGACCGCTATAGTGCTAAGTATTACTATAACTACGAACGCACCTAAACCCCGTGGAAATCATTTATTGCATTCTCTGCCCTCAGACACTGCCTGGAATGCATCATAAAAGCCATTTTGACACGCAACTTTAACTAACAAAAGCCGACATTAAAGAAAATACAAACGGAAATGGTAGGACTTGAAAATAAAATAGTAGGACTATAGTTGCGATATCTCTTAGGTAAATTCAAAAATACAATATATATATATATATATATATATATATATATATATATATATATATATATATTTATAGCTTCTTATGCGCTTGATATTATGAATGTTATTTTAGTTTTATAACCTTTATTTTCTGGCATTGTTAATGGTACTCTCTTTCATCTAGTGAAAGATAAATTTTGCTTGATAACTTATTACTTTCTTCTATCTTCAATATAGAAGAAAGTATTGTAATCAAAATTTTTACTAAACTACGCAACTTTAACTAACAAAAGCCGACATTAAAGAAAATACAAACGGAAACGGTAGGACTTGAAAATAAAATAGTAGGACTATAGTTGCGATATCTCTTAGGTAAATTCCTTCCGGTTTTGGACGGATTTACACGTTTTAGGGATCAGAGATCTAAAAAAAACATGTTTATAGAATATATATAGTTGCATAATAATATATAGTTGCGATATCTCTTAGGTAAATTCCTTCCGGTTTTGGACGGATTTACACGTTATAGGGTTCAGAGATCCCCAAAAACATGTTTATAGAAAATGTCTGTCTGTCCGTATGTCCGTGTGTCTGTCGCCCTTGTACCATCAAAAAGTGTATAAGTTATGCATAGAATTGAACCAATTTTTTTTTTAGTTTTTGGCTATGGCAATCAGGTCCTCCCTTAATTTGGAAAAAATCCGCCGGTAGGGGGGTTGTAACAGCGATTTTTGTGCAATTTTTGTGCATTTTGAATATCGTACCATCGAAAAGTGTATGAAGTTATGCACAGAATTGAACAAATTTTTAGTGTATGTTTTTGGCCATGGTAAGAAGGTCTTCCCTGAATTTGGAAAAAATCGGCCTATAGGGGGCGCTGTAATAGAGAATTTGCATTTTAAATAATGTACTATCGAAAAGTGTTTGAATTTATGCATAGAATTGAACCAAATTTTTTATGTATGTTTTTGGCCACATCAAGAAGGTCCTCCCTGAATTTGGAAATTCCGCCAAAAGGGGGCACTATAATAGCGATTTTTGCTAGATTTTCTTGATTTATCTTAATTCTATTATACACCGATGGCTCGTGAATCGACGAGTATTTCCCATCATGATAAGCCGACTATTCCCGAACAGCTGATATACAACAGAATAACGAAAAACTATTGCTTTTAGTAAATATCATGATCGAGATTAACTCGTTTTACTCCAATGAATTGACTGACGCAAAAATTTAAGATGAAAGTCAAAGTTGATATAATATTGAACTAATAAAAATGAAATTTTGACATTTGTAACAACATTTTGAAATATTAAAATATATGAGGTAGAAGAAAGTTTTTGGATTGGCACATCCAAACAGTTATAGCTTATTTTCAGCTGTTCATTTTCTTTTAATTTCATTTTAATTCTCGTAATACAGGAATTTATAGCTGAATTCGCGCATTTATTATTTAATAATATTTCATTTAATCTTCAATTTGTTGATTATGTACAATTATTGCTGTCACATTCACTCGAAATCTGCATGTGTTTTACACTCTCATATTATACGTAACTTTCTATTTTATACTTTAATATTATATGTAATTTACCTTTTTTAATTTGGATTTAATAAATCTGTTTATTAGCCCCTGGTATGCTATTTCTTTCTCTCAGCTTATTTTGTCTCGTCTCAAAAAAAAAAAAAAAAACGTTACGCTGTATAAGCCAGACTTAAAACAAAGCAGATGTATCAATGTACAATTAAATACTCTATAGCAATTTTTTTAACTTCTAAGCATGGCTCATTTTCAATTTTTAGACCGTCGTATTGGGAAAAAAAGTACTTTTAAATGCAATTTGTCTGAAAACTGTATCTCTATTTATTTTTGAAAGATTATTTATTTTGTAGTTTTTAGAGCCATTTGCTTAATACTGGCAACGGAAGCAGTGGCGTAGATACGTTTTTTGGCGCCTGGGTCAGGACGAAATTTTGCGCCCCCCTTTAGTTATGTGATTGCCTTGTATCTGGTAACTGCAGTAGGGTAGCGTGGGACCATGTAGGATCCGAAATTGACGTAAATGGCTCGATGGACATCCGATCGAACTCGCGAAAATGATACTTAAGATGCAGAGACGAAATAAACGGTTTCGGTTCACATTGAGGTTCCCCAGTCAAATTCTCAAGGGTGATTCTGTTCCGAACTTTCCGAAAAATTAATTCAGTCATTTCCGAAAATTAAAAAAATCAGCTATAAATCCGAAAGTTCGGACATAAAATATATCGCGAATTTAGGCAAATGGTCGTCAAAAAAACATCAATTTCGTCAATCGTTCAAAGAAAAATTGCCAATTTTGTCAAAGGATCGCAAAAAAACCCGCAACTTTCGTCAGAGATTCGCAAAAAAACGCAAATTTCGCCAAAGAATCGCGAAAAAACGCGATTTCATCCAGCGATCGTGGAAAAAAACGGCGAATTTTGTCAAAGAATCGCGGAAAAACGGCAAATTCCGTCAAAGAATCGCGGAAAAACGGCAAATTCCTACAATAGATCACGAAAAAACGACAAATTTCGACAAAAGATCGCGAGGAAACGGCAATTCGGCAATAGATCGCGAGGAAACGGCAAATTTCGGCAATAGATCGCGAAAAAACGGCAATTTCGGCAAAAGATTGCGAAAAAACACATAGTTAGTGCCGGGAGTGAATTCTCCCCTCCCCTCTCTGTTGTAACCTTTCAGAAAATTTGGTGTGGATTTCAGAATTTTATTTATTTTTTACTTAGAATCACCCCTGCGAATTTTTTTCTCTCATTAAACTCCCAGTTATTCCTTAAATAGATAAACATAGATATAGCTTTCTCTAATGCATATGTGCTGACATTAAGTATATATGAAATATATTTAACTTTTAAAACGACAAAAACAGCCATTTGTACTGGTCGTTTTAGGAAGACTGAAAAGTCCTGCTTTGTTTTTTATACGATTCAAGAAGGGAAAATTTGGGGGTAAGTTGCCCAGATTTTATTATTTGACTTTTCTCAATGCGAATTTGACAGAAAAATCCGATAAAGAAGAAATATCTTTACTTGTTTTTCTTCCAGCTAACTCCATTTTGCATTGGTTCACAGAAGACACCATTACACGAAAATGTTCATATGGAATGTTAGGACACAAAAATCAGCATCAAAACCAATCTGTGTGTGTGTGGTTGGAGATGGCTAGAAATATCTACCTCACGTGCAAGTCTGAAAATTTGGGCGAGGGTAGTCCAAGACAGATCGTGATGCACATGAGGCTCAGATTTCTATTTTTTTGATAATTAGTCAAGAATTTTAATTAAAAACTCATCAAAAACGCGATTTATTTTCACAAAATGTCAAAATCGCGGGCTCGTCTGAACCTGATTCCACACCCAAAATGAAAGAATTTTCACTAATCAGCGAAAATTAAGAAACTAATTAAGATATCGATTTAAAACTTTCAAAGCACGCGTAGAAAAATATTTTACACTTGTGTATAAAATTTTTAGGTCGGTAATTTTTATTAGTTTTTGAAAAAATTGACGGCGACAGTACAAAAGTTCGGAGAAAGAACCATACAGGGACGAACACTCATTAAAAACCGAACTAAAAAGAAATCTTTTTTCCGACCAATCTCTCCGTTTAATGTCAGAAAATCGATGGATCGGAGATTATATGACATGTAGACAATCCTCTTAAATATTAAACGTTGTAAAATGCTAAAAACATAATTTAAAAGCATTTTATCAATTTAATCGAAGATTATTAATGTGTTCCGTTGCAAGAGTCCCATGATATGAATTAAGAGTTTGTCTACAAGGGTTTTTTTCCTTTATTCATAAGTATGTTTTCCAAAATATAGATTTATTTTACCACTATTACCGAACATTAGCGGCGCTTTCTTTTCTCGGATTTTATGAGCCAGATTTCAACGGGAATAGGTTCATTCAACTTAGCTTACGATTTTCTTGCAGTTTTTAACTCCACCTTCCAGTGCATGAGGTGCATTCTTATCTCGGGTTATATGGACCCAATTTCAACTGAATTTTGCTCATTTAACTTGGTTTTCGATTGTCTTGCAGTTTTTACTTCTGCCTTCCAGCGGCAGGGGGCTTTTTTATCTGAGGTTTCATGGCCCCGATTTCTGCGAATTTTTTTTCTTTCAACTCCTTTTACGATTCACTTCAGATTTTCCGGCGCGTGTGCAGCATGTCTGATATACGGGGACGCAGAAAGCGGGGACCCGCGCCAGAGATTCATTTTGAAAGAGATAAATTTAAATGTAGGTTTTTAGTGGTTAGAGATGCGTGCGTAACAGGTCCGGTCTAGGACAGTGGGAATCTATCCCAGAGGTTCATTTTGAGAGACTCGTTATTATTTTTTTAAATGTTAATATCAATAGAAGACTCGCGATTCGTTTAGAAAAGTCTACGGGCGGGTCAGCTAGTATACAAATGAACAGTGTCTTTTGATACCAAAATTGTGACTCCACGTCGCCTACAGGCCTTTTGATTTATAAACTGTAGGCTAGACAGTTACAAACCTCCATCAGCGATTGACAATTATGGATCTCTCCATCCCCCCCACACCTTCACTGAATTTCTTCAAAACATTCACATACACACACACAAAAGAAAAGGTCAACAATTATTTTAAACATTTATTTTCAAAGTATGTGAAATAATTTCGGTTTAAAGCTCCTCTCAATTTGGAGCCCCCTACTTAACTTTGCGCCTCAAATTAGGTACACAATTAGATTAGGTACCAAGTTGTTGAGCCCACAGACTTCTCATATAACTATATATGAGAGATGATCATATATATATCTTTTTCTGAGGTTGAGCCATCCCTAGAAACATTTAACAGAAACTTTTCCTTTCTTCATTATTTGTATATAACAAAATATCTTACTAAAGAAAACATTCACACACAGGCGCACATACAAAAAAAAAAAAAAAAAAAAAATAGAAAGTCAACAATTTTTATTTATTTTCAAAATATGTCAGATAATTTCAGTTTGAACCTCTCTCAATTTGGCGCCCCTTAGCCTCGGTGCCCGGGGTGGCCGTTCCCCTTCCCCCCCCTTAGCTACGGCATTGAACGGAACTTTGCAACAAGTTATTGTAGAAAAAATTTACTGATGACAAACGATTGGTAATCTTTTTTACTTTTATATGACGTGTATAAAATTTGCTTAGGGGGCCATCCACATATCAAAACGAACTCAAGCTGTTATTTTTTAAATAGCAATACTCAAGTTTGACAACATAAATAAATTCTACACCAATTAGCCTGAAAATAACTTTTATGAAATTCGTGCAATTAGTTTCAAAGGAATTAATTATTTCAAAATGAGCCTATTTTGGGGGTTGTATCCAAATTGAAGTTCGGTACTCGATTGTTGAAATACTACAGAATGACTATGTCACTTCTATCAATGCATTATTTCTTGCCAATAGGGCCGTTTCGCTCGCATATGTTTCCATTATTGTCAGCACAGATGTTTTATAAAATGAATATAAAATATTTTTTTCAAATGATGCTTTTCTGCACATCATAGACGGCTCCTTAAACTGAAGTATTTTAATCATAATTCGAAAATTTCTTTAAAGAAAAATTTGAAATTGAGAATTCGCATTAAGGAGGATATAATAAATATAAATCCATCAAAAAAACATTATAGGTTGCAATTCACATTTTTTCCGAATATTAATTTCATAATTCATATATTATCTTAATATATATAATCTTAATTATATAATCTTAATATAAAATTTTTAAAATTACAAAATTCAATGTTTTTATTTTTGGGTTAGTATTATAGGCACTCAAAAAATTATCACACCAGGAATATAACTTTAGGGGATATTAATAAAAATACGAAATTGCAATTTAACACGAAGCTCTAAATTTTGAAAGTTTATAATGCAAAAACTTATCATTCAAATGACTTGAAATTTTGTTTCTAAGTATTGTTCTATCCGAAGACTTAAAATATAAAGTCAAAAGGGGGTGTTGCCTTTGAAAAAACAAACAAAGTTTGGTCTGGTTTTGATTTGTAGATGGCCCCCTAAGCAAATTTTATATACATCATTTAAACGTATACTTTATATCCAATCTTTTAGTATCAGCAACTTTCTTTGATTACAGTCAATGGCAGGGTTAGCAGGGAGTGTTTACCTTTACCCCCCACGACTGTACATATATGTCGACTACATTACGTACTATAAAATTCTAATTTGGAATGTATAAATTCCCGGATTTGAGTTCGATTTGGTATCTTTTAACTTACCCATCATACGTTGTATAGGGTTAGTCTTGTAACTGTTTTAAAAATCGAAATTTTTTTTTTGATGGCTTTACACGTTTCAGCAGTGGAGATTCCGAAAAGCATATTAAAAAAAAAAAAAAAAAAAAAATTGCCGTCCATCTGTCTGTCTGTGTGTGTGTCTGTAAACGCTCTATCTCGCGAACAAATTCAGATAAAGACTTGAAATTTGGTGTGTACTTAGTATATAAGAACGAGAAAAAGCCTATTCAATTTCATTGACCTGATTATCCGGAACTATTTTTTTCGGACTCTCGAAATATTCGTTCTGATAAAAGATATATAAAATTTTTCGAAAATGTTTGTTTTAAGGAGTGAATGTAAAAGACAATAAAAAAACATAAATTTTTCATGAAGAATGAAGTCGATCGGATAATGAGTTGCCGAGATATTTATAATCATATTTTCCACACTCTTCGATTTTTCATGACCCTGTATTTCATTCAGATTTCAGTTCAAAGGTATAAAGGTTACAGGGTTAGCACAAATGACTGACCGGATTTAAAAATTTATATTTTCAAAACATATACATTCATTACACATATTATAATAAGAGATTCATGAAAATGAAAAAGAACATTGCCAGTTTTTTTTCCAGTTACAAATGTTTGATGTGCGAACCTTTCGTAATACGAGAAACATCTAATCTGTAATCAAGTTCGTTCCACAGATTTGGTAGTTTTGCACAGTCAAGGGTTAATGCAGCACTGACGCATAAACCCTTTATCTACTGACGGTACTTATAAGTACCATTAAAATAACTTGTTATAAAATTCATTTAATACATCGATTAGTTGTAATACAGTTTAGAATGAGTTATAGATAATTACTTTATCTTGTTTCAAAAGCGTTAATGGTTACATAAAAAAAAAATTTAAAAAGGATAATTTCTTTTGCCTTTGCATCTTTTCAGCTTTCTTGGCGTTGGTGGGGGGGGGGGGAGATTTTTCCATTCGAAAATCTTTCTATATTTCTATTGTAAGAACATTATATTTGTACATTTCCTAATTCTACAAAATTCTAAGCAAAATATTTAAAATAAAAGATTTGAGTGGGGGTTATATTGCACAAAATCCCTATAAATTCAAATTTAGTTAATCCTTCTAAATCCTTCAATCCTTCAAAAATTTGTTAAATGATTATGTAAATCTTCTAATGTAGTTTAAACAGTTCACGAAAGATGCTATAGAGGATAAAATTTTCATGAATTCATAATTCAGTACATAAAGTGTTAAAACACTAAACAATGCACACTGATGCAGCGTATACATTTTACGATGCATCAGTGCTGCAGCTGCACCACGGTGCATGAATTAAGAAGCGTTGACAGTGCAAAACTGCCAAATGTGTGAATCGAACTTGATTACATATTAGGTGTTTGTTGTGTTACGAAAGGTTCACATTATTTTCATATACCATTTATTATTATATGTTTAGTAGTTTTGAAAATCTCTCTATTCTAAAAAAAAGTAACTACCGCTGTCACCGCCGCCGCCGCCGCCGGTTTTGCTTTTTTGTGACCGGAGGCCTTTCTTCGTTAATATTAACAAAAATAATGCATACAAAAATATGAAAATCGCAGGTTTTATACAGAAATGTTTGATAAACACGCTGACGCAGACAGTTTTTAAATCGAAGAATTATTTTAAGAGTTATTTAATGCTAAAGTTGGACAAAATCGTTTCACTAAAAAAGTTTTATAGCAGCAAAAACTGTACATGGCAGTGTAATCATTTTTAGATCATTTTATGCTTTAGAATTTGCCGGAGTGCAGATTGCATTAATTTTTTTATTTTGACTCATTTTTTCAGGTTTTATTTCTATTTTAAATTCAAATTTTCAGCATTTCTAGAGATATTTTTTACAGATTTCAGAAAATTGTACTAATTTAAACTGTTGCCAACTGTATAAAAAGCGCAAGCAATAATGATTGCTTCAAATTAAAAATTTAATTACACGTGACTATTATAAACAGGAAAAAAACTTTCAAATTAGAATTAAATAATTACGTATAAAAAGCAGGAACTTATTAAAAATTACGTCATAAAAAGTATACACGTGAATTTTAAAAGAGAAAGGATATTGTAAAATAATAAATTCATTAACATGCGTTAGAAGTCTTAGGAGAAATTACGTCATATTTACGTCACATTATAGTTATTACATAAAATGAACACAAAATAATATTGCAAAAAAGTTTAAATTTAGAAATTGCGCTAGACATTTATTTGATATTTTGAGAATTAATTTAAAATGTCTCATTTAAAAGAACTTTCTTTTCGCTTTGTTAAAAAATACCAGGAGACAAAGACTCTCTTTACTTAATTCTTTTTATATTACCTTATTTTGAAATGTTGTTACAAGTGTATACGTCATCAAGTTATTTTTATTTCGACGTTTTATTTGTGTTTTCATTAATGTTGTACGAATGTATTTGTTCTTTCGTTATTTAAAATAAAATTTATATCAATTTGTATAATTTGGCGAGTGGTTTGGCGATTTATATAATTTGGCGAAATTGGTCGGCAGGATAATCAAGTAGTACCGCTGCGGATTTGGCGTTAAAATTCCCCAATCAAAGAGAAATGAATAGAAATAGAGATCGCCACTGTTTTTTAAATTATAATTCAATCATTCGAAATCTTTTTAAAGCCGGTCAAATTAGCGTGCATTTAGAGTCTGCGGTGTCTAGACGGGGGTTGGCGAGCGTAGCTCGTAGGGAGCCGAGCCCCCTAGTATCTCTCTATTCTAAAAAAAAGTAACTACCGCCGCCACCGCCGCCGCCGCCGGTTTTGCTTTTTTGTGACCGGAGGCCTTTCTTCGTTAATATTAACAAAAATAATGCATACAAAAATATGAAAATCGCAGGTTTTATACAGAAATGTTTGATAAACACGCTGACGCAGACAGTTTTTAAATCGAAGAATTATTTTAAGAGTTATTTAATGCTAAAGTTGGACAAAATCGTTTCACTAAAAATGTTTTATAGCAGCAAAAACTGTACATGGCAGTGTAATCATTTTTAGATCATTTTATGCTTTAGAATTTGCCGGAGTGCAGATTGCATTAATTTTTTTATTTTGACTCATTTTTTCAGGTTTTATTTCCATTTTAAATTCAAATTTTCAGCATTTCTAGAGATATTTTTTACAGATTTCAGAAAATTGTACTAATTTAAACTGTTGCCAACTGTATAAAAAGCGCAAGCAATAATGATTGCTTCAAATTAAAAATTTAATTACACGTGACTATTATAAACAGGAAAGAACTTTCAAATTAGAATTAAATAATTACGTATAAAAAGCAGGAACTTATTAAAATTACGTCATAAAAAGTATACACGTGAATTTTAAAAGAGAAAGGATATTGTAAAATAATAAATTCATTAACATGCGTTAGAAGTCTTAGGAGAAATTACGTCATATTTACGTCACATTATAGTTATTACATAAAATGAACACAAAATAATATTGCAAAAAAGTTTAAATTTAGAAATTGCGCTAGACATTTATTTGATATTTTGAGAATTAATTTAAAATGTCTCATTTAAAAGAACTTTCTTTTCGCTTTGTTAAAAAATACCAGGAGACAAAGGCTCTCTTTACTTAATTCTTTTTATATTACCTTATTTTGAAATGTTGTTACAAGTGTATACGTCATCAAGTTATTTTTATTTCGACGTTTTATTTGTGTTTTCATTAATGTTGTACGAATGTATTTGTTCTTTCGTTATTTAAAATAAAATTTATATCAATTTGTATAATTTGGCGAGTGGTTTGGCGATTTATATAATTTGGCGAAATTGGTCGGCAGGATAATCAAGTAGTACCGCAGCGGATTTGGCGTTAAAATTCCCCAATCAAAGAGAAATGAATAGAAATAGAGATCGCCACTGTTTTTTAAATTATAATTCAATCATTCGAAATCTTTTTAAAGCCGGTCAAATTAGCGTGCATTTAGAGTCTGCGGTGTCTAGACGGGGGTTGGCGAGCGTAGCTCGTAGGGGGCCGAGCCCCCTAGTACTATAAATTTTTGCAGTGATGGAACAGTGTAGCAGCAGAGAATCAATTGACACCGCAAATTTTTATTAGAATTCTTCATCTAACTTCAGGGCAGAATTTCTGAGATTTTTGGAAGACGAATAATACCATAAAAATTTAGTGGTGACAATCGCTCAACTACTGCGCCAGTGTTCTATCACTGATTTTTGAAATCCGATCATTCATTTGTGTTAACCCTATACAGTAAATCCTCCATAACGGACACTCCCGAATACCGGACACCTCTTTTTAGCGGACACTTTTTCAATCCCTAACGCATTTGTATTTGTTTGTTTTTAACCTCTGAAAAGCGGACACCTCCGAATAACGGACAAAATACGCGCTCCCGAAGTGTCCGCTATTCAAAGGTTTTACTGTATAAGGGAAATTCTTGGAAAAAAAAAAATTCAAGATAATTTTCAAGATGACCATTGAATGAAAGAGTGTTTTTAAAAAACTATTTTACACTTATTATTTTTTCTTTCAATTGTTACGAACACAAAATCAAGAAACGACGAGAAAGAAATCTTTTCGATTTCGCAAAACCTCGTAAACTGTAGTTTATGTTTCCCCCCTTTCTATTTCAAAGAGTTCAGCTGTTTATTATTACACTTAATATTAGCCTCTGGTGAGATATTCGAATTCTTGCACAAGACCCCTTTATCGCACCTTTTTCCTTTATCGACTGAATGATGAAACGTTACTCCAGAACAATTCCGAATGCCTTTTATTGTTACCAAACCAACCTAAATGAAACAAGTTTTTATATCATCTTGATGCATATTTCAGTCAATGACCTTTCTGATGAATTCCAAAGGAATTTAACATCTGTCAGCTACTGTAGAATAGTGGAAAAGGTTGGATAAGGGTTGTGCATAGCGGCATAGAAAAGGGGGGGAGGCATTGGGAATCAAGTCTTTTTTGTGTCTCCTTTTAAGTGAATTTAAAATTCCATTAATTAAAAATAATAGTAAAAATTATTTAAAAACCATGAAAAAATAATTTAGAGCATTTTTTCTTTTGTAACGAAGTTGTTATCTTTTTCTAATCCGTGCCATTGTCGCAGATTTTCATGTACAAGGCAAGTAATATACCTGATCGCTTTCAGAACTCTTGGAATGTTACCAGAAATTTAGAACAGACTAATAGGGATAATTTGTAGTGGGAACCAATGAAACAATGCAAGAAATTCTGAAGTTTCTTCAAAATACAATGTTGAATTATGCCGAATCCATTTTGAACGCAATGTCAGCAAAGCGCACTTTTCTTGTGTTATGGTGCAAAATTTGTAAGTGCATCTTTTTCGTTTTTTTTAAGTAGTACTGTTTATGAAACATTTCTTTTCTACTCTGCTGTCATATTTCACAACTTTGTAAAATTAAATTTATTCCTTGGTGTTTACTTTGAAATGATGCACATACACATTTTTAATTATGAATAAAATGAATTATTAATTAATCTACATCAGGGCTGGTCAACTGTGGCCCGCTGGACACCACTAAAATTTTACAGTAATCATTGCCTTATCTAATAATCGAATCTCTGCTATTCAAGAAGTCGGCTATTTCCTTAACACTAGAACCGCGGGAAATTTTGCTCAAGTTTTATAGATATATTTTACATAATTTTTTTTAATTGTTTACCTTATTTATTTCAATTATTTTTGTGCAGATTATATTAAACTTATTTTATAAAAAGTTTTCTGCTTCGAATCGACATCTATTCACTTGATACGGGTCAAAATGACCCGTCACCGCGGTTCTAGTGCTAAAAAAATAACTGGTATCCGGCGTACCACCGTTGATCAACCCTGATTTACATAGTTATTTATTGGTTGTGTTTATGACGGCCAATTATCAACACGAGGGATATAGGACTTAAAAGGGGGGGGGGGTGCCTTCCGAGGGGATTTTTCTAAGGGAACCTAACCCGTATTTACGCGTGGCAGTCCACGGTTCGAAGAAAAGCACGAAAACTCCGAACGATTAGGCCGACGGGCGCGATTGGGTTCGAACCCAGCAGCTCCCGTCTACCAGCTTTGAGAGCAGAACCTCTCGGCCACTGGTAAGGCTCATAGTTATTTATTAATGAGACGCTTTATCATTAATTGATTTTCTCAGTTTCGCAGTTACTTTGAGCAAACTGAGTTAGGAACTATTTGAGTACCCCTTCATAATTTTAAAATTGCTTCGCTACTAGCTGTGCATATATATCGTTATGAATTTAGGAGGAAGGGAGAACTGGCACTTGATATCGTAGGATATCTCTAGGGAAGAGGGGGGCTTTTTTATATCATAATTGTCTGTTATCTTTTATTTTTAAACATGTTGCAGTGATGGAACAGTGTAGCAGCACAGAATCAATTGACACCGCAAAATTTTATTAGCATTCTTCATCTAACTTCAGGGCAGAATTTCTGAGATTTTTAAAGGCGAAGAATACTATAAACATTTAGTGGTGACAATCGCTCAACCGCTGCGCCACTGTTCTATCGCTGATGTTGTTTTTTGTTTTATTTTTAAATACAAAGTTATTATTAAAGCCATTAAGATTAAATGTTTATAAAGCCATTTCATTTCAAAATAGCTTTCGGCCAACGCCCCCTGAATACTTGGCCTGAGCGCTGACATAAAAATGACGGCTGCCGAAAGCGGATTTTTTACTTTCTTCTATCTTCAATAGAAGAAAGTATTGTAATCGAAATTTTTTTTCCGACTACCGGTTTTCGACGGATTTACACGTTTTAGGGGTCAGAGATCTCAAAAAACATGTTTATAAAAATGTCTGTCTGTCTGTGAGTTTGTCGCCATTATACCATCAAAAAGTGTATGAAGTTATGCATAGAATTGAACAATTTTTTTTTTTTAAGTTTTTGGCTATGGCAAGCAGGCCCTCCTTAATTTGGAAAAAAATCGCCGGTAGGGGGGCTGTAATAAAATTTTTTGAGCAATTTTGAATATTGTACCATCGAAAAGTGTATTAAGTTATGGATAGAATTGAACTAAATTTTTTAAAAAAGTTTTTGGCTATAGCAAGCAGGTCCTCCCTTAATTTGGAAAAAAATCGGCCGGAAGGGTCTCTATAATAGCGATTTTTGTGCGATTTTGATTATTGTACCATCGAAAAGTGTATGATGTTATGCATAAAATTGAACCAAAAAAACTTTTTAAGTTCTTGGCTATGGAAAGCAGGTCCTTCCTTAATTTGGAAAAAATTCGCCTGTAGGGGGCGTTTCAATAGCGATTTTTGTGCGATTTTTTGTACCATTTTGAATATTGTACCATCGAAAAGTGTATGAAGTTATGCATAGAATTGAACCAAATTTTTTGTGTTTTTTTTTTTTTGTCATGGCACGAAGGTCCTTCCTGAATTTGGAAAAATTCCGCCGAAAGGGGGCGCTACAATTGCGATGTCTGTAAGTTTTTCATTATTGTACCATCGAAAAGTGTATGAAGTTATGCATACAACTGAACCAAATTTTTTGTGCATGTTTTTGGCTTTGGCCAACTGGTCCTCCTTGAATTTGGAAATATTGCGCGGTAAAGGGGCTCTGTGATAGCGATTTTTGTATACTTTACTTGATTTTTCGTAGTTCTATTGTCCATGGGCAGCTCGTGCAGCGGCCGGAACTCGCATCCTGCTAAGCCGGCTATTCGCAAACAGCTGATAACAACAGAATATGGAAAAACTATTAATTTTATCAAATATCATGATATAGATTAACTCGCTTTTAGTCCGGTTAATTGACTGAAGCAGAAATTTAAGATGAAAATCAAAGTTGATATAGTATTGAACTAATAATATTTAAGTATTAACATGTATAACTAGTTTTTGAAATATTAAGATGTATAAGATAGAAGAAAGTTTTGGGATTCGCACATCCAACTAGTTTTAACGTATGTACGGTCCCTTAAATTTATAGACACCATTATTTCATAAAAGATTTCTTTGACTTGTTTAATCTCAGAAAATAAATTGAAAAAAAACTTAAGAAAAATTATTGGTACCAAAATTCAAGAGATCGTAAACACGCTTAGTATTCAGACGGCAGCGGTGGTTCAGCATGACTATTATTTGGCCGTATGCGCAGTGTATGTTACCCGCTGTTAGGGAAACCAGTTGCGAAGTATATTTCAAATTATATTTGTGTTTATTAACACATTGCCGACGGACAATTTTTAACAAATCTGAATTTTAAACTGTAGAAGCTCCTCCCTGTTCCGAAAGACTTGTAAATTAGTGTTCTAGATAGGTTTACGCATCGGTAAATATGTTTCAATGCACGAATTTAATATAAAATGTCTTTAAAAAAAAATATGAACAGCATGGTATAAACGCATTTTCTGTTAGATAGAAGCCACGCCCTTAGTCAATGATGTTTTTGGAGTGAAAACGATCATTCTTGTTTCCCGTCTTGAATGTGTTAATAAAGAAAAGAGAAAATAAAAATTATCCACAGTTTTAGTTAATAAGAAGTTTTGCTTTTCTCCTTCTCCTCCAGGAGGCAAGAACAAAAAGAAAATGTTATTGTTCAATGCATCATGGAACGGAAAGTTATTAAATACTTTCAAACTGTAATTATCTTTTTTAGATGATATAAAGTTATTCCATGTATAATAGTGATATTATATTGACTTCACTTTAATTGAACCAGTAAAGTATATGAATAATAAAATGTATAACCATATCCTGTATGTCACTGCAAACGCATAAAAAGGAAAAAAAATGTAAAAAAATTGTAAAAATAAAAATAATTTTTAGACATTGATAACATGGGAGGGGGGGGGGGGGGGGCAGGATTGAAGAACTGATAATACAGTCGAGCCCCGGTTTAATGTATTTCTGGATGAAGCGAATTTGTTTATGGACGAGTGAAAATGGAGCAAAAATACTTTAACGAATACGAGTGAAGATTTAACGAATTTATAATCCCGATTTAACAAATAACTTTCGAAAAAAGAAAATTGAAGAAACTTTCAGATAATAAAAATTTTTCTTGTGACTCAGATATATCTACATGTGTGCTTGTAGTGTAAGTCACATGCTATGATTTTTGGCTACCAGTATTTTAGAACCGAAAAATGTGACTATTTTATCGGATATGGAAAAAAGTAATTAATTACTTTAACATTAATTGAATAAGGAGAAGCAAACTTTTCGAAAATAACGGTGGCGAACAAGCATAGCAGTTATCAGCTATGTGACATACACTACAAAAACCCATGGAATTAGCGACATACGAAAATATACACTTGTGGGGAAAAAAAGTAAACACCCTTTGCTAACTGCACAACAAATTATCGTAGAAGAAAGTTACAGGTACCAAACGATTGGAAATAAAGCCTATTTTTAAATGATGTATATAAAATTTGCTTAAGGGGCCAACTACATATCAAAACGATCAAAATCTTTGTTTCTTTCAATAGCAATACCCAAGTTTGACACCATAAATAAATTCTCCACCCTTCAATTAGCATAAATTCAAATTTTCATGTAATTTGTACGATTTGTTTTCGAGAAATTAATTGTTTTAAAATGAGCCTATTTTAGGGGCTGCATCCAAATTGAAGTTTGGTACTCGATTGTTGAAATGCTACAGAATGACTATGTCACTTCTATTAATGTATTATTTTTTGCAATAGGACACTTTGACTCGTTTTATATGTTTCGACTATTGTTAGCCCAAATATTTCAGTTTTAAAGTTATGCTTTCCTGATTATCATAGACGGCATCTAAAACCATCATTTCGACATTTTTTAATGACAATTCGAAAACTACTTGAAATAAAAATTTGAAATTGAGAATTCACATAAAGCAGGGCGTAATAAATATAAAACTATCAAGAATATTGCAGCTTGCAATTCATTTTTTTTTCGAATGTCAATATCAATTTCATAATTAATAATTCATATTATAAATTTCTTAAAATTACAAATTCAATGTATTTATGTTTGGGTGTTTTAGAATTATAACCACACACAAAATTATCACATTAGAATTATAATTTCAGGAAATATTAATAAAAATATGATTTGCACGCTTTTAGCGATAGCCATATCTCAACAACTAATGCACGGAATTTCATATCTTTAGTATCCTCAAGGGATTGGTATATCCGACTAGTTTGTCTTGTGATGCCATGCGTGACAAGGTATGTAAGGAAAATTTAACTTCATTTATCTCAGAGTAAATTTTTTCAGGATTTCTGAACTTTGAAAAGATGTATCTAAAATTCCTTGTAAGGTATATGGATGGCATTTTCGACAGAGTTGCTGTATTATATTTCTAATAAATTGTCTTACGGATTTTTGATTTTAAACGAGAATTGTGAAAATATGCTAATTAAAGCAAAAGTCCCTCATGGAACATCTTCATTTTTTCAATTAAAAATTTATCATGAACTTTATAATTAATATTTTTTAAAATTTTGATGGGTAAATTAAAATTACCCATTTCTGTACACAAACAGTGCAAAAATTATTCAAATCATGCAAGTGGTTAACACTTTTGCGGCCGGGGTTCTTAAAAAAGGACACCTAATTTTTATTTTAAATGGTGCCAAGAATATTTAATAGAAATTTGCCTTTTATGACGTACTTGAAAATAAGCAAATTCGCGTTTTCTAATAAATTCGTTTATAAATTCTGGTGTCAGTCCATAATTCCATCAGTTTATAAACAGAATTTCTCCACACTGTAAAGGGTTAAAGAATTATATCAAAAATTAAAAATGTTTCCATTTAAATTTTTAATATTATTTTTTAATTACTTTCAGTAGTTTTTCACATGCAATATGTTCATTATATAAACAGATATTTCACAAAAAAAAAAAAAAAAAAAAAAAAAAAAATAACGTTCTAAAATTAAAAAAATTAGGATTTTGTGATACGGACCCTCTTAAAACGGGTTAAAATCTTATTCGCAGCTCGTTACATAATATTTTACATTAAATGTATATTTTAGAAATATTTTGAAAACTGAGGAAAAAAGAGAAGAATTTCTAAAAGAGTATAGAAAAAAAAAATACATTGATTTCCTGAAGAGACATTTTAAATATACGAATGTATCCTACTCTCATAGGTTTAAAATTAGTGAGAGGAATCTCAGTAATGTTCACTTGACTAACAGCCTTAAGATGAAAATCTATACATTAGAAAAATAATTAGTATATATATAAGAGTTTCTTAACATAAAAGATAAAATGCATATTATAGAAATAGCTGTATTTTTCATAATTGTATTTTCCATATATGGATTAATTTCTCCCATTTAGAATTTGGGTTTGAATATTTCGGGTTCGATTTGAAGTGTGCCGGGTTTTAGGTAAAACCGTACTTCGGGTAAAAGGAGTATCGGCAAAAGTTAAAAAAGTGCACCCCGGGTGAAAAGTGTGGCGGTTAGAAAAATTGCTAAAAATACAGAAATTAGAGCCCGGAAGCGTAAATATTATAAGACTTTTTGAAAAATTTATCATTTTTCGTGTGATCACAAGTGTTCTGTTATAAGTATGCAAAATTTCACATCTCCAACTTAATTAGGCGCTGAGTTAGAAAAATTGCTTAAAATACACAAGTTAGAGCCCAGAGAGGTAAATATAAGACTTTTTCAAAATTTTATGATTTGTTGTTAGATGTGAGGTGTTCAGCTATAAGAATCCAAATTTTTAAGTCTTCAACTTAATTAGGAGCTCAGTTAGAACAAGAAACTTGAAATACACAAGTTAGAGGCCAGGATGGGGGGGGGGGGGATATAAAACTTTTTCAAAATTTTAGGATTTGTCGTTTGATGGGAGGTGTTCAGCTATAAGAATCCAAAATTTCAAGTTTCCAGCATATATAGTTTCTGAGAACGGGCTCTGTGACAGACAGAGGAGCGAGACGAATAGGGTTTCGTCAGATGAACGAAACCCTAAAAAGAAATGATCATTTCAAGAACTATACTTAAATTCAGTTTTTTGAAATTGAAATGCACATTTTTTTGTCGCAAATATATCCCTGAGGATAGGATTACTTGTCTAGACACACATTGCATCAGCATATCCATCTGTTGGAACGCAAAAGTCACGGGAAATGTATCATTTATTGCAAAATCAGGCGTTTATTTGAAAATGAATCTATCACTTCAAGAATTATACTTGAATCCATTTTTTATCGAAATGATTTTTTTGTTGTTGTAAATATGCCGTTGAAGGTAGGATCACATGTGTAGACACAAATTGCATCATTTTTTCTATCTGTTGTAATGCGGAAGACATGGAAAAAGTATCGTTTATTGAAAAATTAGTCGATTTTTTTTAAATCATTTCGTCATTTTAAGAACTATATTTAAGTTCATTTTTTAAAAATTGAAATGCACTTTTTTTTTGCAAGCATATCCTTGAAGCAGTGGCGTGGCGTCCGGTCATCGCTGGATGCGGCGATGACCAAGCAATATTTTAAAACTCTTAATAAGCTTTTAAAACTCTACGATCCAGTTTTAGCAGAACATTTGGAGTTCATGTATAAGTGAAGGTAAGATTTAAAGTTTCTTTTTTGAACATTCAACCATTGAATTTTAGAGTTAATTTTTCACCACAAACTTAAATAATTGCGATGACCACCGAGAATTTTCACGCCACGCCACTGCCTTGAAGGTAGGATTACATATGTAGACACAAATAACATACGTTTTTATAAGTATATTTCTGAATGATTCTATCATTTCAAGAACTGTACTTGAGTGCTTGAGTCCATTTTTTTTTTTTTTTTTTTTTTTTTTTTTATCGAAATCATTTTTTTGCTGCAAACATGTCGATGAAGGTAGGATCACATGTGTAAGCACAAATAACATAGGTTTATCCACCTGTTGCAATGCAAAAGAAACAAAAAAATTTTCGTTTATTGCAAAATCAGTCGTTTATTTCAAGATGAATCTATCATTTCAAGAACTATACTTGAATACAGGTTTTTTTTAATCGAAATGTATTTTTTTGTTGCAAACACGTCATTGAAGGTAGGATCATTGAAGGTAGGATTGAGTGTAGGCACAAATTACATTAGTTTATCTATCTGTTGTAATGCAAAAGGAACGGAAAATGTATCGTTTATTTCAAAATGAATCTATCATTTCAAGAAATATTCATAAGTCCAATTATTTATCGAAATGCATTTTTTTTGTTACAAATATGTCATTCAAAGTAGGATAATATGTGTGAACATAAATTACATTAGTTTATCTATGTGTTGTAATGCAAAATGTACGAAAAAAGCATCGTTTATTGGAAAATCAGTCATTTATTTCAAAATGAATTGACCATTTCAAAAACTATACATAAATCCAGTTTTTTAAATTAAAATGCACCTTTTTTGTTGTAAACATATCCTTGAAGGTAGCATAACATATCCAGGAACAAATAACATGGGTTTATTCATCTGTTGTAATACAAAAAGCACGGAAAAAATATCATTTATTGCAAAATCACTCTTTTATTTCAAAATTAATCTAACATTTCAAGAGTAAGTCATAAGTCCATAAGTCCAGTTATTTATCGAAATGCATTTTTTTTTGTTGCAAACATGTTGTTGAGGATTACAGTTTGTGATACATAAACCAACAACAAGATGTATACAAAACACATTAGTTTATCTATCTGTTGTAATGCAAAAGGCATCGAAAAATTATCGTTTATTGCAAAATCAGTTGTTTGTTTCAAAGACAACATCACTCACTGAGAATGTCTATATGTATAGCAATGGCCAACAACAGAACTAGAAGAAAATGCGATCCAAATTGATGGTAGATATGATTATATGCTCTACTGAATAACTGCAAAAGATTACGAATTTTTAATATAACCATTTCCTTATTTAATAATCCGTAATACTTGGCACTTATGTTTATGTCAATTCTTAATCAACAGACATTAATAATGTATGCCTATTTTATCAAAAACCTGATAAAAATGTGATTAATAATTTCTTTTGTATTATTTGTAGAATATTACATCTTTTTTCTGTCAAAACAACATGGGCATCATATCCTATTTCTATCAAAAACAACCAAAGTCCAAAAGTCCTTTTAAAGTTTATTTTTTAATTTTTAAATATTATAAAATAAGTGACCGATAATGGACATACGAATTTAAGGGTTAAGAAATATAAAGTGCACAAACAATTCTTTAAAAAATTAGCATTTATGTGTTGCATATTTTTTTATGGATTACTGAAACATTTGAAGACCGTGATTTAGTTTTTGAAACTGCGATGTGGATAGATTGTTTCATTTATTTTGAAGCATGTTTTTCCCTCTGTCTCCCCCCCCCCCCCTCCTCTAATACAAAAAACAAAATTAGTTTGCATCTCCAACCGAGCAACATTATAGCCTCACCTTTTAGTATCATGTTATGGTTAGAGAGCTATTGGTATAAATTATCTTTTTAAAGATAAATGATAGCCTATTGACATTCTTTCTTTTTACTGAGAAAATGCGGAAATGCCATATGATTGAAATTGATCAAAGAAGAAAAATTGGTTTTAGAAAAAAATAATAAACGGTTTCTTATTCTATACTTTCAAGACTTTGGAATTCAAAATGAAATTCCTGTTGATTGATAGAGATATTGTTAAAGAACATTTTTAGTGCAATTCTGCAATATTTAAAGAGTAAGAGACGTCATTTTACAGAATATATTTAAAACAACAATGAAAAATCATGCGCCCAGCATGGATTATGCAAAACTTTCCAACACATTCAGAATTCTGTAAAAAAAGTTCACAGTTTATTAAGGTGAAATATGATGTATAAATCAACGATTTGAAAAACTCATAACGCATTCTAAAACATATTTTCTGATATTACAATCAATAGCCGGAAAAATAACCTTTTTTCCGAGTTTTTTTGTGCAGACCTGCATATGATCTATGGATTTGTCTGTATGCTACACAGTATACATGCTAAAAGTTATGTCATTGAAACGAATAGCACAGTTGAAAATTTCTATTCAGCAATTTCCGTGAATAAACGGAAATGTACTTGAGAAATTTTGTACTGCCCTGTATAGGTTCTATCGAATATATCCACTCCAAGTAATATTTAAAAAGACAGTTCAATTTAAAAACGCGTATCACAACTGAAAACGCACTTCCAGCAATTATTGTTCATAGTCTTCAATAGTTCAATTTCTTCTGCAGCCAAATTATTTTGTGTGTCCCTGTATATGAACTATATATTCTATGCACATCCTATTCTACAGTAAGCGCCATAAAGTTCCCCTCAGTGATATATATAAATTTCAGCATGTTTAAAATGCTGTAATATCATTAAAATACACCGCAAACGATTTTTTCTCATAGGACTAGGTAATGAAATGGAATTTTTTGAGTGTCTCTGTAAATGAACACATGCTATACACTTCATCTTCAATACCGAACATGCCATAATGATACCCACTAACATGTATTAAAAAATATCAATCATATCAATAATATCAATTTCATAGCAATCGGGTGATATTTACGCGAGTTAGAACACGGTTGGACAAACAGAATTCATAGACACTTTTCAAATTTTTGGAAAGTGTTAATGAGGTGAAACATAAAATATGTTAAAATGTTTTACCAATAATCCATACATTTTCACAGTTAATTTTTTTTTTAGTGAAGTGTAGTATCGTATAGTATACACTATAAAAACAAAATCCTTAAATTGACATGCATTTTTCCATTTATTGCATTCCAAACTTCACGAATCTACATTTTAAAAACAAGTCGATTGGTTGGTTGTGTTTATGACGGCTAATTATCAGCACGAGGGATATAGGCCCAAAAGGGAGGGAGTGCTCTACGTGGGGGGGGGTCTTTCTAAGGGAACCTAACCCGTATTTACGCTTGGAAAACCAAGATTACAAGAAAATCACGAAAACCCCAAACGATTAGGCCGACGGGCGCAATTGGGATCGAATCCAGTACTTCTCGTTTACCAGCATCGAGACCAGAACCTCTCGGCCACTGGTGGAACTAAAAACTAGTCGGATGTGCCAACTCCAAAACTTTTTTCTACCTCATGCACCTTAGTACTTTAAAGACCCTTATCATAGTGACAAATTAAATGTCAATTTGAGCCCATCATCAGAATTCTAAAAGATCGACTTATGTGAAAGTCTAACAAAATATGACGTTTCATTAAATTCCATACATTAGTTTTTGGGATATAACTATCGCAAAAATCGTGAAAAATATTAGAGATCCTACGTTAGAGCTGTAGGATCTCTAGAAAAATGCAGCCTAGGAGTGCCATCTATTGAGCGATTCACAGAAAAATCTGATCAGCAAAAACTTATGTCAACATCTAACTGATTCTGAAGTTTGATGAAAATCGTGCTTTAGTTTTTGCGATAGAGCTATTGCGGAAATCGTGAAAAAAGCAGTACAGCAGCGCCGGCTGTTGGGCGATTAACACCAAAACATAATAAACAGCAACTTATGGAACGTGTAACTGCATCCGAAGTTTGCTGAAAATCAGTGCATTAATTCTTGAGATAGAGCTTTTGCGGAAATCGAGAAAAAATCAGTATAGCAGCGCCACCTGTTTTGCGATTTACACCGAAAACTAATCAGCAGCAATTATAGCACTACAATGTCTAACTGAATCTAAAGTTTCATTTCGCGCACTAGTTCTTGAGAAAGAGCGTCCACAAAATTTTTGCCACATAGAGACAGACTTACAGACTCACGACAGACATTTTCTAAAAACTGTCAAATCGTGTTCAAGTCCTTCTAAAACGTATAAATCCGTCAAAACCCGGAAGTCAAAATTTTTCACGAATCCAATATTTTCGACTTGTAATGATAGAAGAAAGTAAAAAGAGTTGGGTTGGGTTGATTTTTGACGGCCAATTATCTACACGAGGGATATAGGCCCGGGGGGAGTGCCCTCCGTGGGGGTCTTTCTAAGGGAACCTAATCCGTATTAACGCATGGAAGATCCACGGCTCGAAGAAAACCACGAAAACTCCGAACGATTAGGCCGACGGGCGCGATTGGGATCGAACCCAGTGCCTCCCGTCTACCAGCTTCGAGAGCAGAACCTCTCGGCCACTGGTGGGGCTAGAAAGTAAAAAGACATCTCTTTCTTAATCTACGAAAAATATAATAGAACCACAAACGAAAATATACAATAATCTCTTCTGAGGCACCCACGATTCTTGAAAGCCTATTCCCTTCATCTTCAGAAAACTTAGAAACTAATGTATTTTTGAGATTTAAAGACACATTCTAAAAACAAAGTTGCTTTTGCTGCCATTAATTTTTCGGAACCGTTTCCGAGTAATATTTACAATGCATTAATCTATTTGCCTACACCGGATTATTGGTTTTTAGGATGAAATCAATTCCCAATCAAACAATTTCAGCAGCATATTTAAATTTTGTACATACAAGAATAAAAAATTAATATTAAATTTAATACAAACTGATTTTCAGGTTTCCAAAACTTAACCTCTCGCTACCTGGTCCACATATGTGGACCTCTATTATTTTCCCCATAAAAACTAAACTGTTTGACTTTTTTTACATTTTGACTTCATTTCTTAATAGCTGAATGTTTTTTGCTTTAAAAGCAAACCAATAAAGGGCAAAATCTATGCTGATTTACTCATAAAATAGATGTTATTTTCATCTGAGTATGCAAAACGCCTTCAAGAGGGTGTGGTCAAGAAATTGAGAAATTTTCATACTTATTTAACTTAAATCCTTTACAATAAAATGTTTTGAGGATTTGTATATCATTCACTTGATTAAAGGACTTAAATTTGCGATTGTCCGAATTTGAGTTAGAGATAATTAAATTGATATTTTTGCGGAATTTGTAATTTTAGACCACTATTTGTAAACCTAAATTACTAGTCCCCTAAAGTATCAATTTCCGAAAAGTTCTTTTTTCTGTCATCTATGATGTCATTTTGTTTGTTTAAAACGAATGAATGAGTACTTGTAGTATTATTTTAGTTTTGGGAACGAAGAGGTTAAAAAGTAAAAAAAAACGGAACAAGATCAATCGTTCTTCTGTCTGTCTGCCCGTCTCTCACAGCCGTTTTTCTAGTATACTATGGAACGTAGAAAGTTCAAATGTGGCAGAAGTAATAAAGACTATTGACCTACATTTTTATACATTATTAAGCATTCACAAATATATTTAGGAAAAAGATAGGAGGACCTATTTAAGTTATTCGAAAATAAAAATCCTTTTTAGGAAAACTATAGCTATTACCGTAGGTCACATAGTTTTTGAGAAAATCGCATTTTCCCGTTTCACACAAACTTCACTTTGAGAGCGCTCATCAAGAAAGTAGAGGGACGAACGAGGTACCTATCATCGTGGACGTATAAAAGAATTGTTGATAGTGATTTTCGAAAAGAAAATTATCGGTAATTAGCCGAGATATTAACCTTTAACACTATTTCTACTACGATTTTGTGTAAGGGAGGATAGTACATAGTGAAACGAAAATTATTATTACTTAACAAATGGCGACGATTTTTATTCTTTTTAAATTTTTTTACTACCTCTTTAAGCTACACAAATGCGCTACACATTAATGTATTAATGGTTTTAAAAAAGTTATTTATAAAAGCACAGAAGCAACATAACGAAATATCGAAAATTGTCTCGCTGTGTACCACAAGTAGTACACTGTGAGACAATGTATATATTTTCATAAATCATACATTTTTACACTCTATCAATAATTTTCCGCAGTTTATGATTTCTAATTAATAATTTCTAGATTTTAAAAATATTAAAAATATGACCCTCGGGTGGACAATGGCAAGCCTCGGGCTACCTTCATGCAAATTTTCAGCCTCTTACGTTTAGTAAATTTCCCTAACCATCGCACGCCCACACACACAGAGAGAAAGAGAGAAAAACTTCTTTTATTAATAAATAACTTTTTTAACATCAGAACCACATAATAGGTACACAATAAGACACGTCTCACTGTGTACCACAACTGTGTGTCTCACTGTGTACTTTCGTTACGTTCTAACAAAATGGATGCCACATCTGTTACATCAATTTCATCGTTTTAAAAAGTTTATGTCGTTTTGCCGAAATAGTTTATTATTAGATATAGCTAGGTTTGGTTAAGTAAATATATGTCTTATTGAGGGAATAAGCTCTAAAATAGACGTTTATGTAACTTTAACCACTATAAAATAAGAAATTATTTACTATTTTGTCGGACGAGTAACTGAAGTGCCGAAACTACATCCACGTGTTGCATAAGATGAGGTCGTTATGTGTGTGTGCCAGCTTGAAGAAAAAGTAACAACTATATGTCAAAGTGGCTGCTGTCTCACTGTGTACTCCCCTATCCTATGTCTTTTGACACCTTTGCGTTTGAATGCGAAAAATTTCCAAAATTTTTGGAATTTCCAATTATTAGATATTTATAGTAGATAATTTGAGAAATATATTTATTATTACATTCATACGTATTATTATAAATTATTTAATAGATTATAAATTCTAGTTTAATTGAACAGTCTGCAAAATATAAATATACATAAATGTAATCAAACCTGTTTTATGTCAACATGAACAACAATTAAAAAATAGTATTTTCTCCATTTTTATTATTTTTATTAGAAAAAAAAAAAAAACTAATATTTTTAACTTATCAAACTTTCAGTAAATATCTATCATAAAATTTCTCATATACAAAAATTCAATATTTGTAACATAAGCAACAACAACAACCATAATCATAAAAACGGCAGAGTAAAAAATTCTTTCTTTATTCAAAATTACAGTTTTTATACGAATGAAAGCAAAATTCATATGCGTTGAACTCACTACTAGAACTGAAGAACAGAGCGCGTTATTCAATTTTTTAGAACTAGTCACTGCAATGATCTCCGCTAAAATGCATCATGGCGGGAAACAAGCTAATATCAAATTTATGCAGTAACTCTTGTATTTTCCTTTACAACTGAAATCGGTATTCTATAATCTGATTATAATTTATATGATGTTGTAAAATAGTGTTGATATTTATACAGTGAAACCTCCCTGTGCGACCACCTCTATTAAGCGACCACCTCCCTGAATGACCATTTTTTCATGGAACGAAATTTATTCCCATAGGCTCAATACTACTTTTACCTCCATTCAGAGACCATCCCAGTTGAACTCCCTCCATGAGCGACCCATTTCTTTGAAGAAAATGGAACAAATTCAGTTTTTTCCTGGGCGCTTGAAGAAGGTTTTATTAGAAAAATAATTCCGGAGGGCACATTATTCATCAAACTTCTAAACTAAGTTTAGAATTTTTTTTATTATTATTCCGGTAACTTTTAAGTGTTTAAACCCCTTTGTGCCTTTTTAGGCAATGAATTTAACTCTGATGACGAATTAAGAATGACGGTAGAAAAAACTCCCCTGCTCTATTCTGTTAGGTAACTCTCAAAGAAACAGATAAATTAATGGAATTCTCATTATTTGTTCCCGTCCACACAAAAGAAAATGCATTTATTTACTGAACCTCGAAAGGATTTGAAAGTAAAAGTTATGAAAGATAAAACTCTAAAATCAAATCAAAGGTCAATATATTCATTTTTTAAACTTTGCAGTAATTAACTTATGTAATTAACTTTTGTTCTGATACTTAAATTTTTATATTTTTTCCTAATGTGAAAAATAAATGATAGTAAAATTAATTGTCATCTTTTTTCAACAATTAAAATCTAGATTTAAACATGACCTCCATTAAGAGACAACCTCTCGAAGAGACCCATTTTTATTGGAACGGAATGTGGTCTCTTTAAGGAGGTTTTACTGTATGTAAAATTGTTTAAAATTGGAAATTATTAAATCATTTGAAATTACAAATTATGAAATCCTTAAGGTATCAAAAGGCACCTCATGGTAGAAATAGGTATACCATATGTATATTTTTAGATCCAGAATGAGCTGGAGGAAAACGATACCGCTGAAATAATCTAACAACTGTTAGTCCAAGAGCTGTTAAACATTTTAGGGAAGGTATTTGAGGCACCCTGAAAATTTGTGCAACACTTCTTTTGTAATGCCTGAATACAAAATCGAATGTCTGGCTGAAGGATCGTGGCCCAAAACCTGTGCCAGACAAAAAATGGCACTTGACACGGGTCTGGCACAGTTTTTGGGCCGACTAAAGTGTCTGTCATTTTCAAAATATTTTTTCTAAGTATAGATATTATTCTGTTTCAATCTCAGCGTGCCTCAAATACCTTTTTTGGGTAGTGTCAAAAAATGGCACTTGACACGTGTCTGGCACAGGTTTTGGGCCACGAACCTTCAGCCAGACATTCGATTTTGTATTCAGGCATTACAAAAGAAGTGTTGCACAAATTTTCAGGGTGCCTCAAATACCTACTCAAAAATGTTCAACAGATCTCCTACTATATTGTACGAAAAGTCAAAAAATTAGTTGTGGAGAAATGATTAAACTTTGAGAATACCGTCAATATACTTTGGGCCACTTTTTCCTGGTTTCACTCACATTTTTCCATTGTTAAAAAATATTATATGTTATATTTCAACGTCGAAATGGAATTGTAATTAATTAACATGAAACAATGAAGCAAACTGCATGGTTTTAAAGAGGAATTTTTCTATTTTTTTAACTATTTTTAAAGTTTTGGAACAAAGTATCCCCTGCTCTTTCTTTGGTCCATTCACTTTGTTTCATATAAAATGAATACGTTTAATATGTAAATGAATACATTTTTATTGAAACCCCCTTGCAATAGCATTTGCTAAGAAATTAACACTGCAAACTCGATAAACAAATGTTTTTTTAAACTTTTAAACACAATAAACAAATTGTTAATATTAAGGAAACGAGAAACAGTTTTCGTCATGTTATTCTCAGCAACTGGAACAAAAGCAATTAAAGTAACATTTTGCTACAATAACATTTGAAAAAATTTTAATTAAGACATGTTTTAAAAGATCTGGTTGTATAAAAGACATTTCTAAGTAATTGGGGTTATTTTCGGACCAAAAAAGGCCTGGCACAAAGTAGCCCCGAAATACTAGTTTTCATGTTTGCTTTATGAAAACGTAAAAATTTTCTGTCAAAATAAAAATTTAATGGAAAAACAATGATCACACATGGGTTACAGGTTACTAAAGGTAATATTTTGACACTTATCTTATTTGTAGCTCTTATCCAGATTGTTTCACTATAGAAAGTTTGGAGGGTTAAAATTTACACACGAAAACAGTTGTTTACAAACACATCCAGTATTGCCACTAAAAAATTAAATTAACCCCAAACTATTCAAATACTCTATAGTAGGGTATAAAATATTTTTCAAGGGCCAAAAACTTCAAATTATCTTGTACTGCTTGTCAATACAAAGAATAAAAACTTTTTTTATGGGATGGACCAAAGTAAACCCGCAAGGACCAAAGTAACGGTAATTTTAAGTTAAAATCCAAAAGGTGTCCTTTGATACTTCTTGGTATAAATAGTGTTAAAGGCACGGACGGTTTCAACATACATAAAGACACAGGCGGCGTATTCTATGCACCATCGGCTTTTAAAGTCTAGATAACAACTTATTATTCTCTTAACAACGATTTTTTCTAATATTACAGTTACTAATTAATATATTTATTGCACGGAACAACATATGTGCGAGTAATACTCGCACTTGACCGATTATTTTCTCTGAGCTGGAAAAATTTAGCTTGTATCATATCTTTATCAGTCAGTATGATTGAGTTTAAAATGACAAAAAGAACCAAAAATCACGCGTACAGTATGGATTATGAAACACTTTCCAACACATTCAGAATACTATAACAAAACTTCACAGTTTACTAAGGTGTAAGATGATGTCTAAATGAACAAGTTGGAAAACGCATAAAATTTTTGAAAACATGCTTTCTGCTATTACCATGAATAGCCGTTAAAATATACGATTTTTTTTGCATCCCTGTATATGATCTACAGATATGTGTGCATACTATATGGTATGCTCAAAGTTAGTTCAGTTAAACGCATAGCACAGTTGAAATTTTCCACTCAATAATTTCAGCTAATAAACGGATGTTGTTGAGAACATTTGTGCGACCCTGTATCTGATCTATAGAATTTATACACACCAAGTAAAAATTAAAAAATATTTAAACTTAAAAACTTCTTTACCTTTTCCCTTACACATTTTAGCTTTGAATTTAGTACACTGTTAAAAATTTCCGCTTAACGTTACACCAATATTTGCAGTAAAATAATGAGTATTACCAAACTATGGTACTCTTTAATTTTCTAAAACTCCATTTCATGGTGTAACCTAGAAAGTTACGCTGAATTGAGCCACATTTTGGTAATAAGTTGAACCAAGTTTTCGAACTACTTATCAGCCAATCAGAACCGTTCGTCTTTGTCTATGACGCCATTATAAGATAAATGAAACGATTGCATTTCGTCCGCCATTTGAAGTTTAAACGAAAGGGATATTAAAAGGAATATTTATTATGGAATGCGAAGGTAATTCTTATTTAATTTTAATGTTTCATTCCTGTACTTAGATATTGTATAAGTGTTAAACAGTTTTCATGTTTTATAGAAAAAGATTGATTTAGTTTCCCGAATTTCACAAGCGATTGTGTGTTATATTCATTCTCTATGTAACGGTTTGAAATATAATTGTTTTAACAATGAAATAACAAACAGTTCTTAGTAAAAATTAATCACGACTTCATTCGTTTTGTCTTTTTAAATAAAGAAAATTTGTGTAAACGTTTCATTCTTCCTAATAAATAGTGAGATAAACATACATAAGATACAAATAAATGTAATTATATTGCTTAAAGCTGCGTCAAATTTAATAAAATCCTTTAAAAGCACATTAAAGTCATTTTAAAAAACAAAACGTTTTCAACCGACACTTACTCGGCCTTCATGAGTGAAAAGAGTTCATTTTTTTCACCCATGAAGGCCAAATAAGTGTCGGTTAAAAACGTTTTGTTTTTTAAAATGACCTTAATGTGTTTTTAAAGGATTTTATTAAATTTGACGCACCTTTAAGCAATATCTTTACATTTATTTGTATCTTATGTATGTTTATTATTAATCAAGGTGAATTTTGCACTGAAATTTTAACTTTTTTATTCAATAGTGAGATGTGAAGTATTTTAATTTTACGCAGCTCGAAAGCAAAAACAAAACGTGAAGTACTATCTAAGTTTTAAAATGCTGACACCAGATATGTTGATTTATGGCTGCATTCATAGTACTAGATGTAAAGATTAATTTGCTATGATTTGAAACTCTGTGTATTTATACTGGAATTTTTGTGTTCTTTACCGTTTATCGATTATAAAGAATAACAGTCAATGAATTAGTATTTATAATTATTAATATTTTGGTGAAACATGATATTCAATGATTAAGATAATAGAAAAAGGTTTCAGATTGAAAAATAGATTTACACTGGTAATATTCCTTATACATATTACAGTTTTTAGTTAAAGAAGTGAAAAGGAAACATGATACTTAAGCATTTAAATAAAATGTTGTTTATACCGATATAAAGTTTATGTATAAAACTGCTTTAGTATATTTTAAGTTTATATTTACATTTTATTTATATAATGTAGGATTGAATATTTATTAAAGAGATTAATAACTACTTTTTGCACTCAAAATGTTTTTCAAACAATGAAGAACAGTACATATGCAATCATTTTTTTTCTTTTTAAATTTCCTTTTTGTTTTCTTTTTCCTAGATCAATCTTTTCTTATAAAATATATAAAATATATTTAGCTTGTATTTATAAAATACAATGTGTACGGGAATAAAATATTAAAATTAAATATAGCTTATCATGTCGTTCCATAAGTATTAATAAGAATTATTAAGGAATATGTTTAAAGGAAAATTATATACATATTCCGTAGAATTTAAAAATCTAGACTCCATGTTGATCTTCACATTTAATAAAACGATTACCAATCTCCACACATATAAAAAGAACTACACATTCTTAATACTTACAACATGCTTAGAACTTATTTAAAAAAAGATGTGAGTAGATAAGCAATGCTCCCCCCCCCCCCCCATCTCCGTTTGACATAGTTTTTTTTTTTTAAAGATGCTTCCTTGTTTCAATGCAATTTAGGATTTATATTTACTCTTTCTCTGAGTAATTTTTGTTTAAAGATTGCTTGCATCCGTCATACAAAATAAATTTTATAGGTTTATTTAACAAATTTTAATGCATTTCAATTATCTCAATTTGATAAGTTTATATAGCCCATATCGTAATATGTGTATAGAGTCCCATAACACAATCGTATCCCTTCTTATGCATTTTAATATGTAAATTATAGCGTAAGATATTTAAAATAACAATGGTGTTATCGTATAATTAAACTATTTTAAAATTTTCTAAATAAACCTAGGTTTCTGATCTTGAAAATTATTTAAAAAAAATAATAACTGGAGAGACCGTAAACATTTCACATTAAATTATATTAAAATAGAATATCTTTTTAAAAAAGCAAAATATTTTAACTATGAAAGAGGAGGGGTGAAGGGGACAAAAATAATTCCTTCATCAACATTTCGCCAATTTGCGGTTAAACGTTTCACCAATTTATGGTTCAAGGTTTTCATCAACTTATGGTTCAAGGTTTCACCAACTTATGGTTCATCCTTAGAATCAAATGTTGGAACAATGTTTCACCATCTTATGGTGGCAGCTACTGCAGCACCAAAAATTGCTGCAACGTTGTATCAAATTTTTAACAGAGTATATTACTACACTGTGTTAATCTGCTACATATTTAAAAACGCATACCACAACTCAACACGCACTTACAGCAATTATTGTTCGTAGGCTTCAATAGTTCAATTATTGCTTATTTTCTTCTATAGCCAAATTATTTTGTGTATCCCTGTAAATGAACGATAAGTTCTATGCACTTCATATTCCATAGTAAGGACCTTGTAGCACACCTCAGTGATTTATATTAATTTCAATATGCTTAAAGTATTGTAATATCATTAAAATACACGGCAAACGATTTTTCCTCATATACCGTAATGTAACGGAATTGTTTTGAGTGGCTCTGTAAATGAATTGAAAATTGTTCACACTTCATTTTCCATACCGAACATGCCATATTTAACCCCCAATAACATATATCAATTTCATGACACTCAGACTATATTTACGCGAGTTAGAATACGGACAGACAGGCGGACAGACAAGCCGAATTCATAAACACTTTTCAACTATGTTGGAAAGTGTTAAAAATGATTAAATTTAGTGTTAATGTAAATTTTCTCATGTTTGTCTGGGAAACATGTTTTTGAACACGAAAAGGTTTACTTCAGAATTTATAGCTTTTGTTAAACCTATAATGACATTTGAGAAAACTGGTTAATACACATAAAAGCTGCTTGGAAACGTTTCGGAGAATCAGTGGTCGAAAAAGAAACTTTGTTTTAATAAATGTTTCTTTAACCCTTACCGGCGCGGAGTAATTCTGTTTATACACTGATAAAATAATAAACTGACGCCGCAATTTATAAACGAATTAGAAAATACGAACTTGCTTATTTTCATGCACATTATAATGGGAAAATTTTACTTAAATATTCTTGGTGCCGTTTGTCAGTTTTGGAATTAAAATTAGGTGTCCTTTTTTAAGGACACCGCGCCGGAAAGGGCTAAATATCGAAACTGTTTAGTTTATGAATTTTCTAAAGATAAATAAAGCTTTTCGGATATGCAAGTAACTTGGAAAAAGTTATTGTGTTGTAGCAATCTCATCTCACTTGATCAGTATAAAGCGAGTTACTAGCTTAGAGTAATATGCTTGGCCTTTTTCTCGACGTTAACGTTCTCGCCTCGTGATCAGATCCCTGATTCAAACTCTATCTGCAGCGCCATTTCTGAATCTCACTAAATTGGTGTTCGGACAAACATTCAACATTCAACAACAGAAACAGAAACACTCTACCAGGTTGCCAACCAGATTGGCAAAGGCAAAAACCCCTGGCTGAAAAACCCCCTCCACCATCCGACCAAGTCCACACGCAGGATATGACACATGACTAATAAGACTGAAAAAAAAAACCCATCTGTGAAAGCTAATGTACAAAAATAAAAGTCATTTACAGTGAAAGACATATAACTTAAAATTTTAAATAACACTCATTCACCAACAATCATATCATCCCATAACCAACATATGACAGCACAAATAAATCAACTCCAGTAATCAAAACCTGTGAAACGCACACCGCACAAAGCCTGTCATCACACGCATCACACATGTGTTCGACAGTATCACTCACGAGTACACATCGCTCGTCAGACGTCAACAAGATGTCTTTCTCACTGGGCATGGAATGTGTAGGAATCTCATCTCACTTGATCAGTATAAAGTGAGTTACAAGCTTGGAGTAACTGGATGGCCTTTTGCTCGACGCTAGCGTTCTCGCCTCCTGATCATGAGATACCTGGTCCAAATCCCATCGGGGGAGCCAATTCACACTCTCTCTAAAGTGTATTTTCGTTCGTGGTTATATTATATTTTCCTAAACTAAGAAACATGTTAAGTTCAAAATTTCCTGAAATCTTCCAGTCAAAAGTGTAAAAAAAAAAAAAAAATAAATAAATAAAAAAATCCAATCACGGAGGTTTTCCAGCAACTGTGCTGCCAGGATACTTTACACTTTTAGTTTAAAATGTTTCTAGACAATAGTATAGTATAGTCAATGTTATAATGCAAATTTTCTATTTTATAATGCAGATTCAGTATAATACAGATTTTCTAGTAAGTAATATTTACATAGTAACCCTGAACTCATGTCCAAACTGTAAGAGAAGGTAAATTGCACAAAAAGAAGCAATTTTGGTATAGCGATGTGGAGTTGGAAAGGAAAAGTACTGGTGAAAAACAAGAAATGTGGAAGAAATGAAAACAATCGTTTTATTGACATAACAATTGCAATAAGTGCCATCACCAGCATCGATAAAGGCCTGACAACATCTAGCATGTGATTGGTGTAACCTTTAGAAGATTCTCGGTGCCTCGTCTACGGGACACCAATTGACTCTGATGAGGACCTCATTGCAAGACTTTTAGCTGCTGCGGCAACTGTTCGTCAAACACTTTGAATCTTCGGAAGGATGCGCCAACCACTTACTAGACGCTGCCAGGTGTGTTCGTGGTAGCATAATTGAGCACATACTGTAATTGTTATGTCAATAAAGAAAACGAGAGACGTTAAAGAAAACGTTAGAAAAACATACGAAAAATATATAACGATTTAATTATTTTTCTCACCATAGGTTCACTCCAAATCTCTGCTACTTCTACTTTCAGCTTCCCTAATAATTATAGATTCTCCCGTTTCAAACGAAGTGACGGAAGTATTTGAATGAATGGAACAGCAATTAATAAAAATATCCCCTAACGATAGTCGCGGGATTGCAGGCCGAAAGTACTAGGAAATTTAAATAAAATGTATATTTTTAACTTGTAACATCTATATTATTATCTTTTTGTCTTTTTTAGGGTTTCGTACTTAAAAAGTAAAAACGGAACCATTATAAGTTAACTCCTGTGACTGTGTGTCCGTCTGTCACAGCCATTTTACTCGTAAACTAATGGAGCGTGGAAAGTTCAAATTGGTGGAACTGATAAAGACCATTGACCCACATATTTACAGATTATTAAGCATTCACAAATATATTTAGGAAAAATGTAGAAGGGCTAATTCCCGTAAGGCATGGTGACGTCACGGCGACGTCGTTGTGAAGTCACACTGTGATTTTGTGACCGTCGATGTGACGTCACGTGACGTCGATGTGACGTCACAGTGACTAGAATGCGAGGTCGTTATGGCCGTTTTAGAGGTCGTTTGTGACGTCACATTGTGACCACTCTGTGAAGTCACGGTGTGACAAATTTGTGAAAAGTGTGTCATTTGTGACTATTTTGGCATTAACTTTGTGACGAACCTGTGACGAAAGCGACAATGCTTTGACGTCACACTGTGACCAATTTGTGAAATATGGGTCATTTGTGACGAACTTGTCATAAACACTGTGATTTCAAATGAAAATCAAATTTCAAATTAATTGCTTAAAAGACGCAAATAGTGAAAAAGATTCCATGCTGGGACTCGAACCCGGGCCATTAGTACAGCGCACTGACATTCTACCGACTAAATCACATGGAACGATACCCAGGCTGGAAAATTTCTCACTATTACATGATGGCGAGGCTACAAACTCAGCACAAGATGGAATATTTAGCGTGAGCCACCAACATGATGCAAACACGAAACTTAATTAAATCCAGTATCGATTGAAATTATATTAATACTTGGAAATTTTTCCAGAGAGAACCATTCGCCTTGCATACAATATTTCAAATGAAAATCAAATTTCAAATTAATTGCTTAAAAGGCAATTTTAATTTGAAATGTTGTATGGAAGGCGAATGTTTCTCCCTGGAAAAATTTCCAATTATTAATATAGTTTCGATGCTGGATTTCATTAAGTTTCGTGTTTACCGCATGTCGGTGGCTCACGATAAATATTCCATCTTGTGCTGCGTTTGTAGCCTTGCCAACCTGTAATAGTGAGAAATTTTACAGACTGGGCGTCGTTCCATGTGGTTTAGTCGGTAGAATATCAGTGTACTATACTGATGGCCCGGGTTCGAGTCCCGGCTTGGAATCTTTTTCACTATTTGCGCCTTTTAAGCAATTAATTTGATATTTGATTTTCATTTGAAATATTGTATATAAGGCGAAGGATTCTCTCTGGAAAAATTTCTAAGTATTAATACAGCGATGAATTTTGAAATAACCTTTTGCTGTAAATATAAAATCTTATCTTTTTACCGTACTTTTTAGCAAAATATCGCTATTTTGGAGTCCTATTCTTCTAAATCATTTTAAATTTTTCCACTTAAAAAACAATGCTTATCAACTGACATATTTTTTTATTCAGTTCTATGCTTGATATTAAGTTCTATGCTTGATATTGAGTTCAAGCTTGATATTTAGAATGTGTAAATTTTTTAATTTGTTGTGATTTGTCATTGCTTTATTAAATACGAACATGGAGACTCACGGATATTAATACAACTATTATTTATAGAGCGGCATGATAAGCGATATTTATTTAAATTTTTTATTCCCGTGTATATTGTATTTTGTGAATATGAGCTAAATAGATTTGGTATGTTTTATAGGAAAAGACTGATCTGGGAAATAGAAAAAAAACGAGTAAGAAAAATCATGCGTTAATCATAGATTATAAAATACTTTCCAACACTTTCTGAATGCTTTAACAAGACATCGTAATTTAGGGAAATGACGTAAATAAGATAACTAAGTAAACATTTGAAAAATTGATTTCAGCAGTTACCGTCCATAGCCAAATATGTTTTCCAATTCTTTTGAACAACCCTGTATTTGATCTGTAGGTTGATACACTGAGAAAAATGAAGTACTCAAAAATAAGTAAACCGACGTACTCATATCGAATTGAATATTTTTGGATCAAAAATGAACCCATGCTTTCTCTATTTTGAAACATCACATGTTATCAAACCCAAACAAACGAATAGTTTTGTACCCTGTAATGGTTCATTTCATTTATGGCGGCATAAATGATGTTTATTAATGTAAATATTAAATTATGCACAGCATTTTAAAAATAATTTAAAAGTGCTTGGAAATAATGCTCTTGTCATAAAAATATTCGATTTGAGTATCTTGTTAAGAATTTTGCTATTTTTCTTAATAAATAATCAATTAAACATTTCTTGTTAAGAACTTTGAACGGGAAATAAATGTCAGTACATTTTTACTTTAAATTTTAGGTTTTTCTTTTTTTGGGGGGGGAGGGGGGCAGTACATAATGATTCATATTTGATCACAACCAATGAATAAAAAATGAGTACATGTGTTTCTCAACTTTGAGTACATTTGGATCGGAGCTATTTTGAGTATGTGACGCATTTAAATTTGAGTACTTTTTACTCAATTTTGACTTTCCATTTTTTTAAGTGCATATATACTATATAATGGGAAAATTTAGTTTAGCAAGAAAACGCCTAATAGGTTGCAATTCTTTTTCAGCAATTTATAGTAATGTATGGAAACATACTTGAATACTTTTGTACAACCCTGCAGTTTACCTAGAATCTTTATTACACGCCACTATTTAGTTAAAATTTAATTCAAACTAAGACACTCTTAAAACTGCTGAAATCACATTTCCAGAAATTATAATTTATAGACGGTCATGTATCCAATTCTTTACGTGATCCTGTATATCGTTTTATCTATATTCTACAAACATTTCTTGGTAAATTAAATGCAGTTCAGCAAAAAAGAGCATAACTCATTAAAAAACCACCTTTAAGCAATTTGCGCCCATACCCAGTAATCCTTACGAATACTTTTGTGTAGCCTTGTATAGGAATTATAGCATTTATATACACCATATACTATGCATAAATATAGTGAATCATAAAAGCGCATATCATAATTAAAAATACATTTCCAGCAATCATCGCTAATGAACAGTACTTCGGATACAATATAGTATCTGAAATATTTTGTGTGTCCCTGTAAATGCTATATACGTATTATTCGTATTATACATGAAATAATTTATAGTATGTAAACCTCAGCGACATATATCAATTTCATTATATATGAAATAGATTAACATAATTAAAGTATGCCTCAAACAATTCCCTCCACCCCTATATCATTATGTATTTGAATTCCTTTTTTAGCCCTGTAAATGAACAATAACTATTCTTTGCATCGCATAGTCAACAGAATGCATATTTTAGTGCACTTCATAAATGCATATAAATTTTATTCTGTTTGAAAGCGTGCGTAAAATCATAAAAAATCATTTGAAACGATTTTTTTCCATAGGCTGTAATGTAACGGAAAACTTTTGGCTGTCCCTGTAAATGAACAAAGCATGCTACAAACTTCATTACAAATAGGTACCGTGCTATGGTAAACGTCAATAACATCCAAAAATTTCAGGGCAATCCGAGTATATTTTCGAGAGTTAGAGTGCGGATAGACTGCTAGACGGACAGACAAACCGAAGTCATAAGCACTTTTCAACTTGTGTCCTATAATATGTATCCTGTATTATATGAACTTTTAAAAATATATACTAAAGCAGTTTAATCTATAACTTCCCATCAGGCATGAAAAACACTTTGTTTCAATGCTTAAGTATCATATTTTACTTTTTAGTGCCAATAATTACGCGTATCATAAACGTAGAAAATGAATTTACAAAAGAAGAAAATTTAATAACCGATTCAGAATGTCTATTAATTAAATGTTTGATTAAAATCACAAACAGAAAAGAAAAAATGCTTACATACAATTTAAAAAAATAAATATACCAATTTGAAAAATACTAAAAATAATAATTAGGATTTATAATTGTACTATTAAACAACAGCAAACTCAATAGATAAATTAAATGCCTTATTAGATTTAACAATATCTCAAAAATATTTCGATATGGTATAAGGAATTCCTATTATTTTATAATTTCGGCAAATGTTAAATCTGAAAACATTGGTTTGAAGATTTAGGATTTTGAAAGATAATTTAAAATATTATTAGCACTAAAAGAAAATTCTTTCAAATGTTTCACTACTGTAATATGTAAAGATACATTTTCCCAGTATAATGTTAATTTCTAATCTGAAACAGTTTCGTAATCTTATGATAATCGAACATCATATTTAACCCCAAAATAATAATAACTATAAGTGTTAGTAATCAAAAAATAGTAAGAAGCCGATAAAATAATTCCAAATCATTGTCGTTCCATACATTTTCAATCTCAAGTAAGAGTAAATTAATGTTTATATTAATTCCAGTATGAATGTAGGCATGCACTGTCTCTGCGCAGTTTTTTTTTCAAGCGATGGCAGATTAAGATATTTTTCTTTACAGTTATCGAATTTTAAAATATCGCTTCTAACAGTTTAAAGATCAGTCTCTTACAAATATAACATAAAACTATTTAACTCATATGTACAAATCAGGAATAAAATATTTAAATTAAATAAAACTTACATATACGTTCTATTAATATCCGTATATCCAAAAATGGCATTTCCTTATCTTAAAGTGTTGTAGACGTGGTGAAGGTGATGTTCTAAAAACAGTGAACTATTTATTTCCCGCGTCTTTTCATGTTTATTTTTTTGTGGGCAGACGATTTTCAAGCAGATGGTCTGGTACAGATTATTTGTTTTTGCATGCAAGAGATATGAAACTTGAATGCGCAGTAATTTTCTGAAAGTATGGTTAATTAAAATTTTGTATTTGAAGAAATGTCCAATGTATTTAACCTTTTCTTTTTATCCGTACCAAATAATACAAGTTAAAATGTATTGTAAAGTTCATTTTTTCTAAATAATTATAATAATAATATTCATAATTAGAGTTTATTAGATATACCATTGTTTAAATTTTCAAAAGGTGTAAAAATAAATTTAATGGTAATAACGAACCCCCCCCCCTTTTTTTTCTTTTTTTTTTTTTTTTAAGTAAAGTTTGTTTTGCACAAATTTTGTATATTTCTTTTATTTTCGGAAAATGCTAATTTTATTTAAAAAGTCTGAAAGAAGTAGAATTTATGACTTGAATACAAATTATAAAAATATTCTAAAGCAATAAATGCATAGATGACTAAACTCTGAAGACTCTTTCTACGTGCTCATTAAAAGGTGCAGATTTAACTGTAATAGAAAATTTTTATTTTGAAACCACAGAAGTGTTTCGAATAATCCTGGTCGGTAAAAAAAGAAATAAATAAATAAATTTCCTCCCAGCAAACTAAATATGTAAAGTGTATAAATTTAATATTCCTAATTCTAATTATATTATCCAAATGCTAGATAAAATTTAAATCATGAAAAAGTATACATTCACTATCTTAGATATCAAATTGATAAAATATAGCCTGAAAATTTAGTTTATTAATGATTGTATCGTGCACTTTATTTATTATGCCCCCCCTCTCCCCTTTAGTGAGAGAATTTACCATTTGCTATCCACTAATATATTTTATTCCTTATGCCATGTAACTCGTGACTGTTTAAAATATTTCTCTTCATTTTCAAAGATTTTTGAAGTTCATATTTTTGTCACACTGTGACTTACAATATGGTGGTTTTTTTGTCACATATGTGACGTGACGTACGTTACATAGCAGTGATATAACAGTGACCTCACAATTTTTTTTAATTGCCAGGAAAACATAATTTTACAGTAAATAACATGTTTTAAAGAATTTTCGTAATTTTTTAAAGTTTTCTAAGAAGTTCACATCTCAGTCACAATGTGACATCACCCAGGTAGCACATGACGCTGTTATAGCGTTAAAATTAAGTCAGAACTGTTGGAAATTGGTTACATTGTTTTATGTCCGTTGAAAATTATTTTTTTATTTCGCAATATTTTAGACTAAAAAATTTGGAAATAAATCCGTCATAGGAAAAACTTTTAAAAGACGTTGTTTCATAGTTACGATATTTTCGTTATTTTCCCCATCGTTTTAAAATAGATATTTTCATCGTTATCTATTTTCTCTTTACTGCAGAGCGAAAATATTATATTACAACGATTTAATAGGTATTTTTTCGAGCTGAAAAATTCGTTAAAATAACGTTGAATTATCTCAACTCATTTTGGAATACGCCGCGCATGCGCAATTTGGATTTTCTGCACCATCCATTCCTTCCTTCCACCGAGGAAATTCGACCGCCATTGCGATTGCTTTGCAGTCAACGTGTTGTTGTTTATTTTTTCTGTGAAAGTGAAACATCTTGGACACGTGCTTTTCATCTTGCTAAAGTAAGTAATTACATTAATATAATACATTTGCATTATATATATTTATTAACTGCACGAATACTTAGTTTTAATAATTATTTCCAATTGTATGATGTACGGTACATATATACAAAGATATATATATCTTTGTCTGTTAGTACTTAGAAACAAATAAATAACTAAATTGATGTGATATTTTTTACTGATTAATAAAATTTTAGTAATATTTAAATTATTAGGTATATCAGGTATTATATAATAATTTTAAAAAAATGATCCATGTGCAAATTTTCTTTTATTGCATCTTATTCTTTCCTTGCATATCGTGCATAGATTCCTTTTTGGTCATTTTGGTAGCATGCTTGGTAGTTTTTTTTTAAGATATTGTAAAAATACATTGTATAATATGCTGTACTCTTAAAAATCACCTTTTTGAATTTTGTTTAGATATAAAATTTAATAAATTATAAAAAAAATTGAAATAGCCACATTTTCACAGCTTGTTCTGCCTAAGATTTTAATGCATAGTATTTTTGATTCTATCTATATATTATGAAATGGCAGCCAGTTAAACAAGAATTTAAAAAAAAAAAAAAAAAAACACTTTTTCCTAAAAAAAAAAAAAAAAGTTACCTTAAAAAAAAAAAAAAAAAGCATGTAAAACCGCTTCTAGAAATCAATAGTATTTCTTTAATTACTATATTTTTTAAACTTTCTGATGTTGTGACATATATGTTGAGTAACTCTTGTAGAATTTCTTACTATTGGTTCATATAAATATAAAAATTAAATTTGTATTCTTAGCTCTAAATTCGTAAAAATCTAAAACCTATTGAACAGAATATCGAATAAAAGCTAATGAATTCTAATTGAGGTTGCATTCAGTATTTTAATTCTTGTAAGCTGTTTTTATGGCTTCATCTGACTAAATCCTATTAATCTCATTCCCCTGTCTGTCACAGAGTTTATTCCCAGAAACTGTATAGTGAGAGACTTGAAATTTTGTTTACTTATCACTAAATATCTCCATTCGCAAAATTTTAAGTGTCTTACATTTTAATTGTAGGAATCAACTTAATGACATTTGACCAGTTGTCCGATTTAGATTTTTAAAACAAATCCTTTCAATCACAAGTTTTAATTCATCTTTGTTCAAAAGAGCATGAAATTTAAAAGTTTTGTTATTCAGAAACTTTGTAATCAAAAAAGTTTTCACTTTTTGGTAAAGATAAGATTTTTCAGAAAATATTGTCAAAGTTATCATTTTGAACCGTATTTCCAAAAGGAAGAAGAAAAAAATAAAGACGCAAAAATCAGTTGATATGTGACCCAAAATTGCTTATAACTCAATAAGTAATTTATCAAATTTAAATCCATTTTGATTCCAAATCACTTAGTCCTGTCAATATGCAATTTGTTTAAAAATTAGTAAATATGTGAGAATTTCCGGTTTGTTGAGCAGTAGACTTGAGAATTGCTTAAAATAAAATTTGTTAAAAAAAAATTAATGATTAAAATGAAGTAAATAAGCTTGTAAACATTAAAACAATGCATGAAATGTACGAAGAAATGCATTTTATATTTGTGTATTAAAAATTAAGTGGATGGGTTTTATTTTTGCAAAAACAGAAAAGTTAGGTTCGGGTCCATGTCAAATCAACCAGTGACTCAACCTGACCATTTCAGATTTCAATGAAACTCTCAGGAATCATTCTCCCTAATGATATAAATGAGAATATATTTTTATAATTTTTTTATCGCATTAAATTTTTGTACAATTAATTATTTAAATTTTGAAAAATCGTCATTTTCGGGGTTGCATAAATTGTTCAATTTTGAATTTCTCAAGTTCTATCAGGCATACAGAATTTTATGACCCCTCATTTTAAAGAGAATTTTATAAGTTTTAATTTGATACCCAAGTTGACTATGCTCAGTTAAAAAAATAAATTTTAAATTTTTTGAAAATTTAAAAATTTTTTAGATAGTGTTTTTTAAAAATTTTGAAAAAAATGTATGTTTGTTGTAATATTATAAGCTAAAATTTCTGAAATTTTTAGAGTGGGATCTCAATGGGATCAAGAGTTATGAAATAAAAACTGAAAATTACCATTCAAATAACAATCTAATCCTAGCTATTTTGTTATTTATGTATTATTTGAGTGGTAATTTTCAGTTTTTATTTCATAACTCTTGATCCCATTGGGATCCCACTCTAAAAATTTCAGAAATTTTAGCTTATAATATTACAACACATACATTTTTTTCAAAATTTTTAAAAAACACTATCTAAAAAATTTTTAAATTTTAAATTTTCAAAATTTTTTTAATTTATTTTTTTCATTGAGCATAGTCAACTTGGGTCTCAAATTCAAACTTATAAAATTCTCTTTAAAATGAGGGGTCATAAAATTCTGTATGCCTGATAGAACTTGAGAAATTCAAAATTGAAAAATTTATGCAACCCCAAAAATGATTTTTCAAAATTTTAAATAATTGTATGAAAATTTAACGCGATAAAAAAATTGTAAAATTGTATTCTCATTTATATCACCGGAGAGAATGATCCCTGACAGTTTCATTGAAATCTGAAATGGTCAGGTTGAAAATTGAAATTTTTTGGTTGATTTGACATGGAATGACCCGTACATTTGTACAATTTTTAAAAATACCAAAATATGCATTAAATATAAACAATTTATTTTTCCCTTTTAAAATGAATATGTTAAAAAAAAAATGTTCTGTCCTTCATGTATAAAAGTGGGGTTTTTTTTAGTTCACGCATAGTTTTTTTTTTTTTACCCCTGTTTTCAAAAGGTCACAAACTGAGCCTAACATAATATAATCAACTGAAAATGATGCATTTTATTCACATATTAAATGATTTAGCATTAAAAACATCTAAAAATTGATGCACATCATTTTAACATGTTGTATTATAAGAAAAATAAGTGTCAAAATGTAGCTCTTTCTTTGCTAGAATTTTGTATTAGCTTATTCTGTTTAAAAACTAAAACAGTTATTAAGTAATTTTAAATGATTTTATTATTTCTTGCAAAATTTGCTGTTTTATTTTTATAGTACTTAGAAATCTTTGAATTTTATATACTGATAGCTATTTATATAATTTCATTTTAAGGTTTTTAATACGGCAAATATTCTACTTTTTTTTTTTTGCATTGAATTGTATTATCCTTAGGATTGATGCAAATTTGCATTAAAATAGTTTGACATTTTTAAGAGGGAGAAGAGGGGCAGTGGTATTGGGCAAAGTAAAACAAACATGAGTATAAACAGGGCCAAATTCAGTTTCTCTTGCTTTCACATTTGACCTTCTCTTTCATGTGACCAACTGCACATTTAGGCTGCATTTAAAAGAAATATGAAAGCAGAAGTTTTAAAAAATGTTTAAAAACACTGCAGATAAGTGATTGTTTGATTAACACTTCAATTGTAAAAATATCTTATCAGCAGATTATTTTTTCTCCCTGATATATCTGTTGCAGATACTTGGAGAATTTTCTGCTATTGGACATCAATCACGAGAAAACTTATTTTGTAAAAAGATCACAGAAAAACTGTCAGACGATTGTGAAAAATGTGAATTTCATCAAATAATTAAAGGGAAATGCAGAAAAAATGCTAATTTCACCAAAAAGTATCAAAAATTGCAATTATCATAGAATCCTGGAAATATTCAATTTTGAAAAAACTTATATTTGGTTGAATCTTACAAATAGTTTGAAAAACAATGTCAAGTATTGCTACTTGTGAAAATGCATGACATTTGTGTGTCCCAGCGATATGAAAGTCACGGAGTTTCAAAGTATTCATAAAAATTTTAAAAGGTATGGAAAAAAAATAATTTAAAATTTTATTAAGTCATTGAAAAGTATTTCAGGGGAAAAAAGAAAGACTTGCAATTAATCTCGGAAAAACTTGAATTTGAAAGAGCTTGCTTAAAAATGTCATTAATTTTGTGAAAGGATTTCGTAAATAAATTCTGTTTATGCCCATTTAGAATTTAAGATTAAATCAGGAAAAGTCATGGAAATTGCCATACATGTTATTCTTTGATTCCTGTAACAATTCAGGGAAAATATTGTGAATTTCTTCAAAAGTTTGCAGATATACATAGTGAATTTTGCCCAACAGTTGCTGAAAAATATCGTAATTTTTGACAAATGGTCGCAGAAAAATATTGTGAATATCAATCAATTGCGGGGGAGAATAGGCAAATTTCATCAAGCGATATTTCTTTAGCCTCTTTATCTATTCATTATGTTGTACAGTAAACTCCCGACTATCTGGCCTACTAAAAAAATGAGGAATGTTGCAAACGACCGAGAGATAGGTTTCCGTCCGTGGGAAAGTGCTATCTACGATAGGAAGGAGCAAGAAGGGATTGCAGAATGTAATATCAGAGCAATGATAGACAGAAAGGGAGGTTTAAATTATAAATATTTTCTATAAAACCTTTTTTCATTAAAGAAAACAGCCGCAGCTGCAGGATATAAAAAAAGCAAAGAACCAGTCAACATGTTGGCTTTATTTTAAAACTGTATGTACTTTATACATAAAACTTATCTTAAAATGTGTAACGTTTGTTTTAAATATAATCCTGTGTATGGGGGACAAAAGTGAGTAAATATTTATAGCACTCCGGCCTACCCTTCCGCCACGTTAAGCCAGATAGTCGGGAGTTTACTTTAATTCATTAATCTCTTTTCTTTTCAGATGCTGTTCGGGCTAAAGTAGGAGAGACTTTTGATGAGAGTAGAGTCGAAGACTGCATAAAACTTTTCCTTAAATATGCACCTCTAAAAAAGAAATATTCAGACAAAATGCTGAATAAATCTGTATAATATATATATATATATATATTTTAAATAAATGGTTGCAAAACGTATGTTGGCTTTCTTTCTTTAACGCATTCTATTGTCATGATTTCTTAACATTGAATTATTAAATAAGCTTTTATAGATGATTAATGATAAAAAATGATTCTACTCCTTGAAAAGTTTATTATCCCTGTTAGTATGAAGGTATGAGTTACTGATTTCTTACTATTTAATATTTAGAAGTTGTTTTTCATTTTTGAGCACTTTTTAGTAATCCATAGGATTATTGGTGCATCTTTAAAAGTTGTGTTCAATATTGATCTTTTGTAACAAAATTTACTTCATTTGAAAGTACAGTCAATTCTGTGAAATCTCCCAATGTATAAACCACAATTCTCTATTATCTGCCATTCATATTGGAATGTTAACGATGAAAATTGTCATTAACATTTGAACACATAAAGTTAATTTTTTTTTCTTCTCAGTTATCACTTTTTCAGTGAATAAATTCTTAAATATAAAATGGATATAAATATTTTAAGTTTTCTTGAGTAACAAAATTTTATCTTGGAGCAAGAAGTACTGTGTTCATACATTTACACTAAAAAAAAAAAAATATTAAATTATCATTGTGTTTTGTCAATGTTTAAAATAAAGAATAATCGGTAAAAAATGTATTATAATTTAAATTTTCCTTCATCTTAGTTATTAAATACACTATACCAGTATTGCATTGTAATTTTAGTGTATTTGTTCCTGATTTATAGTAATTTAAAAAAGTAAAATGTAAACAAAGGTATGATCTATAATCCGTCAAAATGTATAATTCATCATACCCTCAGTTTCAAAGTGCAGATTTCACAGAGTTTATAACTACATAATTATGTTCAGGTACAGAAACATTCACAAGAAAATACACTAATTTTAACATTTTACTGACAGTGGTTTTATTAGTTTGCTGTGTACAGTTGTATAATTTTTTAATTTCTTCTTCCTCAACCCTTCCTATCAATTCTCCTAAGTATTTGCAACTGTGCAGTAGTGAAAGCTATTGTGTAAAAAATATATAATACCAATGAATGAAATAATTTTCTATGCTTTCACACAAAAAAAGAGATATATTTAAATCGTAACAAAAATGGCTTTGAAAATTTTGAATGCAATTTGCATGCAATATTTAAAAGAATTTTACTGCAGATAATAGCTTCAAAGTTAACTTAATAGCTATTAATATTTTTAAGGAAGATAGTTTTAATTATGCATTCTGTACTATTGGTATTTTTGCAAATATGTATGTAAAGTTATCAACATTTGAGTGTATCAATCTGGAATTTAAAAAAAATCATTTTACCCTCAACATGATCTCCTTTAAAAGAAATTACTTGTACCCAAGTATTTCATGATATTTTGTAAATTTGAATCTAGATCTTCCCCTCTATTCAGTGGTGGGATTCAGCCGGTTTGGTAGAACTGGTAACTTTGTGTTGAGTTTGGCGAACCAGTTGTTAAAACTATATATGCAATACTAAAATCTCATTTATATTAACATTTGGGCAGCAAACGAGTTCTTAGATTATTTGAATTCTATCACCGCCTCTATCTGTACAAAAGTAATTTAGATTGTAAAATAGCCCTTTTCAAGCTGAAATTTTATGTAATAGAGTATTCAGATTTTCTTGGAGAAATAATGAAAAATGATGCGAAATTTATCAAATGATAGCAGAAAAAAAAAAAAAAAAAAAAAGAAAGAAATTTGCAGGAAAAAAAACATTGCTAATTCTGACAGACTATTGCGAAAAGAAAGTAGCAAATTTTGTTGCCTGCCTATGTTTGGGTCAGAGGATTTTTTTAGGCTTGGTCAAGTACTTTTTTTTTAGTCATTTTTAACCCTATCAGGGGCAAAAGTTGTTTCTGTAATGTTGGATTCTATCGGAATTTTTAAAGGTGTTGGTTTCAAATGTGGAAAAGCAGTTTTATAACCTTTTCCCCACCAAAATTAAAAAAAAAAAATTAGTAAATTTTTCTAGTTTCATCCCTCTGAAGGGTTAAATAATGGAAAACGATTTCTTAAAATATTAAATTTATGTAAATATATATATTTACAATATGTGTTCATATATATTAAAAATAAGAATTTCAAATTACCACGTAGAGAAAAAGAATTTTTTTTGTAATTGTAGAACCAAAGTAGAATTCTCAAGCTCTAAAAAAGCATGTGGTTTCATCTCCGTATTAGCCATTAAAAAAAAAAAAAAAAAATTAGGACTACCAGCACACAATAAAATTTGGATACAACGTGTACTTATGTATTCAATCCTATTTTTAATCCAAACTACAACAAATTAAATTAGCAATTTAAAAAGTTAGAAGAAAGCCTACACTCATTATCATAAATTTTGAGAAAGTATGATAAATGGATACTCTCTAGTCTAACAGTGGAATAAATATTTCAGAAACAAGAATTCTACTTATAAAAAGGATTTTGAGAAATAACATTCTTTTTCAGTGTATTTTACAGAGTTTCAACGATTTAAATCAGCGATTTAAGTCATGATTTTAATCAAGTGATTTAAAAAAAAAATCATTGATAAAATCAAAAATTTTCTGAATGTTTAAAATGACATAAAAAAGTATTCAAATCTAAGATGAACATAATTTGGAAAGTTTCTACAGGTATTGTGACTTATGAATACACAAAACAAAGCTTTAAATAATTGTTTCTAAGTGTAATTCCTGAGTATTGTGAAAAATTTAAGTACAGTAAGTTTGTAAAAAAGCATGGTTTTTATCTAACAAACATAAAAAGCATTTAATTTAAAAATGATATTTAAATCTAATATAACTTACAATGTCATAATTTCCTTTTAATAATCAAGTTATTCATTCTTTTATATACAATAAACATAGCAATAGAGTGTCAATGATTTTAATCAACTGATATCAGATGATAAAATCACATATTTTCTGATCTTTTAAAATAGTGTGAAAAAGCATTATAATCAGTAATGAAAATTATCACTAAATCACTTGTAAAAAATGTAATATTTGTTATTGTTAATTATAACAATGTTAAACTGTGTAAAAAGAAGTATTATACATTTAAAAAACATCTAACTAAATGTTAAATAACTTCAAAACATTATAATATTTAGTAGCTATTCAAATATTTTAATGTTGTGGGGAAACAATCTGATTTAAATTTCAAAATACAATTTTTGTAATCTATTTATAAATTATGTGCGAGTTTGCTGTATACATCGCTACAATTTTTGATCAATTTGATATACATATGCTTTAGAACCTGTGTAAAATTATTGGCCGCTTTATGAATTTATCAAACGATTATTTATCACCTTTTTTTCAACCACTTTTTCAAAAATATAGATTGTGTTCTTAATTAAACAGTTAATTGTTTAATAATCACAAAATTTAATCTGTATCATCAATTTAAAATTAAATGCAATTTATCAATCACTTTAAAATATAAGCAGTATTTAATATTGGTTTACATAATTATTACAAAATATTAGTGCACATAATGTTATATGTTACTAAAGAAATTTTTAATTTACATTTTTTTTTTTTAATTTCTATAATTACATAATTAAAATTTTATTAATTAAAACAAAAAAACATGGATTATGTTAGTAATTGGAGGGTTATTCATTTTTGAAATGCTTAATTCTTGGTAGATGTTTAATATTTTAACACAAGGAAAAAAATATAAAAAATCTGATATAAATTTAAAAAATCCGATTTTTTTGATTTTTTTAAAAAAAATCATGATTTTTTTACACCCTGGTATTTTAAGATAACACGATAGTATATGAGATCTGATTAATACAAAATTTTAAAAGCAGAAATTTCAAAACATGTTTTGTACTTATAGTTGAGCTCATATATGCTAAAATAATTTTATATTAGAAATATTGAGAAAATCAACTGATAAATCTAATAACTGCAACATTTTCATTGTCAAATGCCTCTTTTATCAATTGAAATCTCTGAGGGCAGGGGTGATTCTGGTCCGAATTTTCTAAAGATTAAAAAAAAATAATTTGTCATAAATCTGAAAATTCGGACATACAGTATATTGGAATTTCGACAAATGATTGCCGAAAAAAAATCAATGTTGTCTATTTTTCACAGAAAAATCATCAATTTTGTTAACAGATGATGGGAAAAACGCGAATTTCATCAATCGCGAAAAAAAAGGTAAATTTTGAAAAGATCGCGAAAAAACTGCAATTTTGAAGTAGATAAGCGAGTAGTTTAAGTAGATATATATACATAATATGAAAAGGAAAGTTAACAAAATTACTAATCTTAAATTTAGCTTAAAAATTTGTTATTTTCTTATGAAGTGTTATATACCCCCTCCCCTTTAATATTCCTCTAATTTTTAAATGTTTTTCATGACATTAAATTGCCCTTGGATAAAAGTGGAACTAACGAGACAATATTGCGGATTTATTCTTAATTTTAAACGTTTTTAAAGTGTTAAAGTGCCGTTGAAAAAAAGGAAAATTAACGAGATAGTATTGCGGATATACTCCCATTATTATTATTATTTTACGTTTTTATTCTCATTAAAATAACGTTGAAAAATAGTAATACTAACTATGATATTTGAGCTTTAAACAACGTTTTCAAGACGGTTGTTATCGCGTTGAAAATTTTGCTAAATTAACCGTCGGAAAATAATCGAATCAACGAGACATATTTTCGAATTTATAACGTCAACGAATACCGTCTTTTCAACGATATGCGTTGTCGTTTTTTCATCGTTTTAAAAACGAAACTGTGCTACTAGGGCACTGAGGGGTGGCATTTTGGTCACAGATGTGACGTGACCACAGTGACTTACAGTGACGTCACAACGACGTCACCGTGACCATGCATGCTATGAGGGTTAAGTTACTTAAAAAAAAAATATTTTTTTTGTATATTGTGTGAAAGCTTTCGTAACTCTGAATTCAAAAACAGATTTATTTTAATTTTAGGTTTTATAATTTCAGAGATATCGTCAAAAATGTAGTGCAAAAATATGTCCCTCCCCCTTCTATTTCCGAATCTACTGAAACTAAAATTATGAAAAAAATAGAGGTAGTAGACGATAATTTAAACCTTGCAGAAAAGTTATAGCGATTACCCTTGGTCACATAGTTTTTGAGAAAATCGCATTTTTCTGTTACACACAAATTTCGATTTGCATGCATTCATCAGAAAAGGTGTTGATTAGCGTGGTGGTACTTATCGTAGCAGAAGTATAAAAACATTATTGATAATGATTTTCGATTAAAATCGTTGGTAATTAGCCGAGATATTAACCCTTAAAGACATGGACGGTTTGGCTAACATAATGACAGGCGCGGCGTACTCTATATACCATTGGCTTTTAATGCCCGGATAACAACTTTTAATGATATATTTGCGTAATGAAATGCCTAGTAGCAGTATAAAAGCAATAAACGTCAAATTGTTAAAAACAGACAAATTCAATTAGAATTAATCACATAAATACTGTGGGATTCGCGACTATTTTGCATTGAGTGGATCTCTCAATTCGCGTCCCGTGTCTTTAACCCCTTCAAGGGCGGTGGTTCATATTTGGACCACCTAATTTTAATCCCTAAATGCCACATTGGCACCAGAATATTGAGAATGAAAAATTTCCTTTTATTAAGTGCGCGAACAAAAGCTTTTGCTTATTTTGAAATAAATTTGTCATTAAATTCTGATGACATTTACTCATTTCAGCATTTTGCGAATAGAAGTACCTTGTCTCTGAAAGGGTTAAAAGTCAATTAAAAAACTATCTATAAAAGCGAGGCTTGGACCAAGGGGGCGTGCAATTTTGCAACCCACATAAATACTTTGGGATTCGCGACTAGTTTGCATTGAGTAGATCTCTCAATACGCCTCCCATGTCTTTAAAAGTTAATTAAAAACCTATCTGGAAAAAGGCGGCGTTGCTACTTTGCGACCTCAATTCGAAGCGCACTTAGCACAATGTCAAGTTTAAACTTTGAATTAGGATTTTGTTTTAGCTACACTATAAAAGGAAAAGATTATTATTACGCTGAATTTAGTTTTATGAAATGCCAAATGAAGTTTAAATATGCAGTACTTTTATTGTCACTATCGAATTAATTTAATTATAAACAGATTAGGATAAGATAAAAAAAAGAGTTATACAGAAAGCAATATTTGATATTATTTAGGATTCACATATCTTTGAACTTTTATGGTATAGCCCTTCATACTTTTCCAGTATATAGAGGTATATCCAACCTTACGTTGTATAGTTTTCTACAAAGTGTTATTATTCTTTTAACAACGATTTTTTCACCCGACTGCAAAGAAGGGTTATGTATTTCACGCGTATTTGGGTATGTGGATTTCTTTAAACCCTCGAAACATCCCCACGGCTGGATGGGCTTAATGAATAAGGTCTCTATGGATTCGTCTTAACTGTCCGAAGGTTATAGGCTAGGTTTTGTTTTTATAAATTCAAAATGGAGGCCGAACAATACAAAATGGCGGTAGAGACGAAAAATTTTTTTGACGCACCCTATTGAGTGGCATATCATTGGATAGGTCTTTCAAAATGTAGGCGATGTTTCATTGACTATTTTATAGTCAGAAGCTCCTTTAAATATTACTCAACCTGGAAGTTGTGCAGGTAGGATCTCTAGCTTTACTGCAACTCTAACCATCATAGACATCTATAGGCCGCATCAAAACAGTGTTTCTAGATAGGAACTACCAATTAAACACAGCTTAAAAGTCATCAATACAAGGAAATAAAAAAAAATAGGTAAGTAATATAAAAAATAGTTTCACTTTGATGAGAAATAATTAATTAGTTTACGTTTTATTCAGTCGGGTTTTTTGATTTTTTTTTAATTTAATAATTATTTAATAATACAGTTAATATTTCATACATTTATTGTATGGAACTCTAAGCGCGAGTAATACTCGCACTTGACCTTTTTTAAGTAAAACGGTCAGTTTTTTAAAGTTCATATTGCGTATTTTGTAAAGGAAAAATATTTTTTGAAGTCCACTCTTTCTCTCACGAATAATAACGGAAGTGGAAGTCAGCCTTGTATTTTAAAAATAATTACTTGTTTTGAATCATAAGTATAATTAACAATAAAAAAAAAGAAAGTCCATTAAATAAAACAAAAAATTTCCCCCCACCTCAATTTTTCATTTCATAGTATATTACCTACGGGCGTTGTTTTTCTTATAAAGATGAATGATATCTCACTGACATTCATGCTCTCTACTGGGCTTATACGGAAATCCTATGATGTTTGATTTATCGAAGAAGAAAAATGGGTTATAGAAAAAATAATGATTGGTTTCTTATTTTGAATTATCGGGACATCATGTTTCAAGATGAAATTCGTGTTGATAGATAAAAAAACAACAAAATATATTGCCAATGAAAGAAAAACAAGGACGCAAAATCATGCGTCCAGCATACATTATGTAACACTTTATAACACATTCAGAATACTGGAACAAAACATCATAGTTTATTAAGGTGACATATGATGTATAAATAAACAATTTGAAAAACTCATAACGCATTCTAAAACCCAATTTCTGCTATTACAATCAATAATCGGGAAAAATATCCGCTTTAGTTTTGCAAACCTGTACAGGATCTAAAAATTTGTATGTGTACTACATAGTATGCTAAATGCTAGTTAAATGAAACGAATAGCACAGTTGAAAATTTCCATGAATAAACGGAGGTTCACTAGTAAGTAAGTAAGTAAGCACCCACCCTGGGAACCCGCTTTTGGCTTATGGTTAGGTTTGAACCCCGAGCCCAGGGCAGTGAAAAGTACTATTACCTGTAAAACCCTCTAGTATTTAAGACACTTAATAGAATTTAAAAAAAAATGAAAAAATTAAATTAAATTATTATTTTTTTTTTCAGTCAGCTGCTGGCCCCTCTAGAAATATGAGGTAAAAATTACTAAAAATATTTAAAGATAAAATAATCTAAATTTAAAGATAAAATTACAATAATATATAACTTAAAGGCCAAAACAATAGCTGTAGTAATGAATTTATATGTCCAGCACTCCTGCTCACTGCCCATAACTCGGAGGAGGACCGTTGAACTGATATATTGATGTATGAGATCCACGTTCATATTAAACCTTCTGAACGATATAAATATAGTTTTAAGCTAGATTTGAGATTAATTACTGTGAGCTATATATAAGTACAATAACATATAGGGAGGTTTTATCGGTTACCCACAACGTACTAGAGCAAGATTAATGTTTTTAAGAGCTGAATTTAAAGTTTTTAAGAGTTTATCTGAAGTTGCTATATATCACGAAAAGTTCAACTGGTTATCACAGCGACATACAAGTTTACAAAAGCAGGACACCATTTTTGAAGATATTAGCCTTCGATACTCATATTAAAATCTTTCGCTGATGAGTTAATGGAAGTATTTTGTAAGAGATATTACTGTAGATATTTTCAAGATGAATGAATATTTTTTTTCATGTAGATACTTTATCTGTACCTCCTGTCCACCAATTGAGACTGAAATATAGGACACAAACTAGAGTCTGCTGTATGCTTCCTATAGTTTTCTTGATAATAGCAATTAGTACAGCGATGCTGTGATGGATCGGTGATATAAGGACAGTTGAGAGTTTGATGACCCATGGCACATTTGGCACATATGGAGTTCCTTCTACAGTTAGTCTTTGTATGCCCGTAAAGTTGACAGTTCTCACATCTAAGTATGGGTCGATATATTCTTATACTGCAATTATTGAGGCCAATTGAGATACTTTTCTGAGCCAGAAGTTTTTTAGCTGCATTTACTTCTAAATTCAGTACCATATGATAAATTGTAGATTTTTCTCTTTGTATTATTTTTAATATTGTTAAATTCTTGTCTGTTGAACGATCCTTTAAGTAGTTAATTATGTCATCAGTAGGTATCATCGATGGTATTCCTGTAATTATTATCCTTGAGTGTTTTTGCAGGTTGTAAGTTAGTTCTACTATTTCTGAAATGTTTGCGATTTTTTCAATTCTTTTCAATAACTTCTCTGTGTTGTTATCTATATCTGATTGAATTGTCAGTGTATTGATTTGTCTTGTTTGTTTACAAAATATTGGTAGAACATTTTCTTTAATCAATTCGATATTTAACAGTTCTTTCAATTTATGTGTTGATATTTTCTTTGAGATATTTTTTATAATTATTGCCGAGTTTGAATACTTTCCTTGAGAGTTAAATTGTTTTTGTTCTTCGTTATCTTGAGATCTTTCATAATTCTTTGTATTTTTATCTATAAGATTTTCTATTATTAGTTTTTCAATTTTGTGAATCCTTCTTGATAATTGTGGTATGTCTGTATCTATATTATTTTCTATATCTCTAAGATTGTTCATGCACTCTTCTATTATTTTGTCTTGTGCTTTTAATTGTTCTTCTCTTGTAGCTATTTCCTGCTCCAATTTGGATATTATTTCTTTGGTTGATTCTGTTGTTTGTTGTTGTTGCTTATCCATTTTTGTACCAGTCAAGATTGTCTGAGTATACTTTTGTTGTGTTTTTGTTTGTATTTGTGTTGCCTTTTCTTTTGTTTCCGATGCTGAATGCTGTTGTTTGATTAAGTTCTTTAATTTTTTTATTTCTTCTCTCATTTCCTCTTCTTTGTGTTTGAAAATGGTATTTTCTTTTTCTTTTTCTATCAGTTTTCCTTCTAGTCTTTGTTCCATCTTGGAGCTTTCTTCCAACTGAGCTGTAATTTTATCAATTTCCTCTTCCAATTGGCTTATTTTTCTTCCGTCTCTTTGTATCGTTGTTGTATTTTTATGATATCTTATTATTCTAGATTCATCATTTTTTGCTCTTGTAAATATTGCATTAAGATATTTCTGTTCTTCAAGATGTTTCTGTGCTTCCTCTGTAGTTCCTCTCACCCTTTTCCTTTCTATCCTTTCATATTCCGAAATCAATTGGCTTATCGGTAGGCTTTGCAGTGGGTCCTGTTTTTCAATACGTCTTTCTGGAAGTCTTGGATATTGTTCCGTATATGACTTTTGTATGTTTATGCTTTCCGGAGAGTCCACTGTTGAGTTCAACAAGGAATTCATTGTTGAGTTCGGTGTTGTATTGTAGATTAATTGTTTTGGTGTCTGGTCTAATCTGACCAAACTAACTTTTGGGTTGTTTGTTAGAATTTCTTTCTGTAATCTTTGGTTAGGATTTATATTATTTTTCTGTGAATGTTTATCGGAATTCATTATTTGCAGTGTTTGTTTCAGAGGCAATGGTGTAAATTGAGTTGTTTCGGCCATTATCCCTTTCTTCCTTGCCTCTATTGTTCTTTTCTCCTCCTCCTTAGCTGTGTTTAGTTCTTTTTCCAAGATATTTTTCATCATATCATTTGAATCGTCGAGACCAATCAGTTGTTCGCATGCTATCATGGTAATTGCTCTGGATGGTGATAAATATTGAAATGAGTGTATGCATGATGTGTCCGAAATTGCTGAAGATCTCGTACTCGTTTCCAATGAATCTGATTTATTTCCTGACTCATTTATTGGACTTCCAGATGATTCCATGTTCAATCTAGGTCGAGCTTAGTCGGATTTACCCTTGGGTTTTGTTGATTATCGATTATTCTACTTTTATATGGTGTCGCCATTTAGAAGATGATTTAATAATTCAACTACTAGTGGTAAGGCCATTATAGATATTGCTTTTCATTTAATCAGAGAGATACTTTTATATGGATTACTCAGAGCTACTGGTAACTATATTCAAAGAGATACTTTTAAATGATAAGATATACGTTCCAATGCCGGAAGCTAAAAATATTAAGATATATTAAAATATAATGAGATGATAATTAGAGATAAAGAACAGGGGTCCACTAGGCCCCGACCATACATCATTGAAGGAAAGGGAATATAGAAAGTAGAAAGCAAAAACCGGTAGTCGTAACTACCGAAAATGACTAAGAAAAAATTAATAGCCAAAGATGGGGAGAATTTTTGAGAAATAAAATCAAAATAAAACAAAACAATGATAGAGATAGAAAGAAACCAAAAAGGAGAAGAAGGGGGGGGGGGGGTACATGAGTATGCTTCCCGTGTCCATAAGCTCATACACTAAAATTAATAAAAACCTGGTGCCATCGTAACAAAGATCAATTGCCCTTAACGACTTGCTCAATACCCCCTTTACAAATACTCTGTCTCACACCACTGTATTGGCATATTCAGATATGCAAACAGAGCATGAGAAAAGCAAAATAAGAGATAGTGAATATGCTTATTAAATGACATATACGAGATATAAAACAAATGTATTAACAATAGATATATAGAACTGAGTATTGAAGCAATAAAACAGATTTGTTTACAATAGATATATAGAACTGAGTATTGAAGCAATAAAACAGATTTGTTTACAATAGATATATAGAACTGAGTAATGAAACAATAAGTAGATAAACACTTAATATATACTGTAAATAATATGTAGCAATATATGTGCGATAAGCTAGTAAATATTTACAGCACAACGCGATACCAAATACTTGAAGCTGTGTTATACCTTGTAACATTGAATCCGATGTACTTGTAAAATATATTAAACAATTTCTGTAACTCTGCACAAAAACGTGTTCTATCAGAAACTCCCATAGAGAGGGAAAATAGCTTTTACTAAAGATTTACTGGGATGACAGCGATTGGGTGGACGTAGGATGACTAGTAAAAGAGAAAAAAAAATTAAGTAATAGACAAGTAACAGCAAAACACTTACCTTACTCAAAGGTCCCGCTGCACTTGCCTGTAAAGCATGTTAGTTAGAGCATCTAGATTATTACGGAATGTTGCCAATCATTATTATGATGCTAAGTAAACACTGTAGAATACCCGAAATCAGTGCAGGCGGGACCGCCGGAAAAAAAATTAGAGTGGTTAGGATAATTAATTTAACGGAAACCAATAAGTAGTATTAAAAGACTGTAAAGATAACATTTTAAGTAAAAGATGCCATTGATAGGGAAAAATATAAAATATTAAAAATTTTAAGTGGGATAAGATCTCCACTCGAAAACCCCTGTGACGTCACAAATTGGAAGGCCGTAACCCCAAAAGCAAAAAAGTTCCTATTGTTAAGCAAGTTGAGATGTAACTGGAAGTGAAATTTTTAGTGGTACAAATTATTGTAGTGAAGGCAGTTAGCTATGAGAAAAAAATAGAGAGATAGCTAAATAAATAAAAAAGTAACAAAAGTTAAGGATTAGGCCTAACCAATACCAAACACATAGATAATGAGTGGGACAACTTTAGAAAGTGAAATTAATATAATCAGAAGTGAAACCAAGTCTCTAGCTCAAAAGCAAAAAGTTGGTAATGTTAAAGATAAGTAAAAAGGGGGAAAACAGTAGTGTCAAAGTTGTTAAAGTTGAGAAACAATGTAAGGTAATAGAAAAGTGGGCAAAAAATGAATTAATACTATAGTTATAAGCTAAGAACAATGAGAGCCCCATTCAGCCCCCTCTGATGGGCCCCTAAATGAGCTAGAAATAAACGAAATGTCGGAAAAGAAAGGGGGGGGGGAGTTTCCTTAGGCAGTTTATAGCTGATTTCGGCGCGACAGAATTTCGCTAATGTTGATAGTTTACGAGATAATTGGACTTTTGTAAAAAAAAACTCAACGAAAAAAAACCTATGAAAAAAGAGAAAATGTCGAATTCAGTGACCCCATGGTGGCTCAACGGGTAAGTAACACCACTAAAAGTTATAGACTGTCCCCCAAAACATATTTACATCGAAAAAACAATACTAATAAAATTTATAGTTAACATTATTTAGTAAAAAGAGATATTGAGAATAAAACTGATAGAAACAAAATGGAGGACTGCACCTTAACAAAAGTGACTTTTTACAAGATAATACACCATCACACCCCTGGAGACCACCTAAGTCCTAGGTGACCATTATTTTTTTAATTTTAAAAGATTCCGGTAAGCTAAATGTTACTTTAAACCTAATACATTGCTTTTCCCAAAGGGAAAACTACTGTGGGCAAAAATGGCATCAGCGGCCCGCAAAGGGCTAAGTTAGTAAACTTAAAAATACTGAATGACCCCATAAGACCTATGTTTAGTTATTAAAAGTATTAAAAAGCACTCTTAAGTGGAACTGGTAACATATTACTTAGATTAACTTTAGTATTTACTATTAAAACAGTGGCTGTCGGATAATTTTCCAATTGTTTACTAGATTACAGCCAATCACAAATCAGTAAATTTAAGTGACGTCGAATGAAGCTCTCAATTTTACAGACAATCTAACTAAGAGTTATAATTCCGATAACAAAATGCCCTTACAAAACACAGTAATTAAATGAACAACCAATATCCACCCAACCGCAGAAAAACAGATTTTACCAGTTTTCAAACGATAATTAAAAACACTTAGAGTTAACACTTTTTAATAAAAATAATACCGCTAGATACAACAGAATTTAAGCTTTAAGAGGATATAAATAGTTAGTGGGAGAGTAATGGTTAAGTCAGTGAAATATTGTACACAAAAAAGTAAACAGCTAATGTAACTCTATGGGAATTCTGAAAATTCTGAACAAAATTTTACACTTTTTCAAAAAAACATTCCATATGTAAAGTATCATCCTAGAAAAAAATGGGTGGAGGCGGAAGGAAGCTAAAGGATCAAAATAATTGAAACGTAAGTTAGTTTTTCAAAATAATAAAAAAAGTAAGAAATTAAGCTATGTTAAAATTGGTATAAAAAGCCTCCAATATCCCATGCTTTTCCATGGAGATGAGGGTTAAACAGTAAAGAACAAAAAGAACAATTTTTCTTTTGCATATTTTACACATAAATCCTGCAAGTTTCTCAACAAACTTGGTATTAAATTATAGCTTATGAGCTAATCTAAGAAAATGACACCATAAGTTTTAACTGAAAGCACTTTTTCATTAATTAATTTACGTAAGAATTTGGTTGTTTTGTTTGGTTTCCCCATAGGAATAACATGGGGAAAACGGAAGTACTTTCACAAAAACGATATTTTTTACATTGCTCATATTTCATATAATTCTTGTTGAAAACATAAAAAACTGTATTCTAAAATGATCTACGTATTCTAAAGTATGTGAATAGAGCCAAAGTTTTTAGTTTTTGATAAGATATAGTTAATTTACAAGCTTGTGAAAATTCATGAAATTTGAAAATGGCTCCATTTTACCAAAAAGTGTATGAGCTTAAATGGGTTAACAAACAGTGAAACAATTGTTGTACATATACAAGTTTGGTATCAAAATGTGCAGAAATGTTCATAGTACATGAAATAAACAAGTTCTGAATTTTAAATGTAAGTTAAATGGACACAAGAAGCATATTAGTAGGTGGCTAATGCCAGGTTCATTAAAGATATGAAACCAAAAGAAATAGAAAGTTTAAACACTCATATCTTTTGAACTCCTACACATAATTTCAAGTACTTTATATCAAAGTGTTCAGCATAAAAAATGGAAGAGAATGATATATAGCACAAGGCTCTAGCTTACACCATTCCCTAAAAATCTAAGTATTCATCAGGAGCTTGAATTGCAAGATGCTACTGTGTTCACGGCAATGAAGGAACTCCATGGAGGTTCACTAGTCACTAATCACCCACTCGTGGACAGCCAACCTTTAGGTATAGGAGCTGATTAGTTCACGAGGGGAAAACACATATCTCCCTTTCCGCCGAGACCCCAGTACCCGCGAACGAGCCCGGAAGTCCCAGCAGGTTGGAAGACCCTTTTTAATGAAAATTATTAAAGCGACAAAACAAAAAAAATGGATATTAAACGGATATGTACTTGGGAAATTTTGTGCAGCCCTGTATATGATCTATAGAATTTATCTACACATAATAATACTTTAAAAAATAGTTCAATTTAAAACCGCGCACCACAACTGAAAACGCATTTCAGGCAATTTTTGTTCATAGGCTTCAACTGTTCAGTTTCTTTTGTAGCAAAATTTTTTTGTGTGTCCCTGTAAATGAACAATATATTCTATGCACACGATATTCTAAATAAGCACCGTGTAGTCCACCTTAGTAGATATATAAATTTCAGTATAGTTAAAATACTGTAATGTTAATAAAATGCACCGCGAGTGATTTTTCCCCATAGATCGTAATGTAAAGAAATTTTTTTGAGTGACTTTGTAAATGAACCGTAAATGCTATACACTTCATCTGCAATACCAAACATGGTATAGTGATATCCAATAATATTTATCAATTTCATGGCAATCGGATTATATTTACGAGAGTTAGAGCACGGTCGGACAGACGGACAAACAGATAAGAGGACAGACAGACAGGCGGACAGACAGACAAACAGTGTTGAATTCAGACACTTGGCTCCGGGGAGGATATTATACAGTTCCGGGGGGGTAGGTAATCGTACTTTTTGACCATTGGAAACACAAAATCTCAAATCTTCCGGGGTGGGCATCTCATTGCTCCGGGGGGTAAGGTCCCCCCCGAGTCACCCCTGAATTCAACACTGCAGACAAATAGAAAGGCAAACCGAATTCATAAACCCTTTTCAACTTTGTTGGAAAGCGCTAAAAAGGAATTTAAGAAACAGTTTCAGTTAATAATTGCAGTTATTAAAATGAGTTAAGGGTTGCAGATTATCAAGATCACATTTAGAAGCAATATGTTAGAATTGGCTTGTAAATACAGGCAGATAATCAACTATTTCGATATTTTTAAACGTAATAATAATAATAATAAAACACGTTTTTAAATGGAGTAAAAAAATTTTAAATAAAGAAAAAATAACCCCATAATTAGGCTATTTGCATGTATTTAATTATGTTTTATATAAAAAAATGTTAAATTGTTAAAGTAGACAGCTAATTAAACATTTCGATATTTTAAAAATTAATTTTTTTTAAAAAACCTGCTTTTAAAGGACCTTGAAAAAACTGAAATAACGAAAAGGAAACCTGTAATTAAATTACTCTAATTGCATTTATTTAATTTTGTTTTGTATATAATATTATTAAATTGTTAAAAATAAACAGCTAAACAAACATTTTGATATTTTTAAAAATAATTTGATTTAGATATTTTAAAACACGTTTTTAAAAGAACTTGAATGTTTGAAATAACGAAAAAGAAGCCTATAATTAAATTAGAGTATTTGCATTTATTTAATTATGTTTTATATAAAAAATTGTTAAATTGTTAAAAATAGACAGCTAATCAAATATTTCGATATTTTAAAAAAGTAATATTAAAAAAACAAAAAAAAAAAAAACACGTTTTTAAAAGGAACCTTAAAAGTTTGAAATAACGAAAAGGAAACCTAAAACTAAATTACACTAATTGTATTTATTTAATTTTGTTTTGTATAAAATATTGTTAAATTGTTAAAAATGAACAGCTAATCAAACCTTTCGGTATTTTTAATAGTAATAACAGATATATTTTTTAAAACACGCTTTTAAAGAAACTTGAAAGTGTGAACTGACGAAAAGGAAGCATATAATTAAATTAGGCTATCTGCATTTATTTAATTATGTTTTATGTATATATTTTTTTAAATTGTAAAAAATAGACAGCCAGACAAAAATTTTGATCTTTTTAAAAGTAAAATTCTTTGAAAAAAAAACTCTTTTAAAGGAACTTGAAAGTTTGAAATAACGAAAAGGAAATCTGAAATTAAATTACACTAATTGCATTTATTTAATTTTGTTTTGTATAAAATATTATTAAATTGTTAAAAATAAACAGTTACTCATACATTTCGATATTTGTAAAAGTAATAATACATATATATATTAAAACACGCTTTTAAAAGAACTTAAAATTTTGAAATAACGAAAAGGAAGCCTATAATGAGACAATATGCGTTTATTTAATTATGTTATATATACCGGGTGTCCCAAAAAGGACTGACTGATTTTAAAATTCAATAACTTGCAAACGGTGACAGATATTAAAAAAATTCTTGCAGGAGGGTTATGCATAAGGTCAAAAGTTTTATTACAGTGATTTTCAATTTTAGTTCGATTTACAAACGATAGATGGCGCTGTAAGCAATAGTCGCTAAATTCAGGCTCGATTTTTGGTACTTCGTGGCCCGGATAATACATTTCCATCTCCTTTTTCCGCATGGAACAAGATAAAGGACCAGAAATCGAGCCTGTATTTAGCGACTATTGCTTACAGCGCCATCTATCGTTTGTAAATCGAACTAAAATTGAAAATCACTGTAATAAAACTTTTGACCTTATGCATAACCCTCCTGCAAGAATTTTTTTAATATCTGTCACCGTTTGCAAGTTATTGAATTTTAAAATCAGTCAGTCCTTTTTGGGACACCCGGTATATATATTTTTTTAAATTGTAAAAAAACAATAACTAAAGTTTAAATATTGTACGACAAAATTAATTATGAAAAACAAGTTTTGTCCAGATTTCATATTTTTGAGTCGTCATTTCTTCTTAATACTTCTCATTACGTTCATATCTAAATAAAAAAAGAATAAAAGGTAAAAAAATTATAATCAAAAATTTATCATATTTTTTGTTACAACTTGAAGTTTCGTTTGCTTTTCAGAGCAATGAGTGAGCACAAAATCACAGCGATCATCCGATGCGTCAAAAGCCTACACTAGTCATGGAAAGAAAAGCTCAAGCTAATGTTAATCCCATGGGAGCGTTCTTTTAAAATTACCCGTTATCATTTTAATATTTTTATTGTTACTATTTTCTGTAATTTGAATAGTGCCAAATGTCGTTCGCTATTTAGTCAACTGGCAGTTGACCACGATGATGAGTGATTATCCGTTAAATTTAAATGCCTCCAAATATGCCTATTTTGAGGTAATTTTAGTAAACTAATGCTATCGAGTAGATTGGGCTGTATATAGATAAAATCTTAGATCTATATATTATAGAACAGCAATCAAAACCCTTTTTCGGAAACAAAAATTGTAAAAACACTAGATTTCTAAATTAGATGGCTCCGTTTACATTTTCATAAGTCACTTATCCATCAGATGCAGGTATTTGTGGTTGGCAGGTAAGTAAATACTGCTATTTGTATATTAGGATAACATAAAAGGCTTGTTAAAACGGTTGCTTATCTTTAGAAATCACAGTGTAAAAAATATATCTACGATATATTATAAACATTCGCACAAGCAATAGAAAATTAGGAATGTAAATTTAATGCGACTACGGAAAGGGGGTGGTGTTCAGGAGGGCAGACATCATCTGACGAAATCTACTTTATTATCTAAAATTTTCCAGAATAAGCAGCTCATCAGAATTTCAGAATATCATTGCATAGCATCTTGTTTAATTTAACGCTTCTAATATCTGAAATCTCCGATGTCTTTTTAGATGCGTTCGTAATTATATAAATACATAGTACCTATAGTCGTCGTGTGCTCCGTCCGTCTGTCCGCATTTAGCAGCTCAAAAACACACAACCGTATGGTTTGAAATTTAATAAATACAATATTTGTGGAATTTTGTTGAGTTATTTCAAATTTTATGACAATCGAATCAAAACTTAAAAATATATTAATAAAAGTTTTCTTCATTCTATTAAATTCTATCATACGTAATTAGTTCAATGATGTATTCAATGATAGGTAATGATTTTACATTGCCATGGGGATGACGTTCTATTTAAGATGGAGTCCTATTATTTCCGTATTACTGAATTTAATCTATAGAATAATAATAAATTTTGTATTCATGCATTTTCGCATAAGAGTGCAAGCTATTACACCAAGATCTCAATATTTACAAAACTAGTTATAGCACGAATGCATCTTATTTCCCACGTTTGACGTGCGATTTCTGACTTGTTTATTTTTATAATTATTTATATATGATTTTAATTTAGGTAGCATTATTTATTCCTCTTATGACGTATGTGATTAAATCAACGAACACTCTAGTATTTATTATTGTCTACAATTTGAATGCATGAGATATAAAAGCGAAAGTCACGGATCACGAGCACAAGGACTTTAGAATTTAAAAATTAGAAAAGAATCAGTCTCTTATTTTTCCATCATGCATGAAGCATTGACACGAAAATGTCAATAAATCAATTGACTATATTAGGCCTAATTAGAATATTCTGCATATTATATGCATTAAGTGCCCTAGTATGTTTGAAGAAGCTAGTTATGAAGCATTGTGAAATTGTCTTTGAAAAATTAAATCAAAGTTTGTAGGATTTCGGTATTTTTGTGTTATTTGAATATTTCAATAAACTAACGTTTTGCTTATCACCTTCCTACATTTATGTAATTTAAAAACTTTAAATTGCGGTTTGTATGAAGCTGAAAACTACGTAAAGTGTCTTAAAAAATAATGACTCGCAGAAATAACGTTGAGGCTCGTGATCTGCAGATTTACTAGTTTATTAACCATTTGGAAAAATGGTTATTGTTCTCGTCAGGGTAGGAAATCAAAAGCATATCTGAAGCTTTTTATTGGTTGAATCCGCATTTTATTCGTTTTCTGATTGGTCTTTACAGTAATCTGTACTTTCAACAGAGATGGATACTTCTGTTGCCACTATGATAAAAAAGTAAATATATATATATATATATATATATATATATAACTCAGAAAGAAATTGAGATAATGCTTTCAAACAAATTGCATTTCAAAGTACATTTTTTTTCTCTATACGACGGTGTAAAAAGCAATATTGTGGGATGTTTAGAATTTTAAGAATAAAATTTCATTTAAAATGGGTCGTCAGATTTCTTGGAAATCTGACGATGATGGAAAAGCCTCTTCCCGAACTGAAGCGTCTAGCGATCACACTTTTTCATTTTGATTCTGTGATCCTGCGGGATCAGCTTGCTCCGCGCATATCGTTCCACGCATGACGTAGCAATGTTTGTGTAAAATAATATTCTAAGCAAATTTCTCTAAGGAACTTTATGGTGTAGCGGTATGACGTTCACCCTCAGATTAGATGGCATGGGTTCGATTCCTTACGGAGCTGAATGAAAAAAGAATGTCAAGATTGCTTTAAAAAACTAACTTTTTTTGAAGATAAAAATTGAAAATTTATATTTTTCAATATTTGTACCACTATTAACATTTTTTTTTATTGTGAATTTTCCAGATATTTGATATGGTGATCGTAGTTTTAACAGATTTAATGCCTTTAGTATCGCCATCTAGTGGTGTAAAGATAAGCAAATCGTAAAGAAAGTTTTAAATTTAATAATAATTAAATATTTTTTCATAATTTTAAATTTAATAATTTTAATTTTTATCATCATTTTAAAAGAACTTTTAATTTTGAATAAATAATAATTGTTACTATTTTTTCATAATTTTAAATTTTATAAGGATTTAGTAATTTATTTATTTTTTTAATCATTTAAAGGCACTTTAAATTCTGAATATAATAAATTTTATAATGATTTAGTAATTTAATTTTTTTTATCATTTAAAGGCACTTTAAATTCTGAATATAATAAATTTTTATATGTTTCTAGTAATTTTATGTTTAATAATTTAAATTTAATATTTTTTCACAATGTTTAAATTGTTTTTTCAAAATTTTGAATTTAATAATTTCTGTTTTTTAAATTATAATTTAATAATTTTTTCGTCCTTTTAAAATAATTTTAGAGTTTAATTAATTTGAATCAAAATAAAATAAAGTTCCATAAAGTTCCTAAAAGAATTTCGCTTAGAATATTATTTTACACAAACATCGCTACGTCCTGCGCGGAACGATATGCGCGGAGCATGCTGATCCCGCAGGATCACAGGATCAAAATGAAAAAGTGTGATCGCTAGACGCTTGTCTTCCCGAACAGCCAATGAAATGCTTGGATAATACGTAAGTTTCAGGAAATGTGACGAGTCGCAGGCAATTTTTGTCGCTTGCAATTTTTACGAGTAATAACACTATTAATGTTTAATTCTTGGCGTACGTAATGTAGGATCAACTCCGTGCGATTTTTTATGTCTTAAATTTTAGTCTTTGAAAAAATCCTTTTCCAAATGGTCGTTGTAATTTGATAAATTGCTTATTTTTTTTTTTTTTTTTTATTGGAGTTTTAAGACCACAAGTTGAAGCACAACTTATGAATTTTGATAAAGATATTTTCCTTAAATGATGCATAAAGTTTTACATTTCATTAATTTAATTTGACCATAATAAAAAGTTTGAAGGATGTATACATAACTAGTAGGCTTCGCCTGCTGGTCAGTTTCTTCAAGCGAATCTGGAATCAAACGAAATATATCGGTGATTTTCACCTTGTGTTTTTAAACAATATGAAGCTGTAACTGATTATGACTTTTAGATTACTTATCATTACTGAAAAAGATTGGAACAACATTACGCTATACATGTTCTAATGTGATACAAAATTTCGACCGTTAAGGACCAACTCTTTTAGTTGACCATTTACAGTGTAGGATTTGGTAATAATTATTTCTCATCAATATTAAACTATTTTTTATATTACTTACCTATTTTTTTTTATTTACTTGTATTGATGACTTTTACGTTGTGATTAATTGTTAGTTCCTAATTATAAACACTGTTTTGATGAGGCCTATAGATGTCTATGACGGTTAGAGTAGCAGTAAAGCTAGAGATCCTACCTCCACAACTTCCAGGTTGTGTAATACTTAAACGGAGCTTCTGACTGTAAAATAGTCAATGAAACATCGCCTTCATTTTGAAAGACCTATCCAATGATATGCCACTCAATAGGGTGCGTAAATTTTTTTTTTCGTGTCTACCGCCATTTTGTATTTTACGGTCGCCATTTTGAATTTCTAAAAACAAAACCTAGTCTATATCCATCGGACGGTTAAGACGAATCGATAGAGACCTCATTCATTAAAATCTATCCAGCCGTTGGGATGTTTGGAGGGTATAAAAAATCCACATACCCAGATACGCGTGAAACACATAACCCTTCTCGGCAGCCGGGTAAAAAACGATAGAACGGAATGCAATATACTAAAATCTCCCTAAAAAATTACACTGATAAACAAAAATTGACTTTTTATTTTTTTCATAAATTTAAAGCTAATATTCCAATTATATACTAACTAACTAAACTCTGTGGCTATACAATCCAAGAAGGATCTGGGCCGACAGTGCCCATCTCTGTTTTCTTGACCCTGGGCCCCGAGGTGCTATGTAGCATGCGTCCCGGCCAGGTGGTCAACCTAACGCGAGACCCTCGGTGTTTAGTTCCCAAGCAAGCTTGGTACTCATTTTATCGACCCCGAAGGGATGAAAGGATGAGTGAACCTTGCCCAGTCGGGAGTTGAACTCTCGACCTGCGGTGCGGCAGACAGGCGTGCTGACCACTACACCACTGGGCTTTTTCCAATTTTATACACTCTTGAGTAAATAAAAATGATATTAGAAATTTTTACCTGGTTCTTATTTTTTTTTTTAAATCGAAAGATATGTATTTATAGATTATTAAGATATATCATAATTTAGGAGATCGTATAATAATGTATAATAATAATACGCAAATGTTATATTTACCATCAGTATACTTGTACACTTTTTATACACATTTTCCATATATTTTACACACATTTTACGCAGTTGAACACTATTTGAGTACATTAGTACCTATTTTTGCGTTTTTATTTATGTTCAGCATCTTTTCTTCATGAACCAACAGTAATCGTTAATCATTGCTGTATTTCATTGCGATCGATTACGAGACTCCATAGCAGAAATTTGTAGGTGCATGCCATGCTCGTAGCTAATTTCTCCCATATTATCTGGGGAAAAGTCAATGTGTGAGTGCAAGAAATGAAGCTTTAAAGACATGTGACAATTTACCTTTTTAAAATTGTTTAGCATGTTTTGAACTATATACTTCTAATTTGTAGCTTTGTTATTCCCTAAGAAATTATGCACAATGTCCTTGAATGAAAGACATGAAGCTTCAGATTCAGGTATACCTTGATAAATATAGGGGCCGATTATGTTTTGGTGTAAATCGCCAAACATGTGACGCTTTTTGCAACATTATTTATTTTATTAACTTCATTTATTTTAAACAAAGGCACGAATTTTCATCAAACTTCAGATTCAGTTAGACGTTTACAAAAGGTATTCCTGATAAGGTTTTGGTGTTAATTGCCCACTAGGTGGCGCTGCTGTGCGCATTTTCCCCGATTTTCGCAATAGCTCAAATGCTAATGCAAGGATTTTCATCAAACTTCAGATTCAGTCAGACGTTAACACAAGTTGTTGCTGATTAGGTTTTAGTGTAAATCCCTTAACAGGTGGCGCTGCTATTCTGCATTTTGCAGGATTTATACGATTTTAGCAACAGTCATATATAAAGAACTAATGCACGGAATTTCTTATCTTTAGAATCCCCATGATGGGCATAGATCGCCATTTAATATTGGCACTCTGATAGTGCATTTATAGTATTAACATGTGTGAGATAGAGGTACGTTTTGGGATTGGCGCATCCGACTAGTTTTTTCGTCTGTTGTATTTGTTATTTTAAAATTTTCTAAATTTCTACTGAAACACACTGAAATCCCCCCTCCCACCCCTTCCCGGCCATTTGAATGTTTGAAACTTGTATTTGCAAAAATGGAACCCTTTATCAAAAAATCCATATTATAATTTATTAGTTTAATTTGTAGGTCCTCACATTTTTTTTGTCTTTACAGTATTTAAAAGTCCTTGATTTTTATTTAAAAAAAGGTGTACGAACCCTACATTATTCTATCTATCTATATCTATTTCTGCTTTCTCCTCTCCCTGTAATGAGTATACAAAATTAAAATAGCCCTTCGCATGAACTGGTGCTGATTATGTTTTGGTGTAAATCGCCCAACAGGTGGCGCTGTTGTGCTGCATTTTTCACATGGACGAAACACATCTTATTGGCGGCTAGATGTGTTATAAGTAGCAGATATTTGTTCACTTTCAGGGTCATTAGACTATAGAAACAAAGCACTTTAAAAGGCAATAAAATAACATAATGAGATATATTTAAACACAGATATCTCTGAAACGGAAACCAACTTCACCTTTTTGTGAATATTTCATAAATTCTCAAGGGTATTGTAACTTAAATCTGTTAAAATTCTCCAAGATAAAATTCCTTGTTTATCAGTGTAATCTAACAATGTAAGTCAAATCAAAATCCGTCCAGTTGAACTTTTAAAAAGGTTAATTTTTCATAATCGGGTTCGCCAGATTATAGATACTTTCCCCATAATTTTATAAAGAAGCAACGTAGGACAATATGCGTTATACTAAAACCATCTCTGAAACATTGTATCTAACTAACAATGCAACTCCTATTAAAATCCATTCCGCAGAACTTTTAAAAATGCTAATATTTTACAAAGGGGTTCAACTGATTATAGAACTTTTCACAATATTTCTGTATCTAAGCAACGTTGACCAATATGTGGAATACTAAAACAATTCCTGAAAAATAATCTAACCGTGTAAATCCCATCAAAATCCGTTCAGTAAAACTCAAGTTGCAAGCAGCCGGAACGCTATAATCAAATGTATTTTATATGCATAGTAGAAAAATTAAATTTATATATATATATATATATACACTCTCAAAAATTCTTTCTTCAATTACGGAAGTATTCCTGGCAGCACTGCTATCGGAATATATCCGGTAATTGGAGAAATGGACTTTATGCACGCGACCTGAGGTCGAGGCTAAAATTCGTCTGCTGGCGGTATTTAGCATAGCAGTCTATGGAGTGTGAGTTATTAATGCTTGTTTGTTAAAAATACCGCAAAAAATTCTTAGTTGTAGCAGCATATACTAAATATATTGTAATATAAATTCAAAATGTTGTTCTGTATGCGAGAAAATTCCCCCAGTTTGCAAAGTTTTAGTTAAAATGTATGCATACAACCTGGGTCAAGGCTAAAGTCGTCTGCTAGCGATGGTTGCGATTGCGCATACCGGCATTCTGGCGGTGCAGTGGCTAGAATAACAGATCGATATACCCCCCCAGCTCTGGCGTTTGACGTCACCTGCATAAGGTCGAGACTAACGAAAAAGACAGGCTACCGCGGAGCATCCCACGTAACTTTTTTTACAGACCACTAAAGTTACCTGATGCTCTTTTCGCACCCCTTCATGGGTGAATTCGAGCATCACGTGACTCCAGCGGTCTGTAAGAAAAAATACGGGGAACGCACCGCGGTAGCCTGTCTTTCCAGTTAGCCTGGCATAAGGTCCGTTTCCGTTCCTTTTTTTTTTTTTTTCGTTCTCGGATAGATTTCCGTAATCTGGAAAAGGAGTTTTTAAGAAAAAAGAGTCTCTCTTTCTTCCGTGGACCCACTTGGTTTTGAACCTAGGACCGCACGTCTCGAATCGAGCATCCTAACAAACTCGGCCAGTGAGCACTTGGTAGAGAGTGAGTTTAAAATGAGGATATGGGTTTCCTTCAAATGGAGGATTGGTAAGGTTTTTTAACACGTTGAGTGCCACGTCAGTCACCGGTGACTGACCCTGAACTTTCCGTTTTTGCCGCATATGCCATCGTCTGACATTTTGGATATTATATTATATGACTTATAGATTGTGTAACGGGAATCTTATTTCGTGGCCGAAACGGAAAGACAGACAAAATAGACTTGGCATTCAACGTGATAAACTTCTTGTGCAGAAAGCTCTGAAATTTAAACTTAAATGCAGGGACATTTTGTCGTTATGAAATAATGGTTGGCGTTTTAACATAGAATAATAGAGGATAAAAATTACTGCATAGTAGACATATTTTTAATAAGACATAATTTGAATGTTAAATCTAAAATATGAATATTATATTTTGATTTAATTTCGAGAAGAATTTTTTTAATTTTAAATAAAATCGATTTTTTTAGACTTGGTTGAACTACTATATATTTTTTAAATGTGTTCGTTTAGAATATATTTTACATGCGAATATTTTTTTTAATACTCTTAATAATAATTAAAAAAAAAAAAAAATTGCGAATAAGTTTAAATGAATGAGAAAATTGCTTAAATCTTATTTTTGTTTTTTTGTTTTTAAATAAATTAGACATTTTGATTTGTTGAATTTTCGGTTTCTCATTTAAAAAATAAATTTGAACTTTGGTATTACATTATTATTATTTGGTATTGCATACAGAGAAAAAACGGAAAATTTCTCTCTTTTTCAGACTTCCGGGAAGAATTAACGGAAAAAGCATGTTTTCTAGGAGAATGGAAATTATTTGTTTAAAAATGACGAATAATTTAGTGTATAAAGACGAATTTTTATGACATTGTAAAGAATTAAAATATAAGAATCCATCATTTATATGCTATCTTTGAGTTATGCTGGGTTTTATACCGGCTCCTTCGTTTATGTATCCTCGTTCTTGTTTAATTTCTCAAATGGCGCAGCAAATATTAAAAAAAAAATAAATAAATAAAAAATAAATAAATAAATAAAATAAAATAAAATAAATAAATAAATAAATAAATAAATAATAATAATAATAACGAACCACTCTGTTTATAATAAAACACCGATATTTGACATTTTTTCAATACCTGCGTCAGTGATACTTAAAATGAAAATATAAAAATCCGAAATTATTTCTAATCTATTCATTTGGGGCAATTTAAAAAGAAAAATGTATTCGTTTTTCCATTAAAAAACAAACAAACAAAAAATAAAATATAAAATTCTAAAATTGTTGACTTTTATTGAATGGCTAAAACTGGAAGTTAAAATACTTCTTACACTTTAATACTACACTTAAAAAATTCATTTAAACATAATTACAAACCGTGACAGATCATTGAAATTGTTTAATTTGCTTAACCCTTTATGCACTGACGACAAAGCAGGATACAACGTAAGCGTCCTACAGTGATGTAACAGAGAATTAATTGACACCGCTAAATTTTATTAGTATTCTTCGTCTTATTTCAGGATAGAATTTCTGAGACTTTTCAAGCCGAAGAATACTATTAAAATTTAGGGGTGACAAACACCAAATTATTGCGCCACTGTTCCATCACTGGTCTTATCTTAAATGGTAGAGGTAAGCGCAAGGTTAAGGACGAGGTCACATCAATCAAGGTCATACGCCACGTAGCAGACGGGGTTGAATTACAGGAATATACCTAACTGTTTTCTTCTTTATGGATAATCTATTAATTGTATGTCTTTGAAATAATTGCACAAGTGCAATGTCGTGTTTTCATTTTTTCGTAGTATTTATATTCTGACAGTATAGAATATTCTATTAATTTTTATTCGGGATTATTTAATTTATTTATTATAGTTAATTATTTAAATAAAAACAGTTCTTTTTAGAACTAATATTATTTATTAAATGGCAAAATGTTGGCCATCGAATAGCTGTAGTTTTCGAAATTGTTAGAAAATTTTTTTCTGGTAGAATTCATCTCTGCCCTTTTAATCAGAGTAAAACAAGATAAATACGTGTTTTTATTTTCATTTATAAAAAAAAAGATACAATACTATTTATTATATATTATGAAATGTTGCTGATTAAAATACGCTCGATTTTAATTATGTTTCTTTAATGTAATGAAAAATGACACATAAAAATTAGTAAGTAGTTAATATGTAAAGATAGAATTTTGTAGTCTCATTTTTTACCCAATTCTTGATGTGCTAAAGTTATAAAAAATGATATACACAGTTGTATTCCCGATGAGAATACAACGTTTATGAATGTTTAGAATATTTATCGAATTTAATTATAAATAAAATATTCAATTTTAAGTCCTTTTTCTCATTTATCGAGCTCAGACGATAAGTTTCTAATACTCTCTTGATCCATTGCACTTTCTTATTTAACTTACAAATATTTCATTCATTTAATTTAAAACTCATTTCATTTTATATTAGATTTTGCGGTTCTAGGCAATAGCTTCAATAATATTCCTAAAATCGCCAGATTATATATATATATATTTTTTTTTTGAAACAGACAATGCCATTTAGAGAATCCCTGTTAAAATTTATTCACAAATTTCAAATCGTTACTCACTCGCAGGAGATGAATCTTGTTTACCAGATTTATTGCAAAATATCTTTGTTACAGATTGTTTTGATAAAAGTATCTGTATTTGAAAAATAGTCGGAATACCATTTTAGTTTCAAGGCAAAAGGCAGTTATGTTTTCGTAGCATTAGGGTCGAAATCTGTGTATAGTGTCGGCTTTTCTCCCGAAATTAAAATGATATTGTGAATATTTTATTTAAATGTCCATCAAAAATGTTATCAAAACAAACTGTAACAAAAATATTTTGCAATAAATTTGGTACACAAGATTCATCTTCCATAAGTGAGTAAAGATTCAGAAAATATGCGCAAGAGATGCGCAGATAGTAGATATTTTGTTATATGTGATGTCATACTAAAACCCCGCGTACTTGCATTATCAACCCCGTCCACAAGATTGTGCAGCTGTGTCATTTTACGCGTGATTCCAGCATTAACATGGTACGCTTAATATGTATGCAATTTTGCACTGACGGTATTTTTAAGTACCAATAAAGAAAATTTTACATAAAATTCATTTAACTCATTTATTAACAAAAACAGATTTTAATTTTCATACAAAATACACTTTTTGGTCACATTTAGAAAGCATAGCAAATCATTCGTAGCTAAATATTTTTTAATGTGATAAGGTTCTCAACCATTTACATATAGGTGTAGCTTTTCTCTTATTAAAAATGTTATATGAAAAATTTGCAACTAAAAAACACTTCTCTGTTACAGATAGGACACAATACATTTATTTACATTGCTTTTATAAGAATTGCAAGGTTTCCATAAAAGTATTTTTGTTAAATAATCTATTTATTTTTGTAAATATTTTATAAAAAGTGCAATAACTACCGACTTATTAAATTAGTTTTAATGTAAAAACTTATCCAAATTTTATTTTATTATTATATAATCCTATTAATTTATACTCAGACATATATGGAATATAATTACAGTAGAACCTCTTTAATACGAAACACTTTTAACCGAAATTCTTTTAACCGAAATTCATTTTTAAAGCTTTAACTATCACATTCCTTGCGTGCAAAATCCATTTTGAAAGCTTTTTCTTTCTTTCTTTTTCTTTTCTTTTTTTTAACTATCATATTCCTTGTGTGCAAGCGGTCCTTTACGAACTATGAGTACATATAAATATTTTTGTTCCCCTTTCTTAGACTTCCTTTGAATTTAACTTGAGCTCCCGTAAGCTGCGGAGTGGAACGAAGGAAACGAACAAATTAGCAATTTTGAAGCTTTTGTATGTTTTGCAAAAGGTTTGGCATGGCTGGGGTAGTAGAAAGACTGATATTGGTGAACTAATAATATTAAACATCTCCGTGATAGAGCTTCAAAACAAAGACAATCGCAACTGCGACAAACAAAATATTTTCTCAAACCCTTGTGATATACGTTAAAGGTACTTAATTCCAAAATTAAAATTCAGGTAATTTATTCTTGTTTCTATTTTGCTATTACTTTATTTTTTATTAAGCACTTGTTACCATAATAAGAAATATTGCATATATTTCTCCTTAATCTTAAAATTGAAGAATTCTCGATTATCCGAAAATTTCGATTTTCCGAAAGATTGTCGTTCCCAATTACTTCGGATAATCGAGGTTTTACTGTATTGAGGTGAAGCAATTTTTTGATTCATAATTCCGTAGATAAGTTGTTAAATTGCGAAACAAACATTTTCCACTCCAGCAAAAATGATATTTGGCAATAATATAGCTGGCAATTTATTAACTATTTAGGTGCGTTTGTAATTATATAAATACGTAGCACCTATAGCCGTCGTCTGGTAGTCTGGTCCGTCCGTCTGTCTGTCTGTCTGTCCGTCTGTCCGCATATAACAGCGCAAAAACTAAACAACCGAATGGTTTAAAATTTCATATATATAATAATAATATATATAATTTAATATATACACTGTAAAAAAAATCACTGTATCTTTGCAGCAAAAAATGCTGGCAATATGGGTGCCAGCAAATTTTGCTGTCAATTTACAGCAGTTTTGTTTTTCTCGGGTAAACAGCAAACTTGTAAATTTACAGCACTTTTACAATTAATTTTACAGTAATTTTGTTTTTTAGATTTTACAAAAAATTGTATTTTTTCAGCATATTTTGCTGTTAATTTTACAGCACTTTTAACAAGATAACAGTAATTTTTTAAGCCTTTATTATTATTTATTTTATATCGAAATAAAATTAAAACTTGCTAAAAAGTGCATTTAATGTCACAAATATAAAAAGATGTTAATAAGATGTTGTTACATAATAAAATAGTTTTTAAACACTAAAAAACCTCCAAGATTTCATGCCGAGCGCTTTCGATCACTATCGCTATTCGATTATTAGGTGATCGAATGCGCTCGGCATGAAATCTTGGAAGTTTTTAAAAATTATTTTATTATGTACACTGCAAATAGAAGCGTCTTAAATTTAAACACATATGTGACTGAAAAAGAATTTTAGACACTTAAGTGTCTTAATCTGAAAATTCAGACATTATAGATGTCTTAATTTAAGATACATAAGTGTCTTACTATGACCATGGTGTAAACGAACTGAGAATAATGTCTAAAATATCCGCAAACGTCTTATTTTAAGACACTTCATTGCTTTAAACGTGTCTTAATTTAAGACATTTTGATTCTTCCGATGCAATAACCACCAGGGGGCACTCACACTCCCAGTTGCGCATGCGTTTTAGATGTCTTCGTTCGAAGTGGTATACGTTGTAATTCAAACAAAGTTTGTTTTTATGTACGCGTGTATTTTAATTCGTTTTTTGCGAAATGTGAAGTACTGTGATTTTAATTCGTATTAACTTGGATTATTTATTTATTGAATACATACATCTGACGTGTGTGCTCGACATCAAATGTCTCTTAGAAGCTGTCGTCGATATAAGGGCGGGATAGACACAGAACAGAAGTAGACGACGGTTGAAGATTACACCCGGAAATTCTACAAAGCGTGTGCAATGGGCTTAGTGTTAACTCGTATTAATTTATATAAATAATATTGTGTTATTCATCTTCGTCCTGTCGAAGCTGGCAAAAAAAAAAAAAAAAAAAAAAAAAGAAACTTTTGTCTGGCGGGTCCTGTTTTGAGGATGAAACATCTCATTCTTTAAACATGGCTAGTCGGATGTATTATGGGATTACCAACTTATGCAAGTCTTTCTCCCACACTGTGGTTGTGGTAGTTTTTAAAATTTCAAATCGAGGAATTTGTCTTACGTCTTGCAAACAGCGATTGAAGTGAGTGGTTATAATTTCTTTATAGTACTAAAATTAGTGTCTTATATGATTTTACTTATTGTACTAAACAAAATCTTACATGAAATTTAATTAGTTTTGAATCTTTTTGCAAAAAACACACTAATTCTAGAAGTATATATTTTTAAATTTATGACGATGTCTTTTATTACAAATTATGTATTATTTATTCTCATCTTTTTTCTCAAATTTAAAGTAATAACATCACTAAAAAACAGACATATTTAAAAGTTAAGTTCATTCTCTTGTTTTGTTTTGTTTTCAATATGGCAGTTCTTAGTTTCAATGACTTAATCAATGCTTTCAATGCTTATCTCATACTAAACGACCACGAGGAAATAGAAAAAAAAAAAAAAACTGAAAGATCTCCTAAAGTTTTCTTACTTCCTAGCTAGGAATTACAATCCCGGATTGAGATAGCGGGATCCCGCTTTAATTTTAATCCCGAAAATCCCGGGATTTTTACTGGAAAATCCCGGGATTTTCGGAATCGCCTCTTTTTTTTTCAATTGAACAATATTCAGCTGAAATTAAAAAATATATTTATAAACTTTCGCTTTTGGAAAAAAAAAATAAATTGATTTTTATGAAATTTATATATATATACTTGGGGAAGGACCAAGAAGATAGTAAGGTGAAAGCCTGATACTGCCTATTTACATTCCCTGGCTTAATATGGTTGCAACATCTGGCGATGTAGCACTCATTTCGGCGACATAAAATTAATTTTGAATTGCGTTTGCAAAAACCTTATTTCAAAGATTTTTTTTTTTCGTCATTCTTTGAAAAATTAAATACAATTGATTATTTGCAATTTATCACCAAGGCATATTTTTTAAATTAGAATAAAATACATTATTTTCCAAGAACATTTCAACTTTGACAGTAATCTTGAGAATTAAAATAAATTGAAAGGAAAAAAATAAACATATTGTTGCAGTTTAACATCACCTATAATTTATTTACCACCTATAATTTTATTATTTTGTAAGGGAGTCATAATTGTTTCGTTGAGAAATGTTTTTTAGAACTAATACAAATGTGTTTCTAATGTTTAAAGTTATATGTATGTAATGTAACACGTAACAGGTATCTACTATCTAGCATTGCTTAATGTGCAATTTTGAAGAACCACATGAATTCACATTTGTATTTTATATAAAATCTTTTCATTCCAAAAAAATAAAAATAAAAATAAAGAAGGAAAGAAAGAAAAAAAAAATAAAGAAAGAAATAGAGAAAAAGCAAGAAAGAAAAAAGGACAATTGAACAGTAATTTCCTTTTCGTTAGAGAGGGCCACCCTTCCTGAAACCCCGTTTAAGATATACTGCCCGACCTCATTATCCCGACACCCGGTTTTTCCCGTCATTCTACTTATCACGTCAGTTTTTCAAAGTCCCGATTTTCTGTATATAATTTTAATGTAAACTCCGGATTTGGATTTTATGTCATTGAATAATTTGCAACTCCCTATATCCCGAAGGTTTAGGAAAATTGTCCATTTTCCAAAAAGCAAGTAGTCATAAATCTGATTTTTATTCTTTTCAATTTTGTTTTTGAGTTTATTTTGTTAAATAATAATGTTTTATTGCTTAACCCCTTGAGGGGCGGTGGGATATATTTTATCACACCTACGATTGATGAAGATTTACACCAGAAAAATTTTATGAAATTTTACTTTTATAACTTTGATGGAAAAAAGTTGTAAAATTGCTTTTCCTTATTTTGAAATAAAATTTTTCTAAATTTCCGCTGAGAATTCTGCATTGCACAAACGTAATTGTTTCACCTTCAAGGGGTTAAAACTGCAAAAACAGTTATGAATTTAAAATTGTGTTAAATTAATTAAAAATGCAGCTTTTTATAAACATATTTTTCTCCGACACCGGTTACCGCGACACTCCGCTTATGGCGACACTTTTTTCTGGTCATTAAAGTGTCCGGATAACGAGATTCGACTGTATTTAAAAATTTTGAATGTAAGAAGGAAAACAAATCTAAAGGGAAACAAATTATAGCATGTATGAGTATACACTATAAAAATATGTAAAATAAACTTTTAAGCTTATTTTTATTATCAATATTTTCCGTTTATTTTTAATTCAATCTCATATTGATGCCGAAACTTCTGTACTACATTAGCATGATTATGCAATTTTTTTTCTAATATTACATATAACCATAAAAATTCCTGTGCAAGACAATTTTTAAAACATATGAAAATAAAAACTAACTTAGGAATTTAACAATTAAATAAAATTTAATATTCAGAAATAAATTTATCAGGATTTAAAGAGAAAAGAGAAAAAAAAATAAAACAAAAAAGTATTAAACAGTAATGGTTTTAACAGTTTTTATTTTTATTTATTTTTTCAAGGATTTAGAGCCCCCCCCCCCCCCCCCCCATGCATATGCCTATGTTTCTGTTTAAAATAACTCGAATTTGCCAGTAGAAAAATTCGTATTCGAGTGGAATAACTTTCTTCAACTTTTTTATTTACAACCTCAGCATTATAAATAAACACCTTTCTATTCCTTTTATTTTGCATTTTTTATTGTTTTAAATATTTTATTGTCATGCTTGGTATCCATTTGGGTTAAAATTTTCTGATACATTCAAATCCACAAAAATTGTTTCAGTATTTTAAAAAGTTTCAAAAATAAAAAATATATATTGCAGATTAAAAACCGCAATCTTAGAGTAATTATCTATTAACACACCGGAAATTGGGGAGACGTTATCTCTTATAGGTTTACAATCTCTGTACAACACATGTTCATTAGCGCCAAAATTTCGCCAAAGGGAATAAATACATTTTTATATAAATTTAATATATACATATCATAATAGTGACAAATTTTAACTTAAATCAGTTTCATTTAGTCAATGAATCGCTTTTGCATTAAAATTTTGAAAAAAAAAAAAAAAACAGATATCGGGTGAGATTTTATTAAAATAGTCAACGCACTTCTTCTTGTCACGGAAGTATAACGATCGCAGTATATTCAATACTATCAAGTTCCTCGTTCCCCAAGTATAGTTGAAAATGAATATTTATCTCAAGTATTTCTTAGATATATTTCTAAAGCTATTAAATCTTTTAATGTGGACTTTTGACTTGGAAACATAGAAGTAACTCAGTCAGGAAAAAGGAAATTATTTGTTTATTTCGATTCCGCTGCGTGTGTGGATTCGAAGTTCATTTTCCAATTAGACTTTATTGATAAGCATCGCAAGTGTGTATCATAGTGATATCATATGCTAACTTTTTTTTTTTTTTTTTTTTGCTTTATTTTGCTTTAAAGATGTCTTGTTTAGTAGCTCATAGGAATGATAACAATAAGCCCATGTGGCAATATAAAATTTTTAAAAATCTAATTTTTAAATGATAAGGATTTTCATTTTTTTCGGGGAGGGGGGGGGGTGGGATTTTGTATGAAATTTTCGTAAAGCTGATACCTTAAATCTTGCACTGATTATAATGAAAGTTTTGAACTTTTAGAGTAGGATAATATTAAAAAACACAAAATATAAATAAACAAAATACCGAAGTAATTTTTTTTCTCAATATTAACCCTTTGCACTCGAGGGAAATTTGTCTTCAAACTCGAGGTCTTCGCTACGGAGACAATGCAAATAATCTTGTGATACCACGTAATCTTGGCTTTTCTAGACAGGTATCACAAAATTATTTGCATTGTCTCCGTAGCGGAGCCCTCGAGTTTGAAAACAAATTTTAAATGGCTCCGCTCCGGAGCCCTCGAGTGCAAAGGGATAAAGTAGAATATTTATTTATTTATTCATAGTTAAATAGCTGTTTTGTGATTATCATCTGATATATATGTAAAATTGCCTATGTGGCAATATAATTTAAAAAAAATCTATTTTTAAATTATATGAAGTAAAGTAGGACAAGATTATATGAATTATATATATTTTTATCCATGTACTTTAAAAGTCCTCAATAGCCCTTGCCGTTGAATTTGTCCGATAATCGGAGATGTCTGCTTTTGTGAGGTAAAAATATACAAATATGTATGCCATGCGGATTAAAAAAGTATTCGCAAAATAGATGTTTCAGAATAGCTATTCGGGAATGTCCATTAACCTCCACAAGGGATACTCCCGAATACCGGACATCTCAATTTAGATAACAAAAATGCAGGGTTGCATTTTTTGCAAAAGAACTTCTTGATTAAAGAATGGGCACACTCGACCGTGCCCTGCCCCCCTACGATTTTAGTTCCCACAAATTTGATGTGCAATATTTGTAAAGCTTATATTTTAAATCTGTTTCGAAATTGTATTGATTATAATCAATATTTTGAACTTTTAAAGTAAAATAAGATTAAAAATAAAACAAATTTTAAAAATCTAATATTTAGATAAATATTTTTTGTTTGCTACTGTCTCAACGTTTATATCTATATATTATGTGCTTAAATACAAAATTTGTATCTTACATTATATAAGAGAACTGCCCAATTTGATACAGTTATTAAATCAATGATACGAATAAACATAAAAATAAAACTTACTCTGAATTTTTAAAATATATTAATCCAGAACTGTATTTAAGTATCCAAAATCGCCATTTTGAATTCAATAATAAGCACATATTCAGACCGTAGACCGATTCTAACACTCGTACGACACTACTATCGCTAATAATAACCTGCTTTGGCTTTACACTGTGCCTGTAGATATCTCATCTGGAATGTTGTCGGGGCGGTTTTGGCGTTGTTGAAATAACAGCAGTTTACTGTAAATCGATAGTGAAGTTTATAAAACGCTGTTTTTTAGCGATTCACAGCCAAATCAGCTGTAATTTTTCCCGTTTTTTTTTAACTGTGTATACATATTAATTGTTGCAGAATTGTGTCGAGTCTTTTCAAATTTTATGAAAATCAAATCTAAACTTAAAAAGATATTAATAAAAATTTTCTTCATTCTATTAAATCCCATCCTACGTAATTAGCTTAATGATATCCCATGAAAAATCTTGGTTGCCATGGTGATGACGTCCTATTTAAGATGGAGTCATATTATTTCCGTATTACTGAATTTAATATATACAATCGTAATAAATTTTGTATTCATGCATTTTTGCATAAAAGTGCAAAAGCTATTGCACCAAGATCTGACTATTTATTAAACTAGTTATAATACCAGCGCACCTCATTTGCCACGTTCGACATACAGTTTTAGACTTGTTTCTTAACACTAAAATTTAATAGTAAAACACCATCATGGTTAAAACAGTAAAAAAAAAAAAAAAAAAAAAAAAAAAAAAAATAGCAATTTAACAAATTACAACGACCATTTGGAAAATGATTTTTTCAAAGACTAAAATTTAAGACATAAAAAATCGCACGGAGTTGATCCTACATTACGTACGCCATGGATTAAACGATAAAATTCCTGGAACCATCGTGAACAAATTTTAAAAGAAATTTCAGTTTTACAATTTTCGGTACTGTAAATTTTTAAACTTCTACGGAGCTGGTCATACATTACGTACGCCATGAATTAAACATTAATAGTAGTGATGGGCGATTCTCGAGAATTCGACAATCGAGAAAAATCGTCATCGTAAAAAATCACAATCGATACCGCCATTGATTAATTCCTAGAATCTACAATCGAGATGTTTTACAATCGATTATAACGAGAGAAGCTAAAAACAGTTGTTGGAAAACTTAGCTATTATTCTGGCCGGAAATTTCATAGTGGTGATAAGGCTTGCTCGATAATTCTGCTATCGCAATTATTTGCTCCTGATTTAGGCTTAAGGGGTTACTTCAGTCAAGTGAAAAGCCCTGCTCGCTAATGCTAATGTTATGGAAGAAATTTATAAAGATATCTCATTTGGATTTCAGTATTTTAAAATGATTTTCTTTGCATTGGAATAAATTCCCCTTTCTTCTTTATGAAACTGCAATGTCCAAATCGCGTAACTATGGCGCATTTGACGAATCAAATAACCTTTCTACTTTTTCGATAACTCCAAAACGTTTGATACAGTTTAAAGTTCCCCTAAATGTCAAATGCTGTGGAATTTCCCTATTGATCGAAAACAAAAGTTTCTTTCGAAAAACGTAAGGATAGTAAGATAAAGATACCTGCTAAGAGGGAACCTGTCTAACACGGAAACTGTTTTTCCAGTGCCTAGCGATTCCAACATGACTCTAAGTCTGTATCGAAATCCAAAGTAGCTATTTTATGACACATTTATAAACTCATTTTTTATTTTAGACGCATTAGCTAAAATCGATTAGCATTTCACTCTCTTCCATAAAAGCAAAATGTTTTATAGAACTTAAAGTAACCTAAATGTCTAAAGTGTGTCAAATGCTGTGGATTTACTCCGTTTATCGAAAACAAGACAGCTTTATCGAAAAACGTAAGGACAACCAGACAAATATACCTGCTAAGAGGCAACCTGTCTAACACGAAAATTGTTTTCTAGTGACTAGCGATTCCAACATGACTCCTTAAGTCTGTATCGAAATCCAAAGGCGCTACTTTCTGACACACTTACAAACTTATTTTTTATTTTAGGCGCTTTAGTTAGAATCGATTAGCATTTTCCTCTTTTCGATAAAAGCAGAAGGTTTGATACAAGTTAAAGTTTCGTAAATGTCTAAAGTGTGTCTAATGCTGTGGAATTTCTCCTTTTATCGAGAAACATAAGGATAACCAGACATAACTGCTAAGAGGGAACCTGTCTAACACGGAAGCTGTTTTCCAGTGCCTAGCGATTCCAACATGACTTTTCAAGTCTGTATCGAAATCCAAAGTAGCTAGTTTCTGACATATTTACTAGCTCATTTTTTTTAATTTTAGGCGCATTAACTAGAATCGATTAGCATTTTCTTCTTTTCGATAAAGGCAGAAGGTTTGATACAAGTTAAAGTTCCCTAAATGTCTAAAGTGTGTTTAACGCTGTTGAATTTCTCCGTTTATCGAAAACAAATGAGTGTTATCGAAAAATAGAAAGGTAAACAGACAAATATGTCAGGTAATAGAGAATTCTATAACTAAAATAAAACTTCAATGAAATTCATTTTTGGTATTTCGGATAATTTTAATCTTTCAATCCTTACCAACGTGGTATTAGATGATGGCTCTAGAAAAGGTAGAAGACCCCCCCCCCCCCACCAAAGGGGCCTTAAGCCCCAAATTGACAGTAGGGCAGACCAAGGATGAAAGTTAACTTAATGTAAGAGAGGACTAGGGGAAGTTGAGAATGGTAAAAAAACCAAACCATTGAATAAGAAAAAAATTGAAGAAAAAGAAGAAATGGTAAAAGAACAAGTGAAGCGTGTGATTAGAGCCAGACAAATGAGAAGGGGGCCGATGGGCCACAGCTGGTTCAGACTGTGTGCCCAAATCGTCAGAATGGGTCAAGAACTTCGAGAATAGTATCTACAATGGAGAAAAACAATGAGACAAAATATTATGAAAAACAGAGGAAAAATACAAATACCCTGAGGCTAAAAGTAAAATGTTTCACTGGGCGGCGTCCCCTGGTGGTAGTAAATATAAAATTGATACGAGAAGATAGGGAAAAGTGAAAAGACTTTATTTTATGAATTTTATAATTTTTGGACAAACAGTATACTAAAAATGGTTAGAACAAACAAAACTCTAAAGCGCTCTCTTTAGGCGAAGAAGGAAGTTAAAATTAAGAAACATTTGTCCATATTTTTTATTCAATTTTAGACACAATTTGATGTTAGTCTTATAATTTTCCTATAAGTGGAAGATACCGTACCATAGTACGAAAAAAACCTCCGCTAAGTATATTCCTTTAGAGCATTTTAAGCCCAGGGGTCGAAAATTAACCGTGGATTGACAAAAGAAAGGTAGATTTAGAAAGGTTATGAGATTACCCTTATTTTAATGTATTACATGAGTGGGGTAAAATAATTTTGAAAAATCCTCTTTCCTGAGGCGACACTTAAAATCTTGAAAACACATAATTTGCAGTGCAGTTTTGTTATTAAGAATAGCATTTTAATATTAAGAGATAGTGAACAGTTTAGGAGGGCTAAAATAAGAAGCATTGAAAATCAAGGACAAACTGGCGCCAAATTCAATAGAAAACTTGAATATCAACAATTAAAACCAGAACTGACCACTTAAACCACTATGCCTCTTAACCCATATCGGTTAATAACAAAAGCGAATGGAAAAGAACATGTACTCCTTTGGGAAATCATGACTTACACCAGAAGCGCGGTATGTTTGACTTCCTCTGAAAGCTTCCTTTCGCTTTCTCTCTCGGGCTTCGAGATATATTTTTTTTACCTATAGACATCTGCTCGAGGAAAATTCTCGCTTACCTCGAGATACCTCATCGATTGTAACTCATCGCTTCCCATTGTCATCTTTCGTTTCTCGCTCTCGGTCTCTTTTCAACATTTCATGTGACGTTGTCGAGAATGAGAAATCAGCTTTCGTCCTTTCTCGAAATGTTACTCTCGATGATTGTCATTTCACGCTCGGTCAAGAAGGGTCGAGAAGAGATATCGAGGGGCAAGCTGGAGAGAGAAATAGGCATGGCAGTGAGCTGTGAAATGAAGCTTTAATTGTCAATGTTTCTCTTATTTTAGCCCTATTAAGCTGTCACATACCTGGAACCCTACGATAAATATTATTTATTAAACATAAAAATTTCAAAGAGGAAGGTGGGTCGGGTGAATTCCGAGGACGTGAGAATGGACACATGCGGGGCGCAATTTAAGAAAAAATTAAAGAACTCTTCCTGTGACATATCATCGAAAAGCCCTTTGACAACTCTTTCATATTATGAACCTTTCTTCTCCGGAAGGTGAAATTCGGGGGTGGGGAGGGGGGAGAGCAAATTTTTAAAACAGTAGCCGATTTCTATAATAAATTTAAATATCACTTTAGATGTGGGGTTTTTTTATGCAGTCTTCCGGTAAAAATTATTTATTGAACATAAAAATTTTAAAGTGGGGGCTGCGTGAATTACGGAGCGAAAGAGTGGGCCCACGGGGGGAGGGAGAGGGAGCAATTTTCAAACTTTTTTTGGACCCGTCATGTGATATGTCATCAGAAAGCTCTCGGGTGACTCTTTCATATTATGAGACTTTCTTCCTCTCCTCCCCAATTTGGCCCCCACTGTGGGGGGTAGTTTTTTCCGTTTCAATCATTTTAGATCGGATTTTTTTATGGAGCCCTTTTTTATGGAGGATATATGGATAAATATTATTTATAATATATGAAATTTCAGAACACTTTTCTAAATTTAGTCAAGACACCTCATGTGACATATCGTTGGAAAGGTTTGTGACTATTTATTGATGTTATGAACTTCCGGTGGCCATCCACCCAGTTTGCCCCCCCCCCGGGTGACACTTTTCCAAATTTAGCCACGACCCGTCATGTGAGACATCATTGGAAAGGCCTGTGACTGCTTATTGATGTCATGCACCTCCGGTAACAGTCCCCCCCTTTGCCCCCCCGGGGGACATTTTTCCAAATTTAGCCAAGACCCTTCATGTGGGATATCGTTGGAAAGGTCTGTGACTACTTATTTACGTTATGCACCTACGGTGTGCGCCCCCCCCCCCCCCGCGACACTTTTCCAAATTTAGCCAAGACCCGACATGTAAGCTATCGTTGGAAAGGTCTGTGACTACTTATTGATGTTATGCACCTCCGGTGACCGCCCCCCCCCACTTTTCCCCCACGGGAGGGGCACTTTTCTAAATTTAGCCGAGAACATTTTGTAGTGCGTGCCCACCACGCCTGCTATACGGTGTCGTATATAGCGGGTAACCTGTTCGTGATTTCATATTACAATATTACGTATAAATTAGAGGCCTCGATTAAAGGAGGGGCCCACTAGCGGGCGAAGTCACCTAGTCTTTATTAATACCGACTCATTCCAGCTCACCGCAGACGATTCTTGAAAAATGTATGACGTATATAATATATAATATGTGATGTATAAAAGCAATTGACAAACTGGAGTCATCGAGAAAAAATTTACACAATCGAAAAGTATCGAGATGTCCATACAATCGAGAAAATCGAGAAAAATATCTCGTTATTGCCCATCACTAATTAATAGTGTTATTACACGTAAAAATTGCAAGACTTTTGAAACTTGCGTATTATCCAAGCATTTCATTGGCTGTTCGGGAAAAGGCTTTTCTATCATCAGATTTCCAAAAAATCTCACGACCAATTTTAAATAAAATTTCATTCCTAAACTTCTAAACATCCGACAATATTACTTTTTATACTGTCGGATAGAGAAAAAAATGTACTTTTAAATGCAATTTGTTTGAAAGCTGTATCTCAATTTGTTTCTGATTTATTAATTTTTTTTTGTAGTTTTTATTACTTTTTTGTCATAGTGGCAACACTCTGTTGTCCATCGCTGTTGAAACCAAAGGGAAATACAGATTACTGTATATACCAATCAGATAACGAATAAATTGCGGATTAAACCAATGAAAACGTTCAGATATGCTTTCGATTTCCTACCCTGACGAGAACAATAACCATTTTTCCAAATGGTTAAAAATGCAAAATCACGTGGATGTATTGCTCAAATGGATATTGCGTTAACTCAGTACTTCATGACATTTTTAAGTTTCGCTTATTTACCGAAACATCAGTCTGGCGATATTTTTTCCAGTACCTCTGTCTGTGATACTTAAAATAAAAATATATAAATCCGAAAATACTTATAACCTTTTAATTTGAGGAAACTTAAAAAGAAAAATTTATTCTTTTTTTTATTACTAGGGGGCTGTGCCCCGTAAGAGCTGCGCTCGCCAACCCCCCTTCAGATACCGCAGACTCTAAAAACACGCTAATATGACCGGCTTTAAAAATATTACGAAAGATTGAATTATAACTAAAAAACGAGTGTAGATCTCCCTGTAACCGGGTTTCATTCATTTTAATTTGATTGGGGAATTTTAAAGCCGATCTGCTGCTGTTAAGAGATCCAATGGTTATTTTCGTTTTTGATTAAATAAGATCAGTTAAACATTTGAAAATAAGCTAATATAAAACGAATTAAGTAAACAGAGTCTTTGTCGCCCGGTATTTTCTAACAACGCTACAAGAAAGTTGTTTTAAGTAAGACATTGTAAATGTAACGTTTTAAGTCTGACGTAATTTTCAATAAAGTTTTTTTTATATATATATATATATATATATATATATATATATATATATATATATATATATATATATATATATATATTGACGTGAAAATACTTTTGCTGTTAGAAAGAAAATATTATTTGCGTTGTCTTAGAATTCATAACAATAGTTAAAAAGATCATCTCAAAATATAAATAAATGTGTAAATATATTTTTTTAATTTAAACTGTTTGGTAATATAATTATTTGGCTATTTTAAGTATGACGTAATTTCCTTCATTTACGGCTTATAATGCATATTAATGAATTTATTATTTTAAATTTTTCTTTATCTTTTAAAATTCACGTGTAATATAGTCTTTATGACATAATTTTCAATATTTTCCAGCTTTTAATACTCGATCATTTAATTGTAATTCGAAAAATTTTTCTGTTTATAATAGTCGCGTGTAAATAAATTTATAATTTGAAGGAAAATTACTATTTGCGCATTGTTTACAATTGGCAACAATTTAAAATAATAACCTTTTCTACAATATGTAAAATATATATCTCGAAATGCTGAAAAATTTAATTAAAAATGGAAATAAGCCCTCAAAAAATTAGTCAAATTAAAAACATAAATGGTGTCTGCACACCGGGAGCTTCAAATTTATATCCTCAAATAATAATAATAATAATAATAACAATAATTCCTATGTATAGTTTTTGCTCCTATACCAATTTTTATATTTTTGTCTGCAGTAGTTTTCTTAATATTAATGATCTCCCGTCTTAATATTAATGATCCTTGGGTCTCCCGGTCACAACAAATTCATTTGCGATGACAACGTTAGTTACTTTTTTTTAGATTAGAGAGAGAGAAAAAACAAACATACTAAGCAAAAAAGAATTCAAAATTGTTGACTTTTATTGAATAGCTAGAACTGCAAGTTGAAACTAAATTGAAGGAAAAAAAAAAAAGATAATTTTAAAAAGTGACAGTTCATTAAAACTTGTTTAATATTCTTATATGTCGAAACAAAAATTTTCGACTCCAGCAAAACTAACACCGGTGGCAATAATATAACTGGAATCTTACACCTTTTTCCCTTACACGAAAATAGAAATTGTAAAACATCAGTCTTGTTAAAAGCAGCATAAAAATCCAAAATCACGTGCCTTTCTTTATTGCTCAATCGGAAATTCCCTTACCACAATACTTCATTAAACTTCAAATTTTTTCTTATTTACCACATCATCTTCACTTCGTGATAGGAATATATCGGAAAAGAATAAACGATTAAAAGATATCTGACCTTGAGACTTTAATAACAGGTATACAGCCAACTGCCCCCCCAGGCGACTTGCGGTCAAACCGGTCAAAAAACTGTTGATCTAAGAAAGCTTCCGCGAAAAGAGAAAGGTTCCAAACTTTTCCATTTGCGTTAAAAATAGAATTCAATGGATTTGAACTTTCAGGGGTAGTAAGGATTATAAAACTTCTTCTGCCATTGAAACGTTTCAATCAAGAAAATTCCGCTTGAAACCATAAATTAAAGAGTTGAACTTTTACCGATTGGAGTAATGGCATTTTTTTTATATTTCTCGTTTAATTCGCGAATTTTTTGCAGGCGAATAAATTGTATTCATCGAACACAGGCCATTAACTCCTTCGACAGTTTCAAAATTTTTTGACTTTGTTGCCGCTAAAGGTAATTACAATTATCTAGAGCTAGTTGCATGGTACCCCTTTGTATTGCATTTAAATTGCATGAGTTCTTTCGACATTTTTTTTTTTTTTCTTTGGTTGAAAAGAGAATCTATTTTCTTATATATTTCAAGCTTCTAGCCCTATCAATTCCAAATAAATCGTAATTTAGAACGTTTTTAACCATTGTTAGGGAGCATTTACAACGTAAAAGTAACCATCATGCGAAATAAGTTTTTAGCTCAAATAGTATCACAGAAATTTATTTTTTGTTCCTGCAACCTTTTGAATTTCAAATTTTTTTAGAAATTGATCCATTGCGAGTATTTACGTCTTAAAAGTAACAGTCATGTCAAGTTTCAAGTCTTAACAGTTCCAAATTAGTCATAATATAGAATGTTTTTAGAATATTATCCATAATATAGAATGTTTTTGGAATATTAGTCTTAATATAGAAAGTTTTTGGAATATTTTTCGCTCATTTCCCTCTTTCAAATTTCAAATTTTTTTAGAAACTTTTTTATGAAAACATTTACATCTTAAAAGTAACTACTATGTGAAATTTCAAGCTTTTAGCCCCAACAGTTGGCCTGACGCATCATTAAATCTATTGTTGTTGTAACTCCTGTACAATTGAAACAATAAAGAATACAGTCGTTCCCGTTCAAACGAATATCGACGGTTCCAGAAAATATATTCGATTAAGCGGGATATTTGATTAAACGGGGATTCATAACTGTAATATTTAATGCTTAATAAAAAGGCAAAATAACCATCTACGGTATATTTAATTAACATCACAATAAATCGTTAATAGAATAACATAAACTAAAATAAATACAAATGCTAATATAAAGTAAATACGTGATAATTTAATGTCAGTACATACATTTATATGGTTTACATCACACTTAATGTAACTCGTTTGAATTTGGTCAAAACTTTGCTACTTCTAATTTACGTTACTTATACTGTCTTAAAAAAATCGTTTAAAGTGGTTTGTTTAAGTATAATTTTAAAGGAGTAAATATCGAGTTATTTTTCGAATGAGTGCAAAATATCACAACTATCATCTCGAGTCTCGAAGTGACGGCGCATTGCCATTAAAGCATGGTTAATAGCAAGAAGTGGGAAAATCATTTGACGTGATCATTATACACTTGCCGGCCGAAATCATTGCAGGAAGAACTGAAAATTTGTTTTCAGCGTAAAGGAACCGAACATGACAAAAGGTGGAAGGAAATTCCACGTGCTTTTCGTGCCTATTTTCAAACACTAGTCACACAGTTGTTATTCGATTAAGCGGGTACGTTCGTAAAAGGTATTTGGTATAAGCGGGGAAAAATAACATAGAACCAATAGGAATAAATTCGGTTCCGTAGGATACTATTCGAATAAACGGGGTATTCGATTATCCGTGACCCGATTAAATGGGGAGGACTGTATTTGGCGATTGATCAATTTTGGTGGGCCAAGGGAAAAATGGTCTTAAAATTAATTTATTAACCCTCTCGCTGTGCATCCCGCGTTTTCCACGGACAACTTAAAAGTAGCAAAATTTGCGCAATCCGCGATTTCCGCGGGTATGCATTTTTTTCCGTCTATTTAAAAACATAACCCGATCTTTTCCTGTTAAACGATTCATTTCGTCTTTTCTGCGATATTTAATTGTTTATTAAGATCTGGGTTAACAATTGATTTTAGTTTTCCATATTTCTGTGCAATTCACAAGCTTGTTTGCAAGCATTGTGCGCATTCTTTTGAAAGTTCAAAGATGTCTCCCCCTCCATGAGACTAACCGCTCGACATTTTGCTAGCCATAAAAAAGAAAAAAAAAGAAAAAAAAAAAAGACTGAAACTAGCACAAAAATTCGCAAAGAAACGCGAATTTGGTGCAAAGATTGCGAAATACGACTATCGTCCTGCAAACTTTTTTCGAAATTTATCATACTAAACTTTCTAGTACATTTCTAGTACAATTTTTGTAATTATTTTGCATATTTTCATTAGCATATATGTCTTACTTCTGTAGTTCATATAATATATTATAATTTATCCAAGATTAATTTTCAGAATTTCGCTTTTATATGAAATATTTTCAGAATTTCGCTTCAAATTCAGTTTTCTGATAACCTTTCTTTATGATCTAATTCTATATATGAGGACATCAGAAGCCAAGGGGTACAAGTGAGTAAATTTCGTTTTTGAGTAAATTGAGTTCAAAGATAACTGACGTTAAAATTGAGCATCAATAATAATTGATTGAATTGAAATAGGAAACTGCTGCTTGTTTCACAATGGTCTTTGAACTCTTATTTCAATACATGGGAAAAAGTAGAGTGCAATTTTCTTTAAATTTATAATTAATCATTAGTGATCATTATTCGGCAAAAGTAGTTGATCTCTAAAACACAACACATAATTTGAACTTATATTTCTTTACACTTATGTTTCACTTATTTACACTTATATCAACACTTATATTTCTTTACTTGAAAAGAAAAAAGCATATTTTCAGGTCGTCTGTGCACTTAGTTCAATTTTTTCAATTTTGTCACTTATACCCTTTGGCTTTTCTGGGATCCTCATAAAAAAAAAATAATAAATAAATAAATAAATAAAGTAAAAAAAAAAAACTATTTTACAAAAATCTTTTGCATATTTTAATTCTAAAATATATGTAGATTTGAAATACCGGGTGTCCCAAAAAGGACTGACTGATTTTAAAATTCAATAACTTCCAAACGGTGACAGATATTAAAAAAATTCTTGCAGGAGGGTTATGCATAAAGTCAAAAGTTTTTTTACAGTGATTTTCGATTTTAGTTCGAATTACAAACAATAGATGGCGCTGCGATCAATAAAGGCTCAATTCAGGCTCGATTTTTGGTACTTCGTGGCCCGGATAATACATTTCCATCTCCTTTTTCTGCATGGAACAACAGAAAGGATCAAAAATCGAGCCTGTATTTAGCGACTATTGCTTACAGCGCCATCTATTGTTTGTAATTCGAACTAAAATCGAAAATCACTGTAATAAAACTTTTGACTTTATGCATAACCCTCCTGCAAGAATTTTTTTAATATCTGTCACCATTTGGAAGTTATTGAATTTTAAAATCAGTCAGTCCTTTTTGGGACACCCGGTATGTAATACAAAAATGCGCATTTTTTTAACCTATTTTGACAAAAAAATTATGTGGATAGAGGGTTAATTTATAATTAAGTTCTAAAAATATTAAAATAGTGTATTGTGTAAATGTGTGTGCAGGAACACACATTTCTATACATTTTAGGTAAGATTTCGTAAGAAATACTAGCTATTACATTCCCAGTGGAATATCTAAAATTTTTTGCAGATCTACGCCGATCATGACCGATCACGCCCAGTTCAAAACTTTATATATATATATATATATATATATATATATATGTATATATATATGTATCACTTTTTTATGGACACGATAATTTCCATAATTCTGCACAAATATCTTCCGAACTGATACATAAAACCAAGGGGCAACAAATCTCCGTCAAATTCATTAATGGGCAAAATCGGACCAAGAGGGTGAAAATAGGGAGAGGTTTTGTAAAAACTAAAAAAAAAATCCATAACTTTTTAATTATGATGTATATCAAATCAGTTTAAAGTTATTATTACGTCTAGGAAAAGGGTAAAAAAATTATGAATGACAGATTTTTGATAAAATAAAAATGGTCTCAAGGGGCGAAAAGAATAGGGTTTTAGGGAGAAAAAAATTCACAATTTCGTCAAATCTTAAGATATCAAATCCAATTAAATTCATTATAAATCTTTTAAATATTATCTACAACTTTTATACTGAGAAGTTTTTAATAAAACTAACTCTTACCGAAAAAAAGGAGGGGGGGGGGGGGGAGTGATTGAAAAAGAAAAATATTCATAACTTAAACCTTTCACAACACATCAAATCCGCTTAAATTTATTATAAATCTTCTTAATATTATCTACAACTGTCATATTGACAAGTTTTTGACAGGACCAACTGTTACAGCAAAAACAATAAAAAAAATAAGGATTGAATAAATAATTATCATATTGCCATGATTTTGATAAAACCAGCTCTGACCGGAAAATGAAATTGAAACTCGTCAAAAGCGGACAGATGAAATTGTTAAACTGGGTTTACCTCTAATCTTGATTTAGTTTTTGTTGGTGAAATTAGTACTTAATTTCGAAGTCTGCCTCCGTTTGTAGGTCGAGTCGGTAGGGATTTTTTTAGAATTCTGGCGTACCGAGAAGTGAGTTGGGTTTCAAGTCTCTTAAAGTTTTAAAATTTTCGAAATTTTGATTTATTTAGATGTTAAACTCCTATCTTTTCTGAAAATTTTGATATAATTGTTTCCTTGAAATTCCCATTAGAACAGAAGTTATGGCTTTTAGAATTATACCCGTCAATAGCTGAAGCGCCGTTTCCGAAACTTTGAAGTCATTTACGTTTTTGGGCATAACGCGCACAATATCTCAAAAATTTCTGAATATTTTTTCATGAAAATTTCAAAACACATATTTCATGTTAGTCTGTATAAACTGAACCTAAAATTTTCTTTTTATTGTTCAAAAAGTTATTTTTTTAGGTGATTATACAGTTGAAATTTTCTAAATTTTGCATTAGCTAAATACAACTTTGTATTAAAAATATGAAAATGCTTTAAATAAAATTTATTAAGGTTCAGGGCAATTATTATAATCTGAAGTATCAGTAGGCACCAAAATTTTTATTCCAGTTGCAAAATTTATTTTGTAATCCTGCGCGTAATCTGTTTTCGGCTCTTCAAAAATCTGACAGTTTGGAGTCCCCTGTAAATGCTAATTCTGCACGTTGCAGTTGTTTAAATACATGAAATGAAATTAAAATTTTGTCTTAAAATATCTTGTCTTTCTGGCCTTTTTTTTAAAAAATTATTTTTTCCAATTTTAAGAGTCCTGAGACCTCTTAAAAATCGAAAAAAAAAAAAAAAAACCCTCTATATTTACGTACAAAAGCAAAGTTGAGTGAAATAAAAGAGTGTAATAAATAGTTTGAAAGAAGAATCACACTGGTGAAATTTTAGCATTATCCTACAATTTGAAAGTTGTTTCATTAAAATTCATTTTTTTTCTATCCGAATGTTATAATAAATATTAATTTTATTTTAAAATCTATTGCAGGGTTCGTACGAGTCGCGTTATTTTACAGGTAAAATATCAGTAATTTTTTTATTTATAGAAAAATAAATCTTGTCTAAACGCGCGGACTTCTGACTGTTTTTCGAGGAGCCTGGGACCAATGCCCCTCATCCCCGGCCATAATAGACTGGAAGCACTAATTTGGAATTCGATACGTGGCAGTAACGGGAAGAGAATTTAAAATGGTAGGGAGGGGGAAACAAAAAGGATATTCTTGAGCTCAAGTAGAAAAAACGGAAAAATAAGACTAGAAACTTTAAGTAACTTAAATTAAAAACAAGACTTAGAAAGGGTACTGGGTAGAAAATACCGCTGGATAGCACCTCCTGACAGCCGTAGCTCCGCCGGATATGCGCAGACCATGGCGCGAAATTTCGCCTTATTTAAGGAGAGATTTTCTATAAGAAAATACTGGTACCGCAGAATGTCTTGGTCTGGATATTCCAGGGTTTACACGAATCCTGCACGACCCATAGGTAAAAAAATATATACTTTACTTATATATTTGTTTTACATTATTATTTCTTAAATACAAGTAAAAATATTTTTTACTTATTTTTTTTATGATAAAAATGTTACTTGCGTTTTTTGTATAGTTATGATATATACGATATAAAATCGTATATAAGATGTTTTATTTATATTTTATATGCAATTTGATTGCCGTTTATCAGTACCGCATATACGTCTATACGGTACATCATATACAGTATACCGCATACTGATACACGATATATTTCTATATACCGTAATGTTCTCCAACGGTATTATTGGAGAAATATTGATAAACACAAATTTTCTCCACATAAGCTGTCTATTAGTGTGTATATGTTTATGAGTGCCTGGATGTATGAATATATGTGTATGGGTCATAGGTAAAATTAAAAACTCATTCAAGTCACCTGCTACATTTATCCATTACATAAGAAAAATACATAATAGCCAAAAGTACCAAGTGAGTCAAAAGTTCGTTACAAATTTAAAAACTCATAAAAAAGGAAGACATTATAATAAAGGAGTGCGGTTTGCAAGAAAAGGCCCTCATAGCATGCATGGTCCCGGTGACGTCACTGTAAGTCACTGTGGTCACGTGACATCTGTGACCAAAATGCCACCACTCAGTCATGTCACATTGTGACTGAGATGTGAATTTCTTAGAAAACTTTAAAAAATTACGAAAATTCTTCAAAACATATTATTTACTGAAAAATTATATTTTTCTAGCAACTAAAAAAAATTGTGACGTCATTGTTATGTCAGTGCATGTAACGTACGTCACGTCACATATGTGATAAAAAAAACCCCACCATATTGTAAGTCGTAGTGTGACAAAAATATGAACTTTTAAAATCTTTGAAAATGAAGAGAAATATTTTAAACAGTCCCGAGTTACAGCGGCATAAGGAATGAAAATATATTAATGTATAGCAAATGGTAAATTCTGTTACGAAAGGGGGGGGGGGGCGACATAATATATAAAGTGCACGATACAAGCATTAATAAACTAAATTTTCATGCTATATTTTATCAATTTGATATCTAAGACAGTGAAAGTATACTTTTTTCATGATTTAAATTTTATCTAGCATTGCAATTTAATGTAATAATCCTTCACTGATTGTTATTATTATAAAAGTGTTTCTCGGAAAAAATGTACGTGTTGGAGCAATTTGGATAACATATTTAGAATTAGGAGTATTAAATCTGTACACTTTACATATTTAGCTTGCAGGGAGGATTTTTTATTTTTATTTTTATTTATTTTTTGCTAACCAGTGGTACTCGAAACACTTCTGTGGCTTCAAAAAAAAAATCTATTGCAGTTAAGTCTGCAGCTTTTAATGAGCACGTAGAAAGAGTCTTCAGAGTTTAGTCATAAATGCATTTCTTGCTTTATAATTTGCATTCAAGTCATATTTTTTTCCGTTTAGTGTTTAACTATTTTAAGTAACTATTTTTTCAAAAATACTACTTCTTTCAGACTTTTTAAATAAAATTAACATTTTTCAAAAATAAAAGAAATACACAAAATTTATGCAAAACCTAAGATATAATGAATTAATCGTATTTCAAATTTGAATTTTAGAGATATGAATTTAAAAAAAAAGTTATTTTACAAATTGTTTTATTTTACAGAGAACGCGTGAAACAAACTTTACTTTGAAAAAGGCGGCTGGGGGCTCATTATTACCATTAAATTGATTTTTACACATTTTAAAAATTTAAATAATGTTTTATCTAATAAACGCTAATTATGAATATTGTTATTATTATTTACAAAAAAGAAACTTTACAATACATTTTAACATAAATATTTGGTACTGATAAAAAGAAAAGGTAAAATACATTGGAAAATTCTTTAAATAGAAAATTTTAAATAAAGACACTCTCATTGCGCATTTAAGTTCCAAATCTATTGTATACAAAAACAAATAAGCGGTAAAGAACCATCTGCTCAAATCGTCTGTGTGAAATATAACCACAGAAAAATAAATAAGGGAAGACGCGGGAAGCCGGGGATTACTTCACTGTTTAGAACATCGCCATTTCTACAACAGTTTTTTTAAGATAAGAGAATGACAGCCGCCATTTTAGAATACACGGATATTATTACAGAAACATAAACGTAAGTCTTATTTAATTTAAATCTTTTATTCCTGATGTGTTATGAGTTAAATAGTTTTATGTTATATTAATAAGAGACTGATCTGGAATTGTTTTTAGAAGCAAAATTTTCCTATCCGATAAGGTGAAGGAAAAATCTTAATCTGTCATCGCTTGAAAGAAAAAAAAAAGGAAAAAAAAAAGCTGCGCAGAGGCTGATTTATGATTACATTCATAGGGAAATTAATAAAAACATTAATTTTCAGTTACTTGATATTGAAAATGTGTTGAGACAATGATTTGGAGTTTGTTTTCGGCATCTTACTGTTTTCTGATTACTAACTCTTATAGATTATATAGATATTCGATTATTATGATATTACGAAATTGTTTCAGATTAGAAATTAGCATTATACTGGTAAAAAGTACTTTTACATATTACAGTAGTGAAACTTTTGAAAGAGATTTCTTTTAGTGCTAATAATATTTTAAATTATTTTTTTAAATCTAAATCTTCATACCAATGTTTTCAGATTTAACATTTGTCAAAATTATAAAATAATAGGAATTCCTTATAACATATGGAAAGATTTTTGAGACATTGTTAAATCTAATAATGCATTTAATTCCTCTATTGTAGTTTGTTGTAGTTTAATAGTACAACTATTAATACTAATTATTATTTTAAATGTTTTTCAAATTCGTTTATTTATTTTTTTAAATTGTATGTAAGCCTTTTTTTTCTGTTTGTGATTTTAACCAAACATTTAATTATAGACATTTTGAATCGATTATTAAATTTTCTTCTATTATAAACTCATTTTGTACGTTTATGATACATGTAATTATTGGCACTAAAAAGTAAAATATGATATTTAAGCATTGAAATAAAGTGTTTTTCATAAATGATAAGAAGTTTTAGATTAAACTGCTTTAGTATATATTTTTTAAAAGTTTATATAATACAGGATACATAATATAAGACCCAAAGTTGAAAAGTGCTTATGACTTCGGTTTGTCTCTCCGTCTGTCCGTCTAGCAGTCTGTCCGCGCTCTAACTCTCGTAAATATACTCGGATTGCCCTGAAATTTTTGGATGTTATTGACTTTTTCCATAGCACGGTCCCTATTTGTAATGAAGTTTGTAGCATGTTTAGTTCATTTACAAGGACAGCCAAAAGTATTCCGTTACATTACGGCCTATGGGAGAAAAAAATCGTTTCAAATGAATTTTTAAAGATTTTACAAAAACTTTCAAACAGAATAAAATTGATATGCATTTATGAAGCGTGCTAAAATATGCATTCTGTTGACTATGCGATGCAAAGAATAGTTATTATTCATTTACAGGGCTAAAAAAGGAATTCCAATACATAATGATATAGGGGTGGAGGGAATTGTTTGCTGCGTACTTTAATTATGTTAATCTGTTTCATATAAGGAAATTGATATACGTCGCTGAGGTTTACATACTATAAATTATTTCATGTATAATACGAATAATGCGTATATAGCATTTACTGGGACACATTATCTATACTTCCTATTATAAAGAGGAAAAAAATTGTTTATTTGTCGGAGGTAAGCTCTGGAACTGCCGAACCGATTCCAAAAGTAATGGTATCAAAATGATGGTGTTGGTCCAACTTAGAACATAGGCTATATCTTATGGCGATGCCACTACCCCAAAGGGCGTGTAGGAGCAAAAAACGTTCTAAAAATGCGATTTTAGCGTTACAGAAGGGCCTAGAAATATGAAATTTTGAATATTAGTTACTTATAAGATATAAATGATGTCTAAGAACAGTTCTTAAACAATTCGAAATTTAAAAGGGGTGAAAATGTACAAAAAGCGTTCTAAAAAACGTTCTAAATGGTAGTTTCTACACAATCTCAGAAAATATTAAACCGATTTAAAAAATAATGGTGTCAAAATAAGGGTGTCAAAATGACGGTGACAACCCTTGCTCCAACATAGGCTATGTTTTATGTCGGTGCCACTACTTGAAAGGGGGTGCAGGAGCAAAAAACGTTCTAAAAATGCGATTTTTGCGTTACCGAAGGGCCTAGAAATTTGAAATATTAGCTACTTATTAGATATAAAGGATTTCTAAGAACAGTTCTTAAACAATTCGAAATTTAAAAGGGGTGAAAATGCGCGAAAAGCGTTCTAAAAAACGTTCTAATGGTGGTTTCTATACAATCTCAGGAAATACCAAACCGATCTAAAAAATAATGGCGTCAAAAAGATGGTGACAACCCTTGCTCCGACATAGACGATGTTTTATGTCGGTGCCACTACCCCAAAGGGGATGCAGGAGAAAAACGTTCTAAATTGCGTCTTTTGCGTTACGGAAGGGCCTAGAATCGTGAAATTTGGAATGGTAGTTAGTTATAAGATATCAATAATCTCCAAGGACATTTCCTAAAAAAAATCGAAATTTAAAAAGGGGTCAAAATGCGCAAAAAGCGTTGTAAAAAACGTTCTAAATTGCGATTTCTATGCAATCTTAGGAAGTACTGAACCGATTTCAAATATGATGGTGACAGATCTTGCTCCAAGATAGGCTATATTTTATATCTGCTTCCACTACCCCAGAGGAAATGCAGGAGCAAAATGCGCAAAAAGCGTTCTAAAAACGTTCTAAATGCCGATTTGTCGGCAATATCTCAGGAAGAATGAACCTGATTTCAAACGTAATGGTAGGAAATTGATGCTGATAGCCTCTGCTCTAACATAGACGATATTTTATGTCGGTATTACTATCACCAAGACGTTGCAGGAGCAAAAAAGCGTTCTAAATTTCGATTTTTGTGATCGGTAGGGGCTAGCAACTTAAAATTAGGCAAGGTACATATTTATTAGATATAAATGATCTTTAAGAACAGTTTCGAAAAAATTAGAAATTTAAAAATAGGGTGAAAATGCGCGAAAAGCGTCCTAAAAACGTTCTAAATTGCGATTTCTACTCAATCTAAAGAAATACCAAAGCTATTTCAAAAGTAATGGTTGCAAAACAATGGTGACAGTCCCTGCTATAACATAGGTTATATTTTATGTTGCTGTCACTACCATCTGAGAGTTGCAAAAGCAAAACATGTTCTAATTTGCGTTTTTTGCACAACTGAAGGGTCTAACACTTTGAAGTATGGAATGGTATTTACTTACAAGATGCAACTGCTTTCTAAGAACAGTCGAAAGAAAATTCCAAATTTAAAAAGATGAAGTGAGTGAAAAGCGTTATAAATTACAATTTTTAAGCAAACTTATAAATTATCAAACCGATTAAAAAAATAATGATGACAAATTGTTGGTGATGGAACCTGCTCAGACATAAGCTATATTTTATGTCTGTTCCACTACCACCACAGGGTTGCAGGAGCTAAAAACTTTCTAAATTGCGATTTCTGTGATACGGAAAAGGCTAGAAACTTTAAATATGGAATGGTAGTTACTTCTAAAATATAAATGCCCTCGAAGGAACGTCGAAAATAAATTCGAATTAAAAAGGGGTGAAGCGAAGCGGAGGTGCGAAAAGCATTCGAAAAAAGTTCTAAATTACGATTCTATGCAATTTCAGGGAATATAAACCGATTATAAAAGTAATAGTTGCGAATCAATGGTAACAGTCTCTGATCCTACACAGGCTATATTTTATGCCGGCGATTCTACCACCTGGGGTTCACAGGAATAACAAACGTTCTAAAAAAGGCCTTTAAAAGCTTTTTAAATTACGTTTCTGTGGAATATTAGGAAATAACAAACCGATTTCAAAATTAATGTTGGCAAATTAACCGTGACAGTTCCTATTTCAACATAGCCCTTTATGTTGAGAGAGGTGGTAGGACTTGGAATTTGACATGATGGTTAATTTTAAGATGTAAGAAGATGGTTTCTAAAAAATTCAAAACTTCAAATGAATACTGAAATGAGCGTATTAATTGAGCTTAAAAGTTTCAAAATATTTTCTAAATTATCATTTATTTAGTTTTATTTCGTTTTATTAATTTAAGTCTCATTTCTGCCTAATGCAGTGTAATAATGATGTTTAATCAAACTGTGTTTTAAATAGTAATTTTTGAATTATTCCTAAAAGTAATATGTACCTTTTAATAAAAATAAAAAAACCTTTTAATAAAATAAAATATTACCTTTTAATAAAATAAAAATTTAGTTAGTACATTTTAATAAAAATTAGACATATAAATATCACTTGGCATATTTCAAATACTACGCGAGCAAAGCCGCGGGGTTTGCTAGTATAAAATATTTCAGATACTATATAGTATCCGAAGTACTGTACATTAGCGATGACGGATGGAAATGCATTTTTAATTATGATATGCGCTTTTATGATTCACTATATTTATGCATAGTATATGGTGTATATAAATGCTATAATTCCTATACAGGGCTACACAAGATTATTCGTAAGGGTTACTGGGTATGAGCGCAAATCGCTTAAAGTTGGTTTTAAAATGAGTTATGCTTTTTTTCGCTGAACTGCATTTAATTTACTAAGAAATGTTTGTAGAATATAGATAAAATGATATACAGGGTCACGTAAAGAATAGGATACATGGCCGTCTATAAATTATAATTTCTGGAAATGGGATTTCAGCAGTTTTAAGAGTGTCTTAGTTTGAATAAAATTTTAACTAAATAGTGGCGAGTAATAAAGGTTCTAGGTAAACTACAGAGTTGTACAAAAGTATTCAAGTATGTTTCCATGTATTAGTATAAATTGCTGAAAGAGAATTTCAACCTGTTAGGCGTTTTCTAGCTAAACTAAATTTTTCTATTATATAGTATATATACACTGAAAAAAATGGGTACTCAAAATTGAGTAAAAAGTACACAATTTTAAATGCGTCACATACTCAAAATTGCTCAGATACAAATGTACTCAAAGTTGAGAAACACATGTACTAATTTTTTATTCCATGGTTGTGATCAAATATGAATCGTTATGCACTGCCCCCCCCCCCCCCCCCAAAAAAAAACCCTAAAAATTAAAGTAAAAATGTATTAACATTTATTTCCCGTTCAAAGTTATTAACAAGAAACGTTTACTTGATTATTTATTAAGAAAAATAGCAAAATTCGTAACAAGATACTCAAATCGAATATTTTTATGACAAGAGCAATATTTCCAAGCACTTTTAAATCATTTTAAAATACTGTGCATAATTGAATATTTACATTAATAAACATTATTTATGCCGCCAAAATGAAATGAACCATTACAGGGTACAAAATTATTCGTTTCTTTGGGTTTGATGACATGTGATGTTTCAAAATAGAGAAAGCATAGGTTCATTTTTGATCCAAAAATATTCAATTCGATATGAGTACATCGGTTTTCTCACTTTTGAGTACTTGAATTTTTTCAGTGTTTCAACCTGCAGATCAAATACAGGGCTGTTCAAAAGAATTGGAAAACATATTTGGCTATGGACGGTAACTGCTGAAATCAGTTTTTCAAATGTTTTATGCGTTTTCTAAAATGTTTACTTAGTTATCTTATTTACGTTATTTCCCAAAATTACGATATCTTGTTAAAGCATTCCGGAAGTGTTGGAAAGTATCTTATAATCTATGCTTAACGCATGATTTTTCTTACTTATTTTTTCTATTTCCCAGATCAGTCTTTTCCTATAAAACGTACCAAATCTATTTAGCTCATATTCCCAAAATACAATATACACGGGAATAAAAAATTAAAATAAATATTGCTTATCATACCGTTCTTTAACCTCTTCAGACCCGAAGGTAAAATAACACTGCGAATAAGAATTCCTTGAATTTGCACAAACAAAAAGACACCATAGATGAGAAAAGGAGCCCTTTTTCTGAAATTGATACTTTTGCCGGCAGGTTATTTAGGCTCACAAATACGGATCTAAAATTACTAACACCCTTAAAATATCAGTTTAATTACCGATCACCTAAATTACGCGGTAACAAATTGAAGGCCTTCAATCAATTGATTGATTTACAAATCCTCAAATTTTTTTATTGTAAAGCGTTTAAGTTAATTAATTTCGAAAATTTCTCACTTTCTTGCAAACACTGTCTGGAACGCATTTTGCTAACTCAGATGAAAATAACACTTATTTTATGTCGAAATAAGTATCAGTCATGCAATTTATTGGTTTTGATCCAAAGCCAAAAACATTCAGCTATATAGAAGTAAATTAAAAATGCAAAAAAATCAAATAGTTTAGTTTATATCCTCCTCGGCATGGAAGTATCACATGTGATACTTCAGGACTGAGGAGGATAAATAATAGTTGTATTAATGTCTGTTAGACTCCATATTCGTATTTAATAAAGCAATAAAAATTCACAACACATTAAAAAACTTACGCATTCTAAATATCAAGCTTGAACTCAATATCAAGTTTAGAACTTAATAAAAAAATATGTCAATTGATAAGCATTGTTTTTTAAGTTTAGAGATTAAAAATGTTTTAGAAGAATAGGGCTCCAAAATAGCGATATTTTGCTAAAAAGTACGGTAAAAAGATAAGATTTTATATTTACAATAAAAGTTTACTTTAAAATTCATCGCAATATTAATACTTAGACATTTTTCCAGAGAGAAACATTCGCCTTATATACAATATTTCAAGTGAAAATCAAATTAATTGCTTAAAAGGCGCAAAGGCCAACATAGTGAAAAACATTCCATGACGGGACTCGAACCCCGGCCGTCAGTATAGCACACTGACATTCTACCGAATAAACCACATGGAACGACACCCAGCCTCTAAAATTTCTCACTATTACATGTTGGCAAGGCTACAAACGCAGCACAAGATGGAATATTTATCATGAGCCACCGACATGGGAGCCTTTTAAGCAATTAATTTGAAATTTAATTTTCATTTGAAATATTGTATGCAAGGCGAACGGTTCTCTCTGGAAAAATTTCCAAGTATTAATATAGTTTCAATCGATGCTGGATTTAATTAAGTTTCGTATTTGCCCGATGTCGTTGGCTCTGGATAAATATTCCATCTTGTGCTGCGTTTGTAGCCTTGCCAACATGTAATAGTGAGAAATTTTCCAGGCTGGGTATCGTTCCATGTGGTTTAGTCGGTAGAATGTCAGTGCGCTATATTGATGGCCCCGGGTTCGAGTCCCGGTGTGGAATCTTTTTCACTATGTTCGCCTTTGCGTCTTTTAAGCAATTAACTTGAAATTTGATTTTCATTTGAAATCATCACAGTGTTTATGACAAGTTCTTCACAAATGACACATATTTCACAAATTGGTCACAGTGTGACTTCAAAGCATTGTCGCTTTCGTCACAGGTTCGTCACAAAGTTAATGCCAAAATAGTCACAAATGACACACTTTTCACAAATTTGTCACACCGTGACTTCACAGAGTGGTCACAATGTGACGTCTCAAACGACCTCTAAAACGGCCATAACGACTTCGCATTCTAGTCACTATGATGTCACATCGACGGTCACAAAATCACAGTGTGACTTCACAACGACGTCGCCATGACGTCACCATGCCTTATGGGGATCACAAGGAAGTCGGATTTTCTTTTAGCAGCAAAATAAATAAATAAATAAATAAATAAATAAATAAATAGATAAATAATAAATAAATAAATAAAAATTAGTTAAAAAATCAGAGGGCACTGATGACCCGAAACACAATGAATAGGATAACAATACGCTCCATTCATTTGTTCTTCCAATAACAAATATTCATCATGACCTCCAGAACATTCTAGAACACGACTGTTGTGCTGTTCAGTGTGTTTCGGGTCGTCAGCGCAGCGTCCTCTACATGTAATTTTTTAACTAAAGTTTTTTTATTTCTAAAAAAAATCCGACTACCTTGTGAGCCTTTTCTTGTAAACCGCACTCCTTTATCAAAATTTTTTCTTTTTTTTATGAGTTTTAAAAATTATAACGAACTTTTGGCTCACCCGGAATATGAAGAACACTTAAGGCTGTTCTTAACTGCTCTGCTCAACAAGCGCAAAACGTTTTGACATATTAACAAATTCATTTTTTAACGGAAAGATATAAAATTGGAAAGCCTGGCCACGGAAGCGATTTAGAATTGAACTGTTTTTTCCATTTTTTGATCCAACAATTACCTACTGAGTTGTAAGCGAACTCGATCACGTGACAAACACGTTTTTCGGCCGCTCTTGAGTGCTCTTTCTCCCTTCGCGCGGAAATTCGGTTCAAAACGACCACTTTGACTCTATTTTCTGAAAAATCTATTGCGTTTGCAAAAAAAAAAAAAAAAAAAAAAAAAAAAAAAAAAAAAAAAAAATGGAAAAAACAGCTCAATGACATAGTTTCTGAACAACAACACCAACTAGTTTCATGCATTTTCGAACAAAAATAAATTAAAACTTATGTCAGAAAGTTGCCCAATTGGATTTGAGAACACCCTTAAGCTAGGTTACGGTAACAGGAAAGCACCCCACATTATGTAGACACAATACAATGTGAAGGAATGTGTTTACATGGATTTCCTTGTTCACTTTCACCCACAGTGACACGAGTTACTTGAAAATGACGGATTAATTGACATTGAACATATCTCAATTCAGGCGTCTATCAGAGATATAGATGGAAATGAAGTAAAGTAGTATCCTGTAAGGTTTACAGAGGAGCGGTTGACTGACGTTTCAAACTGTTTGATGAAAAAAAAAATCAGATGGATGTTAAAATATTCTAAAAGTATTGGAAAGTGTTCCAAAATCTATGCTTGATTTTTCTTTTTTGTTCAAATCTATGGAAGATTTATATATTTTTCGATAAACCATTATTTTCTCCTCATTAGCTCTCCATTAGCGTGTGTATGTTTATGTATATTTGCATGTATGCATACTTGTGTGTAGGTCACATGTAAAATAAAAAAATATATATTTCATACAATTGTTTGCTGCATTTCTCTTCTAAATAAGAAAAATGTATAGTAGCAGAAACTTAAATATGAAGAAAATTTAAGCTACGTTAAGGTAACAGCAAAACACTTCGCATTATGCAGACACAATACAATGTGAATGAATGTATTTAAATGAAATTTCTTCTTCCCTTTCACCTTACAGTGATAAGAATTGCTTGAAAACTGACGGATTAATTGGCGTTGATCATATTCCGATTCAGACATCTATTCGAGTTATAGAACAAGGGAAAGTAGTGACCGGAAAGGTTTACAGTGCAGCAGTTGGCTGACAACTCTTTCAAATTGTTTGATGAAAAAAAAAAATCAGAAATAGTTTCAGTATTCTGAAAGTATTGGAAAGTGTTTCAAAATCTATGCTTGGTGCATGACTTTTCTTTTTCGTTCAAATCTATGGAAGATATTTTTTCTTATATTTTTCGATAAACCGTTATTTTCTCCACATTAGCTGCACTCTCGGAAATACTTTCTTTAACTTACGGAAATGTTAAAATGGGAATGGCAGCACTGCCACCGGAATATATTCGAGAATTGCTCTGTGACAAGAAAGGAAATATCGCCAATCGAAGAAATTTCAGTTCTTTCTTTTCCGTTCCAGGACAAAAAAATTTCCTTAATCTGAAAAAATGAGTTTTTAAAAAAATACTTCTAAATTCTTCCATGGATAACCTTGAGTTTGAACTTGAGACCGCGCATTTCGAATCGAACACCTTAACCACTAGACCAGCGAGAAACTAACACAGGGCGAGTTTAAATGAAGATATGGATTTTCTTCAAATGGGAGATTGGTAATGCTTGTTATATTTCTTCTCCAGAAAGTTCGGAAATTAAACTAAATTGCAGGGACATTTCGTCAATATGAAATAATGGTTGGCGTTTTAACACTTATAAAATAATACAGGATAAAAATTATTACATATTAGACACATTTTTATTAAGACTTAATTTGATTGTTAGATGTAAAATATGAAATTAAATTTCAGAAGAAATGTTTGTGTTTTGAATAAAATAGATTATTTTAAGTTGATTTAACTACAATATATTTTTTAAATGTGTTCGTTTAGATTTCAAATATATTTTACATGCGGATATTTTTTTAATACTGTAAAAAATAAATTGCGAGTAAGTTTAAATAAATGAGAAAATTGCTACTTTATTAAATTCGAAAAATCATTTTTGTTTGTTTGTTTTGAGATAAATTAGATATTTTAATTTATTGATTTTTCGGTTTTTCATTTTAAAAATAAATTTGAACTTTGGTATTAATACAGCCAATACGCATGCGTGCAATGAATAACGGAAATTTTCTCTCTTTTTCACACTTTCAAGAAGAATTAATGGAACAAGTAAAAATTAAATTTAAAAAATCAGAAAACCCGACTGCGTAAAAAAGCGAACTAATTAATTATTTCTCATCAATGTGAAACTATTTTTTATATTACATACCTATTTTTTTAATTTACTTGTATTGGTGGCTTTTAAGTTGTGTTTAATTGTTTGTTCCTATCTATAAACACTGTTTTGATGAGGCCTATAGACGTCTATGATGGTTAGAGTTACAGTAAAGCTAGAGATCCTACCTGCATAACTTCCAGGTTGTGTAATATTTAAACGGCGCTTCTGACTGTAAAATAGTCAAAGAAACATCGTCTTCATTTTAAAAGACCTATCCAATGCCACTCAATAGGGTGCGTAATTTTTTTTGTCTTTACCGCCATTTTGTATTTTACGGCCTCCATTTTGAATTTATAAAAACAAAACCCAGCCTATAACCATCGGAGGATTAAGATGAATCGACAGAGACCTCATTCATTAAAATCCATCCAGCCGTTGGTGCCCCACCAGTGGCCGAGAGGTTCTGCTCTCGAAGCTGGTAGAGTGGCTGAGAGGTTCTGCTCTCGAAGCTGGTAGACGGGAGGTGCTGGGTTCGATCTCAATCGCGCCCGTCGGCCTAATCGTTCGGAGTTTTCGTGGTTTTCTTCGAACCTTGGATTTCCAAGCGTTAATACGGGTTAGGTTCCCTTAGAAAGACCCCCACGAAGGGCACTCCCCCCTGGGCCTGTATCCCTCGTGCAGATAATTGGCCGTCATAAATACAACCAACCAACCTCGAAGCTGGTAGACGGGAAGTGCTGGGTTCGAACCCAATCGCTCCCGTCGGCCTAATCGTTCGGAGTTTTCGCGGTTTTCTTCGAACCTTGGATTTCCAAGCGTTAGTACAGGTTAGGTTCCCTTAGAAAGGCCCCCTCGATGTCACTCCCCCCCTTAGGGCCTATATCTCTCGTGCTGATAATTGGCCGTCATAAACACAACCAACCATTCAGCCGTTGGGATGTTTCGAGGGTATAAAGAAATCCACATACCCAGATACGCGTGAGACACATAGCCATGCTTGGCAGTCGGGTAAAAAAGCATATTTTCTAGGAGTACGGAAATTATTTGTTTAAAAATGACGAAGAATTTAGTGCATAGAGTCGAATTTTTCTGACAGTGTGTCTATTAGCGTATGTATTTTTATGTATGTCTGCATGTATGCATACATGTGTGTGGATCACATGTAAATAAATATATATATATATAATATATATTTCAGTGTTTGCTACGTTTATCTTTAAGAATAAATAAGAAATTAAATAAGAAAAATATATAGTAGCAGAAGCATAAATATGAAGAACATAAGCTAGATTAGGGGCTGTCCATAAATGATGTCATACTTTTTTTCAATATTTTTGACCCCCGCCCTTTGTCACAAAGTGAAACACTTCGCCATACACCTCCCCCTCCTTGTCACATGTCATGCTATATTACATATTTGCAGTTCAGAAAGAAAGCACTACGTTATAGATCATATTTCAAATTTTATTTTTAAACATTTAACTATATGTTTTAATGATTTTCGTGAGCATAACAATAAAAATGCTTCGTGTACTTATTTTGTATGAAATAAGATTAAGGCTTACAACAAAAAACATTATTAATATACAATAGTAATAAAATATTAATATCAAAGACCAATTGAAAACAGTAGTATTTTAGAAATTGAAATGGAATTTAATATATTTGGCTTTAAATCTTCACTTTATGAACACAAAATACTTTAACTTCAAAATAACTTCAAAATTTAATCTGCTGATTTTTAATGCTTTTATTTTAACCAAAATGTATGTCACACTTCTTCTTACCCCCTCCGATCCCCTTGTCACAAACTGCCACAATTTCAAGACCTCCCTCCCTCCAAGCGTGACATCATTTATGGACGGCCTCTTATACGGTAACAGCAAACACTACACATTATGCAGACACAACACAATGCGAACGATGTGTTTACATGGAATTCGTTGTTCCCTTTCACCTATAGTGATTGAAAAGTGACGGATTAATTGACATTGATCGTATTCCGATTCAGACGTCTATTCGAGTTATAGCAGGAAACGAGGGAAAGTAGTGACCTGTGCCGCGGTTGGCTGACAACGCTTTCAAATTGTTTGATGGAAAAGAAAAATAGATGGCTGTAAAGCTGATAGCATACTAGACAGTAGTTTCTGCTTCATATAACAGATGATAAGAAAATTCACTTTGGTACTTGTAGGTTATTTACTAATATTCTGAAATAAAAACATAGTACAATCATTTTTAATACTTTCCAACTTAAACCCCAAAATACCGTGCTTAACACATGATGTATTAAAATAACTTGCATTGGCGCACCCACGGGGGGAGCTAAGGGGGCTGAAGCCCCTCCCAGACTAGTATATATATATATTTTATTATGAAAGAGTGTTATTATTTTCAGTAGGTCTATAAAAATCTGAATTTTTCTAAAGATATTAATTTTGTCACACAATTTTTTCTGTTTAATAAATTTTATTATGAAATTCGAAATATTAGCCTGTTTAAAATTTACTTAATTAAAATTTTAAGGCCCTGTGCAACCTCTTGCTCTCTTTAACCTTCCTAATATTTTGATAATTTAATAATAAAACTTTAAATCGTTGTTTGAAAACACACTTTAAAATTATCCAAATACAGAAACACACCAAAAAATCGCAAAAACTAAGATACATTTTAGTACAGTATTTTTTTATTTAACATGTTAAAAGCATTCAGAATTAGCCCCACCAAAACTTTCCAGAGCACCCCTGGCTGGTTACGACTTTGCTCAAGTCAGCAGAAAAAAAATGTAAGTCAGGACCTGATCCGGCACGTCCCATCAAATCAAATGAAAGAAAGACAGAGCTCGGCAGTGGGCTGAGCCAAATCTTGGCACATATAGGCATCTACAATGTGCTAGCCCCCTCCAAAGCGTAATCCTGAATGCGCCACTGATAACTTGTTATATAAATAAATTAAATTTAAAAAATCAAAAAAACCCGACTGCGTAAAAAGCGAACTAATTAATTATTTCTCAACAATGTGAAACTATTGTTTATATTAACTATTATTTTTTTATTTACTTGTACTGATGACTTTTAAGTTGTGTTTAATTGTTAGTTCCTATCTATAAACACTATTTTGATGAGGCCTATAATAGATGTCTATGATGGTTAGAGTTGCAGTAAAGTAAGAGATCCTACCTACACAACTTCCAGGTCTAATGGAAGTATTTAGAAGTAGAATGGTAATATTTAAACGGAGCTTCTGACTATAAAATAGTCAATGAAACACCGTCTTCATTTTGAAAGACCTATCCAATAATATGTCACTCAATAGGATACGTAAAAAAAATTTTTCGTCTCTACCGCCATTTTGAATTTATAAAAAACAGACGTAGCCTATAACCATCGGACAGTTAAGATGAATCGATAGAGACCTCATTCACTGAAATCCATCCAGCCGTTGGGGTGTTTCCAGGGTATAAAGAAATCCACATACCCAGGTACGCGTGAAACACATAACCTATCTTGGCAGTCGGGTAAAAATTCATTTAATACATCGATTACTAGCAATTCTGATGAGTTATAAATACTTTACCTTATCTTGTTCCAAAAGTTTTATGGGTTCCACAAAATAAAAGTATTTTTAAAAGGATGATTTCTTTTTCATTTGCATCTTTTCAGCTTTCTTGATGTTGAAAGATTTTGAAGAAAAAGTTTCAGTTCGGAAATATTTCTATATTTCAATTGTAAAAGTACTATATTTGTACATATACTAATTCTATAAAATTATATAAAAAAAAAATATTTAAAATAAAAGGTTTGCGTGGAGTTATAAATACTGCACTAAATCCCTATACATTCAAATTTAATTAATTTTAATTGGAAAAATCTGTCTAAAATTTATTAAATGATTGTATAAATCATTTAATGTAGTTTCAATAATTCACGAAAAATGCTTTAGAAGATGAAATTTTCATGAATTCATAGTTTGGGAAATAAAGGGTTAAGTGGCATTTTTTTGTTTTTTGCATTTTCTTTCGAAAAGAAGGGGTGGCATTTTAAAACAGCAGAAAAATACAGAAAAAAAGAAAACGAAATAGACCTCTACGAAATATATGTACAGTGTGACTTCAAAAATCCGGCATTCAGAAATCCGGCAACTTCAAAAATCCGGCATCAAAACCATCTTTTCCTTTCTTTTTCAATTACACTTTCAAGTTATGGAAGAATAAAAATAGCAATTTTTTTGTAATAAAAACTTCAATATCGAAAGTAAAAATGCAAAAAAAGAACATTTGACTTTTTTTTCATTTGTAAGAGACGATTATTTTCTGAACAAATTTTCTGAGAGCTGCACCGTTTCTTAGCAACGGAAATGACTGGTGAATACTTTGGCGAATGCATGGCACAATATATGGCCAGAACTAATTTTTGGCAACAGCGACCTCAGTGATGAGGAATAATTTTCAGGCTCTCACATTTCCCGTGAAAAGGCCACAATTTGTGAGCTGATTTCTCTCTCTATTAGATTTTTTTCTATAACATAGAAAATATCAATTAAAGTAAGTTTTTTTTATATTTAATTTTCTCTTCTTCTTACATAATTATCACTTAACAATGAATTAAATTATGGCTAAAAGCACCGTTAAAAACATAGTATCACTTTTGATAGTCCTAGTTACTACTTTTGATATTCCTTCAAAAGTCCGGAATTTTCAAAAATCCGGCATAGTTTCGGTCCCAAAGATGCCGTATTTTTGAAGTTATACTGTATACATATTTTTTGAAATAATAATACTTTTCTAAAGCCAAAGATACCGTTAGAATCAGAAAAGGACTTCGAATAAGTCAGTGTTTTTTGTTTTGTTGTATTTTTATCCGAGAAAATACAGTGGGAGTTTCAAAATACATAAAAATACGGTAAAATGCGGAAAAGAATGAAAACTAGTCGTTGGGGGCTACCGTAATACTTACCCATCATTGATATGCATAATATAAAATATGAAAATAAAACATGTGTAAACTATTTATAAAATGCATATCCAGAGATAACTCAGGTTAGTGAAATTTAATAGGCTTTGTCGCACTATTACATACTAAATACATACCAAATTTCAAGACTTATCTCAATTTGTTCGGCAGATAGAGTGTTTAAAATCGTGGCTTGATGACGTCATAAACTTTAAATGCTCTATTACTGAATTGAGTAAAAGAAACATCTTTATAACTCCAAAAATGATAATCAAATTAACTAACAGTTTATTGCGTCGGATTAAGCGTCTCATTTCCAATTAAAATATATCTTTGAATTGAAATTTGAATAAAATACAGGGTCATGAAAAATTGAAGAGTGTAGAAAGTAGGATTACAAGTATCTCGGCAACTCATTATCCGATCAACTTCATTCTTTATGCACAATTTATGCTTTTGTATTGTATTTTATATTCACTCCTTAAAATAAACAATTTCGAAAATTTTTATATAACTTTTACCAGCACGAATATTTCGAGAGTCCGAAAAAAATTGTTCCGGATAATCGAGTTAATGAAATTGGACAGGCTTCTTCTTATTGTTACATACTAAGTACACACCAAATTTCAAGTCTCTATTTCAATTTGTTCGGGAGATTAAGCTTTTACAGACATACACACAGACAGACAGACGGACGGCAATTTTTTCTTTTCTAAAAATATGTTTTTCGGAATTTCCAGTGTCTGAATCGTGTAAATCTGCCAATTTTTTTTTCGAGTTTTAAAATGATTATAAGACTTACCCTATACTACGTATGATGGGTAAGTAAAAGTATGAAAATCTACATGAAATTAAACCTATAAAATATATTTTTTTAAATAGTAAATATTTTTGACATTTTTTCATATTTTTGGTATTTTTTCCCTTGACAGTTTTAAACTGTAGAGAGAGCGGAAAAAGGGAAAAGTAACAGTCAATGAAGCTTCAGGAAAAATGTTTTTTCAAATGGTAAATATTAACCCTTTGTATCACCATGTTGCATATCTGCAACATACTCCAAAGTGAATATTACTTATACAATGACAGTAAAAGACGATGTTATTTATTACTGCTGTCTTCAATATATCAGTTAATGTAAATTGTTTGAACAGGCTCTCAACATATTGAGTTAACTTTCGCAAAGTTTTATTTATCATGTGAGCAGTTTTAGGTCGTTATTGAAAAAATGAACTTCATAAATTTTATAAAATTAAAAAAGTTGTAGACGTCCAAAAGATTTTTTCACAAAGGTTTGTATACTTTAAAATTGTGCATTAGAAAACTGACAGTATTTAGGATAACTGTGTACTTTTTTGTTTATTGCATTTATGAAAATAGTACCTTATGGTCAATAATGTTTTTTATGTTCTAATTTTTTTCAGATACTTTACAGGCTTAAAATGATGTACTTTAATACTTTTCAAATCAAAAATTCTTTTTATCAGCGTCATGAACTGATATATCCGTTCACTAGGATGCTGGTTTCACCCCAACAGAAGAATTATTTAAATTGATATAATTTTAACCCATTTATGCCTGGTGTTCCACTTTTGGGGCGCTTCGAATTTTAATAAATTTGTATAATTTTCTTCTTCTTTATAACATATAAATTGTATGAAATAATTATCTACAAATGTTTTTATCTGTTATGGAAAGATGACAGCATAAGATGGATATTTATCTGCTTAAAATGAAGACTTTTTTTCGGAGTTTATAGATTTTTCATTTTTCAAGATGGCAAAAAGGGAAAAGTAAGTTTATTTGTTATTTTTTCTACCAAGGATCTAAATAAACAAGTCATAATCTTAGCTTGTAGACTTATTTGAAATACGTATTTTTTTAAATTGCTAAATTATATGTTCAAGTCTATTTTTTATGCATTTTTGTAACGTACGAAATATAGGACGCTAGGCACGGATGGGTAGGTATGGCATATTTTTATCAGCCATTTAGGGGGCAGTTATTTATGTAAAGAGCTTTTTTAAGATGGTTATGAAACAAATTGTTCTTAAACCCTAAATGCGATTATTCTTAGTTTATTATTACTAATAATTATGATGTTATATGTCACTGTAAAGAAATATATACATATTTTTAGTAATTCATAAAAATACTAATTTTAGTATATAATATACAATTTAAAAGCTTATTTTATATAAATTTAGACAAACCATATCATTACGCATAGTATAATATTACAAATAGTTGCGGCTCGTCAGGGCCTTACCGTCTCAATACTCAAGGCCTCCAGACTGATTTCGTGACATACCAAATGAAGATTAATCCCTTGAAGGACAAGCAATTGCGTTTGTGTAATGCTTAATTCCCACCGGAAATTTAGAAAAAAATTATTTCAAAATAAGGAAAAGCAATTTTACGACTTTTCTCCACTAAAAATATTGAAAAAAAGTGTGACATCATTTATGGATCACCCCTTTTTTTAAACATAAAAAAAAGAAAAAATAATAACATAGAAAACAACATTACAATTTTACCCTTTTGCTTATAACGAAAATTTCGTTTTTGCTTACATTGTTGTGACTTCATTAGAGACCCAGCGATTTCGATTTCAAAATGCAGAAAAGAGGGTAATTTTGTTCCGTCGTCTGCTCGAAGAACAATGGAATGCACGGAATTTAGCTGAAGCGTTTGGCTGCACGGTAAAAGATCGTACTTTTATGATGTTCATTAGGTTTTTAACCAATTTCTTAGCTAATAATATTAAAAAAAATTCCAAAAACTGGCTTGAAAGTGCATAACGTCCTGCATAAAGGTACATACTTGACAACTCTTGTAGCTTGCGCGCAGCTGTCTCTTCAGAAAACTCTGTATAGACAAACATACAGATACACATACACACAAATTTATCTCTTTATTAGAATACATTCCACTTTTCAACATACATTTTTAAAAAAGTATCCAAAACACATTTTTGCTTGCAAATATATATAGATTTATAGTTATATTATATATATATATATATATATATTGGTTTTATTGTGTATTGTTAGCCCTAAATTCGTATTATTTAGGTTTTTTATGCCTAATGCGAAGATGAATCTATACAGTTTATTTGTAGTACCTAGGTATTTAGGGCCTGAGGATTCTACCTAGGTTCTACAAATTTCCATTTTATTCCTTTACTTTATTTTTTTTTTTTACTATGTTTCTTTGTGGTAATTTGTAATTGTTTCTAATTGTTATATATATATATATATATATATATATATATATATATATATATATATATATATATAATAGTAATTATTGTAATATTTATATATATGTATTTCAGAAATTTTGGTATAAATTTATATTGTTATCTTCTACACAAATTTTCCACGTAATTATAAATGCACATTATATCATTTCAATATTTTGATGCAAAACTTCGGAAAACCTTAAAAATTACAATCCGATTTTCACATTGCTCGTAATTGTATGTGCGTACATGTTTGTTTGCGTTTGCGTATAGAGCACATCCAAAATAAAAAATATAATAATAAATCATCCGCTTGACTTAATCTGTAATTAAACCAAAATAATGGTTCATGCATTATTATTATGAGCACTTAAGGTCCTTTTATTCTAATAGCAAAATGCATTAATTGTTTAGAAATGTTATGAAACTATTCATTAACAAAGAGTTTACATGGAATTTATTGTTCTCTATCATCTACAGTGACAAGGGTTACTTGAACAGATCTGACGGATTAATTGACATTGATCCGATTGACATATTCTGATTCAGACGTCAATCCGAGTTACAGCAGGAAATGGACGAAAGTAATGACCTGAAAACTTGACAATGGTGCTGTAGGATAGCAACTGTTGGAAATCTTTTAAGGAAAAAAAATATATATCAGATGCTATCGGTACGTAACATAGTTGACTCTCCTGAACTTAGAATAGTGAGAAATATGTGTTTTAGCGAACAAATAATAATGATGAATAAGGGAAATTATATAGTAAAGTGAAAAGTGCTTTTGTTTAGTGTCCTAGTTGAAAAATGTATGACGGGAAAAGTGTTCTATTGTTTGTTGTTTAAAAGATAAATTAAATGCAAGAAAGTGTAAATAACAAGTTTTGGGGAAAGGGTACGATACAATTCACTTTCATTTTCATTCACAACATTATTTTTTAGTGAATAGAGTAAAGCCTTCTATAACGGGATTGCAAGGGATAGAAGAAAAATTTTGTTATGGTATTTTTTTAATCAGGGACCACGAAATTTTATTGGTTAAGTAAGATTTTGCTATCGGCTAACAGTTGTTTGAAATCCTTTAAGGAAAAAAAAAATATTCATCAGATGCTATCGGTACGTAACATAGTTGACTCTCCTGAACTTAGAATAGTGAGAAATATGTGTTTTAGCAGCGAACAAATAATAATGATGAATAAGGGAAATTATATAGTAAAGCTAAAAGTGCTTTTGTTTAGCATCCTAGTTGAAAAATGTATGACGAGAACATAGTTCAATTGTTTGTTATTTAAGAGATAAGTTAAATTCAAGAAAGTGTAAATAACAAGTTTGTGGGATAGAAAGTGTACGATACAATTCTTTTTCATTTTCATTGACAAAATTATTTTTTAGTGAATAGAGCATAACTTTCTATAACGGGATCGCAAGAGACAGAATAAAAGTTTTGTTTTAGAAGTTAATTGCATGGTATTTTTTTAATAAGGGACCAAGAATTTTTTTTTTGTTAAGTAAGATGTTGCTATCGGCTAACAGTTGTTCGAAATCTTTACCGCCGCGCAAAATGGCAAATTTGTAATGTTGTCTTCTCTGTAATCTTTTAAAAATGCTGAAAAAAGATAATTGTTTCAACGTGATACAAAAAATTTAATGATGTGTAGAAATATAATCCTTGAGAGTATTAATCATAACATAATCTTTGAAAACTGGATTATATTTGTAGAATTACATCAATTTAAATAATGCTTCTATTGCAGTGAAACCAACCGCTTAGTGAACGGATATATCAGTTCACGGCGGTGCGAAGATTAAGGGAAAGAAAAGTATTTATCAGATGCTATATCGGTACGTAACATAGTTGACTGTCCTGAACTCAATAAGGGAAATTATGTAGTAAAGTGATAAGTGCTTTTGATTTAGTGTCCTAGTTGAAAAATGTATGACGAGAAAAGTGTTCTATTGTTTGTTGTTTAAGATATAAGTTAAATCCAAGGAAGTGTAAATAACAAGTTTTGGAGATAGAAAGGGCACGATACAATTCTTTTTCATTTTCATTCACAACATTATTTTTTAGTGAACAGAGTAAAACCTTTTATAACGGGATCGTAAGAGAAAGAAGAAAATTTTTGTTTTAGAAGGTAATTGCATGGTATTTTTTAAATCAGGGACCACGAAATTGTTTTGGTTAAGTAAGATCGTGCTATCGGCTAACAGTTGTTCAAAGTCCTCTAAGGAAAAAATATTTATCAGATGCTATCCGTACGTAATATGGTTGACTCTCCTGAACTTAGAATAGCGATAAATATGTGTTTTAGCGAACAAATAATAATGATGAATAAGGGGAATTATACAGTAAAGTGAAAAGCTGCTTTTGTTTAGTGTACTAGTTTAATGTATGACAGCAAAAGTGTTCGATTGTTTGTTGTTTAAGAGGTAAGTTAAATTCAAGAAAATGGAAATAAAAAATTTTGTGGATACAGAGGGTTTAATACAATTCTTTTTCATTCTCATTTAAAATATTATTTTTTAGTAAATGCAGTAAAACCTGCTATTATGGGATCAAAACGGACTAGAAAATATTCTGTTATAGACAAGTTTCAGTCACAGAAGTTATAATTGAATAGTATTTTTTTTTCCTCAAAATGTTTTCTGTTAAAAGCCATTATTTTGAAATTCAGACAAAAAAGTGATATATTGATAGTTGTAATTTTTAATTGGCTTGATTTTTTTTTTTTTTTTTTGAAGTTGGATCATATTTAATGAATATTGTGCAATTTTGAAGCCCTGAAAAAATTTCCTGTTTCCTGTAGAAAATGTCAAAGTTCAAGATCATGAATCCCTTTTTTCATGAAAATTGAAATATCAGCATGTTTGGATTGCTATATCTCTGGGAAGCAACAACATCACAAAATTCTTTTGTCATAAACTGTTAGTATAACACTACATGCTTAGTAAAATTTACTTGGCTGCATGAGGCATTGTTAATTTTCATTGTTATGTTGCCACAAAATGCAATCAAAGTGACGTTTTTGTCCGTTTTCTGCACTTATTATCTTGGTTAAGCAATAGTACCCCAAAATGTTTCTTATAGAATATGGAAGATTACTATTAGGACAAGCTAAGTAATATATATTACTTAGCTTGTCCTAATCTACCGGAATATCGATGCTGTTAGCAGATATAATCTGTTAAATATTAAAAAGCTTCAAAATCTGCAACTTTTGAATTAGCCCTATCTCAAAACAGCACCACAGTTGAATAAAACAAAATATATCAGGTAGTAGTTGAACATATGTACAAAAGCATGGAAATGAAAAGTAAGTGGGGTCTCATGCTATTTTCAGAAAAAAATGATAAACGTTACAAAGAGGCAATGTCAATATCATGCTTTTTCGCTATAAGGAAACGATTTATCCCGTTTCTCTTTCCCTTTCCTATGTTTTTTCCCCTATGAGGAAATGGAACATCCCTTTTCTCTGTCTTCTTCTAGTGGATTTATAAGCCATTTATGTTAATCGGATGCAGGTGATAAGTCGCTAAATGTTCTTCTATAGCCACCCTTTCAATTAAAGTATAAATCTATCACTAATTTAATTTAAAATACATAACTTTCATTTAAAACACATAAATTTAAAATACATTTATCAGATACATTTAAAAATACACATCTTCGATACACCTCATTTAAAATACAATAAATAAATAAATAAATAAATAAATAAAGGTATTTTTCCAAGATAGGTCCTTGGCGAGAAAAAAAGAATGGCATCGTATTTTCCGGCAATCTATATCCTATTTCATATACATAAGCAATTTTTTCCATATGTATACAATTTATTTAATCTGAAGAAGTCAGTAATCTATTTTTATATAGAAACAGAAATAATTTGTATATAAACAAATATTGTATATATATGCATAAATAAAATGTTTATATGCAAATAAATACATATAAACAAAAATAAAAGTTCACCAAATTTGTTTTCATAGCTATTTATATAGTTTGTCAAAGTATTTCACTTTCTGAAACCCGAATTGCGCCAAGCTTAAAAAAAAAAAATGCCAAGGGCCCTGTAGTGGAAAAGTACCTAAATAAATAATTAATAGTAATAATAATAACATAAACTAAAATGTTTTATTTCAACACCAAAGTATTGTTTCTAATTTCCATTCAAATAAATATATATTCTAAGATAACTTCAATTGAAATTATGTTGAGAGCCTGCTATCTCACTTCATAAAGTAAACAAACACAAGAGATTCATTCATCATGAACGGTAGAAAATATTAAAGCATGAAGGTAATCATTCGCAAAGCAGGTTCTCCAACAAGGAATAAACGATAGTCTTGTGACGTCATTGTAGGTAAATTGGCGGTGCTAACGTTTGTTTATGGTTTTCATTCACGAAGGTTTTATTTTGCTATTTAACTTATTTACGCTACTTTATTGTCATATTTATGAACTCAGAAATAAAATTTATAAAAATAAAAGTATACATATTCATTATTTAATTATTAAAAAAAAATATATATATATATAAATGCATGTTTTGCAAAATTTAAATAAATATATTAATACTAAAAATAACATTGAAGTAACAGCACGTTTAAGTAAAATAAATTTAATTTAGATAATTTATGAACAATTAAGTGGTATTTGTCAAATAAAACGAAATACGCATAACAACAAAAACTGTATGGAAAATTATCAAGAACGCAAAGAATTCTTGATTTCTCTATCAGAATCTTTAGATTTGGGGAAAGATTGAGCAAGTAAATTATTTTAAGAATGAAAGTAACATAACGCAATGCTTAGTATTCATTTAAGGGAGACCAAACTGGTCACCAGAGGCGGTTAGTATACAAAATATTTATTTAAGGGGGGGCGGGAAACAAAAATCTTCAAATTTCACAAAAACATTTTATTTCATTAAAAATTTCTCTGTCTTTGTCCTGCTTAAAATGACATTTAAATCATGTTTCTATCTGAATGAGAACAAAAAATATTAATTTTTTTCGTTTTGGTTTGTTTTATAATTCTAGCTTTCAAGCAATGGCTGTCATGGAAACGACTTCTTGTAAAAATGCGATTTTCTTTATGATAGATTTTTTCACCATTTCTCGTATTTAAATTCTTATAACTCGAGAACCGTTAAAGATAAAGGGCTCAAACTTGGAACATATCTTTTTCAATTGTTTTTCTTTAAGTTTGATTCACCATATTTGAAAAAAAATATTTACTTTTGAAAATATGATTTTTTAAAAAATAGTTGCACCACTTTTTTTTTTAATTTTTTTGTTGAACATTTTTAATTTTCTATAAATTAATATTTTAAAAAATGCCGAATGAAAATTAAAACTTATATATTTCTCTTTATTTAAATGAAAAAAAAAATTGGAAATTGTATAAATAATATTTCGTGTTATAAGGATTTTAAACTACCCCACTTTTTAAATAAATTAAAAATTTAAAATAAAAAAAATTGAGAAGTTTTATCATGTGATTGTTTACAAATGATAAGGTTAATCATCACAAAAAAATTCAGAATTTTAACTCAATAAGTAAAATTTATTTTAAAATGTGTCCCAGACCCCCTTAAATAAATAACAAGAAAGAAAAATCATACGTACAGCATATATTGTGAAACTCTTTCCAACACATTCAGAATACTGTAACAATACTTTACAATTTACTCAGGTGAAAGATGATGTCTAAATGAACAATTTAGAAACGCATAATGCTTTAGAAAGTCCATTTTCTGCTATTACTATAATTTTTTTTTTTGTGTGTGCAGCCCCGTATATGATCTATAGATATGTATGTGTACTACATAGCATGCTACAAAGTAGTTCAGTTAAACAGATAGCGCAGTTGAAAATTTCCATTCAGGAATTTCCGCCAATAAACGGATGAGAACTTTTGTGCGGTCCTGTATATATCCATAGAATTATTACACTCAAAGTGTTTTTTAAAAAATAGTTAAATTTAAAAGCGCATACAACAACTGAATAAAGTAATTAAATTAAAAAAAATCAAAAAACCCGACTGCGTAAAAAGCGAACTAATTAATTATCTCTCATCAGTGTGAAACTATTTTTTATATTACTTACCTATTTTTTTTATTTACTTGTATTGATGACTTTCGTGTTGTGTTTAATTGTTAGTTCTTATCTATAAACTCTGTTTTGATCAGGCCTATAGATGTCTAAGAATGTTAGAGTTGCAGTAAAGCTAGAGTTCTTACCTATACAACTTCCAGGTTCTGTAATATTTAAACGGAGTTGCTGACTGTAAAATAGTCAATGAAACATCATCTTCATTTTGGAAGACCTATCCAATGATAGGCCACTCAATATCGTGCGTAAAAATTTTTTTTTCGTCTCTACCGCCATTTTGTATTTTACGGACGCCATTTTGAATTGATAAAATCAAAACCTTGCCTTTAAACATCGGACGGTTAAGACGAATCGATAGAGACCTCATTCATTAAAATCCATCCAGCCGTTGGTATGATTCGAGGGTAAAAAGTAATCTACATACCCAGATACGCGTGAAATACATAACCCTTCTTGGCAGTCGGGTAAAAAGAATTTCCAGCAAATATTGTTCACAGATTTCAATAGTTCAATTATTTAAATCTATAAAAAATTACACCTTATAATAATATATTAATTTCAAAGGCTAAAAGGTGTAAATTAAGACTTTAAAACCAGTAAAAATGCGTTTATTTCTACTGTTGACATGTTCCGACTCACCCCGAGTCATTTTCAAAAACAAATAAATAAAGCTATTCTACATTTGCACGGTCCATGACACACCGTCATTCAGTTTTCGACGTATTCTCTCATTTTATATACGTTACATTTTCATTTTATGCGGATGTGATGTAATGTGCGTATGAGAGAATGTGGAAAATTGAATGATGGCGTGTCATAGACCGTGCAAATTTAGAATAGCTTTATTTATTTGATTTTGAAAATGACTCAGAGTGAGTCGAAACATATCAACAGTCGAAATAAACGTATTTTTATTGGTTTTAAAGTTTTAATTTACACCTTTTAGCATTTGAAATTAATAGTTCAATTATTGTTCATTTTCTGTAGCGAAATTCTTTTGAGGTGTCCCTGTAAATGAACAACAAATTCTATGCACACTGTATTCTATTGCAAGAGTCTTGTAGTACATGTAAGTGACAAATAAAAATTTAAATATGTTTAAAATAGTACGATTTTCCCCCATAGACCGTATTGTAACGTAATTATTTTCAATGTCCTTAAATGAATCGTAAATGCTACACAATTCATTCTAAACACCGAATATGCTATAGTAAAGTTTAATAATAAATATCAATTTTATGGCAATCGGGCTATGTATTTACGCGAGTTAGAGCACGGGCAAACGGGCCGAATTCATAAACACTCTTCAACTATGTTGCAAAGTGTTAAACAAGTTGGAAATTGCTCGTCAAACGTGGCAAATGAGGTGCGTTCGTACTATAACTAGTTTTATAATTATTTTTTGCACCCCATATTGTACTGAATGTATTTTTTGCACTCCATAAAGTGCATAGTCTGATACATCATTAAAATGCACTTCCAATATTTTTTTCCCATTACCGTAATGTAACGGAACACTTTTGACTGTCCCTGTAATTAAACTATACATCCGATTTTCCTAAAATTTGAAATAGCTCAACAAAATTTTGCAACAACTATATCTTTAAAATTTCAGACCATTCGGAAGGCTGTAATATCATTAAAATGCACTTGCAATAATTTTTCCCATTGCCCGTAATGTAAAGAAAAACTTTTGACTGTCCCTGTAATTAAACTATACATCCGATTTTCCTAAAATTTGAAATGGCTCGACAAAATTTTGCAACAATTATATCTTTCAAATTTCAGATCATTCGGAAGGCTGTAATATCATTAAAATGCACTTGCAATAATTTTTCCCATTGGCCGAAATGTAAAGAAAAACTTTTGACTGTCCCTGTAATTAAACTATACATCCGATTTTCCTAAAATCTGAAATGGCACGACAAAATTTTGCAACAATTATATCTTTAAAATTTCAGATCATTCGGAAGGCTCTAATATCATTAAAATGCACTTGCAATAATTTTCCCCATTGGCCGTAATGTAAAGAAAAACTTTTGACTGTCCCTGTAATTAAACTATACATCCGATTTTCATAAAATTTGAAATGGCTCGACAAAATTTTGCAACAATCATATATTTGAAATTTCAGACCATTCGGTTGGGTAGTTTTTGCTCTGTTACATGCGGACAGACGGACGGACGGACAGACGGACGGACAGACGGACGGACGGACTGAACGACGACTATAGGTGCTACGTATTTATATAATTACGAACGCACCTAAAAAGGGAAAGGAATAAAAATTAATAACTTTCAAGTGAAAATTAGTCGAACATACGTTTAATAATTTTATATATATTATATTTTAATCCAACCTTTTATCAATACTTCCATCTTTCCCCTTGATCGCATAAGCATCTGAGTATACGAAGGCTGTAGTTTATCAAGTTATAAAAATCTACATTTTAAGTATCATTTTTGTAGAATAACAGCGTAATCCTCTTCACACATTTAATTACATATTAAAAACGTAATTAAATCTAAAGTTCTTCAAATCTGTCTACAAATGCAGTTTTTAAGAACAATATAGATTTGTTCTTAGCACTATTGGACGACTTTCAGAAGATTACATACTAACAGGAAGGATGTAGAAATTCCTTGATTCTAAATTCTAGCGTTACATAATTCTTTAATTACACAGTAAAAAAGATTACTCTTTAAAATCACTCTAAAAATGCAATTTTTATGTATAATAGATTTGTTCTTTTAGCACTTGTTTCAGAGGACTCCATGTTCAGAGGGGAAGTATAAAAATCCCTTGATTGTAAATTCTTTAATTGCGTGATAGAATGGTTACTCAATCTAAAGTTTTTAAAAATTGTCTACAAATGAAGTGAACAGCTGGTTGCAGAGAATTCTATACTCAGAGGGAAAGTGTAGAAATTCCTTGATTATAAATTCTTTATATGGTAAAATGACTATTCAATCCAAAGTTCTTAAAAATTGTCTACAAATGCAGTTTTTAAGTTCAATAAATTTGCTCTTAGCACCAGTAGACGACTGGCTTCAGAGGATTCCGTACTTAGGGTCTGGGGTGTGCTGGAAAAACTCCTTGATTATAAATTCTAGAATTACAAATTTGTTTAATTACATAGTAAAAAGGTATAAAGTTCCTAACATCTGTCGAAAAATGCAGTTTCTAAGTTCAATAGATTAGTTTTTAGCACCAGAGAATTCCATTATTCAGGGCGAGTGGGGTAAAAATTTCTTGATTATAAATTCTAAAATTACAATTTTTTTAATTACATAGTAAAAAGGTAATTCAATCTAAATATCCTAAAACCTGTTTAAATATTAAATTTTTAAGTACAATAGATTTGTTCTTAACACAAGTGGGCGACTGGTTTCAAAGGATTCCATACTTAGGGGCCGGGGTGTAGTGGAAAAACTCCTCGGTTATAAATTCTAGAATTAAAAACTTGTTTAATTACAAAGTAAAAAAGTGTAAAGTATAAATCTGTCTAAAAATTCAGTTTCTAAGTACAATAGATTAGTTTTTAGCACCAGTGGACGACTGGTTTCAGAGAATTCCATATCAGGGTATGTGGGGTAAAAATTTCTTGATTATAAATTCCAGAAGTACAGATTTTTTTTATTAAATAGTAAAAAGGTAACTCGACGTAAATTTCCCAAAACCTGTTTAAATATTCAGTTTTTAAGTACAATAGATTTGTTCTTGGCATCGTTGGATGACTGGTTTCAGAGGAATCCATATTTAGAGTGTGTGTGTGTGGGGGGGGGGGGGGGTGGGGAAGGGGGTGTAAAAATTCCTTGATTACATATTCTGGAATTAAAAAATTCTTTAATTATTAAATAGGTAACTCAATTTAAATTTCCTAAAATCTGTCTAAAATGCAGGTTTTAAGCACAATAGATATATTGTTAGCACCTATGGATTCAGAGGATTCCATTTTCACAGGAAATGTGTTGAAATTCTTTGATTATAAATCTTAGAATTACACATTTATTTAAGCACATAGTAAAAAGGCTACTCAATCCACAGTTTTTAAAATTTGCTTACAAATGTAGTTTTTAAGTACAATACATTCGTTTTTAGCACCAGTGGTAGACGGCTGGTTGCAGAGAATTCTATACTGAAAGGGGAAGTGTAGAAATCCCTCGATTATAAACTCCAGAATTCGAGTTAAGAAATTGAACATATCTCATTCCCAGAGCTTAATGTAAAAGAATATACAGCAGAGTACCGATTATCCGAACTTCCAATTATCCGAACAGCCCATTTCTCTAAAATAAATTTAATCTAACTTCCAGTTATCCGAACAGGCTATTTCTCCCATTTTTTTTTTTAACCAAACTCTCAATTATTCATTGGCTTCAAATAAAATTTTAAATAAAGAAAAAACTGATCAGAAATTGAGGACTGTAAAACAATAAAGGATATGGGAAGAATCCTATGCTATGAAGAAAATGAAATTAACGAGTGGTTAAATAGAACAGTACATGATCCTGAATATCAGATTTTAAATGATGATGAGATTGTAGATGAGATTCATGATGAAAAAGAAATTGAAGAAAATGAAAACGAATGCTCTGAAAATAACCCAGGTCTATTACATAACGAAGTCTTTGAATGTTTGGAAACAGCTATGAAATGACTCGAACGGCACTTTGATCGAAGAACGTTGATCTTATTCACCTAACATATTTAAGAAGAATTAGAGATATGGCACCATTAAAAAGAATGTTTTCGTTGAAGCAAGCAACAATCAAAAGCTTTTTTGGTTAAATTATAATCTCTGGAGTTCAGAAAATGATAAAAAGAGGGGGGGGGGGGATTTAATGATAAAAATGTTAAAAACAAAAAAAAAATTAAACCTGCCTGCACTAACGGGTGCTACCAGTCCGACGGTTTTAGTATAGTCAGAAACATCCCTTAAATTGTCTGTCCATTTATCCGAACTTTTGCTTATCCGAATTGAGGTCGATCCCGACTTGTTCGGATAATCGCCGCTTTACTGTATTCCCATGTTTGAGAAAAAAAATACGTCTTTTATGTCAGAAATAAAAATATTACAGAAAATAAAAATGTCTATTGTACTTCCTTTTTACCGCCCAGAACTTCCCCTCGTGTTACGTAACGTGCCGTCTGCTTATGCAAGACAGGATCGAATTTGTGCGTTCATACACCATGACTAAAAACTCAAACCTTGAAAAGAAACCATTTTGACGTTTCAATCTTTTAAGGACTCATCCTTCGACTCATAAAAGCCAATTATGTCAGTTGTCGGGCCGCATCACATGAATTTTATACTCGAGAAATCATATAGGCATTCCAAAAATGATAATAAAAGATTTTTGATGTGTAGTTATAAACGTACGGAAATGAAGAGAAATCTAAAATTATCGTGCTATAAAATAGTATGTATTTATGTGTATAATTTATTAAATTATCTAGATGTAGTAATACTTACTTCGTAGTCGAAAATATGAAATAATGATTCATTTTAAAGCAAATTACAATGATTGAAACAAAAATAGGATGTTATAGTAATTTGAAGGTTTTTTAAAGACAGGCAATTTCGGTTTTTACATGTTTCATAATATCGTATAGTTTATACCTTGAAAATTGCTTTTATTAATTTGAATGTCGAATGAATGCTGTAATTTACTGGCTTTTTTCCGCGCTGTGTAACTTTTGAAATCCGGAATGCAAATTTTACATACAAATGTTCTTTTTTGTTGCATAATTTATTTAAGTTATTGTGTAACTCCCATCGAAATCCGTTCAGTATAACTTTTAAAAAAAAAGAAAACTTTTAATGATCTGGTTGAACTAATTATAGAATTTTTTTCATAATTGTATAATTAAGCAACTTTGAACAATATCATTCATATTAAAAACTTTTTTGAAAAATTGTCTAACTAACAATGCAAGATCTATCGAAATTTATTCAGCAGAATCTTTAAAAAAATCTGAGCTGTTGTAACCGTATACATCTGATTATGGAACATTCTCCCATAATTCTGCAACTAAGTACTGTAGAGCGATATATTATATACTAAAACCTTCCCTGAAAAATTATCTAATAGTTCAAACTCCATCAAAATACATCCAGCTCAAAAGACGACATTTTATTTACATTATATATATTTAAGTATTGCGCGGCAGCGCAATACTTATTTATTTCCAGTGTCACTTCTCAATGTTAATTTAACATGGAAAAGCCTATGGAGATCATAACTTTTTCATTTTTTCTTCCCATCGTTTTGTACCTGATGCCACTCATTTTTTATTCTTTACTAATTCTAATGATAGTATAAATTTAAAGTGTAAAAACGTTTGCCTGACGTCAGGGTCAAAACAAATGATAAAATGCCTTTGCATATGGGTGAATTATAACTCAGAGAGAAACATGGGCCAATTTTTTTTTTGCATTATTCAAATATTTTTCTTAATAATTCCAATTTTCGTTTTTTCATTGAAAATCAACGGACATTTTTCATAGAAAATGTAACATTTTTACTTCATTGTTGCAAAAATTTCAAAAGCCGTAATAATAATTTATTACTTTTTAGTTGAAAGATTTTCAAGTGAAATATTAAACTGAGCTAGTTTTTTTTTTCAAAAATTAAAAAGGTGAATATGGCGTCATAGTGGAAATAAAAAGGGTTATTTTCAGAATAAGTTTTTGCTTTGGTCAAGTTTATATTTTAGTAAAAAGTTTCTAATGGATAGCTATTTTTACGCAGGTAGCTAACATAGTGGGGAATTACATAACTTAAATTTTAAAATGTATTTTTTTCCGAGATGAGAGCTATTTATACCCCAAGTTAAACTTAGCTAATAATTTTCTGATTTGTTTACATCACCCCTTGGGTGAGAATAAAGTTTAAAAATTTAAGTAAAACTTTTATTTTTTATTTTTTACTGAATCACAGCTATAATATTGTTAAATATTAGCAGTAAGAATTCAACACAATTTACATTTACATTCATAGCGTTCCTGAGTGGGAAATAGGGTATCTAAATTTAAGTGAAGTTAATTTTTTATGTTTTTATTATAGATTTTTTACGTTCAGATAGGAAGTTTTTGTCCAAACTACCGCAACCTGCATTACTACAGTGGTGAAACATTTTGAATTACACATTGGTAAACTGCATCCCACATTGTGATGCAATACCGCGTACATCAAAGCCGGATGATGATACTCTCTATTAATTTTGAAATGCGTTCGTCTGAGTGCTGTAGTTATTAAAAAAACTAGACATATTAAACAAAAACATAATTTGAAGAACAAATTAAAAAAACAAAATCTATTTCCTACATTGTTTAAGCCGGAGAAAGGACAGATATTAAGTTATTTCATTCAATTAGTTCTACATTTAATGTTAAATTTTTGTAACAAATTAGTTAAGCCAATTGGAGATTTAAAAAAAAAAATCATACAGTATGATACTTAAAACACCCTAAAAAATGAGATTCCGTTCAAATGAAATCGAAATAAATCTTAGACTTTTTTTTAAGTTTCGTATTTTGCATGCATCTTATCATTTTATGCAGAATTGTCATAAACATAATACAAAATCTGCAATACAAATAATTTCAATTAAAAATGGAGAAGTCTAAGATTTATTTCGATTTCATTTGAACGGAATCTCATTTTTTAGGGTGTTTTAAGTATCATATTGTATGATCTTTTTTAAAATCTCCAATTGACTTAACTAATTTGTTACAAAAATTTAACATTAAATGTAGAACTAATTGAATGAAATAACTTAATATCTGTCCCTTCTCGGGCTTAAACAATGTAGGAAATAAATTTTGTTTTTTAAATTTGTTCTTCAAATTATGTTTTTGTTTAATATATATATATATAACCATTAATTAAACATTACCGACCACCATCAAAAACCGCAATATTGTGAATGAAATGACAATAAAAATGGATACCACAAACCTATAATATACAACTGTATGTATAAAATATAGTGCCTTATACTTTATTATATATATATATATATATATATATATTTTAGATTAAATGTATTTAACATGGTATTTCAAAATTTATTTCAATATGTATTAACTGCATCCTTTGGTATCAATTACTGTGATTTCTTAACTGTTTTATTCACCTTAATCTTTGATATTCTGGTAGCCATGTGCGCGTGGATATTTGTAAAATACTGAAATATTAATCGGTGTGGTGTTTATTATTTCTATTTTATATCCTATAAATATTTAAATAGGTTTTATTGATTCTTCCATTTCATATTATTTGTTTCTATTCTGTTTTCATTTTTAATCAATTCACTTGATTTTAATGGTTGTTTGGGCACAGGGGAAAATAATTTTTAGCTTTAGCTTATTTTTCTCACAGAAAACAACCATTTTGTTTATATCATTGAATTCTGTGCCCTTGACAACGTAATTCAATATATAAGCTTTTCCATTTTTTTCGGTGTCCACCTTTTTCTTTTTCTTCCATAATAATTCTTATAATAAATTAATTTTTTTTTTAATACTTACAGCTTTAATTCATAATATTTGATGGTGGTAGGTTATGTTTAATTAATGGTTATATATATATATATATATATAGTATATGTTTAAATATAAATAACTTTTATTTTATAACAAAGCAAAATAAATAAATAAGTAATTCAAATAAAAATAATAAAACTAATGCTATGACTGGAATCACGAAAGTGCAATACATGATGTTCTACTAAGTGTTGAATAAATGCTGTTGAAAGTAACGGGATCTGAAGTAAATGATATAACAATAAAGTGTTGCCACAGAACACTCTCTTAAAAAAACTCCTCTTGCCAAAATACGCCAAGTGGCATGCAGTAATGAAGTATCAGTTCAATCAGATAAGAAACAAGTAATATAACTTTTTTACAAAGCCAATTCCTACTTAGGTCATCAAAGAAAAATTCAATCTAATCCCTTAAGCTAATATTAGTTTTTGTTGCATTAAAATATCTCAATTTGTTAATTTTCTATTAGGATGTAAATCCTATTGGTTTAAAATGGAAGTCTATGGGAATTTGGCGAAATATTAGAGATATCGCCAAGTTGGCGTCACCTTTAGCGACTCATTTTGGTCGCCAAATTTGGCGATAAACTTGGCTATATTTGGCGACAGAACAGGGTCCCCCTATGGAAGATGCATTAAATGCTGTTCAATAACCAATGGCCGCCATTTTTTCTCCCATATTAAACTAAAATTATTTAACTAAAATTTAATTAATGAATTAATATTTGAAAAGACTGTATTAACATCAAGTGTCATCCACTACAAGTTTTAAAAAAATTATTTGAACTTGATGGGATGAATAATAAGTATTTTATTAACGATTGAAAATTTCAACAACCGCCGCGGCAAACGGCCTCTTTCCGTCCGCAGCCCTTTATTCTACTCTTATTCCGACTCTTTTGCGGAAGCCAGTTTGAAGAAAAATAAATTAAGAATTGAAATCGGAAAAATTTAAAAGGGAAATTGCACAAATTAAAGACACCGAAAAGCAGGGAAGGTAAGGCCTCGGGCTTATTTTAATCTATAAAGAGAGTGTGAACTAATAGTAGGAATTGAAAAAAAGATCCCTCGAAAGTGGTTTTATTTCTTTCTCTAAAAGTTACTTGTTTTTCATTTTTGTTCTTAGGATAAGATTCTTTCTTTTTTGATTTAAAGTAATAGACCGGGGAGGCAGCTGCCCAAACTATCACCTCATCGAGGTAATGGTTGAAATTATAGGATTAGTTAAAGCTCGATTCGCATATTAAAATGCAACTGGTCTGTCAAGTCATATCTTGGTGGAAAATACCTGCAAACCCGATTTTAGCGATTGACTGGTAGGTTTAGCATTAAGTCTTCCTGTTCCGAGTCCTCCATGTTGTAATACCTTTTAGATAAACACAATGATAAACCTACCAATCAACCACGAAAATCGGGTCTGCAGGTGGTTTCCTATAGATATGACTTGGCAGAACAGATGCATTTTAATATGCTAATCGAGTTCTGTCTAATCCTGGAATTTAAGCCACCAACTCGATGAAATGATGGTATGTGCAGTCAACCTTTGGTGTATAAGTTTTGGCCAAATTCATATCAAATTTCGCAGTTCTAAATCCCGTGAAAAATGTTTAAATATTTGTAAATAAATATCACTTATTATTATTTCTTTTATATAATGACAAATACACACATGTTAAATGTAAATTGTGAAGCTTAGCGTGTAGTAAATTATCTTCCAACAATAATTGCAATATAAAATATCGTTGAAAATTTTCTTAATTATTTATTAAAATCTAACTGTTGTTAGAAGACTTCCCTATTTCAATAAAAAACACAAGAATGTCATAATTCAAATTTAAATTTTAATTTGTAAAATATATCTTTCTACCTAATTTCTCTTTCAATTTTACTTTTTCTTTAGTTTAAACAAGAAAGAAAAATCATGCGTCAAACATAGATTATGAACACATTCAGGTCCCAAACGTGCCCGTCGGCCTAATCGTTCGGAGTTTTCGTGGTTTTCTTCGAACCTTGGTATTCCAAGCGTAAATACGGGTTAGGTTCCCTTAGAAAGACCCCCCACGAGGATACTCTCCCCCTTAGGGCCCATATCCCTCGTGATGATAATTGACCGGTATAAACAAAACCAACCAACCAACACATTCAGAATAATGCAACAAAGTTTACCTTTAATAAGTTGGAAATAGGATGCGTAATTGAACCATTTGGAAACGCATAACATATTTGAAATCCTAATTTCAGCAACTCCTATTTACAGTCGGAAAATTATCGGAATTCTTTGAGCAGCCCTGTATATGATATATAGATTTGTATCTATTAACTACATGCATTTAAACATTTAGTTCAGTTGGGAAATACATACCTCAGTTGAAAATTCCCCTTCAGCAATTTCCGATAATAAGGAGAATAGTACGTGAACTCTTTTGTGCAGCCCTGTATATGAGGTACAAAAACTATACAGAACGAGTAACATGCAAAAAATTTCTTAAAGTTTTAAAAGATATACCGAAATTGAAAATGCACTTCCACCAGTTTTTCCGCAACGACAGTAATGTAGCCGATTTTATTCTTTTAAGTGCCCCTGTAAATGAACTACACACTACACACTACAAACTACACACTACTATGCTACACACTTCATATTCAATACGGAATATGTCATGGTAAACATCATTTACATGTATGACATTTGAAATAGCATAACGTCATTAAAATTAAAAAGATTTTTCCCTGTTGATCAAAATGTAATGGAATTCTTTTGAGTACCCCTGTAAATGAACTATTTTCATACTCAATACCGAACATTCTGTGGTAAACATCATTCACTTATATCAACTGTATCAAAATCCGAGTACAGGCATCCCCCGACTTACGTAAGTAATGCGTCACGTAAACTTTTGCGTAAGTCAAATTTGTAAATTCCGTATGTAAAATTTTGTCAGAAACTGCAATATTTATTATATATGTTACTGTGAAAGACCGAAATCTGGAGAATGTCGACTTTCACCGGTGAATGTCATTGACATAGTCGCTTGGTGTATGTCCGAAATATTTTCTAAATATCCTTATTTTCGAGTTGCACCAGCAAATTTCAACATTCACCATGCAATAATCTTGAATGTTGAATATGTCGGAAGTATGCATTTACTTCTCCGTATATCAACCGCGATCGTTAACTTTTAAAACATAAAAACCTTTTAATCGTCTGTAATTCAAAGGATGGCTGCACTTATTTTTAGCAGAAATCGCATCAGAAAGTATTTTAGAGTACTTGAGCTCCTGAAAAACAAAACAACAACAACAACAACAACAAAAAAATAAAAATGCAATTTAACAAATTACAACGACCATTTGGAAAACGATTTTTTCAAAGACTAAAATTTAAGACATAAAAAATAGCACGGAGTTGATCATACATTACATACGCCATGAATTAAACATTAATAGTGTTATTACACGTAAAAATTGCAAGCGACGGAAATCGTCTGCGACTCGTACGTATTATCCTCCTGAAACTTCCGTATTATCCAAGCATTTCATTGGCTGTTCGGGAAAAGGCTTTTCCATCGTCAGATTTCCAAGAAATCTGACGACCCATTTTAAATGAAATTTCATTCTTAAACTTCTAAACATCCCACAATATTACTTTTTACATCGTCGTATAGAGAAAAAAATGTACTTTTAAATGCAATTTGTTTGAAAGCTGCATCTCAATTTGTTTCTGAGTTATTAATTTTGTTTTGTAGTTTTTATTACTTTTTTGCCATAGTGGCAACTCTCTTTTGTCCATTTCTGTTGAAAGTAAATACAGATTACTGTATAGACCCACCAGAAAACGAATAAAATGATGATTAAACCAATAAAAACCTTCAGATATGCTTTTGATTTCCTGCCCTGACGAGGACAATAACCATTTTTCCAAATGGTTAAAAAACAATTGTTTTCTCGTTTACTCTCAATTAATATATTTAATGTTTCGAAAAACAAAATGGGTCACCGCAGTATCCATTCAATTTAAATTAAGATATTGGATTACAAAAAAAAAAAAAAAACAAAAAAAAAATTAAGAAAGCTTGCGCCCACCATCAAACATTGCATAAAACTGACAAAGCTGAGTGACTCGCAGTAGAACAAAGAATTTGGCGATAGACTGTAGCCTCTCTCTTAAACACCACTTCTCTTTTCGACCGCCACCAGATCATATTTGTGCTTGTCGACATTCACCGGTGATGGTCCGAATGTACAGGAATACAATCAAATATTCGGTCTTTCATCGATGTATTTGGTATGCGTTGACATTCACCGGTGAAAGTCGACATTCTCCAATTTCGGTCTTTCACGGTAACATATATATAATATATACATTATTTATACAGTATTATTTTATAAATAAAGTAGCCTGCAGCAGTATTTACTTGGATATAAACTATAAAAGTATGAAAAAAGATAAAAACAAAGTAAAAGTTTTCAACTAAAAAGTCTCTTGTGGAATATGAGATTTATAAATTTAACATTGATGAATTAATTTATATCCATTTTGAATCTACATCAAACGAACAGCTCTGAAGCTGGAAGAAAAAATGCACTCGTTTCTCTTCACTGAAACTTTAAAATTAGGTATCGTTATGGTTTGAATTCAGCTAACAAAATTGTAAACGTTAAACTGAGTTTTTTTTTTTTTTTGACTCTAATCAGATTTGTGTTTGTTTTGTTAAAGATTTCATTGTATATTCCAATAAAAATATAACTATATCTAATATATAAAACTATATTAATGTTGTGGTTTTTATCTACATATTTACGTATGTCGTAAGATGCCTGTATATTTATGTGAGTTGGAGCGTGGACAGACAGACATGCGGGCAAACAAACCGAATTCATATATACTTTTCAACTTTTTTAGAAACTGTTAAAAGAATAACATTATAAAAGGTACAGTTCCTAAAACATACCATCTTGCTCATTTTTTTTTTCAATTTTATCTTTTCTTTAAATTAAGAAAAAAAAAATACGCTTAAAAATAGATTCAATTTAAATTATAATAAAAACAATTTAGATTTTTTTCCTAACATATAAATGAAATCTTGTTTCAAATTTACTGAAAAATATATATATATATTGAACACACACACACATATATATATATATACAATAATTGACAATTCAATAATTTCAAACGTAATTTCACTGCAGAAAATTTACTGAAAAATTAATTAAAATTATATATTATATATATTTGCCATATGTAAACAGTGAAAAAAGTATTTGAAAACCACAAATTGTTATTTTTAAGAGATGATTGAATTTTATCGTTTCGTTTTAATGACGTGTTTTTGAAAAGCATTCATTAAAAAGAATAATAACAACTACTGCTATGCACTGTTCTAAATAATTCGCTAATCTGAATATTTTTCACGTATTGTTATTTTAAAATATACAATGTAAGTATTTTCAAGGATTATGATTAATATTTGCGTTTCATTAGTTAAAAAAGTAAATGCTAGAACGGAAAGGAACATTAATGTGTCGTGTTTGTTTATCGTGTATATTTGAACAATAATGTGTCATGTATACAATGTCTCTTGCGAGATATCGTATAAATTAAATATTCGGTTGAGTGCGAGTTTTACATGAGCGCAAATGGTCTCGTACAATAAATTTATTAATTGCTAACTGCAACATTACAAAATGAAAGTGATTTGCAATCGTAAAGTTTTGTCATTAGAAATGAATTACGATTGAAATGAACCACTATAAACGATTGTTATCCCCAAACTACTGACTTTCAATGTCTTGGATTTTATTCTTCGAAATTATTTTTTAATAACTAGCGGGCTCTGCCCCTTACGAGCTACGCTCGTCAACCCCACTCAGGCATCGCAAACTGTAAAATCACGCTAATTTGATCGGCTTTAAAAAAAATTTCGGAAGAATGAATTATGATTAAAATAACAGTGGCGATCTCCAAGTTAACGGGTTGTTTTTATCTTTGATTAAATCAGATCAGTGAAACATGTAAAAATAAGCTAATAACTATAAAATAAATTAAGTAAACAGAGTCTTTGTTTCTCGGTATTTTTATAAGTTTTTTAAACAAGACATTTTAAATATATCGCTTTAAATGTGACGTAATTTTCACCAAAGTTTTCTTTCTCGTTTTAAAAATCACGTGAAAATACTTTTGTTGTTAGAAAGGAAATATTATTTGCGCTATCTTAGAATTCTCAACAATAGTTTTAAAAGGTTATCTCAAAATATCAAATAAATGTCTCGCGCAAATATATTTTTAAATTTAAACTATTTGGCAATATCATGAATTGATGGCAATTTTAAATATGTCGTAATTTCCTCCATGTACACTTTTATGCATTTCAATAGATTTATTATTTTACAATTTTCTTTCTCTTTTAAAATTCACATGTAAATATAGTTTTTATGACGTAATTATAAATATCTTCCTGCTTTTAATACGTTATCATTTAATTCTCATTTGAAAGCTTTATTCTGTTTATAATAGTCACGTGTTAATTTGAAGGAAATATTATTCATTGCGCTGTTTTAAAATTTGGTAACAATTTAAAATAATACCCTTTTCTAAAAGTTGTAAAAAATGCCTCTGAAAATACTGAAAATTTTAATTTAAAATACAAATAAAACCGCAAAAAATGAGTCAGATTAAAAAAATGAATACAATCTTCACACCGGGAACTTTTGTTGCCCGGGCACTGCACCGGGAATCTAAAAATGATTAAATTCCCATGGATAGTTTTTGCTCCTATAAAACTTTTTCAATGGAACGATTTTGACCAAATTCAACATTAAATATCACTTTAAATAATTCTTCGATTTGAAAACTGTCTGCATCAGCGTGTTTATCACACATTTCTCTATAACACCACCAGTTTTCATATTTTTGTATGCAATATTTTTCTTAATATTAACGAAGAAAGGCCTCCGGTCGCCAAAAGTTCAAAACAGGCGGCGGCGTTGACAACGTTAGTTATTTTATTTATTTATTTTTATTTTTATTTATTTATTTATTTATTTTTAGAATAGAGAGATTCTCTTCAATAATTGAATTCAATTGGAATAAAAAATGTAGACTATTTATCATTATGATTCGAATTACCCAAAACAAAGACCTTGTACAAATTGTAAACTTGGTATTGTGTCAAAGGAGGTCGCAAGGTTGCAACGCCGCATTGGTCTGTAACGAGCTTTTCTAGATACGTTTTTTATCAATATCTCGGCTAATTATCGATAATTTTTTCAATTTTTCATTTTTTTTTCAATTTTTCCCGGTTGGAGTTACATCGAGTACCCCTCCACTTCCTCGCTGGGTGCCCACAAAGAAAAACACGATTTTCACAAAAACTATGTGACGTAGGTAATCGCTGTTGTTTTCATACAAGGTTTAAATAAACCCCTACTACTCCTAATTTTTTCATAATTTTAGTTTGAGTAGATTTGGAAAAAAAGAGGGGTGGGGTGGCGGCATATTTTAGAAGAGCATTTTCAACGATATCTCTAAAAATATTACTTAAAATTAAAAACAAATTTTAGAGTTCGGTGTTATGACAGATTTCGGACAACGATACTAAAAATAAATACACGATTGAAAAAAAAAAAAAAAAAAAAAAAAGGAATATATAATAATACTAAAAATTAAGTAATTTAATTAACCCTCGTAAATTTTTCCTAAAAATATTTGTGAATGGCCAATAACACAAGCCTACAAAATTTGGGTTGTGTCATATTGCTTAGCTTTTGACAATTGATTCTTACATATTTTGTAGCGCTGAATCCGAAAATGACCTTCATTTTTTATCATCACGTCAGGATGTTTTTGCAAAATTTTTACTTTTTAACTTTGGAATTTATGATTTGCGAAAAATTCTGACGTGATGGTTAAAAATGAAGGTTATTTTCAGATTTAGAGCTAAAAAGTACATAAAAATCAATTATCAAAATTTTGAAAACACAACCATCTCACCTATTTTATAAGTATCAGAATTTTGCGATTTTTTGACTTTGAAATTTACGATTTGCAAACAATCCTGACTTGATGGTTAAAAATGAAGGTCATTTTCGAATTCAGCACTAAAAAATACATAAATAGCAGTTATCAAAAGTTAAGAAACACAACCATTTCCTGTATCTTTCTGTATCAGATGTTCTCTATTTTTTGAATTTTTACCATTGAAGTTTACGATTTGAAAAAAATCCTGACGTGATGGTTAAAAATGAAGGTCATTTTCGGATTCAGTGCTAAAAAATACATAAAAATCAATTATCAAATGTTAAACAACAGAATCATCGCAGGCTTGTGTAATCTGTAAATATCTTGGTCTATAGCCTTTATAACTCTTCAACGTTTGAACATTCCGTGTTCCATAGTTTTCGAGAAAGCGGCTGAGCAGACAAAGAGACGGACACATGAGTGATCTTATAATGGTTCCGTTTTTACATTTTAAGTAAGGAACCATAAATAAAAATTAAAAAAGTGTCAGATATTATGTAACATCTGTGTAAATTTCAAAACTATGTTTTTTCTTCTTCTACAATCGTGAAATATTTTTAAATTTTTAACAATGATTACACAAAGTGCAACATTTTTCTTGCTGCATGCTATTATTTTTTAAATGAATTTGCAATTGATACATAAAAAAAAACGTTTTTATACAGGTGTTAATAATAATTACCATGTAAAACTCTCTCTATATAAATAAATAAGCTAACTATATAAACACAAGCGTATTTTAAACTAGTTGGATGTGCCAATCCCAAAACTGTCTCCTATCTTATACATCTTAATATTTCAAAAACTAGTTACACATGTTAATACTTCAATATTATTAGTTCAATACTATACCAACTTTGATTTTCATCTTAAATTTCTGCTTCAGTCAATTAAACGAACTAAAAACGAGTTAATCTATATCATGATATTTGTTAAAGTTAATAGTTTTTCCTTATTCTGTTGTTATCAGATGTTTGCGAATAGTCGGCTTGCAGGAAGCGAGTTCCCGCCTTTGCACGAACCGCCGATGGACAATAGAACTATTAAAAATCAAGAAAAGTATACAAAAAGCCCTATCACAGAGCCCCTTTACCGCGCGATATTTCCAAATTCAAGGAGGATCTGTTGGCCAAAGTCAAAAACATGCACAAAAAAAATTGGTTCAATTGTATGCATAATTTTATACACTTTTCGATTGTACAATGAAGAAAATGTCACAAACATCGCTATTACAGCGCCCCCCTTCCGGCAGATTTTTTTCAAATTCAGAGAAGACTTGTTTGCCATAGCCAGAAACGTACACAAAAAATTTGGTTCAATTCTGTGCATAAATTCATACACTTTTCAAGGGTACAATGATGAAAATGGCACAGAGATCCAATTATAGCGCCCCCTTCTGCCGCAATTTTTTCAAGTTCAGGGAAGACTTGCTTGCCATAGTCAGAAACATACACAAAAAATTTGGTTCAATTCTATGCATAAATTCATACACTTTTCGATGGTACAATAAGGAAAATGGTACAGACATCGCAATTATAGCGCCCCTTCCGGCGGAATTTTTCCAAATTTAAAGAGGACCTTCGTGCCTTGACCAAAAACAAACACAAAAAATTTGGCTCAATTCTATGCATTACTTCATACACTTTTCGATGGTACAATATTCAAAATTTCACGAAAATCGCTATTACAGCGGCCCCTAACGGCGATTTTTTTCCAAATTCAGGGAGGACCTGCTTGCCACAGCCAAGAACTTAAAATAAAAATTTGGTTCAATTCTATGCATAATTTCATACACCTTTCGATGGTACAATTTTCAAAATCGCACAAAAATCGCTGTTACAGCGCCCCCTACCGGCGAATGTTTTCCAAATTCAGAAAGGACCTACTTGCTATATTCAAAAACTTAAAATAAAAATTTGGTTCAATTCTATGCATAACTTCATACACTTATGGATAGTACAATATTCAAAATCGTACAAAAATCGCTATTACAGCCCTCTACCGGCGATTTTTTTCCAAATTCAGAGAGGATCTGCTTGCCATAGCCAAAAACTTAAAATGAAAATTTGATTCAATTCTATGCATAACTTCATACACTTTTTGAGGGTACAATGCTGACAGACAGACGGACACACGGACACACGGACAGACAGACATTTTCTATAAATATGTTTTTGGAGATCTCTGACCCCTAAAACGTGTAAATCCGTCGAAAACCGGAAGTCGAAAAAATTTTCGATTACAATACTTTTTTCTATTGAAGATAGAAGAAAGTAAAAAACCCACATACAAACCCCAGTGCTGCCACAGGCGACTATTTTTTAATTCTAAGTAGTACCACTTTCTCAAAACAGAAATCCTTAACATACACTTTGACAACATTTGCAAGAGAAATTTACTTCAAAATTTATAGTATTAGAAAAATACTGGTGTGAACAAGAATATAAAAACACTCCCCAGTGGCAGCCCTGAACACCGGAGTCTATAATACTAGTTGTTTAAACGACGTTGTCAACGGAGCACGCAGAAACGTGCACACGTGTGCGTGTTACATTACTGAAGCGTTTTTAGTCTATTGAAGTTTTCCAACACAAAATCGCTGAAAGATGTGAGAAGACAGATTTGTGATATGTCTGTACACATTTCGAGAATTTGAATATCTCTATAATAATAGCCTATATCATGTGACTGTCATCTACAGTTCCGGGCTGACCACTTCGCTTTTTATATGCCAGGCAGCAATTTTGGTACTTGGCGCGGTGATTAATCACCAAATATTGTTCAATCGTCATCATTCCATCTATGTTATAATAGTTCAAGTCATACACTATATGGCCAAAGGTGACCGGTCACTTGCAATTTTTGACGTTTTCTTAAATATCTGGAAAAATACATGAGGAATGAACCTGAAACTGCAGGTGTGTAAACAATATAGTATAGGTCATATAATTCCGTTAATATTTTTTCCCGAAACCCAATAGGGGACCGTTAAAAATTGAAGAAGAATGAATATCTTTTGGATAAACCTGTCAAAACTAATGGAGCAAAAACGTTTAAAATCGAGAATATTAATAAGTGGTTTATTGTAATATAATGTGTTCATTTTTATGAGGATAGCATGTATACTCATAGAGAAATTAAGGTTTTAATAAAAACAGTCCCAAATTTCGCCAAGCTTTTGCTTATAATTTGCAGAGTTCTTAATATAAAAAAAAGTTGTTTTCAGAAAATATGACAAAAACATTGTACACAATATTTTGCAATCAGAATTAAAAAAATAATAAAAATTGGATGAAAAATGAGTAGGTTTACTAAAAAATGTTTCACTGCGCATGCTCGAATGCAATCGAAATATAATGTGCATAATGTGTTAGCTAAATGTATAGAGCAACTTTTGTAAAAGTCTCAAAAACATAGTTTGAAAAGTCTGATAATAATCGTTTATAGAATAAGCTCAAAATCCGTTGTTCCCAAAATGAAGCAAAAACATGAGGGGTTGTATCCATATATCCATTGATTAGTGTCAATTTAGCATACACAATATTGCACGTACTACTGTATTTGGATACAACCCCTCATCGTTTTGTTTCATTTTGGGAACAACGGATTTTGAGCTTATTCTATAAACGATTATTATCAGACTTTTCAAACTATATTTTTAAGACTTTTACAGAAGTTGCTCTATACATTTAGCTAACACATTATGCACATTATATTTTGATTGTATTCGCGCATGCACAGTGAAAGAGTTTTTAGTAAACCTGCTCATTTTTCATCCAATTTTTATTATTTTTTAATTCTGACTGCAAAGTTTTTACGTACAATGTTTTTTGTCATATTTTCTGAAAAAAACTTTTTTTTTATATTAAGAACTCTGCAAATTATAAGCAAAAAACTTGGCGAAATTTGGGACTGTTTTTATAAAAACCTTAATTTCTCAACGAGTATACATGCTATCCTCATAAAAATGAACACAGTATATTACAATAAGCCACTTATTAATAATCTCGAGTTTAAACGCTTTTGCCCGATTAGTTTTTACAGGGTTATCCAAAAGACATTCGTTCTTTTTCAATTTTTTTACGGTCCCCTATGGGGTTTCGGGAAAAAATATTTGCGGAATTATATGACCTGAACGATACTGTTTACACACCTACAGTTTTAGGTTAATTCCTCATGTATTTTTCTAGATATTTAACAAAACGTCAAAAATTGCAAGTGACCGGTCACCTTTGGCCATATAGTGTATCACTGTCATAAACAATTACGCTTTTCACATGCGCAGCAATTTTCAATCAAAATTATTTTTCCGAACAAAACTTACATAAAAGTTGCCACGATCGCAAAGAATCCTTGGTACTTTTATGTTAGCCGAGTAAAAGTCTCACAAATGCCCTTTTTTAACTCGCCAATTAGCATTTTTCATTTCTCGCGCGGTAAATTAAAACAATGGTTTGATGCTTAAATTAAATGTCATGGTTTATGGTATCAGTTATTATTAGGTAGCTTTCTTTACAAAAAGCTACCTATTGCAGCCGTTCGGAGGTAAGCGATTTCAAAAAATTTTAGTATATTTTCATCGATCATGACCCCCAGACCCCGAAACCACCCTCCGTTCAAAAGTTGACACACACACACACACACACACACACACACATACACACACACATATATATATATATATCCATATATATATATATATATATATATATTATATATATATCTGATTTTTGTCATACTGTAACTCTCGTATTGATGAACCGATTTGGATAAAATTTCGTATGTATATAGTACATACCAATGTCTCGACCGAGTTCGTTGGCCAGCTTCAACCGACAACCGATGGTTTCAAAATGGCGGCCATTTTAAATTTTTAAAAAAATTTAAAATTTTAAATGAGGCACAAAAAAAATTAGAAATTGAAAAATATTTTTTTCGTATGTGTTTGAGCTTCGTGCAAAGATTCTGGAGGATTTTTTGTTTCGTCTTTATCTTACAAAATGGCTGAGTTATTGCACTTTGAATTTCTAGCATGGCTGACATTTTGAAACGATCTGATTTTTGTCACGCGATAATACGCGTATTTATGAACCGATTTGGATGTGACAAGGCATTTGCATAGTACATAGCAATGTCTCGACCGAGTTCGTGGGCCAACTTCATTCGCCATCTTGATTCAAAATGGCGGCCAATTAAAAATTTTTAAAAGATTTAAAATTCAAAATGAGGTACAAAAATTTAGAAATTGGAAAAGACTTTTTCCTTATGTGTTTGAACTTGATAAAAAGATCCCGGAGCATTTTTTGTTTCGTCTGTATCTTAAAGAATGGCTGAGTTATAGCACTTTGAATTTCTAGCATCGCTGACATTTTGAAAAGATCTGATTTTTGTCACGCGATAATACGCGTATTTATGAACCGATATCGATGTGTCAAGGCATGTGCATAGTACATAGCAATGTCTCGACCGTGTTCGTGGGCCAGCTTCACGAGCCATCTTGTTTCAAAATGGCGGCCATTTAAAAATTTAAAAAAAAATTTAAATTCTAAAAGGAGGTATAAAAAAAATTGAAATTGAAAAAGATTTTTTCCTTATGTGTTTGAGCTTGATACAAAGATATCCGGAAGATTTTGTGTTTCGTTTATATTTTAAAAAACGGTTGAGTTATAGCTATTTGAAATTCTTGTGTGGCTGACATTTTGAAACAATCTGAATTTTGTCACGCGATTACACGCGTATTTATGAACGGATTTGGATATAACTTGTTGTGTATATAGTACATACCAATGTCTCGACCGAGTACGTTGGCCAACTTCATCCGCCTTCTTGTTTCAAAATGGTGGCCATTTAATTTTTTATTAATTTAATTTAAAATGAGGTACAAAAAATTAGAAATTGAAAAAGATTTTTTTCTTATGTGTTTGACCTTGATACAAAGTTATCGGAGCATTTTTCGTTTCGTCTATATCTTAAAAAATGACTGAGTTATAGCACTTTGAATTTCTAGCACGGCTGACATTTTAAAACAATCTAATTTTTGTCACGTGATAACACGCGTATTTATGAACCGATTAGGTTGTGACAAAGCATGTGCTTAGTACATAGCAATCTGTCGGCCGAGTTCGTTTGCCAACTTCATCCGCCATCTTGTTTGAAAATGGCGGCCATTTAAAAATTTAAAAAAAATTTGTATTTAAAATGAGATACAAAAATAAAAATTACAAATTTAATTTTTTTCTTATGTGTTTGAGCTTGATACAAAGATCCCGGAGCATTTTTTGTTTTGTCTTTATCTTTAAAAATGGTTGAGATATAACAGTTTGAATTTCTAATATGGGTAACATTTTGAAAAATCTGATTTTTTGCCTGCAACAGCACTCGTATTTATCAACCGATTTATATGTGAGTGAGCATGTGCACAGGAATTACTAAAGTCTCGACCTAGTTCATTGGTTAGCTTTGTTGCACCCATTATGTTGCTTTAAAATGGCGGGCACTTCAAGGTATCGCCGAATTTGGCGACTAAATATAAATCACTTTAAATAAAACCAGCTTTGATAACGCGACTAATTTCGCGAAATTCTCATTCATATTCAGTATTAACAAAAATTAGTATTGAATCTCCTATAATCGGGTTCCACCAATTTGAGCTCCGTGTGTTTGAATAACATAAGCTGGCTTTTAAAAATTAAGGAATATGAAAGCTACCTCTTCCTCCTGGCACTGGCCAAAGGACTTCTTTTATTTTTCTTTTCTTTTAAAGAAATAAATAATAGTCAAGAATTTTAGATGTTTTAGTTTTAAATTTAAGTTGTGTATTTTAAATAAAATGAGTGAAAGGATTATATTTTAAATGAAATTAATAAAATACGAAAAAATGCGACAGGAACAATGTTTGGCGATTTGTCCCCTGCACCCGGCTTACATAAATATACCGAGTTCTTGGTTTCTCTATCAGAAGTTTCCGATTTGCTGAAGGATTGAACGAGTAAATTAAATTATGAATAAAAGTAACATGATACAATGCTTAGCTTTGCATTTAAAGGAGACCAAACTGGCCGCCAAGGGTGGCTAGTTTTTATAGAAAAATGCATTCGAATACTACAGTGAAATTCTGTATACAATCAGTATAACGTAAAATATGTATGCGAATGTGTTAATATAAGAAATAGGAATGAATCTTTCTTTCAAATTCATTCACGTGTGACACAAGTGTTCAAAGGGAAACTGATACAATGTAACATATTTTTCACCTCATGGCACACACGTGGCCTCGGGATTTGGCAGTTTTAAAACAGTTCCTTTTACCTTTTTTCTATCTCCAATAGATGAAAGTATTGTAATCGAAAATTTTTTTTACTTCTGTTTTTCTACGCATTTACACGTTTTAGGGATCAAAGATCCCCCCAAAACATCTTTAGACAAAATGTCTGTCTGCCCTAGTGTGTGTGTCAATGTGTCCGTGTGTCGCCATTGTACCACGAAAAGTGTATGAAGTTATGCATAGAACTATATCAAATTTTTTGTGTATGTTTTCGGCTAGGGCAAGCAGGTTCTCTCTGAATTTGAAAATATTCCGCCGAAAGGGGCGCAGTAATAGAGATTTTTGTGCTATTTTCTTTATTGTACAGTCGAAAAGTGTATGATGTCATGCATATGATTGAAACAAAGTTTTGGTCCATGTTTTTCCCCACGCAAACAGGTCCAAACAGAATTTGGAAAAATTCCGCCGGCAGGGGGCACTGTAATATTGATTTTTGTATTAATCGTAATGTCGTAATCTATTAATCGTAATATAATTGTAGAATGTAATTTTGCTCAATTTTTCGTAGTTTATTGTACATCGGTGCCTCATTCAGTGATGGGAACATCGCCGTCGCTTCCTCCTAAACCGAATATTCGTACACAGCTGATGTACAGCAGAATATCGGAAAACTATTGATTTTAATAAATTTCATGACCAAGATTAACTCGATTTTTTCCGACTAATTAACTGAAGCAGAAATTTAGGATGAAAATCAAAATTGGTATAGCATTGAACTAATAATATTGAAGTATTAACATTTGTAATTACTGTTTGAAATATTAAGATGTATGAGATAGAAAAAAATTTTGGGGATTGGCATATCCAACTAGTTTGGATTGTATCACAATCAAATGCATAAAGTAAAATATTTTCAATGCTGTATATTATTATTTTTAAGCGTCGTTCGAATCTAACACTTCGCGTCATCGCGTTTTTCAACGTATTGTAATGATACTAAGTAAAATACCATGCATTTTGCGAATTTGATTTTACGTAGATTTCGTGAGAAATACTACATATTACATTCCTCCTGTGTTGGAATTTCTGAAAATTTTTTGCAGAACTATGCAGATCATGACCCCTAGAACACAAAACCACCCCAGTTCAAAACTTTACCTGTTTATCTATCTGTCTTTCTATCTATCTATCTATTTTTTTTATGGACACGATAGCTTCCATAATTTTGGCACAAATCTCATCCAAACTGATGCATCAAATCAAGGGGTAGAAAATTTCGGTCATGTTCGTTAATGGGAAAATTCGGACCAAGGTGATGAGAATAGAGAAGGTTTTTGTAAAAACAGATAAATTCTCATAATTTCTAAATTATGATAAATATCGAATCAGTTTAAAATTATTATTACATATAAGAAAAATGGAAAAAAATTATGTATGATAGATTTTTGATATAATTAAAAATAGCCTCAAGAGGTGAAAAAAATGGGGTTTAAGGAGAAAAAAAAATCGTCAATTTACCACATATCAAATCCGCCTAAATTTATTATAAATCTTCTTACTATTATATACAACTTTTATACTGACAAGTTTTGATAGGAACAACTCTTACAGCAAGGGGAAAAAAAGGGGGGGGGTGCAGAAAAAAAAATCACACCTCCGTTAATCCGCTGCTAAGGAGATAAAAAAGTATCATTGGCGTGATGAAACTTTTTGGAAACACTCAGAGATGCTGCATTTAAGGTTGCATTATTAAATACACGCGTGTAAGGAACGCCAGAATTTAAAATATAGCGTGTGGTTCATTTAAGGTGTCTCAGGACTCTTAAAGCTTAAAAATTTTTGAAAGTTTAATTTTTGTAGATGTGAAACTTCTATCTTTTCTGAACATTTTGATGTAATTGTTTCCTTGAAATTCCCTTTAGAACAGTAGTTATGACTTTTAGAATTATATGCGCTGAATAGCTGAAGCGGCGTTTACGATATTTTGAAGCCATTTTTTTCTACCTCTCTTTTTACATGCGTTCGTAATTATATAAATACGTAGCAACTATAGTCCTCGTTCGGTCCGCCTGTCCGTCAATTCGCATATAACAGAGCAAAAATTACGCAACCGAATGGTCTGAAATTTTAAATATATAGTTTTTGCAAAATTTTGTCGAGTCGTTTCAAACTTTATGAAAATCGGATGTATAGTTTAATGACAGGGACAGTCAAAAATTTTCCGTTACATTACGGCCAATGGGAAAAAATTATTGCAAGTGCATTTTAATGATGTTTTACAGCCTTCCGAATGGTCTGAAATTTTAAATATATAATTGATGCAAAATTTTGTCGAGTCATTTCAAATTTTATGAAAATCAGAGGCATAGTTTAATGACAGGGACAGTCAAAAGTGTTCCGTTACATGACGGCCAATAGGAAAAAAATTATTGCAAGTGTATTTTAATGATGTAACAGCCTCTCAAACAGAATGAAATGGATAGGCACTTATGAAGTGCACTAAAATGTACATTCAGTACAATATATGGTGCAAAAAATATTTATAAAACTAGTTATAGTACGAACGCACCTTATTTGCCATGTTTGACAATCAATTTCCAAGTTGTTAAATATCTGCAAGTTTAAATTATTATCAGAATATCTACATCGCTCACTATTTTTACATGACTATAGATATAATATATATAAAAAAAAATCCATGCCGGCTCGGCCTACAGGCGCAGATAGATTTCGAAGTTATGTATTAATTTCACTAACAAAAACTAAATCAAGATTAGAGATAAACCCAGTTTAATAATTGCATCTGGCTGCTTTTGACGAGTTTTTTATTTCATTTTTCTGTAAGAGTTGGTTTTATCAGAAGCATTTTAATACGATTGTTTTCTCTCCAACCCCTGTTTTTTCATCCCTTGAGAATATTTTAGTAATATCATCCATTAGTAGAGTTCATCTTATAAAAAACTTGTTACGACAAAAGTTATAGATAATAATAAGAAGATTTATATCATAAATTTAAACCGTGTGGTGATGGTTTCATTAAGGGGTCTCAGGGCTCTTAAAATTGGAAAAAATGATATAAAAAAGACCATTTTCAATATTTAATATCTTAAAATCTATATGATTTTAAAACACAATTTTTATTGGGGTGTAAGATATAAGTATGTTCCTTGATGTCAAGTTTTTAAAAAATAGCAGGATGCAGAATTAGCATTTACAGGGAGCTCCAAACTGTCAGACATTTGACGAGCAGAAGCTTGGTATAACAGTTTACGCGCAGGATTACAAAATAAATTTTGCAACTAGAATGAAATTTTTTGTGGCTAATTATACTTCAGATTGTATTAATTACCCTGAACCTAAAAAAATTTGCATTTAAAGCATTTTATATTTTTATTTCAAAGTTGCATTTAGCTGGAATGAATCTTTGAAATTTTTAACAGTATAATCACCTAATTTTTTTTTTTTATTTTGAACAATAAAAATGTAATTTTAAGTTCAGTTTATGAATCATTCTCTGAAAAGTGGCAATTTTATGTCCCAGGGGTGTTGAAGACATATTTTTAAAATTACATAAAGAGAAATTGATTTAAACTATCAATGTTAATCAGTTATACATATAAACTGTAATTATTTGCTTATTGAAATTGAAATATGATAAATTAAATGTATTTTTTAATGCAAATATCATTCTCTCACTATGTCCCCATTCACACATGTAGGAAAGAAAATGCTTTCTCTGCCATTGCAGCACGTATGTTTATAATTATTTTTTTCTCGATCCATTAAACATACTTAAATAAATATTTAACCATTTAATTATATTTATATTTTATATAATGAAAGAATTAGGGCAATTTTTAATGATGTCCCTAGTATTTCTTATCATTCCCTCACATAACTATAAATTTGCCCCTATTTACTTAATAGAAAGCAGCACATGCTTTATATATGTCTAGGACAGTTTGTACATGAGTAAAGTGAAGCAGCTATCTTGTTGTTTGCTCAAAAACATTCCTGAATAGCTAGCACATGGCTTTCAAGTACTAGATCAAAGTAAGTATTTTCATTATCCATCATTCCCTCATCTATTATAAATTTAATAAAAACTAATGAAATGCCTTTTTATCTTGTTATATTATTAGAAATGAGTTTAAAAAGATATTTAGTAACTGAAAATATACATTAGACTAATCATTTTTGTATAAAATGGTTTACAAGAGTATTTCATCATTCCCCCACAATCATTCTCTCATAATTTTAATATATGAGGGAATGATCTAAATCCATTTATATATGTACTACACAGTAAAATAAGAAAATATAATACAATAAAATACACATTAAAAAACTCATAAGACTTTTAATTAGCATAAGTAAAGATAATACATTTTTAATTTTTATTATTTAATTTTTATTAAGTTAAACATAAATAAAAAAAAAATTGTACTAATTCAACTAAACATTAACTCTGCAAAATGTTAATGCTTTATCTTTATTTTTTCAACTGACATAGAGTAAAAAAAAAAAAAAAAAAAAAAAAAAAAAAAAAAAAAAAAAAATATTTATTGACAGTATGACTTCTAATTATAATTTCTTTTCTTTTTTAGCCCTTTCAAGGGTGATGGTATGTTTATGAAACCACTTAATTGCCACAATGGCACCAGACTTTACTAAACTTTTTTCTATTTAACATGTACGTGGAATATAGTATTTTTCCTATTTACAAATAAATTTATTCTGAAATTCCGGTGCCAATCATTTATTTGAACATTTTAGTAATGAAAGTAAGTGTTTTGAAATTAAAATCTCAGAAGATCTATCAGGTGCAGTTTGGTTCATATTATTTTTTGATAAATATAGCAATAAGGGTCCTTATAGGCTAAATTTTCAGATTTTTGAGGTAATTTTATTTGGCCGCAATTTTAGAAAAAAAAACAAAAAAACAAAAAACAAAAAACAAACAAAAAAAAACCAGCCACTTTTTAGAGAATGACTCTTATACAGACTAACATGAAACATATGTTTTTAAAATTTCATGAAAAAACATTCAGAAGTTTTTGAGATATCGTGCGCAGTATGCCCATAAACGTTAATGTTAATTCTGTTAATTTATCATTTGGTTGTTTGTAAAACGTTGTTGAACACGAAAATGCGCTTACTTGATAACAGATAACATCCGAAAAACCTACATTCCAGATTGAGAAAAGTAAATAATATGTAAACTATAAAAAAATGTATAAAATATATACGATATACGTATATACGAATATACGTATATACGAATATATACGATATACGTATCATTCTCCTTATTAGCGGAAATTGGTGAAGGGGATTTTCAACTTTGGCAAGTATTTCCTGACTGAACTAAATTTTTCCAAGCATGAAGTTTATAGTTACAAATCTATATATCCTATACAGGGCTTCTCAAAGAATTTGAATAATGTTCCGACTGTAGATAGGCATGGCTGAAATTGGGTTTTTAGGTGGGTTCGTAATTATATAAATACGTAGCACATACAGTCGTCGTTCGGTCTGTCTGTCTGTCCGCATATAACAGAGCAAAAACTACCCAACCGAATGGTCAGAAATTTTAAATATATAATTGTTGCAAAATTTTTTCGAGTCATGTCAAATTTTATGAAAATCGGATGTATAGTTTAATTACAGGAACATTCAAAAATTTTCCGTTACATTACGGCCAATGGGAAAAATTATTGCAAGTGCATTTTAATAATGTTAAAGCCTTCCAAATGGTCTGAAATTTTAAATATATAATTGTTGCAAAATTTTGTCGAGTCATTTCAAATTTTATGAAAATCGGATGCATAGTTTAATGACAGGGACAGTCAAAAGTTTTCCGTTACATGACGGCCAATGGGAAAAAATTATTCGAAGTGCATTTTAATGATATTACAGCCTTTCGAACAGAATGAAATTGATAGGCCCTTATGAAGTGCACCAAAAATATACATTCAGTACAATATGCGGTGCAAAAAATATTTATAAAACTAGTTATAGTACGAACGCACCTCATTTACCACGTTTGACGAGCAATTTCAAACTTGTTAAATCTGTTATGCGTTTCCATATGGTTGAATTAGACATAATATTTTAACTTAATAAACGGTGAAATTTTGATTATTCTGAATGTGTTGAAAAGTGTTTCATAATCTATGCTTGAATTATGATTTTTCTCCTTGTTTAACAGTGCGTTGGTGTTTTGTTAAAAAAAGCATTACTTTTAGCAAGTGTTTAATAATTAATTCTAAGTAATGCATCTTGTATTTCCCGAATTTTAAAATATATTTTATAGATTTGAATTTTAAAACAGTCACGGAACGATAGATTTGAAGATTGTACGATAAAATTCTGTATACAATCATTTGAAAATAAAATATGAATGTGATTGGATTAGAATAAAAAATTGGAATAATAAATAGAAAATTCATTCTCCTGTGACACAAGTGTCGAAAGGGAAATATATAGATATAATGTAACACAGTTTTAATTGGCCTCAGCCTTTGTTACTTTCAAAAGAGTTTCCTTTTTTTTTTTTTTTTTTCCCTTTTTTTTTTACAAACAATGCATAAACTTATCTTAGTAAAAATTTTTGAATGCTGTATATTATTATTATTACTTTTTTGGCGTAATTACAATTTAACATTTCGTGATGTTGCTTGTTTCAACACATGATAATTCCGGTTTAATACTAAGTAACACTCGAAATTGCTAATTGGAATATTTTCTATATTTAGTCATTAGATTTCGATATTATGATTTGACTCGCGAATAATTAGTTACAGAAAAATAAAATACGAATATGAATATTAGAACTAAAAAAACAAAATTATTTTAAATTAAAGATTTTTTTTGCGTTTTTTTACATTAATTCTTTTGTGAGATGTATAAATTTAAAAAGGTTGAAAGGGAGTTTGAAACGCACTTTGGATCACCTTTAAAAATTTAAAGGTATATTTTGGATTAATTATTTTGTGAGATGTATAAATTTAAAAAGGTTGAACGAAAGTCAGTAATACACTTTGGAACACCCTCAAAACTTAAAGGTATATATTAGATTAATTCTTTTATGAGATGCATACATTTTAAAATCTTGAAAGAAAGCCTGTAATACACTTTGGAACCCCTCAAAATTTAAAGGTTTATATTAGATTAATTCTTTTGTGAGATCAATAAATTAAAAAAGGTTGAACGAAAGTCAGTAATACACTTTGGAACACCCTCAAAACTTACAGGTATATTTTAGATAAATTCTTTTGCGAGATGTATAAATTTTTAAATGTTGAAAGAAAGACTCTAATATACTTTGGAACACCCTCAAAATTTAAAGTTTTATTTTAGATTAATTCTTTTATGCGATGTATAAATTTAAAAAGGTTCAAAGGAAGCCTATAATACATTTTGGAACACCCTCAAAACTTAAAGGTATATATTAGATTAATTCTTTTATGAGATGTATAAATTTTAAAATGTTGAAAGAAAGCCTGTAATACACTTTGGAACCCCACAAAGTTTAAAGGTTTATATTAGATTAATTCTTTTGTGAGATCAATAAATTTAAAAAGGTTGAACGAAAGTCAGTAATACACTTTGGAACACCCTCAAAATTCAAAGGTATATTTTAGATAAATTCTTTTGTGAGATGTATGAATTTTTAAATGTTGAAAGAAAGACTCTAATACACTTTGGAACACCCTCAAAATTTAAAGGTTTGTTTTAGATTAATTCTTTTATGCGATGTATAAATTTAAAAAGGTTGAAAGGAAGCCTGTAATACACTTTGGTACACCCTCAAAACGTAAAGGTATATGTTAGATTAATTCTTTTATGAGATGTATAAATTTTAAAATGTTGAAAGAAAGCCTGTAATACACTTTGGAACCCCTCAAAGTTTAAAGGTTTATATTAGATTAATTCTTTTGTGAGACCAATAAATTTAAAAAGGTTGAACGAAAGTCAGTAATACACTTTGGAACACCCTCAATACTTAGAGCTATATATTAGATTAATTCTTTTGTGACACGTATACATTTTTAAATGTTGAACGAAAACCTGTAATGCACTTCGGAATACCCTCAAAATATAACAGGGATTATAATACAAAGTGACGCATTAAACCGTAAAAGAAAAAAAAATGTCTAGATATATTAAAATTTTATACTAAATAAAATATATCATTTTCCGAGTTATCCAGGATTTTCAAAAAGCGTTCCATTATCTCTGCATTAATCTTATTTTCTGATCATGAAACTTTGATTTTTCAATTTATCAAATCTCAGGTAAGCATTTTAAATTTCAACAAGTACATTCAGCAGACAAATATGCTACACCAACAGCATTATCATTATCATCAATATTAAAAATAACATTATTTTATTACTCATGCATGCTTAAATTCGGTTAAGCAACTAAAAAGGTTTATTTGAGAATTTGATAACCTTTGAAAAATCAATATTTTGTGTTGAAAAAATTGATTAATGCAATGAAAAACTATTCGAAAACGTTTCTTTTCTTTATTTTCTAACAGTTAGCAAAAGAAACTAATGCTTTTTTATTAATTTCTGAAGTTTCTGAAAAATAATGGATAACTAAGAAGACGTTATGCAACATTTGCGTAAAGTTTTGCTAGAATGTTTCTCTATCATTTAACAGTGCACATATTTCACAAGTTTAAATATTTTCTAATTTTAGTCATTTCGGTGGTATAATTATAGAAGTTTTGAGGTTATGATTAAATTATGTGCGTAATAGTTTAAAATACTAATATGTATGGCGATATATTGATGATATAAAGAAAAATAAAATAAAAAGTTCTTGACGGATTTTATTTATATGCCAGAGTGATAAAGATTTATAAATATATATTTCGCCAGTATTGTGAATGCGTTTTTGAACGAGTGATAATAGCGATGATAATACCAAGTAACACATCACACTATAAACAAGAAAGAAAAATCATGCGTCAAGCATAGATTACTTTCCAATATCTTTAAAATAATGTATCAAAACTTCAACTTTTAATATTATAAAAGATGACTTCTAAATAAACGTATTAGAAAATGCATAACAGAATTGAAAACACAGCTTAAACAATTCCCGTCTACAGCTGGAAAATTACCAGAATTCTTTTGTGCAGATCTGTATATGATCTATAGATTTGTATATATACTGCGTAGTATGCAAAAAATTAGTTTAGTTACGAAACACATACCAACTTGAAAATCTCTTTTCAGTAATTTCCGACAATAAGCAGAAATGTTCTGGAATTCGTTGGCCAGCACAAACTCGATCACAGTGAATGTGCTGTATATTACTTTTGTTTCCTGACTATTTAAACATGAAAAATACAGTTGTTGCGTAAAATTAACAGCACAATGTACTGGCAATTTTTTTTTCAATTTGGACGCCAGCACAAACTGCTGGCGTCCAAATTGCCAGTACATTGTGTTGTTAATTTTACGCAACTACTGTATTTTTCATGTTTAAATAATCAGGAAACCAAAGAAAGATACAGCACATTCACTGTGATCGAGTTTGTGCGCGAGATGAACAGTACTTTGTACTGTAAAAATGTCGTTTCTTTTACAGTGTACTGTAAACGAATTATTTTCTGTGTTCCTGTAAACGTATGATAAAGGCTAAGAAAACCATATTCTACACTGTAAAAAAACGGACTAAAAAACGGAGATTCTTCTGGCAATCTAGACGCCAGTACTATTTCCGTATTTTTACGGAAATTTTTTCCCATAAATTACAGAAAATTTTCCGTTTTTCTGATTAAAAACACTATTTCACTTAAAACAATATGAATAAATATTTCAACATTTGTCTCTGGCTTATTTTTCATAACGAAATTAGAACTTCATCAATCTATTGTATTATATAGTTACAGTCCGTTTGTACTTCACAGCTACTTCTCCTAGAATATGGAACGTTGGGCGATCAAATTTATGCCAGTTATCCGCGTGGATCCGAGGATATCAAAAGTTATCTTGGAATTTTAAAATGTGAATTACTTTTTGAGATATTAATTTTTTTGTAATTTTTAATGACATTTCTGTAATGATGGCAATTAAATTACTCCATTTTTGTATATAAAATGGAGAAAAGAGGAAACGATAGGGGTCAATCCATTTCAAGTGGTCCAGCACTGGTTGCTCGACCATTTTTAAAAAATCTGAAATTTTTTGTGCAACAACCCTAACATGATGGAAGCTCAAAATGACTATTATTTTAATTTTATTAATATTTGTTTGTGCATGGCGGTCATCTTTGTTTCATCGTCTGCAGCAATTTTTTCACAAGAAGGGTTTACGGAATTGTAAATAATTCACCGTTTATTTATCCAATTCAAGTGCGGATTAAAGCAATTTGTACAGAATACATTGGGCTAAAAATTTGGTAATGGAGTAGTTTCCGAAACTAACTGTTTATTGGCAAAATTTAAGCATAAAGTTTCAGTTCTTTTCCAAAATTTGTCCGTTTACAAGAGAAAATTTTTCTAGCAAGCAATGCTGTCAACATGACATAATTTTTTACAAATAGGCCGAAAGTACTTGTACTCACACGCCGAGTTCCAGATTTGGGACTTGCTTTCTCTTAGCTAAAAAAAAATCCCAAATTTAAAAAAAATGACAAAAATCGCACTTTTCAGGCTTTGATATCTCTGGTGGGGCACGAGATAAAAATCTGAATTTTTTTTTTATATAACAGTATTGTATGGTAGTGCTATGCACAAGAAATTTCAGAATGGAGATTTTACTAAAAGCTGAGATATGGCAAGGGCAACATGTCAAAACAATACTGACAAACTATTGTTTTATTCTAGTCACAGCTAAGTATTTATCTCAGAGTATCATTAAAATTTATTTTTTAGATTATCTTTAAATAATAGCAACAGAAAATAAAGCCTTTGTCAATTAATTTAAAAAATAATTATGACTAAGGCCTACATTTTGTATGGTTTCAGTAATTTTTGTTGTAATTTTAGTAACTAAAAGAAACCTCAGCACTTTTACATAAATATATACATATTATGTACAAGACCTGAGGCAAAAACAGAATAGGGAAAGAGAAAAGCTGTTAATGTTGGCATACTTGTTTAGATATGATCAAACGTGTCAAAACACATTTCTGCTTGTTGGTTTAAAAACCACACTTTTAATGCTGCTTGCCAGTCCCTGAAATTTGTTCCTACCATAAGTATGTTCCTGTAAATGAAACATTATGCGATGTTACCATGCATCAGCCTCAAGTAATTTTCAGAAAGTAAAGATACCCAAAGCCTTTTCAAAATTTATACTGCAGAAAAATCACATTTTTGCATAAGAAGTAAGCTGGAATTATTAATGAATTGAAACTTGCACATAGTGATTTCAAAGTATATTTCTATGAACCAGCAGGGCCAAGATCTTCAATCAAGTTATAAAGAGATGACAGCACTTGGTTCCTACAAATAAAATTTTGAGAAAGATCAAAATTGTGGTTTTTGAACCAACAAGCAAGAATGTGTTTTGACACGTTTGATCATGTCTCAACAAGTATGACAACATTAATAGCTTTTCTTTTCCCCTATGTTGTTTTTGTCTCAGGTCTTGTATAAAAATATTTTTTTTCTTTATGTAAAAGTGCTGAGGTTTTTTTTAGTTACTAAAATTACTTACAACAAAAATTACTGAAACCATACAAAATGTATGGCCTTAGGCATAATTATTTTTTTAATTAATTGCTAAGCTTTGCAAAGGGCTTTGTTTCCTGTTACTATTATTTAAAGATAATCAAAAACATTAATTTAAATGACACTCTGAGATAAATACTTAGCTGTGACTACAACAAAACAATAGTTTGGCAGTATTGTTTTGACATGTTGCCCTTGGCTTGTAGTCAAATCTCCATCCTGAAATTTCTTGCGCATAACACTACCATACAATACTCTTATATAAAAAAAAAATTCAGATTTTTATCTCGTGCCTCACCAGAGATATCAAAGCATGAAAAGTGCAATTTTTGACTTTTGAAAAATTTGGGATTTTTTTTTAGCGAAGAGAAAGCAAGTCCCAGATCTGGAACTCGGCGTGTGAGTACAAGTACTTTCGGCCTATTTGTAAAAAAAATTATGTCATGCTTACAGTATTCCTTGCTAGAAAAATTTCCTCTTGTAAACGGACAAATTTTGGAAAAAACTGAAACATTATGCTTAAAATTTACCAATAAGCAGTTAGTTTCGGAAACTGCTCCATTACCAAATTTTTAGCCCAATGTATTCTGTACAAATTGCTTTAATCCGCAGTTGAATTGGATAAATAAACGATGAATTATTTACAATTCCGTAAACCCTTCTTGTGAGAAAATTGCTGCAGAGGATGAAACTAAGATGACCGCCATGCACAAACAAAAATTAATAAAATTAAATAATAGTCATTTTGAACTTCCATTATGTTAGGGTTGTTGTAAAAAAAATTTCAGATTTTTTAAAAATGGTCAAGCAACGAATTGAGGATTTTCTGGACCACTTGAAATGGATTGACCCATAGGGATTTCTTTGTTTGACACCTTTTTAAAATATAAATTAACTTTTATTTGAATAGATAGTGAAAATAATATCGTGATTGAATTGCATTTTTCGAAAAAAATTCAAGAAATACAAGCTTATTTTCACGTATTCAAGCTTCAGGAATCAGTTTATTTTAGAAATTAACAAATCGTCTGTCGACTGAAATACTGAAATATTGACGTAAAAAGAACAAAAAATCCATCATATAGCTTATTGAATTTAAAGTAGAAAAAGAGATTTTCAACTATTTCCTTAGATGGCGATAAAATTTTTTTTCCAAGTGAACCAGTACTTTCAGTACCCACATGACCAGTACCACATTTCAGTACCAGTACCCACATGACCAGTACTTTCAGCGCACGCTACCACTGATCGTAGTTTTCAAGCTCTCATTACATTATTTCAAGTTTGTTTCTTTTGTGATTTACGTTCCCAATCATTAAACTGGTATAGAAATTATTCTATTGTATAGAAACCCTATATATTTCATACGCTTTTTTTTATTATTGATTATGCACTGTGTAAATTATGAAAACCGAAATCCTTTGCAACCTAGTAAAACCAGATTTAAGGAGAAAAAAAAGTGCGTTGAAATAAAGAATTTATTTATTTATTCATTTACGTATTTATTTTGTTGGTGGCAGTGGTGCTATATTTTTTACAGTTTCAAAAAAAATTAGCTTCACAGCTTAAATTGTGTTAAAATATTCATTTCAGATTTGTGTTAAAATACTCAATGTCTTCGACATTCGCAGCGCCACCTAGCGTAAGGGTTCCCAGCAATAATACTGCAAAAGTTCGTGGACTTCCATCCAGTGGTAGGCCAGCGCATGAGATAAAATGGATGCCCACCAGAATTTTACCTGATGATTTCCAAAAGCAAAGTTGACTGAAGCTGTCCAGCAGTGGTCATGCAGTGGTAGACCATCAGCCAGCACTTTTCCATCATTGTCAGCACCTATCTTGATGATGGCCAGCAATTTCCTCTTTGCTGGGTCTGGTGAATGGATTTTGATGGAATTTGCACTGTTAATAGATAATTTTTCAGGAAAGATTTTAGTATATAAAACATCGTTATATATTGCTTAGTTATAGAAATATGGGAAAACTCTATAATCAGGTGAACCCGATGATGAAAGATTAGTCTTTTAAAAAGATTCAGGCTAACTAGATTATGAAAGAGTTGCCTTTTAAAAAGATTCTACTAAAAAGATTAAAATGGAATTTACACTGATAATTAGATAAATTTTCTGGGAAGGTTTTACTATACAACATATCGTTCTACAGTGCATTAAGAAATTATAAGACCACTTTGATTTTGAAAATTATAAAGTAAATAAAGGTTCGAATTATAGTTTATAGTGAGATATCTAAATACAACATATTTATTAAAATTATTGTTTGCAATAATTTTGAATAACGCAATAAATAAGTATGTTAACAAAAGCATAAGCAATGATTGAAAAATACACTTTTAACAAATTATATGGCCAGTTGTCTAAAAACAAAAATATGTAAATTAATAATATATTGGTGATACATTTTTCCTTATAACCTCAAACACTCTGTTTTACATAGAAGTGACCCGGTGATTAAGTACAGATTCAGAAATATCGTGCCATTCTTTTATAATGCTTCCTCTAGTTCATTGGCAGATAAAAACTGTTTATTATTAGAATAAACTTTGTGACTTAATACGCCCCAACGATTTTCCATACAGTTGAAGTCTGGACTTCGACTTGGCCATGACAAAACAAGAATTTTTTTTAAACCATTGCTGTATGGATTTAAACACATGGCAAGAAGCATTGTCTTGCTGAAACATCCAGTTAGCACCACCTAAAAAGGTCCAAACGGTGTCAAATGATCATATAACATAGCCTGATATTGCGCAGAGTTCATACGCCCTAAAATTCGAGTTAAATTGCATAATCCATCAGGACTAAAAGCTCCTCAAACCATTACTGTGCTTCCTTCCATTTGTCGACTGAAGCATTGTTTCGGTTCCTTCCTCAAATCACGCCATTGGTGTTTATAACCATCCGGACCGTCAAGATTAGATTTTTTTCATTTGAAAATATCACTTGTTTCCATTTCTCGTCCCATGACATGACATTTTTAACCGATTTCAGTCATTCTTCTTTAGGATGTTTCATTAACCTCGGTTTTTTTCAATAGATTCATACATTTTGCATTACTATATGATTTCAGACACTTCCAAACTGTTACGTGTGAAGTTCTTTTGCTGAAACGGTTCGAAATTTCCCGAGTTGAATGACCTTTTTCAGTTGATAATCGAAATATTTATCGATCATCCCGTGCTGTCAAAATCCTTTTTCTTCCAGGTCGTTTAATTTTATTTGAATCCTTTTTCCTAATTATTTCATTGTGAATGGTAGATTTAGAACGCTTCATTAACCGAGCTATTTCTCGTTCAGATTTACCTGCACCCTTATAAAACCATATATTTCTTACTTCGGTCGCAGACAACTCTTTACTCCACGGCATCTTCAAATATATCGTAAATAACACTATCTAAACCTGCACCTTTGCTTTTCGGGAATACTTTCACTATATACAAACTCGCACGTTTTATAATGATTCTGATGTGATGTATAATATGATAATTTCCTTAGGTGGTCTTATATTTTCTTAACAGTCACCTTATTTACATTTTTAAAGAATTAGAAGATTTTAATAAAATGTAATTTAAATTTTAATGTAGCAATTATAACAGAAAAGGTCCTACAACCAATTTTAAATACACACGCTAAGGGATGTAATCCACGCTAAAAATTTGCATATTGTGTCTTCTTCTTCAGAAGTGTACCCATTCGTTAGTGGTCTTATAATTTCTTAACGCACTGTAGGTTGATTAATTATAGAATTGTGGGAAAAGTTCTATAATAAAGTGAATCCGATTATCAAAGAGTAGCTTTTTAAAAAGATTCTGCTGAATGGATTTCGATGGAACTTGAATTATTAGTAAGAAAACTTTTCAGGAAAGATTTTAGTGCATAACATATTGTTCTACATTGCTGAGTTAAGAATTATGGTGGATATTTCTATAAGGTAAACCCGATTATGAAAAATTATTCTTTTTAAAGACTTCATCTAGGCGGCTTTTGATTAGATTTACATCAGTTTCAATGTATTGCATATTGTTCTATCGTTCTTTACCAAATCGTACTGTAACGGACCAACTGAAAGAGTTGGTCCATCACAGCCCAAATTGTGTCTGACACAATAGAAAAATATATATGAGCATTTGGTATGTATACCGGATGTTCCAAAAATGACTGATGGATTTCAAAATTCAATTACTTGCAAACGGTGACAGATATTTAAAAAATTGTTGCAGGAAATATATGTATGATGTCAGGAGTTTTTTTTACTATGATTCTTGATTTTAGTTCGAATTTCAAACAATAGATGGAGCCGAGAGCGTTAGGTGCTCAGTCCAGACCCGATTTTTGGTACTTCGGGATCCATTCAATACATTTCAATCTCCTTTTTTCTCATGGGAGCAGAGAGAGGCCTAAAAATCGAGCCTGTATTTAGCGGTTATTGCTTGCAGCGCCATCTATCGATGCTATTTGTAACTAAAACTGAGAATAGCAGCATAAAAACTCCTGACATCTTACATAACACTCCTGCAAGTATTATTTTAATATCTGTCACCGTTTGCAAGTTATTGAATTTTGAAATCCATCAGTCATTTTTGGGACACCCAGTATATATGCATGTATAAGATATACATAAATACTTGGTGAAATCGTAACCGCATCCTTAGCATAATCGTAAATGGGGCAGTGTGTGAGTCGGGGGTGCTATAACAAAGAAGTACTCAATTTTAAAGTCCCTTTTGACATTGTCGGCAAACAGAAGCCAACAGCAGCACAATGGTCCCAGGTGCTTTCCTGGTAAACTGCTGACCATGGTTCAAGCTTCTTCACTTCGGGTGGAAACTGCACTCAAAAAAAAAAAAAAAAAAAAAAAAAAAAAAAAAAATCCGTAAATTGAAGTTTTTTTTCCGTTGCTCTTTTTTTGTAAAAATACGAAAATTTCCACATGAATTTTCCAATCTTTCCTAAAAATACTGAAACTTCACGAATCTAACGTAAAAAGTAAGTGATATCGTCTAATTTAATTAGCATTTTCGTCAAATCACAGGGGAGAACCGGCAACTGTGATGCCAGCATTTTTTCGTTTTAGAAACAGAATTTTTGTGTATGCTCTTTTTTCCTCAAATCATGGAAACCTCGTGAATTTAAGCTCAAAATATCCTGAAATACCCCAAACAAAAGACGGAAATTTCGTCAAATAACAAGAAAAATTCTTTCATGTCATGGGGGCTTTCCGGTAACTGTGCTGACAGCACTTTTACGTATTTTTACTTTTTTGAGAGCGTGGTGCATTATTATATAGCTGTCCGTTGGCACATCATGATGTTATATAGATTCTAAAAAATTCTCAGAGGATTTACGAGGAAGAAAGAATGCTGACAATCGATGCACCCGTCTAAAAGTTACGCTTGAACATATATAAAACATATTTATTGTCGGTTTGAGTAACTTTCTTTTTGTAGAATCGATTTAAAAACTTGTTCAGCTGCATATTATTCGGAACTCATTGTCAAATGAAATATTGCGCAAAAATGTTGAAATGTACAGTTACAATGTAACTTTTTTTTGAATGACATCAGTATTTGACAGATTGAAAACATTTTTTTCTATTCTTCAACAACCGTGAAGGTGTTCTTTCATCATGTTCATGTCTCTCACAATATCTTTATTCGATAATAAAGCGCGGGAAATAATATATTCTCCTAATTAAACCACTTAAATAAATAACTGCCATAATTATGCATCGATACGGTCTAGGGATTCTTAATTTTTCCGAAAAAATAATTCACTTTTAACCACTTTTTAAAGAAAACCATTATTCGAAGAATGAAGCAAACTAATGAGGAAAATGGCGCTTGCGCAGCGGTGCAAAAAATATTCGAACTTGATCGATACCGCTAACAGCAGGAAGTGGGAATCTTCCTGATTGGTCATATGGCTTTCCGAGCGGAGCCAATTCTATTTCATTCAAATGCTTTATTGGCTGATAAAATAATCGTTTGCTCTCTCTTGATAAAAGACGAAATCAAAATCTAAAAGTTCCGTTGCCACCTATAAAAAAAGGAAAAGTGATTTGTTTTGTTTCGCTAACCTCTAAGGTCGAACGCGTGCAGCGCCACCGCAACACGTGAGAGAAGGTTTTGGAGAACTGGTTTTTTGAGAAGTCCTAGGTGACGTTCGTCAAAAAGAACAACAAATTAGAAACTGAAAACAATATCATCCGGATGCTGTAATAGAGCAAGGTGATCACAAACGTTCTCTTCCTGAGGCTCGCCGGTAGTGCAGTTTTGGATTTAAAAGTTGGTAGACAAGTGTGGGAGCTGTCTTACTGAGATAACAGCTGGAGATACCTTCGCAAAACAAAGTTAGTGTGTATTGAAATTTCTTTTTAATAATTTCTTTTAATATATATATATATATATTGACTAGGTTTCTCATTGAGTAATTATGTCACAGATATATAATGTTTAAAATTTCTGTAAAAAATCACAATTAAATTTTTAAAATATGACAATGTTTATCTTAAAATATTTTATTAAATTCTTTTAGCTTAGTTTAAAATTATGATTTTACATGGTCATTTTTAAACAATTTAATTTTTCAAAAGTTTTGCATTATACAGCTCAAAGTAAACTAAATTGAAGAAAGAAAAATCCAAATTTTTGTCTCTAAACATCGCAAACAATTACACAGTGACAAAATGTACACGTTATCAATTAATCACAAGTTCTAAAATATTTTTCAAATATTTTTCTGCTATATTACTATAATTTTAACCATTTCCATTAATCATTTGTAGCAATTCTCAATCAAAAAATAATATTTACACATTAATTTATATATATATATATATATATATATATATATATATATATATATTTAATTTTCACATTAACATTTTATTGACATTGAAAATGTTCAGCTTTGATATTATACAGTGATATAAAAACTGAAATAAATCTTTTAAAAATAAATTTATTATTTAAACTTTTTCATCGGTCTAAGTTGCGAAGAATTTATAAAATAAAACTAAAATTAATAATAATGTATTAAGAGTTTTTCGTATAATAACTTAACAAACAGTAATAAAATAACTTTTAAGTTTTTTTTTTTAATTTAAATAATGTTAATTTTATATTCAATTCTAATCTTTTGAAAACTTTCGAAATTTTATTCCACAAGTTTTCATAAAATAAAAATTATATATGTTAAAAGATGTTTTCTATATTTAACTAAAAGTTGGTTGAAAAAACAAATTAGAGCGTGTGTAGCACGCTCTTCGCTGCCGAAGGGGGCGAGTCCTCAAACTTTAGGTTCGTTTGGATAATTTTTTTTATTTAAAAACATAAAAATACGTAAAATCATTAAAAGTCGAGGTGTAGGTTGCCGAAGGCAGTGGGCCCTCCAATTTTAGCTTTGTTTGAAAGGATTTTCGTTTAAAAATATAAAATCATTCAATACTGATTTTAGTAACATTTAAGATTATAATCACGGGCCCGGGCAGTACCGAAGGTTAACTAGTATATAATATACCTTTAAAATCAAAATATAACTTTGAAATATGAACTCAGTTTCAGAAAATGACGGTATATACTAAAAAATAGAATAAAAAACCCCTCTAATTATGTTTAATATTATAACAGATGAATATTTTTTTTACAGTTTAAAAGAAAATTGCATGAATTTTTTGCAATTATTAAAATTAATCAGGGGATTTTATTTACGAATTTTAAAAACAAATAAATAAATACCTTGGAGTAGAAGATTATAAGAAATTTACTTCTATTAGTAAAATATATGTCAGTATATATGGTTTAAAAAAGTATTTCTAATAACTTTTTTTAGCTAAACTTTTTGTAACTAGTCAAATTTTTGTTTGAAAAAAAAATTACGGAAAGAAATAGAAAAAAATTAATAATATCTATTTAAGAATTCTGTAAAGTTTTCGTAAAACAATAATAATTATGGAATTTACGTTGTAATATCTAATATTAAACAAAATAGATGATGCTACTCAAAGTAGACTTTATTCATAAATTAGAAGATGATATAAAATAAACACATGAATAAAATAAATCTCACCGTTTCGGTTTACTCTTTAAAACCATCATCAGGAGTAAAATGTTCTAAAATACAAATCGGCTGGAAACGGTCAATATATTACATCTTTAAAAATTAAATTCAAACTGGGAAAAGCTCGTCGGAAACATCAAAAATCCTTTATAAACAACTAAATATTGAGATTTATTTTATTCGTGTGTTTATTTTATATCATCTTTTAATTTATGAATAAAGTGTAAGTTGGATAACAACATCTATTTTCTTCGGTATTTCGTAAGACATTTTTTTTCTTCTTTTCCTCATAAAAATATTCCAATCTGCGAATCTTCGAATCTGATCATATTTCGGACACAGACAAAAATGTCACTTATTGATAATGATCAGATAATTGCAGTAGCTATTATAATAAATATGTTTTAGTATTCAAAATTATTATTTTTTATTAAAAACATTATTAAAAGATATTTTAAAATACTTATTTAAACCGTTAGTGCGCAGCTTTGCATATATGCAAACAACACTGTTTTGAATTTAATAGATTTTTTTTATTCGCATATAACTAACTCACACAAGAAAATTAAAATAGCAATATTTGCTTTAATTAAAAAACAGACATTCCGTATTTAAATAAAGCTAAATTAACCATTGAAATTTTCTAGTGTAAAGTCAGATTCTCTGAACTACGTAATTTCTGGAACGTATTCTATCATGTGAATTAAAGGGTTAAAGGTTAAGTTTTATAAAATAAATAATTATATAAAATAAGGTATTTGGACAGATACTTATCAAAGTATTTACTAATTTCATTATTTTAGCGTAAAACAGCCACACGACCGTAGTTTTTACTTGCATTGCAGATGTGCAACAGAAGAAAAGATCAACATATTATATGAAAAATATATCTCTGATTTTTTTTGTATTATTTTTCCTGTGTTATAAACCCTTTAGAGTATCATATATAATTTCTTCGAAACAAAATAAAAAATCGCGCATTTAAGAGTTAAAAGATATTCTGTGAAACTGATAATTTTTAATTCATCATTTCTTCCAATAAATATTTTTTATCTCTAATAAATATATATTTAAAAAGTACCTGCATAGTAGAAAAATAGACTAAGGAGTTAACTTTAACTTTTAAAGATGAATTAAGCATTTCTATTTATTTATTTACTAGAAAAAAGGAGGACTGAAAACTTCTGCAATTTAATTTTAACCTGATGCTCACCGGAAATGGGAAATTAAAACTAAACATGTGTCTATATTATAAAGCAAGATCATTTCCATTGTCCATGTAAAACCCTGACGTAATATCGGCATGAAACGATGTAAGCAAACCATTTTTCTTCTCTTCGCAAATTTAATTGCTCGGTAACATTATATTATTTAATGCATCGCCGAATAGGGAAAAAAAAATCTTCTTTCAAATGCAATTTGTTTGAAAACTATATCTCAGTTTAACGCTATAGTTTATTGTTTTAAAAATAATTTTCTAGCATTTTTTTTTTTTTAATTCTATCTCTGTCACTTGCAGCTGGATTACGGAAGAAAAACCCTTTTGCACTTAAAACAATATAAACTAGGAGGCGACAGCACAGACAATCACCTCATCGAGTTCACGGCTAAAATTCCAGAAACTCGATTAGTTAAAACTTTATATAAACTCGATTCGCATATTAAAACGCAATCGGTCTGCAAGTCCTATCTTGGTGGAAAACAACTGAAAACACGATTTTGGCGGTTGACTCGTAGGTTTACCATTGTGTTCTCCTGTACCCAAAGGTATGGAAACATGGAGGACTGGGAGCAGGAAAACACAATGGTATACCTACGAGTGAACCGCTAAAATCGGGTTTTCAGGTGTTTTCTACCAAGATATGACTTGGCCAAATGTGTTCTAATATGCTAATCGAGATTTAACTAATTCTGGAATTTCAGCCGTGAACTCGATGAGGTAATTGTCTGTGCTTCCGCCTCCCAGTCTAATATACATAGTTCGCATTTGTTTCCGTCTGATATTCCATAACGGAATTAGTGATTTATGAATAAATAAATATATAAATATGTAAAATAACTCAAATAAAACACAAATTTAACAGATGCGTAATCGAAGTACGTTCTTACAGAGTAATATAATCAAAATAAGGAAAACCTGCTGTGATTAGCGAAATCTTCGGCTGTGGCACGCAGCTAATACAACAGTGTCGCTTTTAATAAATTTTAAATTTTACTTGAGTACATAACTGATATTTTTCATGCTAAAATTACATTTGGGGTTGCTAGTTGTCTATCTAAAAAATATAAAAACGTAGAAATTTATAAAGAAAAAAAAAGAAAAGAAAAGAAAAATTTTCACTTATGCTGTGTTTTTCGGACAGTGCGCTCTGTAACCCGGGTAACTCGGATTATATATGTACCTCAGAAGTATTTTATTAATACCCTTTTCCAAAAACAAGTAAATAAATAAAGACATTCAACATTATTATTTTTTTCTAACTAAATTATGTGGCAAAAATATTGAACCCCTCTCATAAAGTAACTCTTATAAAGAAACGCGAGGTTTAAAAAAAAGAGGTTTATAGGAAAAGTATTTCATAACGAAAGTTCTTCTAATAAAGCTAATGTTTGTAACTGAAACTTAGTATTATTATTTTAAAATTCTTAAATAAGATTATTAATCTGAAGAAATATATTATGGATATACATAACTTTTTTAAATGTCTATATCTAACTTATGTTACACATTAATTATTACACTTCGGTAAAACGCAAAAATGATTTGTGATTTTTAGTTTTTTTCATTAAATCAATAATCATTCAATATCATTAAATCATTAAATCAATAATATCATTAAATAAATAAATGCATTTATTTCACTAATTTAACTGTTTATTTATTTCATTGATATTTTCAGTAACTTATTTTCTATACCTATTTTTTAGACTTACGAATATCAGAAAACGTAATAAGAATTATTATGTCAATAACGTTGGTATTTACAACTATGAAATTAGTTGACTGAAGTCATTAAATAATCAAATATTATGCCAAATACCAAGTTAACATGTCGTTAAAGAGAGTTTTATTTTTTCGAATTAACGAAAACTTTTCTTTGTTACGAAAAGTAAACCTTTTTCTTTTTTATCCAGAAAGCATGGCTAAAAATTAAACAATTAATTTCAATGATAAATGAGCCAAGCAATTCAATTCGAGCTTCCCAGGGTACAAAACATTAGTGAAAAAATATTTTTAATGGAAAAAGCTAATAGATTTTTTGCAGTTAATATTTATTAGGATGAGCGAAGCGAATCCATTACATTTTGTCGTACACTTTACAAAAAAACTATTCCGTACTATGACTTGAAATGAAACATAAAAATAAATTATGATATGCAGAATTGCACACTATTATTTTTTTTTAGAGAATAACGTTAAAAAATGCATTACTTTAATTAATTTATTTTACATTTTTTTCCATTGCGGACACATTTTTGCAAATGAAAAAAATGAAACACGTCTATTTTCAGAAGAAAAAATAAATCTTGAAGTTACGATTTCTTTTATGAAAATTTTAAAATACCCTTTTTTATGAAAATTATAAATAATTTTTAATGAATTGAAATTTGTGAAAATTCAATTATTTACATTCAGTTAATATAAAAGTATTTTTCAGTGTTACGAATTCAAATACACAATTTATTCTTATTATGTGAAATCATTTACTCAGACGATACGTACGCATTTTAAAAGAATTATATTATGATTTTTTTTTTTTTTTTGTGTAAAGTGGCAACAAATGAATTGTAAACAAATAAAATTAAATGTTAAATTCGTTATATAAATATTTTGTAAAATTTTGCTTCAAAGATATTTTTATTTATACCAGTCTTATATCACAAATAAAAATTCCTATGAAATTCTTAGATATTTGGCTGAATTTACATTTCTAAAATTAAAATTCGCCAAAATATAAATTACCGTTTTTGTTTATTAAAGATGCAAGAATAATATAAAATAAATTGTTACTTTCAAATATTTATCTTATTAAATAATGCTTCGCGAATCCAAACAAAGCATGGCTTTTGCTAGTATATTTTAATTCTCCTCTAAAAACATCAAAAAGCATTTTTATATAAACAGTATGATTTATGTATTCAAATAAGCTTCGAAATTTATTAAAATCGTTACTTTTGTATAAGCCGCATGTCAGGAGCTAACAGCCGAAGATATTTTCAAAGATGTTGCTATTTAGAGCAATATTTTTTATTTTGAATATTTCAGTGTTTAATGACGTAGTTCGATTCCCTATTTGTTAAATTTCTATTTTATTTCTATTCTATTCTATTATTTATTTATTTACTGAGGAAGTTTTAATTTTTTTATTTAATCTTTCATAATAGATCAGCAGGCAAAAATTTTTTTTTTCGTGCTGTAAAATTATTAAAAAAAAAAAAAAAACATGAAAAAAAATCAGACATTTGAGCTACAGTTTTAAAAAAAATTGCATTTTGAATTAATTTTTGCGATGTTTATATATTTATTCCATATACATCCAATTATTATCTTTTTTTTTCTTCTGGTCTAATCTTTTCATCAAAAATTCGATACTTCGGTTTGTAGAAAAAATACCCTGAGTATGAGATAAAAAAAGAAAAATCTAATTTGAAATATCAAAATTGGAAAAGAAGAACGAATTTTAAAATTGTTAATTAAAAAATATATTAATTTATTAACATTTTAGGCCTTTTGTTATCTGTGATGATTTTGCTTTATTGAAACATGATCCAAAATTTTTAATATAGATGTTATTTAGAAAATAATATTTTTTGTTACCAAGTCTCCTTAACCCTTAAATGCCTGGTGTTGCTTTTCGGCAACATACCCAATTTAGGCTCTAAAATACTATTAGAACAATATTGAAGCTATAATGTCTAATGTTGCCAATAAAATAAATTCTGAAAATATTATTAAATCGATTTTCAACATTTAGATGGCAACACTTGTGCTGTTTAAGAATAAAGATAAATTTATTTTTTCAAATGTTGCTACTTCTTCTTTTTGTTTTCTTTGGAAGCTTGCGAAATACCCTATTTTGACCTGCAGTGAGAAAGTAAAATTTATTTCTTATTATAGTTCCTAAAATTCTTGTGTGTTTAATATTATAGAATTTTATCAAGGAAATATTTTTTCAATTAAACACCAGTATTGCCGATTAGTTACAAACTGTTTTTTAACCGTAACTATACTTAAAACAAAATATGATTTTTTAAAGTATTTTTCCCATGATTTATTTAAAAAATGAAAGCCGAAAAACATTATTACAATGATTTTTGAAAAATCAGGCATTTAAGGGTTAAAATAAAAATTATGCTAATAATAATAATAATAATAACAATACGCAGCCTAACAATATTGAAATTTCTAGAACAAAGTACCTTGAGTATAGGATGAAAAAAAATCTAGTTTGAAATACCAAAATTATAAAAGAAGAAGGAATTTAAAAATTGTTAATTAAAAAAATATATTAATTTATTAACATTTTAAGGCCTTTTTTTATCTGTAATTATTTTGCTTTATTGAAAATCAACAAGCAACAAGCAACAAAGAACCCGCCTAACGATATTGAAACTAAACTTCTCTTTAAAGCACGTTTTCCTGCAACGGAACGATTACAATAAGGAAAGTGGATTGACATGTTCACAAGCGATGATCGGGATTTCATTGAATTAATGCATGTTGCAAAATTCCCCTGAGAAATAATGACGTTTACATATTAAAAATTATGCATTAAAAACAAATACACTATGCTAAAAGATACACGCATTAAAATACAATCAACACCAATGTTTCATTTCGCATCTCTGAACGTCTTCAGGATGTTATAATACACATAAGTCTAAAATTAAAAAAATCAATTACATTTTTAAAATTTTAGACTTCTGTGTATCATGACATCCTGAAGACGTTCGCAAATGCGAAATGAAACGTTGGTGTTGATTGTATTTTAATGTGCGTACCTTTTAGCATAATGTATTTGTTTTTAACACGTTGGGTGCCACGGTGAGTGACACTGAAGCTGAAAAATTTACAATGTTTTAAATATTTTTTAAGAAAGTATAATTCTGTAATAAATAAAAGGTAAGTAAATTTTAAATAAATTTTCAGTAATTACTTAAAACAATATATATATATATATTTAGTTTTACATCATATTTTGGATCGTCAATCATCGGTGAATGACGCGTTCTAAACGGAAAGTCATTTCATTAAGTCACCGTCAGTCACCGTCAGTCACCGGTGACTGACGTGGCGCTTAACGTGTTAATACATAATTTTTAATATATATCATGGTGCAATTGTCCAATTTTTAATTAGACGTTTACATATGTTAGGTTTTGTATTTTCAAGTCTGAAACATTGTAATTAATTATTTTTCGAAGTGAAACTGCACTGTTAAAACTGGATACTTAAAAATAAGAAAAATGTACTCATTTTTGAGTACTTTCCGATCTTATAATAGCTCCGAGTACTTAACTCTTAAATTTGAGAAACGCATGTACTCATTTTTTTGAGTACATACGGGGACTCGAAAATAAGTATGTATAGAAACACACACACGCTATAAGGAAAAAAACCGAAATTACAGAGAACCGACAAATCACCATTTTTAATTGCGAAGAACTACAATTTTTGGAGTAAAGAACAACGAATTTACTATTTTAATTCTTGAAATTTTGTGTACGAGCCGCCCCGTGATTTGAACCCGAGTCCTCTAGGTGGGAGATCAGTATTGTGCTGACTATGCTATGAGAGCAGTTACCAGCTGTCTCCAAATGACACCTTTTATGAATCAACGACGGAAGATCGTTAACAGCAGAGATGAATTTGCCCTTTCTTAAATATTTTAATTTCTAATAAAACAATTTTTAAACTAAATTTTCTTCTTTAACATTTCTAATGAATTGTAAATAAATTTGAAAAGTGTGTATTATAAATTAAAAATTATAACAAAGATAGACATATCTTCAAATAAAAGCTTGGAAATCCCTACTGTCAATTCGGTATAAAAAAAGGGTTTATCAGAAAACTCATATTTTTGAGCACACAGGATTTAAACATGACTATTAAGACTTTAAAGTACAAAATATATGTATTCATTTCTGCATACATTTATAAATCAAGTATAAGTATACACAACTTCAAAATATCATGTACTCGTTTCTGAATTAATTGTACTAAAAAAAATCGAGTACAAAGAAATTTTCATTTTTAAGTAGATTAATGCTCCTTTTTGAAGCAACTGTACTTAAAAAATATGAGTATATAGAAATGCTCATTTTTAAGAAGATTATTTTTAACAATGTACTTCTATTTGAAACAATTGTACTTAAAAAAATACAAGTACATGGAAGTTCTCATTTTTAAGTAAATTATTTTTGACAGTGTGAAGATATTTGTTTTTATACATTAAAATATTTTATTAACTCATAACTGCTACGACAGATATAGACTTATTACGGTAAGCGGTGTCTGAGATCGCTTGACCGAAAGATAAATAAAATACTCCATTAACTCCTCGTAGTACTGTTTCTGTAATAAAATTTATGTACAGCACCATTATTGTTAAACTGCATCTATTCAAAAATTTCTAGCGATAATACTAGGTTCCAAACAAAACAAAATTTCACTTATATGTCTAGTAAAACTGAAAATTACGAGTTAAACTGTGAAAATCGGAAAAAATATCGATCTGTGAGACCGTCAACAGCAATTAAGGTTACACAGATTGTGTAATACACTCATGTCCAAATTTATCTTTACAGTTATTCTTTTTTTTCTAAACACTGCTTGTACATATTATTGCACTTTTTAATGTTTCATACAACAGATTTATATAAAATGTAGTTATCGTAATTTTTTAATTTGTTTTTGTGTTTTATGATGTTATTTATGATTCCGCACAAATTCATAAAATTATAGTTCACAGTTTTTGAGAAATCTGTGATTTTATGCATGTAAAGATAATTATGGACATGAGTGTAGTTTTTAGTTTACGATGTACAAGAATATACTTGCAACTTTCAACTCTTAAAATTGGAGAAATTATCAGTTACAGATTTTTTTTTTTCAATATTTAAAGTGGATTGACGCCTAAATCAGAGAAATAATCCATGTTGTAGTTTTCCACCAAAAATTAACTGTGCTTACAGGTGTTTCATTTCGTCTTTTAACATTTAAAACACTGTAAATAATTTGCTTTTGAAGTGTAATTGAAATTTTTTATTTTTACACAATGTGGAATTTTATCAAACAGATGTTATGGAATTTTTAAGACTGCAATATACAAGAAGAGACTTACAACTATCAATTTGTAAAATTGGACAAATTATGTGATTACAGATTTTTTTTTCAATAAAGAAAATGGATTGACATGTTCAAAAGCGATAATATTTATGCAAAATTAATACATGAATATTTATAGTATTATTCTAACTTCTACTTTGAATTTGATAAACATATATAGGATGACCACGGCAGCAGTTGATCAAATAATGTCAACAATGTGACAACAGGTGCACCAACAAACAAAACTATTATGTCTAGTTCCATGTATAACTACGGGGTTTCTATTATATTTTCTTCCTTTTAGGTTTTAGAAGTAAACTAACGTGATTGCTACAGCCCTTAATAAATATGCTATAAAGGACAAAAATGAAATCCGCGGAAATTAAATAGAAACAACATTATAAACAAATACAGTAAAAACTCCCTAAAGTGACCACGTTACGTTCCAATAAAAAATGGTCGCTCCGAGAAGTGGTCTCTCAATGGAGGTTATGTTTAAATCTAGATTTTAATTGTTGAAAAAATTTAACAATTAATGTTATTAAAATTTATTTTTCACATTAGGAAAAAATATGAAAATTTAAGTATCAAAACAAAAGTTAATTACATAACTTAATTAGTGCTGAGTTTAAAAAATGAATACATTGACGTTTGCTTTGATTTTACGGTTTTACCTTTTATAATTTTTATTTCAAAATCCTTTCGAAGTTCAGTAAATAAATGCAATTTTTTTTTTTTTGAACGGGAACAAATTATGACGATTTCATTAATTTATCTATTTCTTTGAGAGTTTCCTGACAGAATAGGTCAGGGGAGTTTATTGACCGTCATTATTACTCCTTCATCAGGGTTAAATTCATTGCCTAAAAAGGCAAAAAGGGGTTTAAACATTTAAAAGTTACCGGAATAAATAAAAATTCTAAACTTAGTTTAGAAGTTGGATGAATAATGCGCTCTCCGGAATTATTATTCTAATAATACCTTCTTCAAGGACCAGGAAAAAAAACGGAATTTGTTTAATTTTCTTCAAAGAAATGGGTCGCTCATGGAGGGAGTTCAACTGGGGTGGTCTCGGAATAGAGGTAAAATTAGTATTGAGCCTATGGGAATAAATTTCATTCCGGTTAATGGAGGTGGTCCCACAGGGATGTTTCACTGTAGTTTTTTTCATTGCCATTTTCCCAGTGGTTGTTCAGGCGAAAGAAGTCAGCCGGAAATCTAAAAATTAATCCTTGAAATATCATCCTTGGACTGTGATTAACAATAATACTAATAAAAACATTAGTTGAAATAAGCAAAGTGGATTATTTTAACTTACCGTCATTGTCTCCAACTAATCGAAAACTAAATGGTTACACTTTCTAATAAAAAAATTTCATAAAATGACTTCTCTTTCATCATGCAGCTGACAACAATGTGACAACAGGTGCACCAACAATCAAACAAAAATATTATGCTTAGTGCCACGTATAACTACGGCGTTTTTACTATATTTCCTTTCTTTTAAGTTTTAGAAGTAAACGTGATTGCTATAGCCCTAGAAGAATATCTTATATTGGAAAAAAATGAAATCCGCGGAAATTAAATAGAAACAAAATGATAAATAAATAGTTTTTTCATTGCCATTTTCCCAGTTATTGATCAGGCGAAAGAAGTCAACCGAAAATCAAAAGATTAATCATTGAAATTTCATCCTTGGACTATGCTTAACAATAATTCTAATAAAAACATTAGTTGAAATAAGCAAGATGGGAGTGGATTGTTTTAACTTACGTAATTGCCTCCAACTAATCAAAAACTAAATGTTTACACTTTCTAATATTTTTTTTTAATAAAATGGCTTTTATTACAGCACACAGCTGACATCAATGAGAAACTAGTATGATGTGGCCATTACAAAACTTTCTTCTATATAACTCACGACTATTAATTCATTTAAATAATACAAGAAATTACATAAATTTAGCACCAATTCATATCAAAGTATATCTGAATTTGAAGTTTTATGAAAATTCTTGAGATAGAGCTACAGCGGGAAATTCTGAAAAATGAAGCATAGCAGCGCCACTTATTGAGCGATTTGCACCAAAACATAAACAGCACTAATTGATATCAAGGTATGCCTGAATCTGAAGTTTGATAAAAATTCGTAGATCAGTTTTTGAGATAGAGCTATAGTGGAAATTCTGAAAAATGCAGCACAGCAGCGCTACCTGTTGATCGATTTGCACGCAAAGATAAACAGCAGAAATTCATATTAAGCTATACTTGAATCTGAAGTTTGTTGAAAATCCAAGCATTAGTTCTTGAGAGAGAAATATTGCGGAAATCGCAAAAAATGCAGCATAGCAGCGCCACCTGTTGAGCGACTTACAACAAAATGCATGAAACGTCAATTACTGTCAAGGACTAACTGAATTTGAAGTTTGATAAAAATCCATGCATTTGTTCTGGAGATTGAGCTATTGTGAAAATCGTGAAAAATGCTGCATAGCAGCGCCACCTGTTGAGCGATTTACAGCAAAAACTAATCAGCACCAATTTATATCAGGGACTAACTGAATATAATTTTTTATTAAATTCCGTTCATTAGTTCTTGAGATAGAGCGCCCACAAAATTTATGTCATACACAGACAGACTCACAGACAGCCATTTTGTAAAAACATGTTTTTTTTGCGTTCTCTGACCCCTAAAATGCGTAAATTCGCCGAAAACCGGAATTTGAAAATTTTCATGAATCCAATACTTTCTTCTTGTAAAGATAGAAGAAATTAAAAAGGTGCACCAACAATCAAACAAAAATATTATGTTTAATGTCACGTATAAAACTAATTTCCGCCTGAAATGGCGCAATATTTCAAAAATTTGATCAACTACTAGCGGGGTTACACTATATCTTAAATTGGTGTTAAGGGATCTCAGAACTCTTAAAATTGAAAAAAAAGAAGAAAAAAAAGAGGCCATTTTCAACATTTAATATCTTAAATTGTATATGATTTTAAAACATAATTTTGATCGGAATAAAATATATAAGTATGTTCTTTCATTTCATGTATTTAAAAAATTGCAAGATGCAGAATTAGCATTTACAGGGGGCTCCAAACTGTCAGATATTTGACGAGCAGAAAATTGGTATAACAGGTTATGCGCGCGATTACAAAATTAATATTGCAACTAGAATGTTAATTTTGGTGTCTATTTATATTTCAGATTATAACAATTAGCCTGAATCTAAAAAAAAATTGTATTTGAAGTATTTGAATATTTTTAATACAAAGTCGTATTTAGCTGATGCAAAATTTTGAAAATTTCAACAGCATAACCACCTAAAAACATGTCCTTTTTTGGACAATAGGAAGGAAATTCTACGTTCAGTTTATACAGAATAACATGAAACATATGTTTTGAAAATTTCATGAGAAAATATTGAGACGTTTTTGAGATAGCGTTCGCGTTATGCTCCAAACTGTCATTTGGAGAAAAATGACTTCAAAATTTCGAAAACGCCGCTTCAACTATTGCGCGGGTATAATTCTAAAAGCTATAACTTCTATTCTAATGAGAATTTCAAGGAAACAATTATATCAAAATGTTCAGAAAGGATATGAGTTTAATATCTTAAAAAATTAAAAATTCGAAAATTTTGAAGCTTTAAGAGTCGTAATACCGCTTAAAAATTCTGTTTTTATACACTGAATAAAAAAGCACTATTAATTATATTCTGTCTTTCGTGAAATTTCATTTATTACTCCATTAATTTTAATTAAAATGCATTTTCTCAAAACCAAATTAATTTTCTTAACTCCGTCACTTTTCTACCACCTGTGGAATAATGTTCGAGTGTAATTGTATTGATTTTTTGAAAAGGTATTTTGGGAGATTATCGACCATTCTATTCGAGAGTTACTTTTTAAGTCTGTTTCATGAAAAGTGATTTTCCTTTTCTTATGAGCTGAAATTACGAAATAATTTTAATTCGTAATTAATTTTTTTTTTTTCAGAGATAGACACTAGTTAGATGCAGTCTTGACAAAAAATGTGTCTTTGATTTCAAAAATTTTGTGATTTACTAATAAAAAAATTGGTCATGAATTATGAGTTTTAAAAAAAGTAAAAAGAGGTAGAACGGAAAGATATTTAACACATTCGCTGATGATAGTGCATCTGTTCAAGCACGCGTAGATAATATCTCTATTTTTATGCTTTTAAACTAATTTCTGTTGTTTTATTATTTAATTATATATATAACAGATAACTGTTAGCAATAAATACATTCACATGAGTATGCACTTTGTTGGCATATAAAATAATATTTTTGCTCTCTACGGGATAACTCGTAACTAGATAAACAACTAGACCTGAGTTATCTCGTAGCTGGTAAGGACACTCAGTTTTCCAACTATGAGTGCTCTTGTTGATGCCAGCAATCGTTTTAGTATAACCAGCCTGATACAAATCTATATACGTATACAGTAAACTTCCGATTAACCACCACTCGATCAACCGCCACCCTCGGTTACCCACTCAACCCCTTCCCCCTTTTTCTCATTTTTTATCCGACTGCAAGAAGGGTTATCTGTTTCACGCGAATCTGGGTATGTGGATTTCTTTATACCCTCGAAACATCCCAACGGCTGGATGGATTTTAATGAATGGGGTCTCTATTGGTTCGTTTTAACCGTCCAATGGTTATAGGCTAGATTTTGTTTTTATAAATTCAAAATGGTGGCCGTAAAATACAAAAGGGCGGTAGAGACGAAAAAAAGTTTTACGCACCCTATTGAGTGGCCTATCATTGGATAGGTCTTTCAAAATGAAGACGATATTTCATTGACTGTTTTACAGTCAGAAGCTCCGTTTAAATGTTACACAACCTGGAAGTTGTGTAGGTAATACCTCTAGCTTTACTGCAATTCTAACCTTCATAGACATCTATGGGCCTCATAAAAACAGTGTTTATAGATAGGAACTAACAATTAAAAATAACTTAAAAGTCATCAATACAAGTAAATAAAAAAAATAGGTAAGTAAATATAAAAAATAGTTCTACATTGATGAGAAATAATTAATTAGTTCTCTTTTTACACATTCGGGTTTTTTATTTTTTTAATTTAAATTTTACTTCTTTAAAATCAGAAACGAACAACAAAAATTCAAATGCACTTAAACCCGAGTGAGAGGAGTAAAAGGATTGTCTGACGAGAGAAACAGTAGCTAGAAAGTATTTTTGAGTGTGAAATCACAGAGTGTCTTAATTGTTACAAGAACAGAGAATTAAAGGATTGCGAATTTATTCAAAATGCTTTGAAATCAGAGAAACCTGAAGGGGATGAATATGATGAATCTGGGAATGATCATCCAGGACCCAGTCATACTCTCTCAGTAAATGCATTATAATTGGTTTGAGATGCAACAGGAAGCGCATACAATTGAAGTACTTTTATTACCTAGAATTAGTAATCTTGCTGTAGTAAAAGCACAAGCAAAACACAAACACAAAAGTACAATTGATTACTTTGCATTAAAACAGATATACTTCATATTTATTCAGCAAAATTCTAAATTTATCTGATAAAGAGATTTTTTATTATCAGTTATATATATGAACTCGGTTTTTGGCGTCAGATGCCGCCATCCGAAAAATCTACAAGAGTCTTTTTCCATTTTTTTTCCGGTCAAGGGTCCATTCCTCTTCCAGACCTCTATCCCTCATTGCCTTTGAAATATCATCCATCCAGTTCTTTCGTGGTCTTCCCCGTTTCCTTTTTTTGTTTGTTTCATAATTGAATTTGATTTTGGGTAGTGTTTCATCATTCATTCTTTTGACATGACCATACCAGATTAATTGCTTTTTTTAAATATCATCTAATATGGTTCCCTTTATTTTCATCATTTCCTTGATTCTATCATTTCTTATTCTTTCTGTTCTTGATATCCTGCATGATCTGCTTAGGGCGTCCATTTCTACTGCCGCTAATTTCTTTCTTTCTGTATCCATAATTCTCCATCCTTCTGCTCCATATAACAATATGCTCTTTACAATAGAGTTGTTTATATTATTCTTTCTTTTCCTAGAGATCTCCTTACTCTACAAAATAGAATTTGATAGTTTTACAGCCTTTCTCCCCTGAGAAATTTTGTATTTAATTTCCTGTGAGTCTCTTCCTTCTCTATTAATGTCTACACCTAAATATCTATAATACTTACAGCTTTCTAATATTTTTATGTTATTATTTAGAAGTTATCAGATATTATCAGATATTATCAGTTATTATAAGATATTAACAGTTACACTTTTAATAAATGAAAGTACACAACAAATAAAAAAATCTTTTAATCATACTTATTTATACAGAAGTATAACATGTAGAAATGTAATTTTAGTAACAATCTTGTAAAGTCCTCCGATTATCCGCCACATCATCGGTACCGTGAGTGACGGATAATAGGAAGTTTACTGTAAACCACTGTGTGAGTGTATTACCCTTAAGGGGGTCTGGGACACAAAAATCTTCAAATTTTGCAAAAACATTTTATTCCATAAAAAAAAAAAATTCTCTGTTTTTTTTCCAGCTTAAAATGACATTTAAATCATGTGTCTATCTGAATTAGAACAAAAAATATTAATTTCTTCGCTTTGGTTTGTTTTCAAAATCTTGCTTTCAAGTAATGGAAACGACTTCTTGTAAAAATGCGTTTTTCTTCATGATAGGTTTTTTCACCATTTCTCATATTTAAATTCTTATGACTCGAGAACCGTTAAAGATACAGTGTTCAAACTTGGAACATATCTTTTTCAATTATTTTACTTTAATTTTGATTCAGCATATTTGAAAAAAAAAAAAAATATTTACTTTTGAAAATATCATTAAAAAAAAAAAAGTTGCATCACTTTTTTTGAAATTTTTTTGTTAAATATTTTTAATTTTTTTTTTATAAATTAATATTTTTAAAAATGCTGAATCAAAATTAAAACTTATATATTTCTGCTCATGTAAATGAAAAAAAAATTGAAATTCTATAAATAATATTTCGAGTTATAACGATTTTAAATTACCCCACTTTTTGAATAAATTTTAAATTTAAATTAAAAAAAATTCTGTGAAGTTTTATCATATGATTTTGTTTACAAATGATAAGGTTAACCAGCACAAAAAAATTCAGAATTTTAACTCAAAAAATAAAAATTATTTTGAAATGTGTCTCGGACCCCCTTAAACTAATCAACAATTTTTGATCAGTTTGCGTGAAATTTCATATTTATAAGTTTTAAATTTTTTCAGACCTACCTTTACACTTTATTTAACCTTCCATAGTCTAATATTTCTTTAAATCTTTTTTTTTTTCAGCCCCGTAATGCTATTTCTTGCAGACAACAATTAAAGTGTCGTCCCTAAAAAATAACATCACGTTGCATAAGCCAATCTTAAATTGAAGCACATGTATCATTGTACGGTTAAATACTGATAATCTCTACTTGCAATTTTTTAAACTTCTAAGCATCGCACATTTTCAATTTTTACACCTTCGTATAAGGTAAAAAAAGGATACTTTTAAGTGCCATTTGTTTGAAAACTGTATCTCAATTTATTTTTGAGAAATTAAGTCTTTTGTAATTTTTAAAGCCATTTCTGTAATGGTGGCCACTGAAGTATTCCATTTCTGTAGAAAGTAAAGGGAAAATAGTAGATTACTATATCTTTTTTGTTGCCATTTTCTCATAACAACTGAAAAAAAATGTAAGTAAAATACGTGCTATTTTGAAAAAATGCATATGTATGATTTCTGATAAAGCATGGAGCTATTATAGGCTATATTTAATTTTAAGCATCCAATGTTACAAAAAAATGAAGTCATATGAATAGCCGATTTTTTTGTCGAGTTTCTTGAATGACGACATCATTTTTTTGCTAGTTTCGTGTATTATTCAGCCATAATGACGTCATATGCATGCTTTTGTATAGATATTGTTTAAGAATGGATCGTAAATACGGAATTTTTCAGCGGATGCTAATGACATCACTTTATATAAAATAAAAGCATGTATTTGAAGTCTTAAAACTGAAATATGTTTTTACAATAAATATTTATTTTTTTATTTTTCATCGAGGACGACGCTAAATTCTGAAAAAGCAGTACATTTTTAGTACTTACGTGTAACTACTTTAACGTAATTTCCCTAATTTTCTGCTTTTGACACGTGATCATGTAATTCTTATTTTAAAATTTGGCAATTTTGACGTAATTATCTCCTTTAAATACGTTTCGCGTGAATTGTTTTTTTTTTTAAGTTTTCGTACATTTTTAATACTTACGTGTAAATATTTTGACGTAATTTTCCTTATTTTTTGCTTTTGACTCGTGATTATTTAATTCTTATTTTAAATTTTCTTTCTTATTTTAATAATTTCACTTTTCCCGACAAAAAACAAATCTGATTTTTATTTTTTCAAATTTACCTTAAAAATACAATTTAATCATAATATTGTTTCACTATCGGTTGAAATAAAAGATAATTTCAATTATCAATTTGAAATTGATAAAAAAGAAGAAATATAATAATCCCTATAGTTTTTCTTGTTGTCACCTTTCCACACACCCCCCCCCCCCCCAAAAAAAAAAAAAAAAAAAAAAAAAATGGAGGAATTTTGTTGCCATTACAGATTTTCACTACAGAAATTAAATTAAAATTAGAAAAAAATTAATATTTCGAAAACTAATTCAAATTTTTAAAATCTATTACCAGTTTTGAGATCTGCGGATCAATACGGACTTTTGGTGTTAATTTTACCGCATAGTATTTCATATTTTAGGAGAAATCACCGTGAAACATAATCAGTCATTACATAAAATCGTTTCATAAAATCTTTTTATTCAGTCGTTTCTTAAAATCGTTTCATTAGGATTTTATATTTATAGGGGAGATAAAAATGTAGCCCCACTCGCTACATTTTCGCATCAAAATTGACGTAATTCTTAGCGGATAATGTGCATTTTTCATATATAAAATGAAAAATTAAAATATTTTACTATAATTAGGTTCAAATGTTGCTTAACATCCATTTAAATATATCTACCTTATATATATAAAATCCTAATGAAACGAATTTATGAAACGAATATATGAAACGCCTGAAATGTATCGATTCTTTGAATCGACTGATTAAACAACTGACTTTGTTTCACGGCGATTTCTCCTAAAATATGGTATACTTTGCGATGAAATTAACACCAAAAATCCGTGTTGATCCACAAATCTCAAAACTGGTATTAGAATTTTTAAATTCGAATTAGTTTTCGAAATATTCATTTTTTTCTAATTTTAAATACATTTTTTCTAATGATGGCAACTCAAATTTTAATCATAACAGAAATTTTTTTTTCATAATTCAGAAAAGGTTACTATTTTAAATTAATTTGGCGAGAGTTTGGCCTCCTTTAAATCTATGCTAAGAACAATGCTTTTTTTGTATTTCGTTATCATTTTATTAAATACAAATCTTTCATTTAAAAATGAAACATTTAAATTGATGGCTTTCACTTCTTAAAAAAAAAAAAATAAATAAATAAATAAAAAAAACGAAAAGAAAAATATTAGGCACAGATGTCATATACGCACCGGGGTACCGAATTGGCGTACAAATGGCATTATTTTGATAGACATGGTAACCCGGTTATTGTTGTTTATTTAATAATAAATGTATATTTACTTTTATTTCTTTTTTAAATTTATATAAATTATTTTGTTCTATAGGAATTAATTATTTTTTTTTTGCTATTTCCTTTTGGAAATAATAGAAAATAATTAAAAAATACGGTACAATGTAGTAGTTATTCCGTCACCCAATTTCGCAAATTATATAAATCGCCAAACCACTCGCCAAATTGTACAGATTGACAAAATTTTGATTTTAAATAATGAAAGAACAAATAAATTAGTATAACATTAATAAATATAAAATTAAAACGTCGAAACAAATATCACTTGATGACGTAAACACGTGTAACTTGCTAAAAGTCAAGTGAATGTGACATTTACCATCAACCATTATTGGCATTTAATCTTATAGTTTGGTGATAGATTTTTTGTCGGCAAGATAACTAAGTAGTGCCAAAAATACATATGTAACTGGTATTCGAAAACGAGGTTTTCGTCAAATTTTCGTAAAAAAAGAAAAAAAAAATCATGCCAAACATGCGGTGCGTATATGACATCTGGCGAAATATTAAATTATGTAACAAACCATGACATTTAATTTCAACTTCAAATCAATGTTTTAATTTACCACTCGAACAATAAAAAAAATGCTAACTGGCGAATTGAAAAAAAGATATTGGCGAGATTTGCATCCGGCTTTTTTTTCTTTCGGCACAGATGTCACATACGGCCCCATATCGGCGCGATTTTTTTCTGACGCCAATGTCATATACGCAACGGGTACTTAACTAGCGCCAAAATATCGTTATTTTGCTTGATATGGTAAGCCGGATGTTGTTGTTTATGCTGTTAATGCGTTCCCCAAATATCAATCAATATCAATCATAAAAATCATGACATTTGTTCCAAACCTTCATATGAAAGGCGAAGGGATCAGATAGTATTTGTTTATGGCATTTGATGACTTGAACTATTATAATATAGATGAAATGATGGGGATAGAATAATATTTGGCGACTTATCACCTGTGCCTGGATAACATTAAAGTATCAAAATGGCACCTAGTGTATAAAAAGCAAAGTGTTCCGCCCGGAACTGCTGATGATAGTCACATGATTTAGGCTATTGTTATAGAGAGTTTTTTAAAATATCGGTTGACAAAGACTTTAAATACTTAATTCATTTTATTTTAGCTTATTTTCAAATGTTTAACTGATCTTCTTTAATCAAAAACGAAAACAACCATTGGATGTCTTAACAGCAACTGATTCTCCATTAAATTTTTGCAATCAAAGGGAATTGAATGGAAACCCGTTTACAGGGAGATCTGCACATCTTTTTCAGTATAATTTAATCTTCTCTAATATTTTTAAAACCCATTAGATTTTTAGATGCTGCGGTGTCTGAACGGGGGTTGGCGAGCGTAGCTTGCAGGGGGCGGAGCCCCCTAGTTTAGAATAAAAAATCTACCATAATACAGTCATTTGAATTTAAAGGAAAATAGTCGACGACCAATTTCTTCGAAAAACAAAAGAAACTGAGTACCAGCCTGAAATTTTACTTTAATCAGGGCTGCCACAAGCGACTATTTTATATCCTGTTCGAACCACGATTTAAAAAATATATATATTGTAGTATATTTCTCTTGAAAATGTTGTCAAAGCGTATGTAAATGATTTTCTTTTTTAAAAAGGGGTACGAAATAGAATTAAAAAATAATCGCTTGTGGCAGCCCTATTTAATGTGTTGAGTATATTAACCCATTAAAGCCTGGCTGTACCATATGGTACCATTTGAGTTTCAAAGTTACCTTTTTTAATACCAGTATTTTTGAACGGAAACATGATCTTTAATTGATGACTTCGTGATAAAATCAAACAAAAAATGTTATTTTAGAAAAACTGGTGTGAAATGCAAGTTTTGTATTTTAAAGAGGAAAATTATTCCGGCTTTAATGGGTTAACTATAACTATTAATAAATTCGAAACAAACATTTGCGTCACTTTTGATTTTTTTCAGTTAGTAAGTACATTTAAAATTTTGATGAAGCGTGTACAATTTTTAAAATCGGTTCAGTGGTCTCGAAGTGTGTTTCTACAAACAAACATTTGTTTATTTGTTAAACTACGTATTTGCATTACTTTTATCACCATAAAAATTAAAATACCGTTAAGTAATATGTTGGAAAACAATGGTTTAGTATATTTAACTTTTATTTTTGTGTGGCGAAAAGCAACTGTGCAGTATTTCCTTAACTAATTGGCAGCCGTATTTCTTTATTACTGTCATTTTAAGTCATTATATAGTAGTTACTGGTATTTGCGTTTCCTCTTTTTGCTCAAAAATGTCGTAATCTAACATTAAGATGACAAATAATTATTAGATATGAAATCACAATACTTTTTGTGGACAAAAGAAATTTCACGCACCATTTATTTGAAGTTGCAATATCTTACAGTTTTTTGATTAAATAAGGAGGCGCATCACCCGCTTCGCTGCTCAGTTTCTCCAAATAAACCTTAAATCTCTAACCTAAGAACCTAAAAACTTAAGAAATATATCGGGGAATTTGAGACTGTATCTTAAAGCAGTAGAGTCCCTATTATCCGAGTTTCCGCTGTAGCCGAGTTATTTTACTTCCGGGTTTTATTATTATGAAGCAGCCATTATAAATGAAGTGATAAGTGAAGATGAAAGCCGTAAAAAGTTAGGACTATGATTTTCTGTTCAGAATGGGGAAAAAAATGACCTTTTTTTTTTTTTTTTTTTTTTTTTTTGAAAAAAAAAATTATGCTTATATTTTTTTATTATTATGACCATAAAATCAGAGTTCTAACAATTTACGAATGCTCTTTCATCTTCACCTAACACTTCATTTATAATGCCTGCTTCATAATAATAGAAGAAATCAGTCCCCCAAAAGAAAATAATCCATTCCAAAGGTATAAGTTCGATTGAAAAAACTATTTAATACTTTGCGCAGAAAGAAGAGGCTACACCTGCAATTTTCATGACATAGCTGCCAATGTGTACGGTTTTGTTACCTCTAAAATTTAATGTAAATTATTGCCATATTTAATCATTGACAATTGTTAGATTTCGCTGGTTGAATTAGGTAAAATTTACTGGTAAGTTTTAGCGATAAGGAAAAATCTTAGTCTTAGACACTAATAGCTATGCATAAGCGTAATACTGCGGCAAAGAAAAAAAAAAACTGCAGCAAAATTGATATTCAGCAAACAAAAAACTATTAAGGGCTCTTTTAAATAAACAATTTCATTTCCCGTATTTCTTAAAAGTAACGGAAATGTACATCAAGGAAATGTTATTAGTATCATAAAAATGAATGAATTAAGTGAAAATATATATTTCATCTCTTTAGTGGGTGACGATTTGTGTAAATCCTGTTTATCCGAGTTCTTTTGCTTATCCGAGGTGAGCTTGGCCCATATTAACTCGGATAATCGGGACTCTACTGCATTTGGTAGAGAGCCGGTGATATCGAAAGCCCGGGATCGTGGAATTGAAAATTTTTTACTTAAATCGATAGAAAAAAGTCATACAAACAAAATGAGCTAAGTATGACTAGGTTTGACAAGCCGTAAATACGTTCATTTAAATAAATTATTATTAACACGTTCACTCCCAAGACTATAAAGTAAGAATTTTCAAATTTCTTCTTGAAAGTCGTTTGCCACCATAAATTCAGAAAGGTAAATTTCGCTTTACTAATACAGCGAAATTTCTGCCAATAAATAAGGCAATTTTTTTAAACCTTTCCGGCACACTGTGCCCGGGTAGGGATACCTAATTTTAATTCCAAACTTACGAACGGCATCAAGAATATTCTAGTAAAATTTTGCTTTTACAATGAATAGTTAAAATAACATGTTTGTAATTTCTAAAAAAGTCGTTTTATAATTCCGGTGTCAGTCAATCTTTTCTTCATTTTACAACAAAAATTGCCCGTGCCGGAAAGGGTTAATTCTAAAATAATGGTGGCAAAGTAATTAATAAACAAGGAAATATTACAACACTAGAGAACAGGAATTCTGCTTTTTCAGAATTTAGTGTCGCCCCCGACATTTCCATGACTTCATTTTCTTCTGATGGACTGATGGCTTCTATTATTATGAAGCAGCCATTATAAATGAAGTGTTAGGTGAAGATAAAAGAGCAGCCGTAAAAAGTTAGACCTCTGATTTTCTGGTCAGAATGGAAAAAAAATGGCCATAATTTTTTTTTTCAAAAAAAAAAAAAAATAAATAAATAAATAAAAAAATATGGACATTTTTTTCCCATTCTGACCAGAAAATCAGAGGTCTAACTTTTTACGGCTGCTCTTTCATCTTCACCTAACACTTCATTTATAATGGCTGTTTCGTAATAATATAAGCCAGCAGTCCATCAGAAGAAAATAACTCGGTTAAAGCGGAACTCGGATAATCGGGACTCTACTGTAGCTCAGTTTTAAGACTTAAAACACGCGATTTTATTTATATAAAACGACGCCATCCGAATCTGCCGAAGAATTCCTAATTCCTACCCATACTACAGTAAAGTATGGGTAGGACGTCACTATCTCGGAATAATACACAAATGCAGCAAAAAGAAATCAATTCATTTATATTTTTTCAAAATAGCACGTATTTTAATTACTTTTTCTTTCAACTTTCTTGAGAAAGTGGCAACAAAAAGATATAATTGCTATTTTTCAACTACTTTCCCTTTACTTTCGACAGAAATGGAGTTCTTGGTTGCCAAAATGAAACAAATGTCGCGAAAAACTAGAAAAAAATTAATATCTTAAAAACAAATGGAGATGCAGTTTTCAAACAAATTGCATTAAAAAGTACTTTTTTTTTCCAATACGACGGTATAAAAATCGAAAATGTGCGATGCTTAGAAGTTTAAAAAATTGCTATAGAGTATTTAATCGTACTGCTTTGTTTTACGGCAGGCTTCTGTAATGTAACGTTAATTTTTTGGATACGACACAAAATAAGCTGGGAGAAAAAAATAGCATACCGTACCGGGGGCTAATTAAAGCCACGAATATTAAAGCTATGAGTATACTCATAGCTTGGCAGCGAACGTATTGAAAAGCTATAATATTATCGCGGATATTGATCACGCTTAGATAATTTTATATAAAATTTTGTACTTTTTCAGAAAACCTTGGTATTCCAAACTTTATTCTGCTGGAAATGTCTATCATACCTATTTTAAAGAAGCGGCCAATGATAAAATTTCACTGTTATTACCCGACTGCCAAGAAGGTTTATGTGTTTCACGCGTACCTGGATATGTGGATTTCTTTGTACCCTCGAAACATCCCAAATGCTGGATGGATTTTAATGAATGAGGTGTCTGTCGATTTGTCTTAATCGTCCGATGGTTATAGGCTAGGTTTTGTTTTTATAAATTCAAAATGGCGGCCGTAAAATACAAAATGGCGGCAGAGACGAAAAGAAATGTTTACTCACCTTATTGAGTGGCATATCATTGCATAGGTCTTTCAAAATGAAGTCGGTGTTTCATTGACTATTTTACAGTCAGAAGCTCCGTTTAAATATTATACAACCTGGAAGTTGTGTAGGTAGGATCTCTAGCTTTACTGCAACTCTAACCATCATAGACATCTATAGACCTCATCAAAACAGTGTTTATAGATAGGAACTAACAATTGAGCACAACTTAAAAGTCATCAATACAAGTAAATAAAAAAAAACGGGTAAGTGATAGAAACAAGCAATATATAAGCAATATATAAAAAAAAAAATATTTTAAGTCACTTCTTACTTAGGTCAATAAGAGAATTTTTTTTCCTCCCATTCTTCTTTTCGCTTGAGTGGCGCTTAAAATACCTTGATCAAGAAGAGGGCTCTCTCGATGATTGAAAATTAATTAATTTAATTTAATTAATGAATTGATATTTGAAAAAAATTGTATTAACATCAAGTGTCATCCACTACAAGTTTAAAAAAATTTATTCGAGCTTGATTGGATGAATAATAAGTATTTTATTAACGATTGAAAATTTGAACAAGATATATATAGCGAGAGTGTGAGCTAATAGTAGGAATTGAAAAAAAAAAAAAAAATAGTTTCACATTGATGAGAAATTATTAATTATTTCGCTTTTTACGCAGTCGGGTTTTTTGATTTTTAAAATTTAATTGTTTATTTATTTTGCTTTGCATTTTTACCGGCGGCGTCTTTATTTCGCGTCAGGACACCGGTCAAGTGTCGACAAAGGCGTATGGCGACGTTTGATGGGCGGGCGGCCTCCTGCTCCACGAATTCCGGCGGTGTTCTAATAAAGCTGGTCATACCAAGTTTTTCTGAAAGAGCACAAAAGTTTCTGTAAAATGCTCTAAGAGTGGTCAATATCCGCGATAACTGTAAAACATTACAGCTTTTTAATAATAAATATTTTAATTAACATATATAAGATACACAAAATGTAAATATATTGCTTACAGGTGTCAAGTATGATAAAATCCTTTAAAAACATTAAAGTCATTTAAAATTCATAACGTTTTCGACCGACACTTACTCGGTCATCCTCAGTGAAAAACTAGCAGTTGTTCTGTCTCCGCGTCTCCAGCCTTGTCCGGAACAGATCATTTCACTTCAAGGGTGGATTGGAAAATAAGGGGGGGAGGGGGGGGCAAATTAAAGGATTTGTTAAATACGAAAATTGACCCTATCCAAGCCATCAATAGATCGGGAGTATATATTATACCCTTCAAGAAAGATAATAGAGATTTTATGTACATAGGTATGACACTGCGGAAATTTCGTGATTTCGTGACAGAATTAAGGAACATGAAGCAGATCTGAGATTGAATAGACCCCACACTGCATTATCAAGATTAGCACAAATTCAACCTATAAAAGTAGATTTCAATAGAGCCAAAATTATTTACCATACAAGTAACCACCAAGAAGCTATCATAAGAGAATCTCTGGAAATAATATCAAATAAAGAAATAGTTTGTAACGATATATTATCATATGATATCCACGCAGTCTGGAAAGAATTAATAAATAGTTAATAAATCTGTACTTTTCGATAAAAGAATAGCATTTATGCCCCCCCCCTCTTATTTTCCAATCCACCCTTGAAGTGAAATGGTCTGTTCCGGACAAGGCTGGAGACGCGGAGACAGAACAACTGCTAGTTTTTCACTGAGGATGACCGAGTAAGTGTCGGTCGAAAACGTTATGAATTTTAAATGACTTTAATGTTTTTAAAGGATTTTATCATACTTGACACCTGTAAGCAATATATTTACATTTTGTGTATCTTATATATGTTAATTATAAATCAAGGTGAATTGTGCACTAAAATTTTAACTTTCTATTGAAATATTTTAATTAAACAAATTTTCAACTTGTCAAACCTAGTCATACCTAGCTCATTTTGTTCGCATGACTTTTTACTATCGATTTACATAAAAAAAAAAAAATTTAATTCCGCGATCACGGGGCTTTCGATATCACTGGCTTCCGGACTATATGGACCTCTGCTTGGAAAGTCCTTCCGCATTGCAGGAAGCGATGCGGGCGTCATTCCGCTGTTATATTTTTTAATGTGATGGACGTAATTTGTGCTGCTAAGGATATACAGTAGAACCTCGATTATCCGAAGTAATTTCGACCGACCCTCTTTCGGAAAATCGAAATTTTTAGATAATCGAGGATGCTTCAATTTTAAGATTAACGAGAAATATATGCAATATTTTTTATTATGGTAACACGTGCTTAATAAAAATAAAGCAATAGCAAAATAGAAAGAAGAATAAATTACCTGAATTTTAATTTTGAAATTAAGTACCATTTACATACATCACAAAGTTTTGAAAAAACTGTTTTGTTTGTAGCAGTTTCGATTGCCTTTGCTTTGAAGCGCTATCACGGAGTTTTTTAATATTATTATTTCACCAGTATCAGTCTTTCTGCTACTCCAACTATGCCAAACCTTTTGCAAAACATTCAAAAGCTTCAGAATTGCTAATTTTCTTCGTTCCGCTCTGCAGCTTACGGGAGCTCAAGTTAAATTCAAAGGAACTCTAAGAAAGGGGGATCGAAAATATTCATATATACTCGTAGTTTGGAAAGGACTGCTTGTACACAAGGAATATGATAGTTAATAATAAAAAAAAAAGCTTTCAAAATGGATTTTGTACACAAGGAATGTGATGGTATATATATATATATATATATATATAATATAAAACTTTAAAAATGGATTTCGGTTAACAGAGAGTTTCGGTTAAAAGAGTTTCGGATAAAAGAGGTTCTACTGTACTCTTTCGCTTAATCAATTTCAGTAGAATTTGGTAGAGAACAATAGAACTATATGCGATACATTAAAACAACAACTGAACAAATATCTGACTAACAATCCAAGTCTCATGAAAATTCGTTCTGTCAAACTTTTTAAAAGACTACTCTTTTATACTCGGTTTCACCTGATTTTTCAAATTTTCTCCATACATTTTTAACTAAGAAACATAAAAAGATATATTATATACTAAAACCTTCCCTGGAAAATTGTATAACTGACAGTGCAAGTCTCATCAAAATATGTCAAATACAACTCAAATTATAAGCAGCCGAAACGAAATTCCCATTTGTATTATTGCTAAAACACTAAAGCATTTGCTGGGTTTCTCTGAGTGGCCATTCTCGCTCCGAGCCCTCCTTTTCCGCTTTTCAGTGTCTTTAATTTGTGCAATTTCCCTTTTAAATTGGTCCGGTTTCAATCTTTGATTTTTTTTTTTTTCAATCTGGCTTTCGCTAGAGTGTCTTTTACTCGGGACGTGGCTGGGGACATATGAACATTGCTTCCGCAAAAGAGTCGGAATAAGTGGAAGAATGAAGGGCTCTCTTCGTCCGCAGCCCTTTATTCTTCCACTTATTATTCCGACTCTTTTGCGGAAGCAAGGTTCGTAGGTCCCCAGCCACGTCCCGAGTAAAAGACACTCTAGCGAAAGACAGCTTTGAAAAAAAAATAATATGATACATATGATACATATGATATAAATTTGTGAAAATAGCATTGTGTTGCACGGTAATGGTTCTTGTACTTCTCCTGGAAAATAAGTGAAATGCGAATTCCGTCCGCAGTCCGGGACACATTTTCAAATAATTTTATTTATTGAGTTAAAGTTTCGTTTTTTTTTTTTTTTTTTTTTTTTTTTTTTTGATGGTTAACCATATCATATGTAAATAAAATCACATGATAAAACTTCTCATATTTTTTTTAATTTAAATTTTAAATTTTATTAAAAAAGTGGGGTAGTTTAAAATCGTTATAACCAGGGTTGCTGGCTTTTAGCCAGGCCAAAAAAAGCCGGCCGGCTTTTTTTGGTTTTAACCACTTAAAAAAAGCCGGCTTTTATTAAAAAAAGCCATTTTTTATTTTTTAAAGTTGGTTTACAGTAAATTTGTTTTAAATTTGGATCAATTAATTTTTAATACACTTATAAATATTTTCTACTAAAAAAAATAATGGATTTCTATTAAATTTTATCAAATAAATAAGTCTTTATAACTTCTAGAAGACAACTGTGAACGCATTATGTCTGAAAAAAAAATGTATATAAACATTGAAAAGGATATAAGTTAGGCTCCGAACTGGTGTTTTGAAATTCTATATTATATAGCTCCACATATACTACACATTTTAAAGATTATATTTAATTAAAACTGTTCTCAACTGCTCTGCTCAACAAGCGCAAAATGTTTTGACACATTTACAAATTCATTTTTTAACGGAAAGATGTAAAATTCGAAAGCCTGACCATGAAAGCGATTTGGAATTGAACTGTTTCCATATTTTGATCCATCAATTATCTATTGAGTTATAAAGAGATTTTGATCACGTGACAAACATGTTTTTTCACCCTTTTCTGAGTGGTTTCTTCTTTTGTGCGGAAATTCGGTTAAAAACGCTCACTTTGACACTATTTTATGAAAAATCTATAGCGTTTGCAAAAAAAACCAGAAAAAACAGTGCAATTACATAGTTTCTGAACAACAACATCTGCTAGTTTCATGCATTTCTGGACAAAAATAAATTAAAACTTATGTCAGAAAGTAGCCCTTTTGGATTTAACAGCCTTAGTGACAAAATGTAACACAACAAAATGGAAACGAGGAATTAGAAAAGATGTTTTATTTGAGGAGAGTGGTACATAAGTGTATAAAAAATAGAGCATTTAAACAAGAAAAAAAAATTTCTCAAAATAAAATTTTGAAAAGCTTGTTGCTATGCATATTCATGCATATGCTATTCATAATGTTTTTAATAGTGAGAAATTGTGGTGTTTTTATTTATATGACTATGTATAATTTTAAATGTTTGCTAGAAATAAAATAAGACTTGTATGTTAATAGCTCTTAAAATTAAGTAATAAAACATATAACTAAGTAACCATTGTCTTCTTTAATTTTATAAAGCAGTAAAAATGAAAAAATTGGCAGTTGGTATGGCCCTTTTAAAATTTAGCTGACATATTTGCAATTCTGACTGCAAATCACTGGCAAAATCATCTAAGTTTTATTCCAGTATTAATGTCCTCATTATTGAGAAATTGGGTTACTTATTAAACTGTAAATCAATTAAATGTCATTAAAACTAATTAAAAACACTTTAAAATGTGTAGTTTATAATTACAATGCTTTATTGTATAAAGGCCAATTATGGCCAAAAAAAAAGCCAATTTTGGCCAAAAAAAGCCGGTTAAAACCAATAAAAGCCACCGGCCTGGCTTTTTTTAATTTTAGCCGGCTTTTTTGCAACCCTGGTTATAACTCGAAATATTATTTGTGGAATTTCAATTTTTTCGCATTTAAATAAACAGAAATATATAAGGTTTAACTTAGATTCAGCATTTAAAAAAATATTAATTTAAATAAACATTAAAAATATTTAAAGTAAAAATTTGAAAATAAAAATGACGTAACTTTTTTCAAAAGTAATTTTGTTTTCAAATTTGTTGAATCAAAATTAAAGTAAAACAATTGAAAAATACATGTTCCAAATTTGAATCATTTATCTTTAACGGTTATTGACTTATAACAATTTAAATACGTGAAATGGTGAAAAAACCCATCATGAACAAAAACGCATTTTCGTAAAAAGTTGTTTTCACGACAACCATTGCTTTAAAGCTAGATTTTAAAAACAAACCAAAACTTAAAAACGAATATATCCTGTTCAAATTAAGATAAAAACATGATTTAAACTTCATTTTAAGTAGAAAAAAAAGCAGAATTTTTTTTTTTAATGTAATAAAAAAATTAATTTTTTTTAAAGATTTTTGTGTCTCGGACCCCCTTAAATATATGTAGTATAGATTGTTCTTAGTAGTATGAAACGTCAGATAACTGAAGTGAAAAGAATTAAAAGTCGGATTATAATCTATATCTTTTTTCCTCAGTTGCATTTCACTCCGAACCCGATGACTGATGTTAAAATCCAGCCCAAGTCCGCGTCGAACCCGTCTCATCTTTAGTTCGAGTGCGCCACACGATAAGGAAGTTTTAGAAACACAACTGTATAGTATATATTTTCATTCTTGAGAAACTATTTTATGTCGGGGAAAGAATTATTAAGCAATGAAAGCAATAGTACAATGTCACGACTTACTTTCTCCTTTCTGCAACCATTACGTGACTTATTACACGCTCATGAGGGAAAAAAAATAGAACATTTAGACATCTTTGTAAAAGTAAAACAAAAGTATAAGAGAAAATGTGAAAGTGGTAGCTCATTAGAAGCCTAAAGCTATTAGAATTTTTTTTTTTCTTCAAGCAGCTTTACGTCAAGTTTTCAACACCATGTTTTACAAAATTATCCATGTTTATTAACGGTGTCATCGTGTAAAATCTGAAGTTACAATATCATAATGTTTCAAGGTTCCGGAAAAAAGATAAAGAGAATTTCACACTTAGGTAAAGAAAATAAAGCAATAGAAAGGAAAACAAATAAGAACGAAAAATCATGCCCAGCATAGATTATGACACACTTTTAACACATTCGGAATACTGTAACAAAACTTTAAAATTTATTAAGATATGTAAAAGATATAAAACTATATGAAAATCACTTGAATACACCAAACTAAATTAGCATTTACTTAAGGGGTTTCAGGCTTCCAAATTTCCGAATTCCTTTTTTTTTTTTTTTTTTTTTTTTTTTTTTTTTTTTTTTTTATGTTAAACTACCATCTTTTCTGAAAATTTTAATATAATTATTTCCTTGAAATTCTCATTAAAACAAAAGTTATGATTTTTAGAATTATACCAGCTTAACTCATTAATGCCGGTTGGTACGAAAATCTGCCATTTACGAAATACGGAAATTTTAAATATGAAAACCAGTATTTTAATAAGGAAATTTTCATATTACTTAATCTCAAACATTGAGAGATTAAATAAGTTAAAATCTACAATATGGGAAAACTGGTGTCAACTGGTACCGAGGTATTAAAATGTGTAATATAAACTCGGCATTAATGGGTTAATGGCTGAAGCGGCGTTTCTGAAATAATGCCTCCAAATGACGTTTTTGGGTATAACGCGCACGATAGACTCCAAAGACTTCTAAATATTTTTTCACAAAATTTTCAAGACATATGTTTCATGTTAAACTGCATAAACTGAACCTAAAATTTCCTTTTATTGTTCAAAAAATATATTTTTTAGGTGATTGTGTTGTTGAAAGTTTCAAAATTTTGTATTAGTTAAATACATCTTTGTAATAAAAATATAAAAATGCTTTAAATACAAATTTATTTAGGTTCACGATAATTATTACAATCTGATGTATAAGTAGGCCCCAAAATTTTTATTCTAGTTGCAATATTTATTTTGTAATCGCGCGCGTAAACTATTATAACAAATTTCTGCTCGTCAAATATCTGACAATTTGGAACCCCCTGTGAATGCTAATTCTGCACCTTGCAATTTTTTGAAGACATAAAATGAAAAAACATACGTATATCTTTCATCTCAATAAAAATTGTGTTTTAAAATTATATATATTTTAAGATTTTAAATGTTTTAAATGGTCTCTTTTTTTTTTCTTTTTTTCCGATTCTAAGAGTCCTGAGACCCCTTAAAGTGATAAAATACTTTTAACAAGGCAAAAAATTACCTTTATTTATTCATATTAGACATATACTTCATTGCTCCGACGGTAAAATTCTCAATAATAAATATAAGGCTCTTTATTATACAGCCTAGCCAAATAGAAAGCTTAAAACTGGGATCAAAGAACACATAGCAGACATCAATTTCAACAACAAAACTACAGCTTTAGCTAGACTGTATAACAAAGAGCCTTTACAGATTAATTTAAAAAATAGTAGAGTAATTTATCCATCAAGATTTTACATCCCATTCCATTATCCGTGAATCAATAGAAATCTTGTTACGCAGTGAGAATATATGCAATGATTCAGCCTCCATGGAACTTCCTAAAATTTGGAAAGAGATGCTGTACAGAAAAATGAAGCAATAATATTAAATAATTCACGTACACAAATATCCATTTTTTCAATTCCTAGTTCACACTCTCCCTATATATATATATCTTATTCAAATTTTCAATCATTAATAAAATATTTATTATTTATTCTATCAAGTTGAAATAAATTTTTTAAAACTTGTACTGGATGACAATTCATGTTAATACAGTTTTTTAAAATATTAATTCATTAATTAAATTTTAATTAATTAATTTTAGTTTTATATGGGAGACAAAATGACGGCCATTGGTTACTAAACAGCATTTAATGCATCTTCATATCTATAAGAGGGGTTACCATAGGGGGGACCCTGTTCTGTCGCCAAATACCGCCAAGTTTGTCGCCAACTTGGCAATATATCGCCAAAAGTGACGCCAACTTGGCGATATCTCTAATATTTCGCCAAATTCCATTGACTTCCATTTTAAACCTACTTGCTTATAGAAAATCAACAAATTGAGATATTTTAATGCAACAAAAATTAATAAGCAGGGATTATATTAAATTTTTATTTGATGACCTAAGTAGGAATTGACTTTAAAAACAAAATTTTTATATTACTTGTTGATATTGCAGTTAATTTCATTATGCTTGAGTTCAAGCGACTTTCGTTTACCTGTTTTAAATTAAAATAATTTTTTTGAAAATATTTGTATCATATTTATTATTGCGAATGTGACCGTCGAAGCAATGAAACATATGTCTAATATGAATAAATAACGGTAACTTTTTGCCTAGTTAAAAGTACTTTATCATAATATTAGTTTAGTTTGAAGATAAAAAGTCTAAATAAACAATTTTGAAAATGAATAACGTATTTGAAAACCTAATTTCTGAAATTACAGTAAATAGTAAGAAAAACATCCGGATTTTTTTTCAACCCTGTATATGATCTATAGACTTGCATATACATTATATAATATTCTAGAGTTAGTTCAATTCCCTGCATGTGATCTATAAAATTTATATACACCAAATTTGTACACACCACAATCTGATATAATTCTAATATGTACATTCACTGTACATAACCCTTAACATAAAAATAAAAATATTAAGTATTTACTTAAGGAAAAAAAAAAAACAATCGCAATATCCAATTTAAAACAAAAAGATGAAAAATAGAAGATTTGAAATGTTTAAGAAGGAACTGTTTCATTAATTTATAATAAACATACAAAATTAGTAAAAATAAAATGCATCTTTTATTGGTTAGTCTAACTCTCAAACAAATATCATTTTAACCTAAAGGTTAATGCTGTTCTATAAAGACACTCTAACTTCTTGTAGTGAAACTTTGCGTCTTATCAGTGTGTGATTTCAATCGCGTTATTTTCAAAAGTGAAGCATTTCCACCGGTGAAGAATTTCAAAGCCACAGGAGTGAAAATGATGCACTTCTACAAAACTTATCTCAGTTTTAAAATTTAAAATGAATGCTTTTATTTTATATAAAATGACGTCATTTGCATCTGCTGAAGAATTCCGCATTTACGATCCAGTCTTAAACAACGTGTATAGTAAAGTACGCATAGGACATCACTATCGCGAAATAATACCCAAACCCAGCAAAAAGCGATGTCTTAAACTCGACAAAAAAAAAAAAAAAAAAATCGGCTATGTAATGATTCATATGCCTTCATTTGTTCGTAGCATTAATATAGTTACTTAAATTAAATATAGTTTGTAATAACTCCATGTTTTATCAGAAATCATTCATTTATATTTTTTCAAAATAGCATGTATTTTACTTACTTTTTTTTCAATTGTTACGAGAAAATAACCAGAAAAAGATATAGTAATCTACTATTTTCCAAATATTTTCTCTTAACTTTCTACAGACATGAAGTACTTCAGTTTCCATCATTACAAAAATGGGGTTAAAAACTATAAAATAAATTAATATCTCAAAAATAAATTGTCATGCAGTTTTCAAACAAATTGCGGTTAAAAGTATTATTTTCCCCTATGCGAAGGTGTAAAAATTGAAAATGTGCGATGCTTAGAAGTTAAAAAAATTGCAGTAGAGTTTATCAGTATTTAACCGTACAATGATACATCTGTTTCGCTTTACGGCTGGCTTATGTAAAGAAACGTTAATTTATAGGAACGACACTTTAATTGCTGTTTGAAAGAAATACGTGGGTGGTTCAATAATTATTGTCCCTAGTGTATATAAAATATCTGTAGTGCGATGATTGTTGTGGACGAAGCCTAATGTCTTAGATGCCTATATGCTCAATTTCAGAACCGTAGCTGCCATATTCGCATAGTTTTAGAGGGAGGAGTGAAAGGGGGGAGTGGGGGGGTGAAAGGCTTCTTTTTAGCTTATGGGGCTAGATTTGTGACAGTGGATGAGACGTAACTACTGTCGTTTCGACTCGGGATCATAGTGATGTAGCCACATCTTATCCTTTGTCACAAATGTAGCTTCATAAGCTCCAAACCAGCATTTCACCCTCACCCCTTCCTTAAAAACTCTCTCAAAAATAGGTCTTAAAAACTTCACCCCTCCCTCCAAAACTATGTTAATATAGCAGCTACGGTTCTGAAATTGAGCATATAGGCATTTAAGAGATTAGGCTTCGATATTCCACATTAACCATCGTAGGACAAATATTTTATATACACTAGGGACAATCATTATTGAACCACCCAGGTAGCATATCGGGAGCTAAAAAAAAGAAAGAAAGAAAAAGAAATATTATTTTTAACTGAATGCAAGCTGAAGAGGAAGGTATTAAAAATCTCAGCTTGTTTTAAAAAATCTCTGCAAAAGTTCGTACTATCCTTTAAAATAAATGAGTATAAAGCTTATTATATTGTAAGCTAAGCAGTTTAAGTGGTACCTTATCCTCTCCAGACCCGAAGTTAAAATAACGCTCCAAATACTCATTCATTGCTTGTGCACAAACAAAACGACACCATAGATGCCAGAAAAAAGTATTTTTCTGAAATTGATACTTTAGGGGAGGGGGGATTTGGGTTCACAGCCCCCTCCCCCCCCAAAAAAAAAATAAAATATCAATTTAATGTTACAGGTCTCACAGACCGCTACTTTGTTCAATTTTTATAGTTTAACTTGTAACTTTCAGTTTAACTACAAACACTACCGAAATTTTGTTCCGTTTGGAAATTTAGTGCTATCACCAGAGACTTTTGAATAGGTGAATTTTAATTATAACAGTCCTGTTCAAAAAGTTTAGTACAAAAACACCATCCTATGAGTGAATCGGGCCTTTAATTAATCTTCCGATGGAGCGGTTTGAGAGACCGTTTCACACTAGTTATGTGACAGTTTCTGTGACATCAGTTAAAGGTTAATTACCAGTAACCAAAATTCACACAATAAAACAATTAAGGTCTCTAAATTAGTGAATAATCTACAAAACCTCAATTTTCCTTTATTGTAAATAAAGTTTTAAAGTTAAATAATTATGAAAATTTCCTACTTTCTTGGCTGCACTGTCTTGAAGGCATTTTGCAAACTCAAATGTAAATAAAATTTATTTTACAAGGAAATCAGCATTGGTGCTGTCATTCATTTGTGGTTTCGTTTTAAAGCAAAAACATTCAGCTATGTAGAAGTGGGGTCAAAACGAAAAAAACAAATAACCAGTTTAGTTTTTATAAAGAAAAGAATCAAGGTACCCATTTGGGTACTCAACACTGAAGGGGGTAAGTGTTTCAAAGAAAATGGCCCAAATTTTGAAACTGTCCGAAAGTTATCCACGTGTTCGATTCATAGATAACTGTTGTTGCTCCACGTGTTCAACCTGTAATATCAGATAAAATCATTCAGCTGTTTCATCAATGAAAACCAAAACTTAATCATTATTATACTTTCAACTGAATAACAAAATGGAGAACAAAAGGTTAGAAATTGCGCATGATATTTTGGTTGCGTATATCTAGTCAAAGGTGGCAAAAGACAATATCTTCGGACAGCACGCCTTATCAGATTAAGGAAGGTTAGAAGGATTATCCATTTGTAATTATTAATGCTGGTCGGAAGTATTATATCGTCAATGAAGGAAGCAGAATTCCAATGATGACATCGTTAAAAGACAACGGAGAGGTAATCGGAATAAACACGTGGTGAACTTTAAACCGAAATACCTTACAAAAGGTCTTAATAGATATTTAGGTCGCTTCTGGAATTGTTCATCGGGACGGAAAACCCGACCCGAACCGCTATTCGGGTAGGGTTGACGCTAATTTTATTCATGGGGTCGGCTTGTGTTTATTTATTTCGGGTTCGTGTCGGTATAATGCCGGGATTTGACTCTTGCGGTTCGGATCCGGGTTGACCAGCGGGACAACAGGGTAAACAGGAAAGTTAAAATTCATATTAGAGGTATAATTGCAGAATATTTTTCCATAATGGTATTAAAATATGAATTTGTTTTATTAGATTCTGTTCGCATCGGATTTAAGTATATTTCGTTAGAGTTGAAGTGTGTGGGCTTTCGGGTTGATATTTTTTTTCTCCGGATAAGACGGGTTTTGTGTGGTCTTTAAATGGAGTTTTCGGATTCCAGTCGGTTGAAATCCGATATGCTCATTTTTTCTTTCTAGTCTGATGCTAGTCTTTTCGAAAATTTCAAATTGGTTCATTGTAACGTTTTACAGTACGTTACATAAAGGTAGTGTCGGGTTCCCGACGGTCACATTGCATTTACTTCGTGTGGAACTCCCGTCTGTATTTTGTGTTGCCCTATAGATTATTTGTATCTCGGCTGTCACTTTGGATAATGACACATTTACAAAATCATTTTATTAGAGAAACAAATTTCATAAAAAATGGAAATTGTAGAAGCAACCAACGGACTATGCTCCGAACAATTATGCCTACGAGCGTGATATGGGTTCGAGCCCAGCTTCCTCCGTGTAGCAACCAGTTTTGGGTACAGATCTTTCCACCAGCTTTTAGAACAGATGAGCCTCTTAGCCACTGGTGACGTTGTATGGAGGAAGGACATTCTTGCATCTACATATTGTGCATCATCAATGGGAATATTTAATATCGGATGTAAGACATTCCATATACTAATGGGTTCCACGTGCCCGAGCGCATAACGTCCCACCAGTGGCTGAGAGGTTCTGCTCTCGAAGCTGGTAGATGGGAGGTGCTGGGTTCGAATCCAATCGTGCACGTCGGCCTAACCGTTCGGAGTTTTCGTGGTTTCCTTCGAACCTTGGGAAACCTTGCGTAAATACAGGTTAGATTCCCTTAGAAAGACCCCCGGGGAGGGCACTCCCTCTAAGGCCCATATCCCTCGAGTAGGTAATCGACCGTCAAAAATCAACCCAACCGGAGTGCATAACAGTATTAGGGTTTCGCTTGGTTGTGTCGGGTTCAATTCCCGATGGCTCCATTGCATACGCTTCGTGTGGAACTACCAACTGCATTTGTGTTTCTCTACGGATACTTTGTATCTCGATTGTCACTTTGTATATGGAAGACTAGAAATAAAACAAGATATATCTCTAAAGGAAAAAAAACTGTTTCAAGTCCTGTATGTGTTTTACGTTTCTATTATTATATGGATGATACACGACAAAGGCCACAGTAGCTATAGGTTTCAAAGCATTCCCCATTAATTTTAAATTGCGATTGTAGTATCATAAAGACAAGAAACTTTGATGCTTAAGACTAAGAAAAGCAGAGTTAAGCAGACTAGGAAAATTAGAAAAACCTATCCTGTATAAGTTAAATGCTTTATTTTTTGAGAAAAAATATATAATAAATTTAATTCACATACATGACAATTCCATCAAAACGTTAGAAGTGATGAAGTTTAGAAAAGGTAAAGTTTAAAATTTTTTTAAACCTCGAGCCAACAATTTTTTAATAAAAGGTTTTCAACCTTATAAAGCAATATTAATTGAATGTAAATTTGTTGTTATGTGATCATGAATGAAATATATTATTTCGGGCCGTTGAAATTTTATCGACACATTCAGAATACTGTCGCAAAAAATCGCCCTTTAATAAAGTTTCATTAAACAATTTGGAAAACTCGTAGCACATTTGTAAAACTTAATTAGGCAGTTACCATCTATAGCCGGGAAAATATTCAAATTATACTCTGCAGCAGCTCCGTATATGATCTATAGATTTTTGTATGTACATGCAAAAGTTTAGTTCAGTTAAGAAACGTATAAGATAGTTTTAAATTCGCCTTCAACAATTTCCATTAATAAGCAGAAATGTACTCGAATTCTGTTGTGTAGCCCTGTATATGATCTACAGAATTAAAAAAACATAAGTGATATGCAAAAAGTTAGTTAAATTTAAAAACGCATATCACATCTGAAAACGCACTTCCAACAACTATAGCTCATGCACGATACTGTAACGGAATTCTTTTGTATCCAGTGGCGCAAACTTATATGGACCCATGGGGCGCGAGCCTACCCAATAATATGATCTCTCCGCCCACCCCATTTCAATTGATTTAATTAAAAATTTATTTTTGTAATTAGGATTCGCTTCGCTCAACCCCTACTAGGCTACACAAATAACATTTTGTCGTACACTTTACAAAAAAAAAAAAAAACTATTCGGTATTTTAACTTGAAATTAAACATAAAAATAAATTATGATCCATAGATTTGCACAATATTATTTTTTTTTACAGAATAATATTAAAAAAATTTATTATTTTAATTAATTTATTTCACATGTTTTTCAACTGCGGACGCATTTTTGCAAATAAAAAATGAAACACGTTTATTTTCAGAAGAAAAAATAAATTATGGAGTTAGTATAATAGATAGAATCATGATTAAATAAATAAATAAAATATATTTTCATTATTCCGCCAAAATATCATAAAAACTGTTTTTTTTAAATTTAATTAAAGAAAGAAATACTTTTGGACTAGAAATAAAATATGATCTGTACGCAGACAATACTTACGCATTTAAAAAAAATTATGATTTTTTTTTCCGTAAAGAGGTTACAAAAGAATTGTAAACAAATAAAATTAATTGTTAAATTCATTATATAAAGTGTTATTCAAATTCGAAGGTTGAATAATAACAATAATATAATAAGTTAATAATTCTTAGTACCAACGAGAGCAGATTTCAAAGGTTTTTCCAGAAAATAGGATTTTGAAGAAGAAACTTTCTTCAAGCTCTTTTTGAATATATTATTCTAAGATTGCTACCAAAGAATATTTGATGTGAATTACAAAGATTGGAAACATAGCTATTTCAAACCATTTGAGAAACACCAGAGGCTATTGGAAAATGTAAAAACATCTTTAAAAGAACTTTTATTTGAAAATTTAGAAATATTTTGTAAAATTTTGCTTCGAAAATATTTTTATTTATACCAATCTTATATCATAAATAAAAAATTCCAAGGGAATTCTTAGTTATTTGGCTGAATTTACATTTCTAAAATTAAAATACGCCAAAACATAAAATAACGTTTTTGATTAATAAAGATGCAAAAATAATATAAAAAAATATTGTTACTTTTAAATATTTATCTTATTAAATAATGCTTCGCGAATCCAAACAAAGTATGGCTTTTTCTAGTTATTTAATTGCTGCAATGAAATTTGGTTTTATTAGCGTTCTCAAAAGTTTTGTTTGAAAAATACTAAGGACATCTATGAGACTTACAGGAGACCTGAAAACCCCTTCAGCGGATGTACAGCTAAATTTCTCACGAAAACAAATTTCCTGCTTATTTTGGCATCTGTTTTGATGTCTTGAATGGATAAAGAACTTAGTGACTAAAATGTATTCTTTTCTTGGCATTTAGTTTTTCGCACTTTCAATAGTTGGCAATTTTTTGTGTTATTTATAATAAATATTAATGTATTTATAAGGAAAAACTCATTAAAATATAATTTAATAAAATTGTTTATAAAATTATAATTAAACTATAATAATTTAAAAATTCGCTTAGAAAAAACATAATTTAATTTCGAATTATCATATTTAGTCATTCGCTCCTCCTCCCCCCCCTCTCTCTCTCTCTCCACACACATACACACTAAGGGAAAAAAATGATATGTGTTATTTTACTCAAAAAGTTTTGAGCTTATCCAATATTTCTGAAAAGTTGGCGTTACAGTTTGTATGTCCCTGTAAATGGACGATAAATGCTTTTCACACCTTATTCTATAGTAAGAATCTTCTTGTGCACTTTCCAGCGATGCATATCAATATTAATATGTTTGGAATAGCGTAACAACAATAAAATACACTGCAAACGTTATTTTCGGTAGACCAAAATGCAAATGAATTCTTTTAAATACCCTATAAACGAATTATAAACGCTACGCACTTCATTTTCGATACCGAAAATGCCATAATAAACCTCAATAACACATATGAATTACAGTACAATACGAGTATATTTATGTGCGTAAGAGCACAGACAGACAGATGGACCGACAGGCAGACGGCCAGACAAACTGAATGCATAAACACTTTCTAGAATGTTAGAAAGTATTAAAAATGAATTAAATACAAAAAATCTGCTTCACATGTTTGGCATTTCAGTTTCAGTCTGAATAGTACGAAAAAAAGTTAAAATGCAAGTCTATCTGCTTCAATGATCTATTAAAACAAAACTACTGAAATTCTCACGGTTATGAGTTACTCGAAATAGAGCTGTTACAAAAGTCTGATTGATTGTTTCCAAAAGTTACATAATTTTTATCGTCGACAGGTATCACATATCGTTAACAATAATTTTCAAGAACGAAATGTCATGCACGACTGCGCTCAGCTTGTAAAAACGACCTTCCTATATATTAATAGTCAGAAGTGCCTCAGGCATTTTACAAGTTCTTTGTAGATCCCTGGAAAAAAAAGTTGTTAATGACTTCTTGTAACTTTCTCTTTTTTAAAATTGATTTTAAATTGTTCGGTCTATGCTGTGTTCATTTACATAAAAAATTGTTTACATTTATCTTCCATTTCTTAATAAAAGAAGGGAATTTATAAGATGAAGGTTTTGTGGATTAACTTTGTTGTATATTTGTGTTTCATCGTGCGTATTATTATAATTTAAACCCTTAAGTGCTATGGCAGTAATCGTGAAACCGCTTGATTGAAATATTTCTTACGGCTCCATTAACCTTTAATATTCTGAAATTTTAATAAGTTTTTTTAAATTAATATGATTTAAAAAAACACACAAAGAGTAATGATATCCCAACAAAAAGTTTTCTATTTTTTAAAAAAAGTGCCACGTTCTCTTTAATGTTTCGGCCAGAAAAAGTAGTGATACCTCAAGTTCGCACAAGTTAAAAGCCAAACATCCTAAATCTTTCATCGAAAATGACTTCCTGCGACTTTGTCGTCAATGCCTTCTAGAGGGTTTTTCAAATTCTAAAGTATGTACAAATGAGTTACATGCAAACTACATTTTTTGAGGATTTTAGGCATTTTGTGGCACGAAATACAAATTTAAAATACCCATTAAAAAAAAAAAAAAAAACATATAAACCACTTCAGTCTATAACAAAATACCTGTATTCAGAAGATAATATCTCTAATTTATAAAACATAATCAGTATCAGCTTTTAACAGTTTAAAGCGAATAAGTGCATCCTAAGGTTATTGCAATATCTCTTAATTTATGCAAACAAACTATAATAAGTGTTCAAATGAAAAAAATTCTTTCGCCAACGCAAAAAATTACAATATTATGCATTAAAATATAATGTAGCACATTGTGAGATTTGAAGAAAATAAATTTTGTTTTATTTCTTGGGTTTTGTGTTAATGACTTTAGATTTAGACAGTACACAATGACAATTAAACCATAAGTGGACTAATTGATTTCTAATCAAAACTAATGTTTGTTGAAACTTAATGGTATTTATCAGTAATCTTTTATTTATAATGTCTTCATGTGAATTTGCCTCTTTGCATTCTTATATTACTTTTAATATTTAAATAATTCATAAATGCGTATTTTTCAATCATTAATTTGGAAATGCTATAGAAGGAATTAACGGCCAAGTTGCAGGAAACCATTTTCAATGAAAGATTTGTGATGTTTTGGCTTTTAACTTGTGAGAACTTCAGGTAGCACTACTTTTTCTGGCCGAAACATTAAGGAGAACTAGACGCTTTTAGGTAGCTTTCATTACAAAAAGCTACCTATTGCAGCTGTTCGGAGGAAAGCGATTAAAAAAATTTTTGGTATATTTTCATCGATCATGACTCCCGGATCTGGGGGTCATGATCGATGAAAATATACCAAAATTTTTTTTAATCGCTTTCCTCCGAACGGCTGCAATAGGTAGCTTTTTGTAATGAAAGCTACCTATATATATATATGTATATATATCTGATCTTTGTCATACTGTAACTCTCGTATTTATGAACCGATTTAGATAAAATTTCGTGTGTATATAGTACATACCAATGTCTCTACCAAGTTCGTTGGCCAGCTTCAACCGCCATCTTGTTTCAAAATGGCGGCCATTTAAATTTTTTTTTTTAATTTAAAATTTAAAATGAGGCACAAAAAATTAGAAATTGAAAACTATTTTTTTATGTGTTTGAGCTTGATACAAAGATTTCGGAGCATTTTTTGTTTCGTCTGTATCTTAAAAAATGGCTGAGTTAGAGCACTTTGAATTTCTAGCATGACTGACATTCTGAAACGATCTGATTTTTGTCACGCGATAATACGCGTATTTATGAACCGATTTGGATGTGACAAGGCATTTGCATAGTACATAGCAATGTCTCGACTGAGTTCGTAGGCCAACTTCATCCGCCATTTTGTTTCAAAATGGCGGCATTTAAAATTTTTTAAAAAATTTAAAATTTAAAATGAGGTACAAGAAAAAAAAAATAGAAATTGGAAAAGATTTTTTCCTTATGTGTTTGAACTTGATACAAAGATCCCGGAGCATTTTTTGTTTCGTCTATTTCTTAAAAAATGGATGAGTTATAGCACTTTGAATTTCTAGCATGGCTGACATTTTAAAACGATCTGATTTTTGTCACGCGATAATACGCGTATTTATGAACCGATTTCGATGTGACAAGGCATGTGCATAGTACATAGCAATGTCTCGACCGTGTTCGTGGGCCAGCTTCATACGCAATCTTGTTTCAAAATGGCGGCCATTTAAAAAATTTAAAAAAATTAAATTTTAAAATGAGGTTTAAAAAAAAACTAGAAATTGAAAAAGATTTTTTCCTTATGCGTTTGAGCTTGATACAAAGATTCCGGGTCATTTTTTGTTTTGTCCTTATCTTAAAAAATGGCTCAAATATAACAGTTTGAATTTCTAATGTGGGTGACATTTTGAAAAATCTGATTTTTTGCCTGCAGCAGCACTCGTATTTATCAACCGATTTAGATGTGAGGGAGCATGTGAACAGGAATTACTAAAGTCTCGACCAAGTTCATTGGTTAGCTTTGTTGCACCCATTATGTTACTTTAAAATGCCGGGCACTTCAAGATATCGCTGAATTTGGCGACCAAATATAAATCACTTTAAATAAAACCAGCTTTGGTAACGCGACTAATTTCGCGAAATTCTCCTTCATATTCAGTATTGACAAAAATTAGTATTTAATCTTCCATAATCGGGTTCCACTAATTTGAGCTCCGTGTGTTTGAATAATATAAGCTGGTTTTTAAAATTAAGGAATATGAAAGCTACCTCTTCCTCCCGGCACTGGCCGGAAGGACTTTTTTACTTACAGAAAACGTTTTCTGGGTATTTGATTTTTAGGTAATTTTTTTTAATTGAAACTGATTTAATAAATCGGTAGTTAGAGATCTTTTTACAAAATATTGACAAGAATAATGAGATTAAGTAACAAAAAATATTGCTGTGGAAATTTCACAATTCTTGTAAGAATAGTGTAAATAAATGTACTGTGAACCGATCTGTAACAGAAAAGTGTTTTGCAGTTGCAACTTTTTCGTATAACATTTTTTTAATAGGATAAAAGCTACACTTAGATAAATAGTTGAGAAAATAACCACAGTAAAAAATATTTAGCTGCGACTGTTTCACTTCGCTTTCCAAATAGGATTGAGCAAACTATTTTTCGGGAAAAGTGCAATCTACTTTAACTAGTAGACGAATGAAATAAATTTTACGTTGAATTTTCTTTAATGGTACTTAAAAGCACCGTCAGATATAAAGTATTCTATACTAACTTTATGTAAAAGACTTCACTTATTTAGAAGTCTCTAGTGATGCCATTAAAAGAAACAAAATTTCACTTAATATCTATATTTAAGCTGGAAATCACAAGTTAAACTGTGAAAATTGAAAAAAGTAACGGTCTTTGAGACTGCTAACAGTAGTTAAGAGTTAAGCTTTTCTTTTTCTAAGCAAGCAACTGACTGCATGGCAAACATTTTTAAAATTAACATTAATTGAGTCGACAAAATGATCTTCTTTAATATAAATTGTCACAAGTGCTTCGGACGTTTTACAAGTTTTTTGTAGATCCCGGGAAAAAAAGTTTTTAATCACTTCTAGTAACTTTCACTTTTTTTAAATTTATTTTAAATTATTCAGTCTAAGCTATGTTCATTTACATAATTGTTTATCTTTATTGTCCATTTCTGAATAAAAGAAGGAATTTGTAAGATGTAGGTCTTATGGATTAATTTTGTTGAATAATCGTGTTTCACCGTGCATATTATTTTAATATTGTAACACATCACCATTAATTCAATGTTAAAAACTTTAAGTTTCATTGTTCATTTTACAGCTACCAAAAAAAGAGGAAACAGCCTTAACTTGTCTAATATTTTTTATGTGGATATCAAGGCAAACTATATAATATATATTACGTACTTTTATGTAATTTTATTTACGTACGGTCTTATAATTATATACGAAACGGTTGATGTGGTCTGTTATTAAGTGTATCACCTTTCTTTAAAAGTCGAAGTAATTCTGTGTTCGTGTAAAATGTGTTCAACTTCGCTGTTTTGATGAACATCTTGTAACTTTGTAGGTAGTAGCCGGAAATTAACTATGTTTGAAGTGTTTGTATAAATAATACATCATCCGGCTCTAAACTTTATGTTTCTTCACCATGAGGATGATCAATTTTAATATTAAACCTGACCCACTGTGACAGAAATTGGACCATAACTCTGAAACCGCTTGATTGAAAGATGAATAAAAAGCTTGTTTAACTCGTAGGAAATTGATTCTGTTCTAAACTTTATGTAAAGGACTATTATAATTTAAAGTTATCTATTCAGAAGCAGAGGTGCCAAGTTGCCACTAATCCTCCGTAATATGTGGGTTAATTTAACCCTGGTTTAATACATTTCGCACCAGAATTTTTTTTCAGAAATGAAATTAAATAAGCTCCACGTAGAAAACTGGAATTAAATAAATAAAGATTCATCAAATAATTTTTATGGTTTGAAACTTTCTTAAACTGGGTTAAATTAACCCACGCATTACGGAAGATTAGTGCGAGCTTGGCACCTCTGCAGAAGTGCCTAGCGATAGTACTAGGCCTCTAAACGAAGCAAAATTTTACTTAGTATCTGTATTTAAGCTGGAAATCACAGGTTAAACTGTGAAAATTGGAAAAAAAACAGAGAGCTTTGAGACTGATAAGAGTCGATAAGTGTTAAGATTTTTCTTTTCATAAGCAAGCAACTGACTACATGTCAAACATTTTTAGAATTAACATTGAGTCGACAAAATGACCTTCCTAAATATAAATTGTCAGAAGTGCCTCAGACGTTTTATAAGTTCCTTGTAGACCCCGATAAAAAAGTTGTTAATGACTTCTTGTAATTTTCTCTTTTTTTAGATTTATTTTAAATTATTCAGTCTATGCTGTGTTCATTTACATAAAAATTATCCATTTCTGAATAGAAGAAAGAATTCATAAGATGAAGGTCTTATGGAGTAATTTCGTTGAAAGATCGTGTTTAATTATGTATATTACTATAATCTTGTAACACATCACCATACATTGAAGGTTTAAAACTTTGAATTTCATTGCCAACTACCAATGGCAACAGCCTTAAGGGGCCTCTGAACTGTTAAAATTGAAAAAAAAAAACATTTTCAACGTTTAATATCTCAAAATGCATCTTATTTTAAGGCACAATTTTAATTGGAAAGGAAGACATAAGTATGTTCTTTCATTTCATGTATTTAAAAAATAGCAAGATACAGAATTAGCATTGACAGGGGGCTCCAAGCTGCCAGACATTTGACGAGCAGATAATCGGCATAACAGATTACGCGCAGGATTACAAAATAAATTTTGCAACAATAATGAAAATTTTGGTGCCTACTTGTACTTTAGATTATATTAATTACTCTGAACCTAAATAAATTTGTATTTAAATCATCTTTATATTTTTAATACAAAGTTTATTTAGCTAATGCAAAATTTAGGAAATGTCAACAGTATAATCACCTAAAAAAATATTTTTTAGATTCAGTTCATACAAGCTAGCATGAAACATATGTTTTGAAAATTTCATGAAAATATATTCAGAAGTGTTTGGGATATCCTGCGCATTATGGCAAAAAGTCATTTGGAGAAAAGTGGTTTCACGCCGCTTCAGCTATTGAGCAAGTATAATTTTAAAAGCCATAACTTCAGTTTTAATAGGAATTTCAAGGAAACAATTATATCAAAATGCTCAGAAAAGATAGAAGTTTAACATCTAAAAAAAATAAATTTCGAAAATTTCAAGGCTTTAAGAGTCCTAAGACCCCTTAACTTGTCTTTTTTTTTTTTTTTTTTTTTTTTTTTTTTTTTTTTTTTTTTTGATTTCAAGACATACTATATAAAGATATTACGTACTTTTAATTACGTCGTAGGATCTTTTAATTATATACGCAACGGTTGATGTGGCCTGTTATTAGATGTTTCACCTTTCTTTCAAAGTCGAAATAATTCTGTGTCCGTGTAAAATGTGTTCAACCTCGCTGTTTTGATGAACATCTTGTAACTTTGTAGGTAATAGCCGGAAATTAACTATGTTTGAAGTGTTTGTATAAATAATACACCATCCGGATCTTAACTTTAAGTTTCTTCGCCATGAGGACGATCAGTTTTAATATTAATCCTGAGCCACTGTGACAGAAATTGGAGCATAACTCTGAAACCGCTTGATTGAAAGATGAATAAAATCTTGTTTAACTCTTAGGATATTGATTCTGTACTAAACTTTATATATAGGACTATTATAATTAAAATTTATGTATTCAGAAGTGCCTAGCGATAGTAATAGGTTTCCAAACGAAACAAAATTTCACTTAGTATCTAAATTTAAGCTGGAAATCACAAGTTAAACTGTGAAAATTGAAACAAAAACAGAGAGCTTTGAGACTGATAAGAGTAGATAAGTGTTACACTCTTTCTTTTCATAAGCAAGCAACTAACTACATGTCAAATATTTTTAGAATTAACATTAATTGAGTCGACAAAATGATCGTCCTAAATATAAATTGTCAGAAGTGTCTCAGGGGTTTTACGAGTTCTTTGTAGATCACTGGAAAAAAAGTTGTTAATGACATCTTGTAACCTTCTCTTTTTTTAAATTAATTTTAAATTATTCAGTCTATGCTGTGTTCATTTACATAAAAAATTGTTTTGATTTATTGTCCATTTCTGAATAAAAGAAGGAATTTATAAGATGGAGGTTTTATGGATAAATTTCGTTAAAATCGTGTTTCATTGTGGGTATTATTAAAATATTGTAACACATCCGCATAAATTCAATGTTTTAAACTTTAACTTTCATTGTTAATTTTGGAACTACGAAGGGGTAAAGCCTTGACTTGTTGTCTAATTTTTTTATGTTGATGTCAAAGCATACTATATGAAGATATAACGTACTTTTAATTAGTACAATCTTTTAATTATGTACGCAACGGTTGATGTGGTCTGTTATTAAATGTATCACCTTTCTTTAAAAGTCGAAATAATTATGTGTTCGTGTAAAATGTGTTTAACCTCGCTGTTTTGGTGAACATCTTGTAATTTTGTATGCAGTAGCCGGAAATTAACTGTTTGGAGTGTTTGTATAAATAATGCATCATTCGGATCTAAACTTTAACCTCTTAACGCCTTAGGCCACATACATGGAAGTTTAGTTTCTTATAATTATAATTACCCAGCAAAGAGGAAATTGCTGGCCAGCAGCAAGATATGTGCTGGCAATGATGGAGAAGTGCTGGCTAATGGTCTGCCACTGTATGACCACTGCTGGACAGCTTCAGTCAACTTTGCTATTGGAAATCATCAGATAAAATTCTGGTGGGCTTCCGTTATATCTCATGCGCTGGTCTACATGGGAGTGCACTAACTTTTGCAGTATTATAGCTGGGAACCCTTACGCTAGGTGGTGTTGCGAATATCGAAGACACTGAGTATTTAAACACAAATCTAAAATGAATATCTTAACATAATTTAAGCTGTGAAGCTAATTTTTTTTGAAAATGTAAGTAATATAGCACCATTGCCACCAACAAAATAAATAAGTAAATGAATAAATAAATAAATTCTTTATTTCAACGCTTTCAACGCTTATTAAATTCTTCCCCTTAAATCTGGTTTTACTAAGTTACAAAGAATTTTGGTTTTCATAACTTACACAGTTCAGAATTAATAATAAAAAAGCGTATAAAATATATAGGATTTCTATACAATATAATAATTTCTATACCAGTTTGATGACTGGGAACGTAAATCACAAAATAAAACATTGAAATAGCGTAATGAGACCTTGAAAACAACGAGAGGTCATAGCATACGCTGAAAGTACTTGTTCATGTCCGATCACGAAAACCACACAGCTTCGAGCGCGGTCCGTACTTAGGAGGGTGACCACATGGAAACCGCTGCAAGTTCAAATATTTCTATAGACACTTCCACAGATATTTCTATAGCTCTTGGTGAAACTAGCTTATAGAAAAAGAGCCATAATACTTTGTTTTTTTTTATAGAATTCTATAAGAAATTTTTGTAAGGGAAAGTGCTGGGCCAGCAAAGGAATAGCAGTGGGATAGGTGTTATCACTGCAGGAAAAGCGCCGGATTGAAGTAATGTGATGGCATACCAATGCTGGCCTGCTGTTGGTCATCACTGATGGGCCAGCTACATTCCGCACGGACACTTTCTTACAGGTTTAAGTAATGGCACCATTGCACTTTACCGCTGATGGCAGTGCTGGCTGCCATGTTTTTTCCAGCTGATGGCTCACTGTTTCTTTCTTTGCTAGGTACTGTCAATAATAAAAAGAACAAAAATTTGATAATACCCAGCAAAGAAAGAAACAGTGGGCCATCAGCTGGAAAAAAGATGGCAGCCAGCACTGCCATCAGCGGTAAAGTGCAATGGTGCCATTACCTAAACCTGTAAAAAATTGTCCGTGCGGAATGCAGTTGGCCCATCAATGATGGCCAACAGCAGGCCAGCATTGGTATGCCATCACACTACTTCAATCCGGCACTTTTCCTGCAGTGCTAGCACGTATACCACTGCTATTCCTTTGCTGGGCCAGCACTTCCCTTACAAAAAATTCTTACAGATTTCTATAAAAAAAAAAACAAAGTATTACGGCTCTTTTTACTATAAGCTAGTTTCACCAAGAGCTATGGAAATGCCTGTCTATAATAGCAATGTCTATTGAAATATTTGAACTTGCAGCGTTTTCCATGTGGCCACCCTCCCAAGTACTAACCACGATCGATGCTGTTTGGTTTTCGTGATCGGACATTAACAAGTACTTTCAGCGCATGTTACGACCGCTCGTAGCCTTCAAACTCTTATTACACTATTTCTAGTTTGTTTCTTTTTTGATTTGCGTTCCTAATCATTAAACTGGTATAGAAATTCTTGTATTGTATAGAAATCCTATATATTTTATACGCTTTTTTTTATTATTGATTCTTAACTGTGTAAATTATGAAAACCGAAATCCTTTGTAACTTAGTGAAACCAGATTTAAGGAGAAAAAATAAGTGCGTTGAAATAAAGAATTTATTTATTTATTCATTTACTTATTTATTTTGTTGGTGGCAGTGGTGCTATATTATTTACAGTCTAAAAAAAAAATTAGCTCCACCGCTTAAGTTGTGTTAAAATATTCATTTCAGATTTGTGTTCAAATACTCAATGTCTTCGATATTCGCAAGGCCACCTAGCGTAAGGGTTCCCAGCAATAATACTGCAAAAGTTCGTGCACTTCTATGTAGTGGTGGGCCAGCGCATGAGATAAAACGGAAGCCCTCCAGAATTTTATCTGATGATTTCGAACAGCAAAGTTGACTGAAGCTGTCCAGAAGTGGTCATACAGTGGTAGACCATTAGCCAGCATTTTTCCATCATTGCCAGCACCTATCTTGCTGCTGGCCAGCAATTTTCTCTTTGCTGGGTAACTTATTTACTACAGAATGCCTCAACAAGAGAAGTAAATATTTCATTCTTAAGATACACATACATTTTTAACGTCTGAATTAAAATATTTAAACTAATTTTGATATACTAGACAGACTTGACTACACTAGAACAGAGAAATTAAATTAAAAATATAATTAAAAACATTTAACTGAAAACAAAAATAGACTTTTCGCTGTGCTACGCACAGCCTCATCAGTACACATATCAGCAATAACAGAATATCGAAACATGTCCTGGAGACAAAGGTTTAAACCTAGTATTTTTCTTTCTTTACCATATTACGGTACTGTTTCGGAGAAAGTTTAACCTGTTTTTAAATCTTTTAACATTGGAGTTCATTTTAAACCAGTAAATAAATTGAGTTCTTCCTTAAATAGCCACAAATATAAATATGATATTACAAAATTAACGTGAGTTGTTTACATGATTCCATGTAACGACTGCGACAGCATATATACATGCGAAACTGGTAGATCGATGGAGATTAGACTTAAAGAGCATGTCGGCGCTTTTGAAAATAGAAAATTAAACTCTAAATTAGTACAGCATGCCTTTGAAACGGACCACACCCCATCCTTCAAAAATTCATTGATTTTGAAAAATAATTACAACGCTTATCACTATAGATTATTCATGGAAAATTGGTTTACTAGACTATAACCTTACACGCTCAACGAATCTGCTACGATCTCGAAGGAATATTTTGTGTTTTTGAAAGAATAACTTCAACTGTGACTTTATTCTGTTTTTGCTGATGTGTGTACTGATGAGGCTGTGCGTTGTACAGCGAAACATCTATTTTTGTATGTATTTTTTGTTTTTAATTAAATGTTTTTATATATATTTTTTAATTTAATTTCTCTGTTTTGATGTAATTAAGTCTGTCTAGTGTATCAAAATTAGTTTAAATATTTTATGGTTTGGCTGCACTGGTAATGTTATTTCCGATGTTAGATTATATATATATATATATATTTTTTTTTCGGAATCCATATTCTTCTTTTTTTCTTCCATGTTAATTCTTGTAATTAGGTATACGGTATTTTATTTTACACATACAGTTTTATATTGTTGGTTTATGGCGTGTAGTCAATCATTCACAATATTGCAGTTTTTGATGATGGTCGGTAATGTTTAATTAATGGTTATATATTAGCATTCAAATTATTATGCTGCATTTGCGCATGTAATTATGAATGTAAGTTTTTATGATGTTTTTTTATTATTATATCGTTTCATTTTGAATGAAAATTCATTTTGAAATATTTTGTCCTTAATATTGGTATCTTATATATATTTATATATACCTAGGCAGCTAAATGTTTTAGCAATCTTTTAAATATTATACGCTTAGATCCTTGCTGTAAATTGCGCATAATCTTTGTGTATTATCTATATGATTTCTACTTGTAGTTATCTGATACCTCCCTTAGGAAATTCCATTATTTTTTTCATTCTTATCATCGCAAAGTTTCATTTTACGATTTTACCTTTCTAGTTATGTAACTTATATGTATTTTCTTGTTGTTATTGTATGATATTGTCCTTTATATTTTCAATTTATTAGATTATTATTATTATTATTATTATTTTTTGCTATTGCTTTTCTTAAATTTATTCAGTATTAGCTATTCTATTTATATATATACATCAATATGGTAGCAATATATATTTCTAATACTCGTTTTATGTTAATATGCTTTAGTCATTTATATTTATACTAGCAAACCCCACGGCTTTGCTCGCGTAATATTTGAAATATGCCAAGTGATATTTATATGTCTAATTTTTATTAAAAGGTACTAATTAAATTTGTATTTTATTAAAAGGTAATATTTTATTTTATTAAAAGGTACTTATTACTTTTGAGAATAATTAAAAAAATTACTATTTAAAACACAGTTTGATTAAACATCATTGTTACACTGCATAAGGCAGAAATGAGATTTAACTTAATAAAACGGAATAAAACTAAATAAATAATAATTTAAAAAATATTTTGAAACTTTTATGCTCAATTAATATGCTCTTTTCAGTATTCATTTGAAGTTTTGAATTTTTTAGAAACCATCTTCTTACATCTTAAAATTAACCATCATGTCAAATTCCAAGTCCTACCACCTCTCTCAACATAAAGGGCTATGTTGAAATAGGAACTGCCACCATAAATTTGCCAACATTAATTTTGAAATTGGTTTATTATTTCCTAATATTCCACAGAAACGTAATTTAGAAAGCTTTTAAAGGCCTATTTTACAGCGTTTGTTGTTCCTGTGAACCCCATGTGGTAGAACCATCGGCATAAAATATAGCTTGTGTAGGATCAGAGACTGTTACCATTGATTCGCAACTATTACTTTTATATTTGGTTTATATTCCCTGAAATTGCGTAGAAATCGTAATTTAGGACTTTTTTAGAATGCTTTTCACACCTCCCCTTCACTTCACCCCTTTTTAATTCGAATTTATTTTCGACAGTCCTCCGAGGGCATTTATATTTTATAAGTAACTACCATGCCATATTTACAGTTTCTAGCCTTTTCAGTATCACAGAATTCGCAATTAAGAAAGTTTTTAGCTACTGCAACCCTCTGGTGGTAGTGGCACAGACATAAAATATAGCTTATGTTTGAGCAGGTTCTATCACTAACAATTTGTCATCATTATTTTTTAATCGGTTTGGTATTTGATAAGATCACATAAAAATTGTAATTTATAACGCTTTTCGCTCACTTCATTATTTTAAATTTGAAATTTTCTTTCGACAGTTCTTAGAAAGCAGTTGCATCTTGTAAGTAAATACCATGCCATACTTCAAAGTGTTAGACCCTTCAGTTATGCAAAAAACGCAAATTAGAACATGTTTTGCTTTTGCAACTCTCAGATGGTAGTGACAGCAACATAAAATATAACCTATGTTATAGCAGGGACTGTCACCATTGATTTGCAACATTACTTTTGAAATAGCTTTGGAATTTCCTGAGATTGAATAGAAATCGCAATTTAGAACGTTTTTAGAACGCTTTTCGCTCATTTTAACCCCTTTTTAAATTTCCAATTTTTTCGAAACTGTCCTTAAAGATCATTTATATGTAATAAATATGTACCTTGCCTAATTTTAAGTTGCTAGTCCCTACCGATCACAAAATTCAAAATTTGGAACGCTTTTTTGCTCCTGCAACGTCTAGGTGATAGTGATACCAACTTAAAATAGCGTCTATGTTAGAGCAGAGGCTGTCAGCATCAATTTCTTACCATTACTTTTGAAATCAGTTTGATTCTTCCTGAGATATTGGTGACATATCGGCATTTAGAACGTTTTTAGAACTCTTTTCGCGCATTTTGCTCCTGCATCTCCTCTGGGGTAGTGAAACAGATATAAAATATAGCCTATCTTGGAGAAAGATCTGTCGCCATCATTTGTTCACCATTATATTTGAAATCGGTTCAGTATTTCCTGAGATTGCTAGAAATCGCAATTTAGAACGTTTTTTACAACGCTTTTTGCTCATTTTGACCCCCCCCCCCCCTATTAAATTTCGACTTTTTTAGGAAATGCCCATAGAGATCATTGATATCTTATAACTAACTACCATTCTAAATTTCACGATTCAAGGCCCTTCCGTCACGCAAAAACTGCAATTTAGAACTTTTTTCTCCTGCACCCCCTTTGGGGTTGTGTCACCGACATAAAACATAGCCTATGTTGGAGCAAGTGTTTTCACCATCATTTTGACGCCATTATTTTTTTAATCGGTTTGGTATTTCCTGAGATTGTGTAGAAATCACCATTTAGAACATTTTTTAGAACGCTTTTCGCGCATTTTCACCCTTTTTAAATTTCGTATTGTTTAAGAACTGCTCTTAGAAATCCTTTATATCTAATAAGTAGCTGATACTTCAAATTTCATATTTCTAGGTCCTGCAGTAACACATAAATCGCATTTTTAGAACGTTTTTTGCTCCTACACCCCCTTTGGGGTAGTGGCACCGACATAAAATATAGCCTACCTTGGAGCAAACGTTGTGACTATCATTTTGACACCAATATTTTTTAAATCGGTTTGGTATTTCCTGAGATTATGTAGAAACTACCATTTAGAACGTTTTTTAGAACGCTTTTGTGCATTTTCACCCCCTTTAAATTTCGAATTCTTTAAGAACTGTTCTTAGACATCATTTATATATTTTAAGTAACTAATATTCCAAATTTCATATTTCTAGGCCCTTCAGTAACGCAAAAATCGCTTTTTTAGAACGTTTTTTGCTCCTGCACCCCCTTTGGGGTAGTGGCACCGACATAAAATATATGCTATGTTCTAAGTTGGACTAACACCATCATTTTGATACCATTACTTTTGAAATCGGTTTGGTATTTCCTGATATTATGTAGAAAATACCATTTAGAACGTTTTTTTAGAACGCTTTTTGTGCATTTTCACCCCTTTTAAATTTCGAATTGTTTAAGAAGTGTTCTTAGACATCATTTATAACTTATAAGTTACTAATATTCCAAATTTCATATTTCTAGGCCCTTCAGTAACGCAAAAATCGCATTTTTAGAACGTTTTTTGCTCCTCCACCCCCTTTTGGGTAGTGGCACCGACATAAGATATAGCCTATGTTCTAAGTTGGACTAACACCATCATTTTGATACCATTACTTTTGGAATCGGTTCGGTAGTTCCTGAGCTTATCTCCGACAAATAAACAATTTTTTCCTCTTTATAATAGGAGTATAGATTACTTTGATCTGAGAAGTCAATTGGGATAGCGTTTTTGGTCGTCTTTGCATGGTTATTGTCGTTCTAGGTTTTGGATATTAGATGCGGTTATTTTATTTCTTCTAAAAAGTCCAGTGGTTTCATGCATTCGTAGTTTATGCATTTAGGGTTATCATTATTTGGTTTTGGAAATATTATAGATGGTTTTTGAGTACTGCCTCTCTGATTTGTACATATTGTATATATATTTATATTTCATACTCAGGATATTTAATATTAAATTTATTCAAGACTTATTTAATTTCATTTATTCTTATTTTTTGCAAATATTGCATTTTCCAAAAGAAATTTCTTATATGGCAGTTCTTAGTAAACATCTCGATCCTGGCAAGATACACATAGCATCTCTGCAGTGCAGTGCCCGGTACAGGAACAATAATGGGGTTGTTCCTGGATCGTCATCCAGTGACCATTTATACCCTCCCCCTCGACCTTTATTTTTTCGTAAATGTTTAGATGCTCGGTGCAAGACATGTCCATACGCTTCTCAGTCACAAATTGTCTCAGATCCTAATTATTCAAATTTTTATAAAGCATTTAATGTTATTTATTGCATAAAGTGCAACTTATGTAACATGAAATATATAGGTGAAACATCAGGTCCAATTCATAAACGTATCAATCAATATCGTTCAGACTCTAATAAAAACAAAGCAAAAAATCTACATTCTACAGCTGAAATTGCACATTTTCATAAACATCAATTTAAAAATACGACAATTGAAATCCTTCAAATTCTAAAAAATAAATCAGAACGGCTTTATATGGAGTCACCATACATGAAATATTACAACACAATATATCCTTATGGACTTAATTCTGAAATATTTAATCGACCTGTCAAAGTCTTCACATCTATAAATAACACTATTGATTATTCTCCAATTTATCTTACTCTTAATCATAATTTAAATTGTAAAACAACACGAAACAAACGTGGAAAGGGTTCATCTTCAGGTGTAGTTTCTAAAAAATATATCACTAAACAAATTAATGACCTTCAAAGTAAATATTTAAAGCATTATAATTGGTTATTAATTCGAAAATACATATTTGCTGTTAAAAAGAAACAGATTATACAACATTTAAATGTATTTCTAAGTAAAACTTTCTCTAAACATTTTTCTGATATTTATTTTGATCTCATTATGACTAGGGTTAATCTTTTAAATATTAATTTACAAAAAAAAAAAAAAAATAAATAAATAAATAAAAAAAAAAACACATAAAATTCATAATACGAATACTCAAATGATAATAACTTTTTCAAATCATACATTTAATAAAATTGATATCAATTCTATAATTAACGATAAAAAATGTTATTTTCCTATTAATAATCTTCATATAACAAAAACCTTTAAATATCCGAATACAATTGGTAGAAAGATTTTTAACTACAATACATTTTCAAAAAATACATCTGCTGCAAGTAATTTTCCGTGTAATTGCAATGACCCCAATCTAAAAAAATATATAAACAATGACCATGGACATATAATCACTGGAAATCTTAATATTGTTAATGATTTTAAATTGAAAAAACTAATGGGTTTTGGTACTAAATATAGACTTCCATCTAAATTTACTGTTAAATCTATAATCAAACAGTTTACATATGATATAGATATTTTTATTTATAAAATTTCAATCTATTACAATAAACCTATTGCATATTTTAATCAATGGAAAATATTAGTAATTGAAAAATTAACTATTGCTTTAAAAAAAAAAAATGTTTCTGATTTGGTTTCTTTTAGCACAAAGCATTTTTTCCAACAAATAACTAAATTTTAAAAAAAACTACGTTATTACACATGTAGACAAATGTCCTACTAATTATGCAATCATATGTAAATCTTATTATCACCAACTTCTTACAACCTGTATTTCTTCTAATAAATCTTTTCAAAAAACTAATGAAAATGTAATTGTAAATAATCGTAAAATTCAAAGTTATTATAAACTATTAAATATTCTATCTGCTAATTTTAATTATCCTTATTTAGTTCTAATTCCCAAATTTCATAAAACTCCAATTACATTTACGACTGTAACTATTGGTTGCAATGCATATAATAATAAAGCCAATAAACGTCTATTAAAAAATCTTAATCAATTATATGTACTTACTACAAACAATGATAATACACATTGTATAAAAAATAGCTATCAACTGGTCACTATTTTAAAAAATCTTAACTGTGTATATAATATAACGACATATGACTTCAAAGAGCTTTTTAATAATATAGACTTATTAGATTTACATAATATAATAAATGCATTATTTAAAAAGTATTATAAAAAACTGGAATTACCATCTAATATTGATATCGCTTATTATAAATCATTAACAAACTTTATTATCTATAATAATTATGTATTGCAAGATAATACATTATATTTACAGCACGTCGGTATACCACAAGGTGGATGTACATCCAGCTTATTATCAGACTTATACTTATATCACTATGAACGTACTTTTACTAATAATAATCTCCATTTATATCGTTATATTGATGACATAATTTTAATTGCCACTGATCAATCTAAAATTTCTCAATTTCCAGTTGATTATCCCACTAATTTGGAATTAACGGAAAACATCTTATCTAACAATACTATTAACTTCTTAGATCTTAAAATTACAATAAAAGACAACAAAACAGTAACTGATTTATATGATAAACGTAAAGAATTTAAATTCACAGTTAATACATTTACAAATTTTAAATCTTGTCTTCATCATTCTGTATATCGAAATATACTACTTAATCATTTATATAGAATAAAATGTTTATGTTCTTCTCATCTAATTAACAATAATATTAAAAAACTAACTTATGATGCATTAAATCATGGTTTTCCAAAAAAATTCATCTATTCATTAATATACAATTAGTACTTACATGATCTATCTATCTATCTATATATCTATATATATATAAATTAACACATGCGTAAACAAAATCACAAAAAAATTATAAAATAAAAAAATATTTATAAAAAATTAAAAATTGTAAAATAAAAATAAACAATTACTATAGGATGGTTGGGTGGGTAGATGTTAGAGTACGGAGGAGGGTGTTGTTGTCTGGATAATACGCAATGGTTAATTTATATATGTATATAAAAACGGGGTTTTTGTATTATAACTACATTTCTAATACGTATTTTATATGGATGTTGATTTGATGTTTTATATGTAATTGGTGACTTTTCCTCTTTTTCTTTTTTTTTTTATTTCATATTAAATTTAACTTATTTAATCAAATTCAATATTAACTTATTTTTAATTTAGTCTACTCAGGACAATGTCATATTAATTAATAATGGTATACCAACTTTTTAGTGATTATTATGCATATTGGTTTATTTGATTAACTAATGTTATACTGTATGTATTAAAATTGGGTAACTAGTTTTTATTATTATTATTCCTCTATACTATTTAATATTGTTTTATTTTCAACATTGTATTCCATGATTAATTATCGGTGTATATTTTTTGATTGGCACAATCATATTTTTTTAGCTTTTTTATGACTAATATAAGGATAATTCACGCACAATATATGTGATCTTTAGGCTATTTGGAATTTTAGTATCTGACAATCTTATATAAACATCCATTTTTATTTATTTATTTTATAATTTATTTATTTATTTATTTATTTATTTTTCTTTCCTGTTCATTTTTTATATGTAAAGCTAAATATTAAGACTATTATATTTTTATAACATATAATTTATTTTATTTTATAGCATATAGCCTATATTCTATATATTATCAAGTTAAAAATTTTTTTAATTTCTCAGTGTAGATTTAATGGTATGGTAATAGAATATATTGTATTAACATTTAATTTATTTAATAATAATAAAAAAAAATCTGAATAATGAAATACAGTTATATTAGGATGTATGTAGGAATGCAGTTGATACATTTTAATTCATTAGCATGTATTAGGTTCTACTTACTGTGACAATTGTATAATCATAATAGTTTTAAAAATAAAATAATAGATGGCAACACCATAAATTTTGTATTTTTAAATAGCCTCTATTAAAGTCATAATTTTAATTTTTTACACTAGGTGGTAATTAACGCTGAATATGGGCAATGTTGTAAAATTGTTATTATACAATTTAAAATTGTTTTTATGTATTATAAATAACGTAATTATTTTTTATTTATATTATATTAATTATATTTATCACATTATTTCAACATGAATTAACTGACTCCATAGCTTTTAATTTCTGTGTTAACTTAACTGTTTTGTTCACCTTAATCTTATCATGCCTTTTGGATTCCATGTGCGGGAATATATTTTGAAAATCTACTGGGAATTAATACGGTATGTTTTGTAAGATTTCTATTGCTATAAATTAAATATTTAATGGGTTGTAGTTTTTTTCCATTTCATGCCATTTGATAATGTTCTGTATTCATCTTGAAACTATTATTTTGATTATATTGGTTGTTTGAGTACAGGGGAAAATTTTTTTTCAGCTTATAGCTTTTTTTCCCACAGAAAACAACCGATTTGCTTATATCATTGAATTCTGTACTCTTGAAAACGTAATTCAATATATAAGTTTTTCAATTTTTTCGGAATCCATATTCTTCTTTTTTTCTTCCATGTTAATTCTTGTAATTAGGTATACGGAACTTTATTTTATACATACAGTTCTATATTATAGGTTTGTGGTATCCATTATATATACTAGTTGCGTAGCAACCCGTTGTGTTGCTTTTGAATTGCATGAGACAATCGATCTTTTTGCGAAAAATGAAATCTCAACTTTATTGTAAATTTAGTTAGCATTACAATATTAATTTTATTAAATACAATATTTCAAATAATAAGTTATATTTACAATTTAAGTCAAAACTCTCCTAATAAAAATGCACATATACTGTAACTTTATTTGCTTTTCGCTCTTCCAAGATTTTGCTTCGAATTTCGGAGTTGGTAGAAATGATGTTATTTGTATCAACTTATACAAAAATGAATTTGTTTGGACGAATTTATTCAGAAGCATTTTATATTTATGAATGAAAATAAATACTTAAGGAATAATTTTTTTTCTCGCTAAAACATTTCATTTTTAATGTCCGCTTCTGAAATGTTTTATTAGCCATCTTAAGGCAATAGTTGAAAATCTACTTTACGACTTTAAATTAAATGAAAATAACGTTCAGTGTTTTTTTTCTTTTGACGTCAACAACAGAATTTATCTCAATGTTCCAGTCGAGAGTCGAATTTGTGTTTCTAAAATAAACGGATTCCTGAACTTGAATATGTGGGAGTTCGTATTTCGTGAAATTTTCTTGAAAACTACAATAATTTTTTTACTATTTATTCAATATAAAATGATTTCAAACAGTGATACCTAATAATCCTTGTCATTTTCCCTTTTCTCTCTTTTATCCACAAAAATGGAGCAATTTTAATTTCCATCATTACAGAAATGTCATTAAAAATATTATATCTCGAAAACTAATCAAATTTTAAAATTCTACGACCATTTTTAACATCCTCGGACCCATGCGGATAACTGGCGTTAATTTGATCACCCAACATTCCATCTTCTAGGAGTAACAGCTGTGAAATACAAACGGACAGTCACTTTTTAATATAACAGATTGATGAAGTTTTAATTTTGCTATAAAAAATTAGTCAGGGACAAATGCTGAATTATTTATATTATTTTAAGTGCAAATGGCTTATTTCGTAACGGAGCCTGTACGCAATGGATATAGATTAAAAAACATTATGCTTGAAAATTATTTAAAAAGACATAATAAATAAATCAATTAAGATAAAGTTTTCAAGCAAATTGCATTTGAAAGTAGATTTTTTTTCCTATATAACGGGTGTAAAAATTGAAGATGCCCGATGTTTAGAAATTCAAAAAACTGCAGTAGCAAAGATTGTAAAACCGACATTTAATCGTCAAGCGTTGCCATTCTCAAAATGACACCAGCCTTACGCATGGACATATTTTTCCTTTATAATATCGATAGATTTTCAAACATGAAGTTCCGTTTGTCAGCTAAAACTTTGGATGTGAAAATGTATTCTTTTGGCTTGAAGGTCTAATTTCAGTACCGCGAAGTACAAATTCCAGAAACTGATGTCTTTTAGATGTATTCGTGTAAAAATATATAGTTTTATCAAAGAAAAGGATTGTTTTCTTTAAAATATGGCACTTACTGAAGCATTACGCCAAGTGTCTCAAATTCGGTATCAGCCGAATGAAAATATATTGTAACATTAGCTTTATGAGCGAAAATGTTTTTTAAATAGTGACGTCATTTTCTGTTCAGACTTAAAATAAAGTTATTTTTAATTCTAATGAGTAAATGGTATCAATAAGGATAAATAAACCCCAATATTTCTTTTTTTTTGCAACAGTGGAAATAATACGATTGCTACCATTTTGATTAAATTTCAAAAAATCTTTTCAAATTAAATTAAAAATATAAAAGTGAAAATATTTAGAAAAATAGCTAGTGCGAGGACATCTACAAATGAACAGCTTCATTTTAAAAAAGAATTGTTAGCAAAATTGGTACAGTAGAAAGTTCAGGGAAGATGTCTAAATAAGCTATCTTGTGTTTTCAATATATAGATTATTTTTTCTTTTTTACTTTAACAGTTGCCTAGCAACTGCATTTCATACAAATTACATCTAAAAGCACATATTTTTACGAATTCAACTCTAAAAATTTAAATTGTTCGATTACATATATGTTAAATTCGTGCTTTTTTATATATTATTCTTTTATTTATTTACTGATTAAGCTTTAATTTCTTGTAGAAAATTAGCGGGAGAGAAATTCTGAACTTTTTTTTATGTGCAAATTGTTAATTAATATTTCGCAATGGAGCCGGCGCGGCAAAATCATTTAATTGATAAATAAAAACGAAATAAAGCCAAAACTCACTGGGTTTTATAACAGACGATATTCTTGACATAGCAAGTATTTTAATTTCAATTTTTTTCAGTTTTTATGAGAAAATGGCAACGAAAATTTACAGCAATCTACTATTTTCATTTTTCCCCCTTTACTTTCAACAGAAATGGTGTACTTCAGCTGCCACGGTTACAAAAAAAGTAATAAAAATTACAGAAAAATTAATATTTTAAAATTAAAATGAGATACAGCTTTCAAACAAATTGCATTTAAAAGAGCATTTTTTTCCTTATACGGCGGGGTAAAAATTTAAAATGTGCGATGTTTAGAAGTATAAAAATTTGAAGTAGAGAAAATTACAAAACCAAAATTTTATTTCAAATTTCAAAGTGTTGCCATTCGCAAAATGACGTATGCGTTACGCACAGATATGTTTGTCCTTTATAATATAGATATATATAAAAGAGTGAAGTAATTTTTCGTCAGCCAGTGTTGTTGGATTATTTGAAAAAATCGTTAATATTTGATGAAAATAATATCAAATACATTAAAATATATTAAGTTTTAATAATTTGTAGAAATGTAAGAAATAAATTTACTCTTAGCTTTTTCTTTTCTTTTTTTTTATAAGAAATTATTTTACTCATAAATTACCATTAACGCTCAGCGACTACAAATGTAGACGTTATTTATTTATTTTTGTGATTTTTTACTGCCCCCCCCCCTTTTTTTTTTCGTTTTTTGAATTCCTACTAATATAAAATGAATAAATCGTAAATAATAATAATAATAATAATAATAATAATAATAATAATAATAATAAGTCATTTTTTTCTCAACATGAAAAACCTTCCCCGAAGAGGTTAAGTTTATTCGCCATGACCACGGTTAATATTGATCCAGAACCTCTGTAACAAAAATCGCCGCATAACTCTTGTTTGATTGAAAGATGAATGAAAGGCTATTTTACTTCGTAGGATATTGATTCTGTACAAAACTTCATGTACAGTACAGGGCTATTATAATTAAAGGTTAGACATTCATAAGCCCTAGCGATAGTAGTAGGCAACAAACGAAAGAAAATTTCACTAATATCTATATAAGTAAACTGTAAACTATCGTAACAATAGATAAGGGTTAAACTTTTTCTTTTTATAAGCAAGCAACTGACCATTTGTCAAATATTTTTAGAATTAACACCGCGTTTTATTTGAGTCGAAAGAATAACCTTCCTAAATGAAAATTGTCAGAGGTGCCTCAGGCATTTTACAAGTTCTTTGTCAGTCCTTGAATAAAAAAAAGTTGTTAATTACTTCTTGTAGCTTTCTCTTTTTAAAAATTAATTTTAAATTATTCAGTATATGCTGTTTTCATTTACATAAAAAAATGTTTACATTTATTATTCAATTTTTAATAAAAGGAAGAATTTATAAGATGAAGGTCTTATGGATTAATTGTTTCATTGTGTGTATTATTATAATATTATAACACACCACCATAAAATCAATGTTTAAAACTTTAACATTGATTTTTTGTTTTAAGACAATAACCTTAAGCTATTCTCTCATTTTTAACATTTCCCAACATAGTTGAAAAGTGTTTCTGAATTCGAATTTTCTGTCTGTCTTTTTGCCATCTGTCTAGCCGTGCTGTAATTCGCGTAAATATACTCGGATTGCTAAGAAATTTATATATGTTTTTGAGGTTTACTATGCCTGTTCGGAATTTGAAATGAAGTGTGTAGCATTTATAGTTCGTTTAGAGGGACACTCAAAATAATTCCGTTAGATTACAGCTTATGGAGGAAAACAATTGTGTAATTTTATTGATTCTGTACTAAACTTTTTGTATTGGATTATTATAATTAAAATTCACTTATTCAGAAGTCTCTAGCGATAGGACTATGCCTCCAAACGAAACAAAATTTCACTAGGACATATAGTTAGACTGGTTAACTGTGAAAATTGAAAAAAAAAACAAAAAAAAACAGCGATCTGTGACAAGGCTAACAGTGGTTAAGGGTTAAGCTTTTTCTTTTTTATACGCAAACAACTGACCATATGTGAAATATTTTTGGAATTAAGTACGCGTTCTAATTTAGTCGACAGGGTTATGGGAGTTTCTCGGCTTCAAAATACACACATTTAATTTTTTGATTTTTCTGAAAGTTTGGCAGTCCGCAATTTTTTTCTGGAAACGGTTTTTAAAAATTTAAACACATATAGACGATGTAGTTATTCTTGTTGCACAGTACGATACTTCTACAAAAATTTTACACAAATTTCTCGAAGCAATGTTTCCCCAAAATATCTCGAGAACGGATGAATTGATTTTTTTTCTTTTACTTTTAAATGAAAGTTTATATATTTCCTTATAGACCGGGAGTTGACAGCACAGACAATCACCTCATCGAGTTCACGGCTGAAATTCCAGAATCAGTTAAATCTTGATTCGCATATTAGAACGCAATCGGTCTGCTAAGTCATATCTTGGTGGAAAGAACATGAAAACCCGATTTTAGCGGTTGACTCGTAGGTTTACCATTGTGTTTTCCTGCTCCCAATCGTCCATGCTTTCGTACTTTTGAGTGCAGAAAAACACAATGATAAACCTACGAGTCAACCTCTAAAATCGGGTTTTCAGATGTTTTTCATCAAGATATGACTTGGCAGACCGATTGCGTTTCAATATGCAAATCGAGTTTTAACTAATTTTGGTATTTTAGCCGTGAACTCAATGATTGGATTGTCTGCGCTGCCGCTATTATTTCTTGGCCGATCTTTAAAAATATATATATTAGGAGTTTTTTTTATAAACAAAACAAAACAAATTTTCTATCTCATAACCGATACATTAAATCTTTTATTTAAAAAAATATTTATTCCCGCTAAACAACGCGAAACTTTCTGACATATTTTCTGACTCATTTTTAAACGCAAAAGCGTTACATTTGCTGGCATAATTAGTGAAGTGATTTGTAATCGAACGTCTTTTTTTATTGTTCGAGAGATTGATCACATATTGAGTTATAAGCTATTATTGTCAAATAACACAGTTTATTTCTTTTCCTCCACTGTCGATTCTGGAAATTCGGTTCACAGTGCCAACTTTGACGGTATTTTATGAAAAAACATCTGCTTTTACAAAAAAAGGGAAAAAATCGTTCGGCTAGAAAGTTTCTGAATAAGAGAATTTGCTAATTTCATGCGTTTGTGAACAAAAATTAATTTAACAAGTTGGAAATTGAACGTTAAACGTGGCAAATGAGGTGCGTTCGTACTATAACTAATTTTATAAATATTTTTTGCACCGCATATTGTACTGAATGTTTATTTTAGTGCACTTCAAAATTGCATATCCATTTCATTCTGTTCGAAAGGCTGTAACATCATTCAAATGCACTTGAAATATTTTTCCCATTGGCCGTCATGTAACGGAAAAATTTTGACTGTCCCTGTCATTAAACTACGAATCCGATTTTCATAAAATTTGAAATGTCTCGACAAAATTATGCAAAAATTTTAAACTTTAAATTTCAAACGATTCGGTTGGGTGGTTTTTGCGCTGTTATATGCGGACAGACAGACAGACGGACTGAACGACGACTATAGGTGCTAAATATTTATATGATTACGAACGCACCTAAAAATGAGTTAGAAAGAAGCCGATTTGGATTTGAGAGCAGCCTTAAGTTTGATAGCTCGCCATTTTGCAAAAATACAAAATTTCAAAAAAATAAAAAATAAATAAAAAATAAAAAAATAAATAAAAACTTTGATCAAGGACTACACAATTATATATAAAATTGTTATTTAAATGACCATTTAAATAACCACTGACGATGGCCCTGTGAATTTAACCGAAAACGTTTTGGGATTTTAATTTTAATTTAAATGTATTTTTAGGGTATTTTAATGCATTTTAAATATTTTTATGTTATATATATGCACCTAAAAGCAATGTTAGTACGTTTTATTTGCCCTTTATACGAATTTTAATTATTTACTCAAAGTGAAATCAGAATTAGAATTTTGACATTAATTTATTAGGTAGATAGGTTAAAGAAAATACTAAAGAAAGTTTATGCCGGAATATTATACATTACTCATTACCTTGTGCTTTATCTATTTAAAGAAAAAAAAAACATTTTATTAACCATTTGGGAAAATGGTTATTGTCCTCGTCAGGGTAGGAAATCAAAAGTATATCTGAAGCTTTTTATTGGTTTAATCCGCATTTTATTCGTTTTCTGATGGGTCTATACAGTAATCTGTATTTCCCTTTACTTTTAAAAGAGATGGATACTTCTGTTGCCACTATGACAAAAAGTAATAAAAACTACAAAAAAATTAATAACTCAGAAACAAATTGAGATAAAGCTTTCAAACAAATTGCATTTAAAAGTACATTTTTTTTCTCTATACGACGGTGTAAAAAGTAATAGTGTGGGATGTTTAGAAGTTTAAAAATGAAATTTCATTTAAAATGGGTCGTCAGATTTCTTGGAAACCTGACGATGGAAAAGTCTTTTCCCGAACAGCCAATGAAATGCTTGGATAATACGTAAGTTTGAGGTGGATAATACGCAAGTTTGAGGTGGGTAATACGTAAGTTTCAGATGGATAATACGTACGAGCCGCAGGTGATTTTTGCCGCTTGCAATTTTTACGTGTAATAATGGCGTACGTAATGTAGGATCAACTCCGTGCGATCTTTTATGTCTTAAATTTTAGTCTTCGAAAAAATCATTTTCCAAATGGTCGTTGTAAATTGTTAAATTGCTTTTTATTTATTTTATTTTTCTCTAAATCACGAGTGAAATTAATCACTTATTGGAGAATCGCCCAAATACATAAAGAAAATCTACTGAAGAATAAAGAAGCTCAAAGCTTTTTCATTACGTTATTACAGCTGAATCCTGCTGTCCTACATCAAATAAAAACTTCTAAGTAACTGAAGACCTAAAAAAATGAAGAAGAAAAGATAATTAGAGGATCTTTGTTATGTTCCGTACCGTATTATCTTCATTTAACTTCCTGGGCTTTTTTGGATCAAAATAGAGGAAACATTTTTCCTTACCTTTTTTCACCTCCTACGCTCACCCACGTCACCATATTGTTTTTATATTTTTATTGTTGATGAATCAAAATTGTTTATTCTTCTCGTGTTTGAAGAAAAACAGCTTTAATAGTACCTATGAGATATAGGAGTTATGTTTTAATGACAGCATATGGAATTAAAAATGTTTCTCTTTAATCTATCATTTTGTTTACCGGAAACTGTCTCTTTAATTTTTTGAAACAGATATGTTTTCCAGAATATATTTATGTTTATGAAACACATCTCTATTATGGAGCAACAACATGACCGTGAGTAACGTTGACATTATATTGAGGGCGGCAACATCTCCCCAATAATTTTGCTTTTACTGCAATTTTTAGGTGCGTTCCTAATTTGGCCCGTCCGTCTGTCCACATATAACAGCGCAAAAACTACCCGACCAAATAGTTTGAAATTTAGTATATATAATCGTTACAAAATCTTGTCGAGTTATTCCAAATTTTATGACAATTGAATCAAAACTTAAAAAAGATATTAATAAATGTTTTCTTCATTCTATTAAATCCTGTCCTACGTAATTAATTTAATCATATCCCATGGTAGGTAATGATTTTAGGTTGCCATGGTCATGACGTCCTATTTAAGATGGAGTCATGTTATTTCCGTATTGCGGAATTTAATATCGTAATAAATTTTGTATTCGTGCGTTTTTGCATAAGATTGGAACAGCTATTGCACCAAGACCTGTATATTTATAAAACTAGTTGTAGTACGAACGCACCTCAAATACTACGTTTGACGTATAATTTCCGATTTGTTAAACTTCTGAACATCACGCAATTTCAATTCGACACCGTTGAATAGAGAGAAAAAAAAAGTTTATTCGAATGGAATTTGTGAAATTAAATCTCAGATTAGTGATTTTTTGAGGTTTTAAAAATAATTTTCAAGCGTGAATTTAAAAAAAAAAAAGAAAAAAAAACTATTCCTATGGTGTGCAACTGGATTACAAATGATTAATCCGTTTGCTCTTAAAACAATATAAATCTTTCAACATTAGTTTCCGGCCAACATTCCAGAACGAAATTAAAACTTTATCAATGAATAAATAAAATAATATAAATGGAACACATATTTAACAGACATGTGATGGAACTACCCACTTAAAACACTGAAATTATCAGAATCAAAAAAGCTGAAGTAAGTAACGAAATCTTTAGCAATTCCTTAGGCTATTAACTCCTGGCAAGCGGCTAATGCGAAAGCATAGCTTTTAATAAATTTCAAAATTTTATTTAAATATATTATTGATATTTTTCAAATTGATATTTTCTGCTTTTTGGTGTTGATAGTGGGCATAATATATATAAAAAAAAATTATGTATGTAAAAAATCTATTAGAGTAAAAAAAAAAAAAAAAGAAGAAGTCGGAAATTGAATGTTAAACATGGCAAATGAGGTGCTTTCGTATTATAACTAGTTTTATAAATATACAGATCTTGATGCAATTGCTGTTGTACTCTTAAGCAAAAATGCATGGCTACAAAATGTATTACGATTCTATATATTAAATTTAGTCATACGATGCAATTGGACTTTACATTAAATAGTACGTCATGATCGTGGTAACCTAGAATCTATCATGGGATATCATTGAATTCATTACGTATGATAGGATTTAATAGAATGAAGGAAACTTTTAGCATTATCGTTTTAAGTTTTAAATTTTGATTCGATTTTCATAAAATTTGAAATGACTCGACAAATTTCTGCAGCGATTCCTGGAGCGAAGTTTTAATTTTGTTTTTGTTTCTATTATTTATTTTGTTCGAAATGACAATGTATAATTTTCCTTTTTTAAAGTAAATATTTTTACGATTAAACACCTACAAAGAACGCCTTCTACCGGAAAAATAAAAGAAGAGTTGAATTACAAAGAGCTGCACAAAATATTTCGGTCATCTTTCAGCACGTTTTATTCCACCTACTTTTTTGTCCCTTTTTTATGCTGTTTTATGTTTTATTAAAAAAAAACCACATTAACGTAATTGGTTTGAAGCATGTTTATTATTTTCCTATATTTCCCACAGTAATTTTCTTAAACTCATCAAATGCTAGGACTTGCTGGGTTTCAGAATATAGGAGAAAACCATTTTCATTTTTTTTTTATTGAGAACTCTAACAGATTTTTTACATTTCATATTTTTTATATAGTATTTTTCCTAAACTCATCTCATCAAATGCTAACTTTTCCGCAAACTTTCACGTTTAATGGAACTAGGGGATCATCCCGATCTTGCTGGGTTTCAGAATATAGGCAAAAACCATTTTCTTTTCTTTTTTTTTTTTCGATGAAGACTCTGTTTACTTAATTCCTTTTATATTAGCTTATTTTGAAATGTTTAACTTAATTTACTTAACCAAAGACGAAAACAGCGATTGTATCTTTGGTACTACTTAGTTATCCCGTCGACCAAAAATCTATCATTCGCCAAACTATAAGATTAAATGCCAATAATGGTTGATCGTAAATGTCACATTAACTTGACTTTAAGCAAGTTACACATGTCTACGTCATCAAGTTATTTTTATTTCGACGTTTTATTTGTATTTCTATTAATATTGTACTAATTTATTTGTTCTTTCGTTATTTAAAATAAAAATTATGTCAATGTGTATAATTTGGCGAGTGGTTTGGCGATTTATATAATTTGGCGAAATTGGTCGACGGGATAATCAAGTAGTACCGCAGCGGATTTGGCGTTAAAATTCCCCAATCAAAGAGAAATGAATAGAAATCCGTTTATAGGGAGATCGTTACTGTTTTTTAAATTATAATTCAATCTTTCGAAATCTTCTTTAAGCCGATCAAATTAGCGTGCATTTAGAGTCTGCGGTGTTTGGACGGAGGTTGACGAGCGTAGCTCGTAGGGGGCAGAGCTCTGAAGTAGCAGTCTAAAAAAAAAAAAAAAAAAAAAAAGTAACTTACGCTGTCATCACCGCCGGTTTTGAATTTTTTGTGACCGAATGTCTTTCTCCTTTAATATTAAGAAAAATATTGCATACGAAAATACGAAAATCGGCGGTATTATAGAGAAATGTTTGACAAACACGCTGATGAAGACAGTTTTCAAATCGAAGAATTATTTTAAGAGACATTTAATGCTAAAGTTGGAGAAAATCGTTCCATTAAAAAAGTTTATAGGAGCAAAATCTATACATGGGAATTAATTCATTTTTAGATCATTTTATACGTTAGAATTTCCCGGTGTGCAGACTGCATTAATTTTTTTAATTTGATTCATTTTTTGAGGTTTTATTTCTATTTTAAATTCAAATTTTCAGCATTTCGAGAGATATATTTTACTTATTTTAGAAAATGGTATTAATTTAAACTGTTGCCAACTGTATAAACAGCGCAAACTATAATGTTTGCTTCAAATTAAAAATTTATTTACACGTGACTATTATAAACGCAAAAAAGACTTTCAAATTAGAATTAAATAATTACGTATAAAAAGCAGGAACTTATTGAAAATTCCTTCATAAAACTATATTTACACGTGAATTTTAAAAGAGAAAGGATATTGTAAAATAATAAATTCTTTAACATGCGTTAGGAGTCTTAAATAGGAGAAATCACGTCACATTTACGTCACATTACACTTATTACGTAAAATGAACAAAAAATAATAATGCAAAACAGTTTAAATTTAAAAATTGCGCGAGACATTTGATATTTTGAGAAGATCTTTTCAAATATTTTTGTTAGGACAGCTCAAAATAATATTTCATTTCTAACAAAAGTATTTTCACGTTAATATTAAAAAGAGAAAGAAAAGTTTGGTGAAAATTACATCAGATTAAAAACGATGCATTTAAAATGTCTTATTTAAAAGATCTTTCTTTTCGCTTTGTTAAAAAATACCGGGAAACAAAGACTGTTTACTTAATTCATTTTATATTAGCTTATTTTGAAATGTTTAACTGGTTTTATTTAATCAAAGACGAAAACAGCCATTGTATCTTTTAACAGTAGCTGATTTGTCCTTAAAATTCCCTAATCAAAGAGAAATGAATAGAAACCCGTTTATAGGGATATCGCCACTGTTTTTTAAATTATAATTCAATCTTTCAAAATCTTTTTAAAGCCGATCAAATTAGCGGGCTTTTAGAGACTGCGGTGTCAGAACGGGGGTTAGCGAGTGTAGCTCGTAGGGGGCCGAGCCCCCTAGAAATATTATATATAAATAAGGCTTAGGTATTTTTTATATTAAATATTAAAGTATTTTTAAAGCACAAATTCCTTAAAGTATAAAAAAAAACTGTTTTTTTCGTAAGTGTCGGACACTGTCTCACTTTGTGTCAGTTACGGGTTTTTCAAAATAGTTTTGTGTCAGTTATTGGAGTTATTGACAGTATTTAAGAAAAAAATATTTTTTAATAATACAATACATAATTTTTCGAAATTTTGTCATCAGTAATTTTTTAATGTATATTTACTATCCATTCAAAAGAAAAAGATAATATAAAATGGATTTAAAATTTTCTAATACAGTAGAACCGCGATTTAACGACCTTCACGGGACTTCGGCAAATCGGAAGTTAAATCGAATGGTCCGTAAATCAAAAGTCGGTAGGTAATATATATATATATTTTAATGCAATTCAATAATACCTAACATTCTAACGTAATATAAACTATTGGAAAACGGTCGGGAGCTGATCCAATGGTCGCTAAATCACGAGGGATCGCTAAATCAATGGTCGTAAAAACGGGAGTCTAATGTAGCGATTTGAACAAGAAATAATCTACTGGGGGTTTCACCCGGAATCCTTCAACTTTTTCAAGAGTTATCGTGGCAACTAGATATCTGAGTTTAAAGTTTTGTCTTAGCAGATATTGCGCGGTTCAATCTTAATGGCTCGTACGACAGTAATTTAAAAACGTTCCCATAGATCAAATTTACGACATTCTTAAAAGTTCATTCATTATAAAATTATTAATAATAAAATTAATTTTTTTTACTTACTAGTTCCAAAATTATTCAGAAGTATACAATGTCAGAAATACTTCCTTCAAATCACGGAAATTGCACTGTTGTTGCCTGCAACATTGCTACCGGAATATTTCCGTTATTTAAAGAATCTCCGTTCCTTTTTTCTCCGTTACAGGAGGTAAAATATACGCCAATTGAAGAAAGTGAAAATAAAGTAAAATCCGCCGACCTTGGAGTTGAACCAGCTACCTTAGTGCTCTGAGGCGAATATCCCAACCGCTCAGCTACAATTGATCAGCAGGGCAAGTAGTTTGAAGTAAATATATTTGCTTCAAGTGGGTATGGCTTCATTAATTTCTTTAAAAAGCTGGTTATATTGAAGGTAATTTTGGATGTTTTTGTTGTTAATGAGATTGTGGTGGGGTTTAAATACTTTAGTATTAATATAGGATAACAAGCAAAAATTAAATTTAAAAAATCAAAAAAACCCGACTGCGTAAAAAGCGAACTAATTAATTATTTCTCATCAATGTTAAACTATTTTTTATATTACTTACCTATTTTTTTATTTACTTGTATTGATGACTTTTAACAACTTGGGGACGAGCGACACGTATACGTGCCGGAAATAGGCCTAAGGATCCTCGTTTATCCTCACCAGTAAAATTTTACTGTAAAATTTGCCTTATTTAATCCGAGCATTTTCCCGATTTACATAGGCACAAACTTCTGTTTTTTAAAACCGGTAGCAAAGTAATAAACATTTCGTAAAAGGCTCCCGTCGCGAAGGGGTTAAGTTGTGTTTAATTGTTAGTTCTTATCTATAAACACTGTTTTGATGAGGCCTATACTAGATGTCTATGATGGTTAGAGTTGCAGTAAAGCTAGAGATCCTATACCTACACATCTTCCAGGTTGTGTAATATTTAAACGGAGCTTCTGACTGTAAAATAGTCAATGAAACATTGTCTTCATTTTGAAAGAGCTATCCAATGATATGCCATTCAATAGGGTGCGTAAAAAAAACTTTTCGTCTCTACCGCCATTTTGTATTTTACGGCCGCTATTTTATATTTATAAAAACAAAACCTAGCCTATAACCATCGGAGGTTAAGACAAATCTATAGAGACCTCATTCATTAAAATCTATCCAGCCGTTCGGATGTTTCGAGGGTATAAAGAAATCCCCATACCCAGATACGCGTGAAACACATAACCCTTCTTGGCAGTCGGGTAAAAATATGATTTATAAGTATTTTTAATTAGATTTGTAGATGTAAAAATATGAATATATATTTTTATTCGAGAAGATTTTTTTTCCGTTTCATATTTCAATTAATATATCTATTTTAAATGTGTTCATTTAGAATATATTTTAAATGCGAATACTTTTTTTATACCTTTAAAAAATAAATTTTGAGTACTTTTAAATGAATAAGAAAATTAATTGTTATTTTTGTCTAAATTCGAAAACGTTTTATGTTTGTTTGTTTCTTTTTTTTTTTTTTTTTTTTTTTTTTTTTTTTTTTTATTCAAATTGAAAATCTTAATTTATAGAATTTTTTTTTATTCATTTAAAAAATAAATTCGGATTTTAATATTAATAGAGCCAAAAAGCATGCGTTAAAGGTCTGCACGGACCCGGGCTTGCCACGTAACGGACCCGGCCCGCGGGCCGGGCCAGGCCTACAAACAAAATAAACGGCCTGTGCTGCGCCTGCGAAAAAATTGTACGGGCCTGCATGGCCTATAAAAAATTAATCTGGCCTACCGACCCGATATAAAAATTTAAAGTAAGTCCATAAAATATGAGCCATTTCCAATGAATATGACTTTCACTAGAAGAAGTAGAAATGTGCGTCACAAGCCGATGCGAGTTCGGCAACATCAATACAGAAATGTAACATGTCCATCGTAGAGATCGGCATCGGACAGTTACATAATGTCTGATCCCAGGTTTAACTTTTTCAGCAGACTCGTGCCAGGCCGAGATCAGGCTTGCATTTTTTTCTACACACTCGTGCCGGGACGGAATTGATCATAAACGTTTTTAGGACGTGTAGGGCAGGCATTATCTTTTCTAAAATTATTAAGAGCGATAATGAACTTCTTTTAAGAGTATCTTTGGAAATATACCTTATGGTGGTTCTCAAATTCCCTGCTCAACAATGCGAAACTTTCCGACACATTTTCTGACTCATTTTTAACTGTAAAGGCATAAAATTGAAAGGCCTGATTATTAAAGGGATTTGGAATCGAATAACGTTTTCTATTTTTGATAAATTACTTACAGAGATATAAGATATTCTTAGCACGTGACTGTCTATATATCTCCTTTCCCGTGCTATCGCTTCCGGAAATTCGATTCAAAACGCTAACTTTGATAATATTTTATCAAAGAGATATTGCTCTTATATAAAAAAAATAATAATACATAAAAAATGAAAAAAAAAACGCTATTTATATAGTTTTAGAATAAGAATACATGCCAATCATGAATTCAGAAGTGTGTCAGAATGTAGCTCCTTTGAACTTGGGAAAATCCTTTGTTTCTTTTTAACCGTGACCAGGCCCCTACCTGCTGGGAAGCTCCAGCTGAACGGGTTTGATACTAAACCCAGCGAGCGCCTAGATCTTATCGGCAGTGCCCATTGCGTAGTTGTGAACGGTATTATGTCGGTTGCTTAACTCTTATATCCTGTTGTTTGGAACCTGCACATTGCTACTCATATTAATATTGTAATTTGGTACCTCGGTCAGGTAACTAGATCTTAAAAGGACTAAGTGATTAATATAGCTGATTATAAATATAATGACATTATAATATAATGATTATAAAGCCTTAAAAAATGACAGAGAAATATTTTCACAAAACTGCTTTTCATTATACAGCTTCAAAAGTTATCATGTTTTTAACCCTTTATTCTAAAATACATTCGTTTTTTAATGAATCCTTGTTTGAATTTTGAAACGTCTAAGACTCTAAGTAATAAAAAATGTTACTATTATGTGTTTTCTGCTTTGCGAACACATAGTAGGGGAGGTGGGGGATGAATGGGACATTTTCACAAAAATATTTTTTTATATTTTTTATTTAAGTTACTATCAATATTATATATCACATTTCATCATTAGGTATTTGCCAACATATATGAACAATATTTATTCTAGATTATGATTTATTCATAAAAATATTATGAAATCAAAAAAAGTTCCTCCCTTTCCCAATCATCCCCAGAGCAGGGATGAATGGGATGGATGGGACACAAAGATTTTCCTCCCTGTATTCAATTTTACCAAATTAAAATTTATAATTATAACCTTATATGAAAATTATATTTGTAATATATGATTTTACAGCACGAATCGATATGTTTTTTTTTTTTTTTTTTTCAATAACTTCTTTTATTGCAGTTTTAACTTTTAATGCGGACTTCGGCTATCAACCTGTTCTTTTTTTCCACTTATGAGGCATTTTAGATTTGAAATGAAAGTGCAAAATGTCTTTTAAATATAGCATAGCTAATAATTTTCAATCATAACTTATTAATTAATATTAATTAAATGTATCGTAGAAACATGCAGAACGGAAATTATTGTGTCGATCGGAAAGTCATGTCGTGTTGGGAAAATCAATTCGTACCGGAAAATTCTGCCCGATAATTATTAGACATTAGATATCGGAATCAATGTCTAATAATTAAAGGATTGAATTTTCCGGTACGAATTGATTTTTCCAACACGACCCGACTTTCCGATTGACCCAATATGTTAGGGGTGGGAATTTATTTGTGCAACATTTCAAAATTCAATATAATTCCCCCCATTTGATCAATACACATATACTATTTTTATCAATTTTATCTATTTTGATTAAGTTTTAGTACCAATTTTTTGATGATCCATTAATAATTATTACAATACAATAAGTAACACTCAGAAATTTTAAACAATAACAACTCATATAATACTATTTAATACTATTAATTGACGTAAATTATTGATTTATCATCCTATATAATACTATTCAATTAATAAATAAAATTTTCAACATCTCTAGGGAGGGTGAGAATGTCCCATTCATCCCCATTTGAAATGTCCCAATCATCCCCATGATGCATAATATCCCTTCTCAGCCATTTTACCTCAAAAATTATTTTGTCACAATGGTTACTATTCATTCATTTTAATTATTGATATTGAACCTTAAAATAAATAACTACAACATAGCTTAATTTTTTATATTGTATAAGATATTTCACATCTTCAAATGTAAAAAAAAACTTACTTTTAAGCAGAGATTTCAGAAAATGCAACTTTGAAGGAAAATGAAATATGGTCCTACTTTTAGTTCTGAAGCACACTGTGGTAGAAGTATATGGGGTTTGGAAGCAATTTAAAATAAATGTTTATTGCCTGAAATATTGAGAATGTCCCATCCATCCCTTGTCCCATACAGCCCCTAGCTCCCCTAATCTAAAACATACTGTAAAATGTTCCCATAAATATGTATATAGTATTCATTAACACGTTCACGCCGACGCGGTGAGTCACACTCGACTGTCTCAGAGCTGCAAAGTCTCCGGCTTTTTGTATACCAGTATTTTAACACAGAAAAATGTTGTTTTATTTAATTAGAACAATTGGGCGATTTAAAGGAACAACATTTTCTCTAAAATAATAGTGGCGTGCAAAAAGCCGGAGACTTGACAACTCTGAGACAGTTGAGTGTGACTCACCGCGCCGGCGTGAACGTGTTAAAAGAATCTTAATTGTATCGAAAAAGAAACGGAATTTTTAAATTTTTTTGTAAAATTGAGTTGGGCCGGGCCTGTTTTCACTGATTTTTGTACGGCCGGGCCGAACTTTTAATTTTTACACCGGGCCGGGTATGGGCCTGGAAATTCCAGCCCGTGCAGACCTCTAGCATTCGTGCTGGGAATGAACGGAATTTGCCAATCTCTTTCAATCTTTTGGGAAGAATTCATGGATAAAACATGTTTTCTAGGAATATGGGAACTACGTTGTTAAAAAATGAGGGATGATTTAGTGTATAAGTTTTTCTAGTAGTGTATGAAATACCATTTATTAAAGTTGATGGTTCAAAGAATTATTCTATTAGCATGGCTAGCAGAAAGTTTAGTGATAGAAAAAAGGAGCACATAGCGGATATAAAGTATTATTGAAACGCCACTGTCCTTGCAAGGTAATATCACGAAGAAAACATTCAAATAAAATTTAAAGAAAGTAAGATAAATTTTTTGTGTACTATCCATACATTATAAAAGAAACTTTAGAAATTGTAACAGGTAAAAATTTAATATGTAACGATGCAGCATCATTTAATTTATCAAAAGAACGGGTTGGGTTACTCCCTGGTTAGATATTAGTCCAGGCAATAGGGAATTTTACCTAGCAAAATTAATGGTAGTACTGGAAATCAGCTTTTTAGATGTTTTTTGGGTCGCTGAATCCGAATTTGTAACTTCCCACCAAAATTTCCCTCGGCAACCCACCACCCCCCCAAATTTTGGTAAAAAGCCCCCAAAAAGGTTTTTATTAAAAAAATCAAATTTTTTATTGTTTTAGAGAAAAAGTATCTAGAAATTCAGAAAGTAGACAAAATTTTCAACAAATCAGATATATGACATTATGACTTAGGATGAAAGGTGATGGAGGATCTGCCTCGGAACATGCGCGCGGTGCTGCGTAAACTAAGTTGCGCAATTCCACTTAACCACTCACACGTTTACGTTCGCCCTCCCATCTCCCCTCCGAACTTTCTCTATAAGGTTTACTTTAAGATTTTTGGGTCGCTAAATCCGAATTTTTAACTTTTCCCCAAAAAATTCCCCCCTCGAACCCCCCCCCCCCAAATAGTTGTTTTTAACTTAAATTTCTTATTGTTTTAGGGGAAAAGCATTACGAAATTCAGAAACTAGACAAAATTTGCAACAAATAGGATATATGACATTATGAATTAGGATGAACGGGGAGGGTGAGGTCTGCCTCTGAACATGCACTGCGGCGCTACGTGCACTAAATTATGAAGTGCAGGCAATAGGGGATTTTATCTGGCAAAATTAATACTAGTTCTGGATTTCGACTCACTTTATGTTTTTTGGGTCGCTGAATCCGAATTTGTAACTTCCCACCAAAATTTCACCCGGCAACCCCCAAAAAATTGATTTTTTGAAAAAAAAATTGGTTTTTGAGAAAAGCGCGCGGGGAATGCTCCGAGGCAGCCCCCTCTCTGTGAGTGGTTAAGTGGAATTGCGCAACTTAGTCCACGCAGCACTGCGGCGCATGTTCCGAGGCAGATCCCCCCTCCCCCTTCATCGTAAGTAATAATGTCATATATCTAATTTGTTGCAAATTTTGTCTACTTTCTGAATTTCTAGATACTTTTTCTTTAAAACAATAAAAAATGGAATTTTTTAATAAAAACCTTTTTGGGGGGCTTTTTACCAAAATTTGGGGGTGTTGCCGGGGGAAATTTTGGTGGGAAGTTACAAATTCGGATTCAGCGACCCAAAAAACATCTAGAAAGCCGATTTCCAGTACTACCATTAATTTTGCTAGGTAGAGTCCCTATACGTTCTCTATTGCTTGGACTATATATCAAAATAAACATCGAAGTAAAAATAAAATGAAACAACTGCATAATCTGAGAAAGTACGTGAAAAATTGAATTGAGCGTTTCAAATCATTACATTATAGATTCTGTAACTATAGAATATTCTTATTTGTTTGATACTGGTTTTGTTAGATCCGAAATATGTGAACAGTTTATTAAAACTTTTTTTACTATTTATATAGCTTTTATTTAACACCTTTTACCAATTAACACTTTCTTCGCGGCAATGACGCGCCTTTATCTCGTGCGCTAAGAGCCTGAGCCGCTCCTCGCAGCGGTAAAATTGAAAAAAAAAAAAAAAAAAAAACACAAATTCATTTAAAACTTGTTTATTTTACTTTGAAAAATAATAATCAATAACATTTCTCACTCTAATGATTTGTTTGCCCTTAGAAAAATAAAACAAATAATAAAATGTCATGTCCGTTTGGGAAAATCAACTCGCACCGGAAAATTCTGCCCGGGAACTATTACAGATTAGATATCGGAATCAATGTCTAATAATTAAATGACAGAATTTTCCGGTACGAAGTGATTTTCTTTGATTGATAGCTAATATTCCTGAAAGACGAGTTATCTCGTCCCTCGCGATGAAAGTGTTAACCCTTAATTGCATAGTGATGTAAATTTCCATCACCTTTTTATTTAATTTTTAACACATAAATTGAGTTCTTAAAACCACTATATTTATATAGAAATATTAATCTTCTAAAAATTACAAAAATATGCTACTAAATAAAGTTAAAAATCTATCTTAAGATTTCTGGTGTCTAATCCTTAATATAAAAATAAAAAACACAATTCTAAAAGAATAATTCATGCAATTAAGGGTTAATGAAGTATCCCTGGATCACTTAAGAATCGAAACGGGTCTTTTCCGATTCCTTTCAATTCAGCTTTTTCAGGTTTTTATTACATTACAACATTTCTGCTCATTGGATATAATATTAGCATGAGCTAGACACTTTCTGTAAAGTTTAAGTACTGAAAAAGGCAGTTGAGAATCGAAACGAGTACTTTCCGATTCATTTCAATTTTGTTTTATCAGGTTTATATTACATTATAACATTTCTGCTCTATTAGATATTACAGTAGAACCTCTTTTATCCGAAATTCTTTTAACCGAAACCCATTTTTAAAGCCTTTTTTTTTTTTTTACTATCATATTTCTTGTGTGCAAAATCCCTTTTGAAAGGTTTTTTTTTAATTATCATATTCCTTGTATGCAAGCGGCCCTTTCCGAACTACGAGTACATATCATATAAATATTTTCGATGTCCTTTCTTAGAGTTCCTTTAAATTTAACCTGAGATCCCGTATGCTGCGCAGTGGAACGAAGATAACGAACAAATTAGCAATTATGAAGTTTTGGATGTTGTGCAAAAGATTTGGCATGGCTGGAGCAGCAGGAAGACTGTGATACTGGTGAACTAATAAAATAAAAAAAATTCGTGATAGAGCTTCAAAGCAAAGGAAATCGAAACTGCGACAAACAAAACATTTTTTCAAACCCTTGTGACATATATGTAATAAGTACTTAATTTCAAAATTAAAATTCAGGTAATTTATTCTTGTTTCTATTTTGCTATTGCTTTATCTTTATTAAGCACTTGTTACCATAATAAGAAATATTCCATATATTTCTCCTTAATCTTAAAATTGAAGCATTCTCGATTATCCGAAAATTTCCATTTTCCGAAATAGGGTCGGTCCCAATTACATCGGATAATCGAGTTTCTACTGTATACAGCATGAGCTAGATACTTTCTGTAAAGTTTAATTACTGAAAAAGACAGTTGAGAATCGAAACGAGCATTTTCCGATTCCTTTCTATTTAGTTTTATCTGGATTTTAATACATTACAACATTTTGCTTTATTAGATATTATATAGCATGAGCTAGACACTTTCTGTAAAGTTTAATTACTGAACAAGTAAAAATTAAATTTAAAAAATCAAAAAACCCAACTGCGTAAAAAGCAAACTAATTAATTCTTTCTCATTAATGTGAAACTATTTTTTATATTACTTGCCTATTTTTTTTTATTTACTTGTATTGATGACTTTTAAGTTGTGTTTAATTGTTAGTTCCTATCTGTAAGCACTATTTTGATGAGGCCTATAGATGCCTATGATGGTTATAGTTGCAGTAAAGCTAGAGATCCTACCTACACAACTTCCAGGTTGTATAATATTTAAACGGAGCTTCTGACTGTAAAATAGTCAATGAAACATCGTCTTCATTTTGAAAGACCTATCCAATGATATGCCACTCAATATGATGCGTACATTTTTTTTTGTCTCTACCGCTCTTTGTATTTTACGCCAGCCATTTTGAATTTATAAAAACAAAACCTAGCCTATAACCATCGGACGGTGAAGACGAATCGACAGAGACCTCATTATTAAAATCCATCCAGACGTTGTGATGTTTCGAGGGTATAAAAAAATACACATACACAGATACGCGTGAAACACATACCCCTTTTTGGCAGTCGGGTAAAAAGGCAGTTGAGAATCGAAACGAGTATTTTCCGATTCCTTTCAATTTTGTTTTATCAGGTTTTTATTACATTACAACATTTCAACTCTATTAGATATTATATAGCATGAGCTAGACACTTTCTGCAAAGTTTAATTACTTAGGAAATATTTAGACACGCATCAATTAATCCCTTCTGATTTAGAATCTTACTATCTGCGAAACAATCTACAAGTGCCTTGGATTCGTAAGTTATTCTTAGAAGTACATATGTAACACAATGAAGGTTGAAACAATTGGCAAACTGATAACTTGTGATTCATATTAATTTTTTTTTTCTTTTCAGAAAATTTGCGGAGGTTTTTATTGATAAAAAATTTAAATTGGGAATTAATGTGTTTTTAGGTTAAATTGCTAAACATTCGCTTTGAAGGCAATCAATTCATTTACATTATAAAGCAAACACATGTCCTTGAGTAACACTGGAGTAATATTCACGGTGGCAACACATAACTTATAATTTCCGCCTTTACTGCAATTTTTTAAACTTCTAACATCGCGCACAATTTCAATTTTAAACACCGTCGAATGAGGAAAACTGTTCTTTCAAGTGCAATTTATTTGAAAACTCTGCCTAAATTGGCAGATATTTTATAGTTTTAAAAATGACTTCCCAGCTATAGCATGCTTGGTACTGAAAATGAATTGTGTACCACTTACAGTTATTTTACAGGGATACTCAAAAAGAATTACGTTACATTATAGTGTATGTGAAAAACCGTTTGCGGTGTACATTAATGATAGTACTCTATTTTAAACATATTGAAATTTACTACATATCACTAAATATCACTGATGTGTTCTACAAAGTACTAAAAGGGTTGGTCCTTAACCCTCTCGCTGCGTCATTTTTAAAAATCAAAATAGGTTCAAAAATTGAGCATTTTTTTAAATTACATATTTCAAATCTGTATATATTTTAGAGTTTAAATATGGGAACATTTTTTGTAAAAGGGGCCTTTTTTTTAACCCAAACCTGAATCAATAATTAAACATTTAAATCAGGCTAAATCGGGGCTATTACTGTAGGCTATTTTTAAATTCTCGCACCACTATTTTAAGAAAATCAATTTTGCAGTATATTTCTCTTGTAGATGTTATTAAAGTCTATATGGAATTTTTTGGCTTTTAAAAAGTGGTCCGAGTTGAATTAAAAAATAGTCGCCAGTGGAAAAAATGATCCCCCAGAAAATCTAGGGTTGCGAAAATTTTGCTACTTTAATGTTGCCCGAGGAAATCTAGGGTTGCGCAGCGAGAGGGTTAACGGCCCAAATTATGTATGATACATTAGAAAATGTAATAGCGCAATGGCGTTCGTATCGTTCTTAGCAATACAGAAGAACGGTAAAGGACCATAAAAATTAAGTTACTCTCTCTCATACATAAAGTCGCCCTGGGTCACGTGTCGGCCCACATTGGCATTGAGGGCAACGAGCGGGCTGACAGGTTGGCTAAAGAAGCAACGGCTAGAACATCAATAGATTTTACCCTTCCCCTCCCCCCCCCCTCACACATTCGCAGAAGGTTGAATCAAAAAATCATCTCAGAGTGGCAATTTTATTGGGATGCGTCTACCAAAGGTAGATACACATACGATCTCATACGTATAGTGTCAAGAGAAATGTACTTTCTCTCACCAGCTACTACAGCATTCCTCTCTGGCCATGGACCATTCAAAGAATACTTGAAACGTTTCTATCGGGCAGCCACCCCCTTCTGCGAGTGTGGCGAGGTCGGCTCTCCAGAACATAGCTACTATCACTGCACACTTACCCAAGCCTGGCATATTAAACGCCTCCCATCCTTCCCAAAAATTGGCTTTCCAATATTCTAACAAGACCCCTTCTTATAGGTAAATTAAATAGAATTTATAAATTTCAAATGGAACTAACAAACCTCACCTCATAGACCTGCATGGTGCTGCAACTTACCCACAACCTTGTGGCTACTCCTCCACAATTAACTGGACTTTTTGTGTGATCCAGCACACTCCACGCTCACCCATTCTGCTCACCCGCCCCTTGTCGCGAGGGAGCAGCCTGTGCTCCGGCGGGAGGAGCTTGTATTGTACATATTATTATTATTCTTTTTTTTTTTTTTTTTTGTTAACGAATCCCCGCGTGTCGGAGAGCACTCCGGGTGGGGCAAATAGAGTCTACATCGGACCCTTGAGGTCTGGTGATTCTGTCCCACTTAGGCAATAAATAAATAAAAGTACTGCATTAAAACACAAAGTCAAATTCGTCGATATATTTTGTTTGATCCAAGGTTTATTTGGAGAAAACGACCATCGTAGCTGGTGAAGTCTACTAGTTTAAATATAAAATTGTCTATGTATATTTATTTTTTTATTTATAAAAATATAAAAATAATATTGAAGGTATGACTATAGACTATTTTCCATATATAAGGTAAAATTCTGTTTGAAATTGAAAATCTAGGTAAAATAAATTTAATTAATTAAATTTAATTTCCTTTAATTTCGGCGGGGCGTTTGATTCCAAAAGGAATTTTCGAGTTCGGGTTGGGTATAATCAGAATCATGCAGGAATTCACTTCCGACAACATTATAAATCGCGTTTAAATTTTATCGAATTAAATAGTCGGAAATCTAAAAGATCATATTTGGTCAGATTCACTGACCACAACATGACAACCAGAAGGGGAAAATTAAGGGTGTTTACAGTTCTATCCGTTTATTTCCGAAGCATTAAGTAGAGCATTGAAAAATCGCGTTTATAGATATTGTAAAAATGAAACTGTCAGCAGCCTCATATACCTGCAAGAAGACACGTCAAGCACGAGTTGTCAGTCATAATGGTTTTTTGCATAAGATAAATCTCAGTATTTCCTGTTTGTTTTCGCTGGCTTGTGTCTGTGAAACGTGATGAGCATGATTATAATTAAACTTACCGGTAATTCATGTAACTATAACTGTTTTAGTTATTTTTATTGCATAATTATTAACCAGAAGGAAAAATCATGCGTCCCGCATAGATTGTGAAACACTTTCCAACGCATCCAGAATACTGTAACTAAAGGTTTATTAGGGGGCGGTGGACGTTTTAAAAAATTCCTTGTAATTTTTATAATAGAAATTTGAAATTTTGTGCAAATATACATTTCACCAAAAGTATATAGAACACCTTCAAAGAAATTTCCAATCTTATTATAATTTTAAGATATTTTTTAAAATTTTTAAATTTTAAAACGAAATTTTAAAACGCTCATTGCGCCTTAATTTTTTAGATATTTCATCAGTTTTGGAGTTTAATCATGTAAAACTCTATTACAAATAAATTTGTGCATCGATTTTTTAATCCCTTAAATAGTTAATTTTCTAGATGCATTTTTCTGAATTCCATATCGATTTTTCATCGAAATTCTTTCTTATAATAAAATAAAAATCAAATTTAATTGTCTTCATGAAGTCGAATTTTAAAATGCATACACAGTATCTTTTTAAGCAATATCGGGATTCTTCCTTATCAGTTTCATGAATTTTGATAAAAATTTAAGTAGAAAGGAGCATTTCAAAAATTAAAAAAAAGGTGAAACATCAGTATTGAGCAAAACAGATTTAAAATGTATTAAAAGTCCAAAATATTGTTTCTGTACAAAATTAGAGCACTTGCAACTTTGCGTAAAATAATCGCATGTGCATGTGTTTTTCCACGAATGATATAATACAAATTAGAGAATAATAATACACACAAAAATGTCGATTTTAGGGTCGAATTTTGCTCAAATAAAGGTCCACGGTCCCCTTAAGGGGAAAGATGATGTCTAAAACAATTTGGAAACCGCATAACACATTTAAAAACCCAGTTTCTACAATTACCATGAATAGTTGGAAAAATATCCGAATTTTTTTTTGCGCCGTTCTCTATATGACATCTACACGATATCTACATAGCGTACTAAAAGTTAGTTCAGTTAAACGCATAGCACAGTTGAAAATTCCTCTTCAGTAATTTCGGTCAATAAACGGAAATGTACTTGAGATCTTTTGTGGAGCCCTGTTTACGAACCATGTCTATAGAGTTTATACACACCAAGTAATATGCAAAAAAATTGTTAATTTAAAAACGGTCACCAAATTTGAAAACGCATTTCAGGCAATAATTGTTTATAGTCTTCATTAGTTCAATTGCTGTTCATTTTCTTCTGTAGCCAAATTCTTTTGCATGTTCCTGCAAAGGAAATATAAATTCTATGCTCACCATATTCTACAGTTAGCGCCTTGTATACTTTTCCTCAGTGATATGTATAAATTTCAATATGTTACAAATAATTTAATATCATTAAAATTCACCGCAAACGATTTTTTTTCGTAGACCGTAATGTATCGGAATTATTTTGAATGTCTCTGTAAAGGAACCTTAAATGCTACATACTTCATTTTCAGTACCGAACATGTTATACTAAACCAAAATAACATATATACATTTCTTTACAATCTGCTATAGTTACACGAGTTAGAGCATGGAGATACAGACAGACAAATCAAATTCTTAAAACTTTCCAACTATGTCGGAAAGTGTTAAAAAAGTACTTTTATGTTAGCCGAAGCAAATCTTACTAATAGCGGTTATTTTCTCAACAAGAGCAACTTTAATCTTTTTATTTTGTGAATAAATTAGACAATCCTTTGATATTGAAATAGAATGTTTTTTTTTATGGTACTATTAATAATTTTTTGCTGTTGTATTTTGAATGAAATGACTGAAAAGCGTGTATTTTAAATGTATGTTATATATATGTATTTTAAATGAAATGAGCGAAAAGTATATATTTTAAATAAAAGGAATGCAATACGAAATGATGGCAAAGTTAACACTATTTCGCAATTTATCACCAGCGTCTGAAGTTTTTTCACCAATCAATGTTTAAATTCAACAAAATATTAAAAAAAAAACGCTCCCATTCAAATATAACATTTTTTATGCATTGACAGGAAGTATATACGAAAATTTAAATGATAATTGATTGGGCCAATGTCACCCGAAATATTGACTCAAAATTACTCCAACTTAGAAAAACGCTTTTCTTTTTTATCTCAGGCAAGACAACGCATAATCTTAGATTAGACCTTGATCTACATTAATGAGGTTATAATAACACGTTAGATGTAAGTTTCCAATTAGGCGAAAAATATCCGGACCAGGATTCGAACCAGGGATCTCCTGGCTGAAGCCGCCAGTGCTCTGCCATCTGAGCTATGCCGGACGAATCTGGTGGAACTTTCTCATCCAACTAACCTTAAAGATTATAGCATCAAGTCTGAAACCTGGCTCAGCTCAACTGAATAAATCTCAGGTAATAGAACTCCAGAAATCACTGGATACGAAATTACACTAGATTAATTTTAACACAATTATTCTAATTGGTAAATACATCATATTAGATGTAAATTTCCAACTGGGCGAAAAATGTCCGGACCAGGATTCGAACCAGGGATCTCCTGGCTGAAGACATCTAATATGATTTATTTACCAATTAGAATAATTGTGTTGAAATTAATCTAGTGTAATAACATGTACTTACCAAGATCCAAATGAATTAATTTGCAGCTTGGCAGACAAAAGTTGTAAGAGCAAAATTCTCACCGTCTTTACACGTTTTTGTTTCACTGGTGCTGCCACTGTGGAACCTTGGCGAATTACTTACAATGAGTTGCCAGCCTCAAGCTATTGCTGCCACCTACATTTTGAGACTAAAAGTTTGTCGATAATTCAAGCGATGTAAAAAATACAGCAGATTTAATATTTTTTCTCTTTTGGGCCAAAGTTACCCCACTTGACGGTATTTGGGTTATTTAGAGACTAAATAACTGAGAACAATTGAAATGGTGAAAATTGCCCAGGTTGATCTTATGTGGGAATAGAAGAGTGGGGAAATATATTTCATTTAATTTATTTTCTATTATTCAAATTATTATAATCTTATTTTCATTTAATAATCATATTTTGATCCATTCAAAATTTGAATACAGTAAAACCTCGTTACAACAAATCTCTGGGGAGTACTAATTAAATTCGCTATACTGAAAAATTCGTTAAAGTGAATATTTTTATAATGAAATTAGATATTAGGATTTTTTTTAACAATCCGAATAATACTAGATGTAAATTTCCAACTGGGCGAAAAATGTCCGGACCAGGATTCGAACCCGGGACCTCCTGGCTGAAACCGCCAGTGCTCTGCCATCTGAACTATCCCGGACGATTCTGGTCGGACTTTTTCACCCAGCTAACCTTGATGATTACAGCATCTGGTCTGAAACCTGGTTCAGCTCAACAGAATAAATCTCGGGTAAAGGAACTCCAGAAATCGCTGGATACGAAATTACACTAGATTAATTTTAACACAATTATTCTAATTGGTAAACAAATCATATTTGATGTAAATTTCCAACTGGGCAAAAAATGTCCGGACCAGGATTCGAATAATAATATTTGTTAAACTGAAAAGTTCGTTAAAATGATATTCGTTGTAACGAGATTCTACTGTAATTCCAAGCATTTTATGTGCACCGCTGGAGTTCGAAATACAGCGAATCCGTTAAAATTTTCAAATGGATAACAATCTATAATAATCAGGATGAGCGAAGCGAATCCTCTACTAGGCTACACAAATTACATTTTGTTGTACACTTTACAAAAAAACTATTCTGTATTTTGACTTGAAATTACACATAAAAATAAATTATGATCTGTAGATTTGCACAATATTTTTTTTTTTTTTCAAAATAACCTTAACAAATTTATTATTTTAATTAATTTATTTTACATGTTTTCCCATTACGGACGCATTTTTGCAAATAAAAAATTAAACACGTATATTTTCAAAAGAAAAAATAAATCATAGAGTTGTTCATATATAGAATCACGATTAATTAATTAGTTTCACGATTTCTTTTATGAAAATTTTAAAATACCTTTTTTTATGAAAATTATAGCATATTTTTAATGAATTAAAATTTGTGAAAATTCAATTATTTACATTCAATTATAAAAGAATTTTTCAGTGTTAAGAATTTAAATACACAATTTATTCTTATTATGTGAAATCATTTACGCAGACGATACTTGCGCATTTTAACACTAGAAAGACCGAGAATTTTACTCAAATTTTAGAAAAATATTTTACACCAGAATTTTTATTTTAAATTACTAGCTTATCCATTTAACTAGTTTTTTTTTTTTTTTTTTTTTTTTTTTTTTGTATCTTTTAAATTACTTTTATAAAAAAAATTCTGGTTCGAACCGAGATATATTCATTTGGTAGCAGTCAAAATGACTGCTCGCGGGATTTCTAGTGTTAAAAGAATTATATTATGATTTTTTTTTGTAAAGTAGCAACAGAAGAATTGTAAACAAATAAAATTAATTGTTAAATTCGTTATATCATAAATTAAAAATTCCGAGGAAATTCTTAGTTATTTGGTTGAATTTTCATTTCTAAAATTAAAATGCGCCAAAACATTAAATAACGTTTTTACTGTATAAAATTGCAAAAATAATGTAAAAAAGTATTGTTACTTTCAAATATTTATCTTATTAAATAATGCTTCGCGAATCCAAACAAAGCATGGCTTTTGCTAGTTATTATTAGTAGTTGGAAATAATAGTAATTTATGTATTTTTATATAATTATTTTTAAATTAATAATTTTCTCCTCTCTTTCAGATTCTTAGTTGTGCAAAGACTCCCTCTGTTTACCGTAAGTATCTTTTTAAAATAGAAGAATTAAATAAATACATATATTGTAAAAATAAGCGAAATAAATCTCGTATACTTTATAAATATATATAAAAGTCAATCGCTTTAAAAATCATAATGATTGGCGTATACAATGGCATGTAAAATGTTTCTAAACACATGGTGTTTGATTTGCGAAAACAGTGACATGTAAAAGGTTTCTAAACACGTTTGCTGGACTTAAATTGCTGGACGGGAATTTTCAACTGTGTTATGCATTTCAGAACTGAATTAAATTATCGCATACTATAAAATACAGTACATACCGGGTGTCCCAAAAATGACTGATGGATTTTAAAATTCAATAACTTGCAAACGGTGACAGATATTAAAAAAATTCTTGCAGGAGGGTTATATATGATGTCAGGAGTTTTTTTATTGAGATTCTTGATTTTAGTTCGAATTTCAAACAATAGATGGCGCTGACAGCTGTTGACGCTCAGTCGAGGCCGAAACTGACGTCAGTCAACATTGATGCGAAGGAAGGAGATTAAGGCTATGGAGTGGGTCTCGTTCGCCAGTATAATCATGCTCTTAGGGCCCGATTCTGAACTCATTCGATATGATTTCAATGCAGTGCGTTGTTGCCATGGAAACAACAAATTCTTCGATAGTGGAATACAGCGTTAAGAACTGGGCATGAATTTAAAAAGTAGTATTCGAGTTTTCAGGCGATTTTACATTGATCAAGTTTTATCTTCCCGGATTAAATTACTTTTTATGGACCTGATTTAAAGAATATTTTATGCATCGTATTTTAAAACTAGGTGAAGAGATTTAGTATTTTTTGTTGTCGTTAAAAATTTCGTAACTTTTGTTACATCCTAATAAATTTTAGATCTTTTAACGAAGGTCGTCAGTAGATTTTTATGAATGTTGGATAATAATCATGAAAATGGTTAATAGTATATTGTTGTTCAAAATAACTACTTAGAAACAAATATTAGAAGTTACCTTGTTTAACCCTTTTGTATAGGGGTATTATATGATTACATTAAAATGAAGAAAATAATTAAATAAATGCAAGTTAATTAAAATTTTGTTTGACAGTTTGATATTAAAATATTGTACTAAATGCAGCTTCATCTTGATGTTTGATAAAATAAAACTAGCAAATATTTTTTATCTGCATCCGTTTTAAATTGTAAAAATGTGCTAAAAGAACTCTTGTAGTTTGAATTTTTACGCTTTGGCAACACTTTCTACACACAAATGCTAATATGCATATATTTTTAATAATAAAGATATCAATGATATCTAATGTGATAAACTAAGTTCAAAATAAATTTGACAAGTGTCTAAAACTTAATAGTACTTAAATTATTGAAGTCCACAAACAAATTTTTATTGAAATTTTTATCTTGATATAAATTAAGACCGTATTTCTAATAGCACATTTGTTAGAATGCAATTGTAATTTTAAAGCTCTTTAGTTTATATAAATATTTAAATAATTCATGAATCGTAATAATCAGGGCTTGACAAATGCGATCGCCACTTGCAATCAGTATTTTTACTCGATGACCATGATTTTTAATCTGGCGGTTTTTGTAGTGTTAACGAAAGAACAAAGTGTAAACGGCATTTTCCATATCATGCACAGAAAACGACATTCTCTGCTGTTCTAGCCAGCAAGCATTTCATGTCATGTGATTAGAATTTGAGGAGAGGGTGGGTCGTTCTTACGGGTTTATACAACAATCAAAGTATTTATTCAATACAGCAATAGGATTGATTTTATACAGAAATCTAAGGATTGATTTAATACAACATTCTAAGGATTTATTTAATACAACATTCTAAGGATTGATTTAATACAACAATGAAATCGGTAAGAATAAGCCCCCCCCCCCCCCCCCCTCCAAAAATGTCCTTTTGATTTTCAGTGGAATTTTTCTCCATTTACTATGGATGAAAATTCAAACACTAAACACGTATAATTATAGAATATTCTTCATTAAATAAAGTTATTAATCTAATATTTAAAATTATCTCTCAACCCCCCCCCCCCTTGGGCCACTACTACCAAATTTCTCTGAAAAACTGTAAACCGAACCCTCTTGCAAAAAAACATTGGTAAACAACCCTTAAGAACGACCCATCCTCTCCCCGCATTCTAATCACATGACATGACATACTAGCTGGCTAGAGCAATAAAGAATATCGTTTTCTGTGCATGATATGGAAAATGCCGTTTACACTTTGTTCTTTCGTTAACACTACGAAAACCGCCAGTTTAAAAATCTTGGTCGTCGAGTAAAAAATATTGGTTGCAAGTGGCGACCGCATTTGCCAAGCCCTGATTATTACGATTCATGAATTTTTAAAAATATATATAAACTGAAATGTTTTACAATTACAATTACATTCCAACAAAAAGTGCTATTAGAAATACGGTCTCAATTTATATCATGATAAAAATTTCAATAAAAATTTGTTTGTGGCCTTCAATAATTTAAGTACTACTAAGTTTTAGACTCTTGTCACGTTTAATTTGAACTTATAGTTTATCACATTAGATATCATTGATATCATTATTATTAAAAATATATGCATATTAGCATTTGTGTGTAGAAAGAGTTGACAAAGTATAAAAATTCAATTTTCAAGAATTCTATTAACATACTTTTTCAATTTAAATAGTAGATGTAGATAAAAAATATTTACTAGTTTTATTTTATCAAACATCAAGATGAAGCTGCATGTAGTACAATATTTTAATGTCAAACTGTCAAACAAAATTTTAATTAACTAGCATTCATTTTATTTTGTTTAATATTAATGCAACGATATAATACCCCTATTCAAAAGGGTTAAACAACGTAACTTCGAATATTTGTTTTCAAGTAGTTATTTTGAACAATAAAAAACTATTAACCATTTTCATTATTATTATCCAACGTTCATAAAAACCTACTGACGAGCTTCTTTATGGGGGTCCGGGTCACAAAAAATCTTCAAATTTTGTAAAAATATTTTATTTCATTAAAAATTTCTTGGTTTTTTTCGTGCTTAAAATAACTTTTAAATCGTGTTTCTATCTTAAAACAAGAAATATTAATTTTTTCGTTTCGGTTGGTTTTCAAAATCTAGCTTTCAAGCGATGGCTGTCATAGAGACGACTTCTTGTAAAAATGCTTTATTCTTCATGATGGGGTTTTTCAGCATTTCTCATATTTAAATTCTTAGTCAAGAACCATTAAAGGTAAATGGCTTAAACTTGAAACATGTCTTTTTCAATTATTTTACTTTAGATTCAGCACGTTTGAAAAAAAAATTACTTTTGAAATAATGGTTGGTTGTAGGTTGTATTTATGACGACCAATTATCTGCGCGAGGGATGTAGGCCCTAGGGTGAGTGCCGTTCGTGGGGGTCTTTCTAAGGGAATCTAACCCGTATTAACGCTTGTAAATCCAAGGTTCGAAGAAAACCACGAAAACTCCGAACGATCAGGCCGACGGGCGCGATTGGGATCGAACCCAGCACCTCCCGTCTACCAGCTTCGGTTGGTTGGTTGTATTTGTGACGGCCAATTATCTGCACGAGGGATATAGTCCCAGGGGGGAGTGCCCTTCGTGGGGGTCTTTCTAAGGGAACCTAACCCGTATTAACGCTTGTAAATCCAAGGTTCGAAGAAAACCACGAAAACTCCGAACGATCAGGCCGACGGGCGCGATTGGGATCGAACCCAGCACCTCCCGTCTACCAGCTTCGGTTGGTTGGTTGTATTTGTGACGGCCAATTATCTGCACGAGGGATATAGTCCCAGGGGGGGGGGTGCCCTTCGTGGGGGTCTTTCTAAGGGAACCTAACCCGTATTAACGCTTGGAAATCCAAGGTTCGAAGAAAACCACGAAAACTCCGAACGATTAGGCCGACGGGCGCGATTGGGATCGAGCCCAGCACCTCCCGTCTACCAGCTTCGAGAGCAGAACCTCTCAGCCACTGGTGGGGCTCTACCAGCTTCGAGAGCAGAACCTGTCAGCCACTGGTGGGGCTTTTTGAAATAATGATTTTTTTTTTTAAGTTACACCATTTTTTTTTCGTTAAATATTTTAATTTGTTTTTTATTAATATTTTACAAAATGCTGAATCCAAATTAAAACTTATATATTTCTGTTTATTTAAATGAAAAAAAAATTCTATTAATAATATTTTGAGTTATAACGATTTTAGACTACTCCAATTTTTGAATAATATTTAAATTTTAAATTTAAAAAAAAGGTATGAGAAGTTTTATTATGTGATTTTGTTTACAAATGGTATGGTTACCCATCACAAAAAAATTCAGAATTTTAATTCAAAACTAAAAATTATTTGAAAATGTGTCCCGGAGCCCCTTAAAAGATCTAAAATTTATTAGAGTGTAATAAAAGTTATGAAATTTTTAACAACAATAAAAAATACTAAATCTCTTCACCTAGTTTTAAAATACGATGCATAAAATATTCTTTAAATCAGACTATAAAAAGTAATTTAATTCGGGAAAATAAAATTTCATCAATGTAAAATCGCCTGCAAACTCGAATACTACTTCTTAAATTCATGCCCAGTTCTTAACGCTGTATTCCACTATCGAAGAATTTGTTGTTACCATGGCAACAACGGTCTGCATTGAAATCATATCGAATGACTTCAGAATCGGGTCCTAAAAGCAAGATTGTGCTGGGGAATGAGACCCACTCCATAGCTTTAATCTCCTTCCTTCGCATGAATGCTGAGTGACGTCAGTTTAGGCCTCAACTGAGCGGCAACAGCTGTCAGCGCCATCTATTGTTTGAAATTCGAACTAAAATCAAGAATCTCAGTAAAAAAATTCCTGACATCATACATAACCCTCCTGCAAGAATTTTTAAAATATCTGTCACTGTTTGCAAGTTATTGAATTTTAAAATCCATCAGTCATTTTTGGGACACCCGGTATACAAATAGATAGATTATAGTCAGGTGGTTGGCACAAACGAATTCCGATATTTTAATGAATATATACAGCAATTGCTGAAATTTTAGACGTCATCTTTTTCCTTATTAAACGGCGATGTTCTGTTATACAGTATTCTAAATATGTTGAAAATGCTATGTTTATGCTTAACGTATTATTTTTCTTCCTTATTTTTCTTGTGCCTTTTAATTTTAATTTTAATTTTAATTAATTCATTCATTTTGTGAAAATATACGATAAAAATGCCCTATGATTTTCCTTATTCACATTAAAAATTATAATGAGTGTCAAAAGTCATTAATCTTTAAAATCATTTTATAGGTGCGCTCGTAAATATGTAAATACGTTGCACCTATAGTCTTTATCTGGTCCGTCTGTCTGTCTGTCCGCCTGTCTGCATAAAATAGCGCACAAACTACCCAACCGACATTTGACGGTTGACATTTAATGGTTTGACATTTAATATATATAATCGTTACAGAATTTTGTCGAGTCATTTTAAATTTTATGAAAATCGAATCAAGACTTAAAAAAGATATTAATACATTTTTCTTCATTCTATTAAATCCTATCATGCTTAATTAATTCAATGATATCCCACGATAGGTAATGATTCTAGGTTGCCATGGTGATGACGCCCTATTTAAGATGGAGTCCTATTATTTCCGTATTACTGAATTTAATATATAGAATCGTAATAAATTTTGTATTCATGCATTTTTGCATAAGAGTGCAACAGCTATTGCAACAAGATCTGAATATTTGTAAACCTAGTCATAGTACGAACGCACCTGATTTGCCATGTTTGACGTACAATTTCCGACTTGTTTCTTCTAAGTATTGATGTTTCGAAACCTGAATGAACTTGGCATAAAGCGGATGAAGAATCAAAGTACATCTTATCCTTGATATAAATAACGCCCACTTTTAATTTAAAGGGTAAAAAAATCAGGATGCCAATCTCCTTCCTCAACAGCTTTTATTTCTTTCTTTATTAAAATTGACTTTATCATGTCATAAATGTTCCAAAATAACTGTTATTAAGGAACGAAAAAATATTTCTTTTTAATTCGCTATAAATCCTCACAAGAAGTTATGATATTTATTAAGGTATCGCACACATTCGGAAGTGATTTTTTGAACTTTTTGAAAATTTTGTTAAGGTATCGAACACATTCGGAAGTGATTTTTTGAATTTTTTGAAAATTTCTCTTGTTATTCATTTTTTATAATGACATTTACTTTAAAACTTTGAAAAAAAAAATATAAAATTTTTAACATTTACCAAGAAATATTTTTTTAAAGAGAAAAATAGTCAAAATTATGTCAAAAAGTGACATTTCCGCAAAACGTGATAACTCAAAAGTGAAACAATGTATTGACATTTTGTAAATTCATAATAAATAGAATAACTTTCTCTAGGATTTAGACTACACACATTATAATCGTATTTCTATCTCAGATGATGTGGCAGTTAAAGTACTAATGTAACGAAAAATTCGCAAAATTTGTCTCAAGTTTGTCATTTATATCAGCGTAAATATAAAACTATTTATTATATTATCATGAGTGTAGTCTTTTCCATCAAAAGACATTCGTAAAATAAGTACAGAAAATTTCGTGGCATTTCATGCATTATTTTTTGTTTTAGGATGTTTTGCGTATAGTAAAAATCTGAAAAACTTCCTTTTAAGAAAAAGCTAAAAATATCTTTTAAACACAATTCAAAAGTTGTAATAGTTGTAACTTTAAACGTCTGTAACTCGGGTTCTATTTTAGATACAGGCAAAATTTAAGCAAATTTCGATAGCTAAGATTCAATTTTAATATTACTACAAAAATGAAAAATCGATTTTTTGATCGAAAATTGCGCTTTAAGGTGTTCGGATACCTAAAAACTTATTCTGCTCTGAAGTAATTCATATTTGGCTAATTACCTTAATTTCATTTGCAACTGATAACATGAGAATAATTTTCGGGTGTGAAGAATTTTTTTAATCCTTTCAACTCACAGAGTGGCTCATTGCTTTCAATCTCCTGAAAAATGCTGTTTAATGGATGATAAAAGTATTTCGATTATGGAAAGAAACCATTGTTCTACCACTGTGTTATGTTATTGGAGAATCTGTTACTGATACATTTCTGCATGCCATTCATTTCGAATAAACATTAAATGTCTCCATTTTTTCTTCAAACTAAAAAATAAGTTTTATCCGAATTGGGGATGACGAAAATTTCTTTGTGAAACATTATAACTTTCATTTACTGAAAAGAAGATTGTTATATAACTGCATGTATTATAAGCACTTGTGTGCAAGTATGTGTGTTTATTATGTATGTATGACTGTATGATGGATGTAAATATTAAGATGCATGTAATCAAAATATCTGCCAAGACTTCCAATTTTTTTATGACCACTATTTCTGAATAATAAATCTTCGGATTTTCGTCGCAAATTCTGTCATTGAAAAATAGGATTGTTATACAACTGCATGAATTGTAAACTTTTGTGTGTATATGTATGTATATGTAATAAATTCATATATAATGGATTGAAGTATTAAAATGTATGCAATCAAGCTAACTGTCAATACTTCGGATTTTTCGGCGACCACTATTTCTGAATAGTAAATCTTCGCCTTTTTCAATCGTAACTTCTATCATTTAAAAAGAGGATTTTTTATATAACTGCACGTATTATAAGCTCTTGTCTGTAAGTATGCGTGTATAATTGGTAGAGTTGTATTATGGTAAAAGAAACAGCTAAAAATCTACAGTGAAAATTCTTAGAATTTGGGGGGGAGGGGAAATAAGAGCAAATATCTGGTATTAAAGAAAAGCCTTTTTCTTTTGTATATTTGTTAAATATTCAGATTTACCAGTTATATAATTTCATGTTCTTAACTTTTACAAAGTGTATTTATTATTCTAACCTCGACCAAAAATCATTCATGAACTTTGCAAACTTGTTGAATAGGAATGGAGAAAAATATTCCTTTTGACACTACAAAAAATATTATTTTTTCACGAATTAAGGTGTTGAATGGTTGTTAAGAATTACATTTATCACATAAAATATAAAAAAAAAAAAACCAAACTATTATTTGAAAAATGACACGTAATCAATCAAAATCGTAAAACAAAAATCCAAACAGCCCGTGTAGTTTTTGAAGATAAAAGATTAGACGAAATCAAATATGAAACTCGACAAAAATATAAAGGATATAAAGAAACTTCGACTTTAAATAATAAGCACTTGATTAAATTGGTCATAAAGACTTGTCAGATACACTAAAATCAATTTTAGAAAACGCTTATAAGGTGAATTTCAACTATCCAGGAGCTACATTAATGACAGTTCAGGGTTCATCCCCCTAAAACATGAATGGAAACGTATACCTTTGTTGATACAGTGACAACTCCCCGTGCGACCACCTCCATTAAGCGACCACCTTCCTGAACGACCATTTTTTTCATGGAAAGAAATTTATTCCCATAGGCTCAATACTAATTTTACCTCCATTCAGAGACCACCCCAGTTGAACTCCCTCCATGAGCGACCAATTTCTTTGAAGAAAATGAAACAAATTCCTTTTTTTCCTGGTCGCTTGACGAAGGTTTTATTGGAATAATAATTACATTATTTACCAAACCTCTAAACTAAGTTTAGAATTATTATTTATTCCGATGAATTTTAAGTGTTTAAACTCGTTTGTGCCTTTTAAGGCAATGAATTCTGCCAGGAAACTCTCAAAGAAATAGATTTAAAAAAAAAATCATTTATTTACTGCACATTGAAAGGACTTGGAAATACAAATTATAGAAGATAAAACCGTAAAATCAAAGTAAACGTCAATGTATTAATTTTTTAAACTCTGCACTAATTACCTTATGTAATTAACTTTTGTTTTGATACTTAAATTTTCTTATTTTTTCCTAATGTGAAAAATATAATTTAGTAGCATTAATTGTTACCTTTTTTTCAGCAATTAAAATCTAGATATAAATATGACCTCCGTTAAGAGATCACCTCTCGGAGTGATCAATTTTTATTGGAACGGAACGTGGTCGCTTTAGGGAGGTTTTACTGTATTGCAAAACATTACTTTACCATACAAATTAAGATATACGGGGACGTTTAACAATAAGATCTTTAAGGCTGTTCTCAACTGCTCTGCTCAACAAGCGCAAAACGTTTTGACCCATTTACAAATTCAATTTTTAAAGGAAAGATATAAAACTGGAAGGAAGGCCTGGCTATGGAAGCTATTTGGAATCGAACTGTGTTTTCCCTTTTTTGATGAATAAAATACCTATTGAGTTATAAGTGATCTTGATCACGTGACAAAGACTTTTTCGCCCTTTTTTGAGTGGTCATTCTTCTTTCGCGCGGAAATTCGGTTCAAAACGCCCACTTTGACACTATTTTCCGAAAAATCTATTGCGTTTGCAAAAAAAAAAAAAAAAAAACCCGGCAAAAACAGTTCGATTACACAGTTTCTGAACAACAACACCTGCTAGTTTCATGCATTTCCAAACAAAAGTGAATTAAAACTTTTGTCATAAAGTTTTCCTTTTGGATTTGAGAACAGCCTTAAAATATAACATTAAAACACGAATATATTGTTAGAATTTTTAATTTAAATCAACCAGGTTTTTGCATGAAAAGACGAACTTTTAAAATCGATTTTTTAACCCGCTCGCTGATAGACTAGAATTATACAAATTATGTACAAAGGTGAATTTCAATTACAATACAACATTTTAATATTTTTAAAACTTAATTTTAAATTAATACATTAATTTTAGGCAATTTTTCAATTACCTGCCACAGGTGATCAATTGCCCAATATTGTCTGTAACGCGTACAATTGTGTAAGAGTTGAAACAACAATGAATTTAATGATGCGCCAATAAATACTTGCCGAAATAGGCCAATTAGCTGTAAAACTGCAATAATGAAACAGTTTAAATACTTAAGGGGATCTCATTTTAAATTTTTTATATGTTAAACACCTATCTTTTCTGAACATTTTTATATAATTGTTTCCTTAAAATTCCCATTACAACAGAAGTTATGGGTTTTAGAATTATACCCGTTCAATAGCTGAAGCGGCATTTCCGAAACTTAGAAGTCATTTTTCTGAAAATGACGTTTTTTTTTTTTTTGGCATAACTCGCAGGATATCTCAAAAACTTCTCGTTATTTTTTATGAAACTTTCAAAATATATTTTTTCATGTAAATCTGTATAAAATGAACCTAAAATTCCCTTTTTATTTTTCAATAAAATATTTTTTGGGTTGATTATACTGTTGAAATTTTCAAAATTTTGTTTTGCTAAATACAACTTTGTATTAAAAATACAAAAATACTTTAAATACAAATTTATTTAGGTTGAGAGTAATTACCAGAATCTGAAGTATAAGTAGGCACCAAAATTTTCATTCTGGTTGCAAAATTAATTTCGTAATTCTGCGCTTAAGGTCTCATACCCATTTTTGGCTCAACAAATGTCTTACAGTTTGAAGCCCTCTATAAATATTAATTCTGAATTTTGTCATTATTTAAATATATGAAATAGGAGAACATACCTATATCTTTCTTACCTCTCAAAATTGTCTTTTAAAATCATATACAATTTAAGATATTAAATGTTGAAAATGGTCTTTTTTTTCAATTTTAAGAGTTCCTGAGACCCCTTAAAAGTAGGATATGAATTATAAATATAAAACGAAGAGCGTAATATATTTTTACCCGACTGTCAAGAAGGGTTATATGTTTCACGCGTATCTGGGTGTGAGGATTACCTTATAACCTCGAAACATCCCAACGGCTGGATGGATTTTAATGAATGAGGTCTCTATCGATTCGTCTTAACCGTCCGATGGTCATAGGCTAGGTTTTGTTTTTATAAATTCAAAATGGCGGCCGTAAATTATAAAATGGCGGTAGCCAGGAAATTTTTTTTTTTACGCATCCTATTGAGTGGCATATCATTGGATATGTCTTTCAAAATGAAGACGATGTTTCATTGACTATTTTACAGTCAGAAGCTCCGTTTAAATATGACACAACCTGGAAATTGTGTAGGTAGGATCCCTAGTTATACTGCCACTCTAACCTTCATAGACATCTATAGGCCTCACCAAAACAGTGTTTATGGATAGGAACTAACAATTAAACACAATTTAAAAGTCATCAATACAAGTAGATAAAAAAAATAGGTAAGTAATATAAAAAATAGTTTAACATTGATGAGAAATAATTAATTAGTTCGCTTCTTATGCAGTCGGGTTTATTGATTTTTTAAATTTAATTAAAATACGCTTTTATCAGTTGATAGATAAATATGAATTAGTTTACGATTAAATGTTGAGAAATCAATAAACAAATCCTATAAAGATAGTTTACATAATGTTTCATTTTTTTTCACCCTACATTGAGTAAGAACCAAAGAAAAAAAATTATATATTTTAAAGTAAATTCACTTGCTAGCGCTTTCTACCAAGCGTAAAAAATGTGTAAAGTTTTCAGAATCGAGTTCTGAGCCTATGCCAATTTGAAGTATTGTAACGAGAATTTTTGGGGGGTAAACATGAATTGCTGTTCAAAAATCAGGAGTAAATTGTCAAGATGAACATTGAATGCCTATAAAAGTGTGTTTTTTTAGAATTATTTTTATTTATTTATTTTTATTTTTTTATCTTAACTACTCTAGCGTGTAAATAAAACTTCAGTTAAGCATTTTTTGTTTTTTGTTTCTGTGACTTTTAGAAGGTCCGTAAACTCCTAGTATTTCCAAGGAGTCTGTCAACATTATTTCAGATTAGAAAATTTTTATTTAATATTTCAATAGTAGAATTCGCAATTGCTTCGCTTAATTGTAGAATTTGTAATATTTTTCTCCTATTAAATTAGGCGAAAAATTATGTTAAAAATTGTGGTAAATTTGTACGTGTCCTGCGTTTCATTTTTTAATTAATTAATTAATTAGTTATAAAAATATAACTCCTGTGACTTTTACAAGGTTTTCCCACTCTTTGAAGTTCCCAAATTGCCTGCCACCATTATTTCAAAATAGAAAATGTCTATTTAATATTTCAATTGCACAATTCACAATTACTTCGGTTAATCGTAGAATTTGTAACATTTGTCTGCGATCAAATAAGAAAAATTATGTTTAAAAATGTGGTAAATTTATACGTGCTCTGTGTTTCATTTTCGTGTTAATTAATTAATTAATTATGTATGAAAAACTAACCCTTGAGACTTTTACAAAGTGTTCACACTCTTTGAAATTTCAAAATTGTCTGCCAGCATTATTTCAGATTTGAAAATTTTCTATTTAATATTTCAATAACGCAATTCGCAATTACTTCGATTAATAGAAGAATTTGTAACATTTTTCTGCGATCAAATAAGAAAAAATATGTTATAAATTGTGGTAAATATTTGTGTGCCTTGCTTTTAATTTTAATTAATTAATTAATTATGTAAAAAATAACCAAAAAAAGTATTCCATAATTTTCTCATTTTCACTTTAAAGTTTATAGTCAATGGCAAAAGGCATTGACCTCTCTTCTCTTTTTTTCAATATTGATGTTTCGAAATCTAATTGAATTTGCCATGAAGCGTGATGAAGATCTTGAGTGCATTTTATTTTTTTTACATAAGTCACGCCCTTTTCTTATCTGAAGAGTTCAAAAACCAGAATGTCAATCTTCTTGCTCGACTGCTTTTACCCCTTACTCTCTTTCTTTGAATTGTTTATTATTTCATGTCATAACAGCTGTAAAATAACTGTTATTAAGGAACGAAAATAATACACTATAACTTCAAAAATCCGGCATTCAGAAATCCGGCATCAAAACCATCTTTCCTTTCTTTTTTTCTTTTACACTTTCAAGTTATGGGAGAAGAAAAATACCAATACTTCATAAATTAAAAACTTCAAGGTCGAAAATAAAAATGCAAAAAAGAATATTTGACTTTTTTTCATTTCATTGGTCAGAGACGATTATTTTCTGAACAAATTGTCTGATAGCTGCACCGCTGCTTAGCAAAGGAAACAACTTTGGGGACAACTTTGGCGAATGCATAGCACAATAGTATATGACTATACGAATTTATGGCAACGGTGACATCCATGACGAGGAAGGACTTCAGACTTTCGCATTTCCCATGAAAAGACCGCAATTTATGAGCTGATTGAACACGGAAAATCTTAAAATGCATTAAGTGTTGAAAAAAGCAATATAGATGATTGGATAAGCATTGAAGAAAATGCATCAAGAAAGAACAATTTAACGGACAGCGAGATCGCTGACGCTGCGCTAAATAGAGCCGACGATAGTACTAGTAGAAACTCAGAAGGCGAGAATGAACAACAGGCTGAAGAAAAGATCTCACTAGAAAAATGCATACATTTGACTGGAGAATTTATATAACCTTTAAAGAAATAATACTGTATTTCCTAAAGAGACTTTTTCATTTGTATAAAATACAAAAAAAAAAAAACTTGTCAATGAACAGCCAAAACAATTGAAGCAAACAAAGTTGACATCAATGTTTCCGAAATTACAAGAGAAGAATTAATTTCACTCTTTATTGGATTTTTTTTTCTTTAATATAGAAAATAGTAAAGTAAGTTTTTTTATATTTAATTCAATTTTCCTTACATAATTATCACTTATAATGAATTAAATTATGGCTAAAGGCACCATTAAGAATATAGAAATACTTTTGATATTCCTAGTTACTACTTTTAAAATTCCTTCAAAAATCCGGAATTTTCAAAAATCCGGCATAGTCTCGATCCCGATGATGCCGGATTTTTGAAGTTATACTGTATTTATTTTAATTTGCCTCAGTCTCAAAAAGAAGTTGAGACATTTATCAATTCCTTCTTCGTCAAATTAATTATTTTTTGTCTATTATAACAATATCATTCACAAGTGATAATATGCATAGTTACCATCGTTTACGCTTTTTTCTGCAGAAAACTTTTTTTTTTTTTTTCAGAAAAATTTGTCTTTTTTAATCCGAATTTTGCTGCGATTAAATAAGAAATTTTTTTTCTCTGCATAAATAATGGTAGGAGGTAGCCTGAAAGTTGGTAGCTATGCAACATGAGAATAATTTTTGGATGTGGAAATTATATTTTTTGGCTTTTCAAGAAACAGAAATTGCTTTCAATCAATTTCTATTGCTTTCAGCTGCAGGGAAAATGCCGTTGAATTTATGTTAGTATTGTAACTAGAGATCGAAAATTCTGTTTCGTTTTCGGCACAATAATCTAAGTTTCGCCGAAGATTCGTTTTCGGCGAAAATGCTGCCGAAAATTTGGCCGGATCGAAACTATCTGTATTTCAAAAATCTCGTTTCTTCCGATTTTTTCAACATTAACTGCTCAATTTTCAACATTAATTATTCATTGATTTGAACAATAAGCTCAATTGAGACACTCTTTATTTATTGTTTTCAGTCTTATTAACTTGTAAAATTTAACCTCATAAATTCAAAAGTCTTCATATGTTAATATCTAACGGATATCTTATGATTCATATACAGTAAACTCCCGACTATCCGGCCTAATGTGGAGGAAGGGTAGGCCGGAAAACAAAAAAACCATATAGGCCGGAGTTCTACAAATATTTACTAACTTCGTGCCTTCCCCCGCCATGATATTAAAAACACGTGTTACACATATTAAGATAAATTTTATATATACAGTACATACAGTTCCAAAATAAGCAAAACATTAACAAAAACGTCATCCTTATTCCTAAAAAAATGAGTAAATCTTATTTTAAAGCACACAAATTAACGTCTGAATCCCATTTTTTAATTATTAAAGGTACACATATATTAAGACAGGCTATAAATACAATTAAATACAATAAACCGAACTGGAGTGAAAAATTAGCCGGGGCCAGGACTCGAACCTGGGTCGACAGCGTAACGTGCTGCTGCTCTACCGTTAAGATGGACGGTGACTTTCCCCAACTTGGTTTATTAGTGAAATTTTTCCGGGCTAGGACATCGGCCAGGGTAGCTTAATGGTAGAGCAGCAGCACGTTACGCTGTCGACACAGGTTCAAGTCTTGGCCCCGGCTAATTTTTCACTCCAGTTGGGTTTATTGTATTTAATTGTATTTATAGTCTGTCTTAATATATGTGTACCTTTAATAATTAAAAAATGGAATTCAGACGTTAATTTGTGTGCTTTAACATATATTGTGGATCGATGGAAAAAGAAATTTATTCATCGTTGTCATGTCATCCATTGCTATCGGTGACGTTCCCCAACTTGGTTTATTAGTGAGAAATTTCCGGGCTAGGACATCGGCCGGGGTAGCTTAACGGTAGAGCAGCAGCACGTTACTTTGTCGACCTAGGTTCGAGTCCTGGCCCCGGCTAATTTTTCACTCCAGTTGGTTTTATTGTATTTGATTGTATTTATAGTCTGCCTTAATATATGTGTACCTTTAATAATTAAATGTCATTTTACTGTTTATTAATAAATGATTGCACAAATATGAAAAATGTATAAGATAAGAGTAAAAACTTGCTGTTTTTAATTTTTGAAAAAGTCTTTAATAGAGGACTGCTTCTCCCTGTCTCTCTTCCGCGATGTAATGTCCCTCCAATTATGTAAGTAGATGATATCAGGTGGCGTCGACTCCTACTGACTAATGTACTGCAGTGCTGCCTTAATCATCTTGAACCTTTAAGAATGTGGGATGAGATTTTTCCTGCAATCCTTTTAATCTTTTATTTCTGCTATTTCTCCCTCTGTCAACAGTTCTACAATATCGTTTTCGATTAATTCAAAAACTTCGTCGTTTGCCATCGATTCTGTAATGCCTTCTGCATTGACATCGTCAGAGCACGGTACATTTTTCAGCAACGATAGAAGCTTATCGTTCTCACCTCCCATTGCAGTTCCCCACACGGGTTTATGTCCAACTTTTTAGTAAAAAAAAAAAATGTTCCAAGACCTTACAATTACTATGTTTGGAATTTCTTCCCATGCTTTTGGCACCCACCTGAACGGGAACCTGCCTGCTTTCGCCACTTGCAACATTCCTCATTTTTTTTACTAGATCGGATAGTCGCGAGCCGTATTGTCGGGAGTTTACTGTACTCTCGCCAAAATCAATAAACTAATAAATTAAAACAGAAATTGTGACGTATGATTTTGGTCATTCCTTCTCTGACCAGCTTGCCTGCAAACATGTGGTAGCCTATTTTTGCACTGTTTTTATTGTAAAGCCTAACGTCCCATTTCATTCTGTTATTGTTTTTATTAAAGTTCGGAAAACTCCAATAACGTTTGTTACACAATTTCCTCGTCCAGAAAGGGATTTAAGATTTTCTAAGAACTTGCAATAACGCTAAGAACTTGCACTGCCACTCTTATCTGATTAATTAGGGCTAACCAAATTTCCACTACATACAGATATATGTATTCATACATATAGATGCACATTTGTTTTTTATTAGTTTCTATAGCCGATAGTTCAGTTTACTCCGCTAACTGCTATAAAAACAATGACAAAACTTTGGAACACATAATGAAAAAAAAAAAAAATTGCATACGTTTAAGTTTAACACTAAAACTCCCGGAAATTTTACTCAAGTTTCATAAAAATATTTGACACCAGAATTTTTATTGAAAATTATTTGACTGATTTATTTAACGTAAATCTGTGCTGTTTAAATTTAACTTACTTTAAGGAAGAATTTCTGGTCCCAGTTGACATTTAATCATATGGTCGGAGTCGGATTGGCTTCTTCCGAGCGTTCTAGTGTTAAGGAACAACATTACAGCTAGTGTTTCTCGAACTATACTTTTTCTAAATTCAATCGACTTCTCAAGGTCAGTTTCCCGGTCTTTATCTTAGGTCAGTAACTATGGTAATACTTTTTTTTAACTGACAGACCGCTCTAGTTTTTCCGATGACAACAAATGGATGAAGTGGGGACGACAGATGTCCTTAAGATGCCAATTGGAATTACATGCAGTATAGTTGCTAATGTGCTTTAGAACTAGTGTAGAGAATTTTAGAACTAGTGTACTAACTTTATTTTCATTTGGCTATAGTTTTTCTTTGATGACAAGTCAAATTGCTAAAGCTGATTAAAAGCCAGTAAGAATCCTGTTGAGTTCCTGCACTACACAACCAATTGAGATAAACTGATTTAAATTATTACAATAACTCTTTTCCTTTTTCAAGAACAATATAACTAAATAAATGTAAAAAAAATTGGAAACCCGAATTAATGAAATAAGTGGATTCATTTCACTTTCATTTATTTAAGCATAAGTAGATGTGTTATTAAAGTCTATTAAACTGTAAAGTAAAAAGTCTGTAATTAAGTTGTTAGGCTGTTATGATTTGCTTTTCTACGTTTGAAAGAGATAATCATATTTAAAGGGCGGGTGGAGGATCATTATACATAACTAGTGTTTAATTCGTGCCATTTCCTGAAAGTTTATGAAGAGTAAATAATCAGAAGTTAATAATAATAGCTGCCAACACTGATAACGATACTTGTCAAAAAATGAAAAAATATACTTATTCATTTAAATGATTGCAAAAAATGTCTTCTAATTTTATGAGCTGTAATGATAAAATTTAAAGCAAAATTATATATTCCTATGTAAAGTGGTTGCAGATGAAATTTCCAATTTAAAAAAAAGTATCAAAAGGGTTAATTAAGGAAATAGTTGAAATGAGTTTCATTAAGAAATAACTTTTAATTGGAAAAAAATGGAAACCAGTAGAATAATTCCACGTAGTTATTCTGTGAATTGAATAACTAAGCATAAAAATCAGTTTTGGAATGAATAAACTGGAAAATGTTAATAATTGTAATGATATATTTTTCTATTTAAATTAGAAATTATTCTGAAATATTTTACAAATTTATCCGGTAGAGATAAAATATTTTTCTATGATTAATTTCATTATGAAAAATCATTCACAGGAGTTTTAAAAAACTTCACAATTTCAATTTAAAATTACGTATGTTTTCTCAAACATTTCATGTCAAATTAAAAGAATTTTATATGGAATTTTAAAATAAATTCTGAGACACGGGTAGATACAAAATTAAAAAACACAAAAAACGTCATAGACTTCATACAATTCTTAATACAATAGAACCTCTTTTATACGAAACTTTCGGTTAACCAAACACCATTTTGAAATCTTTTTTTTTTTTTTTTTTGTATTATCACATTTTTTGTGTGCAATATCCATTTTGAAAGCTTTTTTTTTTCTTTTTTTTTAATATCATATTCCTTGTGTGCTAGCGATCCTTTCCGAACTACGGGTACATATAAATATTTTCTATTAGAGTTCCTTAGAATTTAACTTGAGCTCCCGTAAGTTGCGGAGTGGAACGAAGAAAACAAACAAATTAGCAATTCTGAAGCTTTTGAATGTTTTGCAAAAGGTTTGGCATGGCTGGAGCAGCAAAAAACTGTGATACTAGTAAACTAATAACATTAAAAAACTGTGTGATAAAGCTTCAAAGAAAAGGCAATCGAAACTGTGACAAACAAAACATTTTTTCAAACCCTTGTGATATATGTAAAAGATACTTAATTTCAAAATTAAAATTCAGGTAATTAATCCTTGTTTCTATTTTTCTATTTTTCTGTTGCTTTATTTTTATTAAGCACTTGTTAGCATAATAAGAAATATTGCATATGTTTCTCCTTAATTTTAAAATTGTAGCATTCTAGAATTATCCGAAAATTTCGATTTTCCGAAAGATGGTCGGTCCCAATTACTTCGGATAATCGAGGTTATACTGTACTTTTCAACATAATTTAAAAGTGTTTATGAAATCGGCTTGTCTGTCTGTTCTTTAATTCTCGTAAATATTTTTGGGTTTTCAAGAAATGTTTATATATTAATGAGCTTTACTATGAAACGTTCGGTATTGAAAATGAAGTCTGCATCATTTATACTTCGTTAACTCGGACACATGTCGACACACTGTTACATCACGGTTTGCGGAGAAAAACCTTTTGCGATGCATTTTATTGACGTTAACATAATGAGAATTGATATACATCACCGAGATTGAAAACAACACAATTTATCAGGAATATAGAATAAGTGACATTTATATTTAGTTTACAGGGACGCTCTGAAGAATTATATTGCATTATAATGTACGGGGTAATAATCGTTTTCTGTGCATTTTAATGATGTTATGATACTTCAAACATAATGAAATCATTGAAGTGCATTACACCGTGTTTTCTATAGATTATCGAGTACATAGTATTTATAGTTCATTTACAGAGACACACAAAGGAATTTTGTTATAGGACTGACTGATATTGGTGAAAAGTGGAAGTGCGTTTTCATTTACAGGGACGCTCTAAAGAATTTCATTACATTATGATGTATGGGAAATAATGGGTTGCGGTGCATTTTAATGGTGTTATGAAATTACAAAAATAATGGAAATCACTGAAGTGAACTACACTATGTTTTCTATAGATTATCAAGTGCACAGCATTTATCGTTCATTTTCAGAGAAACACACAAAAGAATTTTGTTATTAAACTAACTGATATTGGTGATTGCTGGAAGTGCATTTTCTACTGTAGTATGTATTTTAAACTAATTTTGGGTGATAATTATTAAGATGCTACTTGGCGCATAATGATATAAATTTAAAAAGCAACGTTAAAAACGCCAGATTTTCTTCCAGATTACATTTCTGGTGGCATTACCTATACTATTCTCCCATTGGCTGGTACCCGCATTTTGCCATTTCCCCATTGGTTAATGAACTTCCCAGTTGAATCCGCTTCTCCTCTATATAAATGAGCAAGTTTCCGTTATTCTTTGCACTGAGGACTGTACGTTAAACGCTACCGAAACTAGTCTGCCTATTCTGCGTTTTTAACGTTGCTTTTTAAATTTATATAAATTTGAGTGTATTAGGTGTGGCGTGTATAAATTCTATAGATCGAATACAGGGCTACTAAGAATTCGCACACATTACTTGATATTTGGCAATAATTACTGAAACTTAATTTTTACTGAATTATATGTTTGTTTGTTTTTTAGTTGCTGATTTAAAAATCTCATTTCATGGTATAAAAATAACATTTCATAGCAATGTTCTTAAATATATATACTAGTTTAAAAGAGCATTTTTTTCTTTCCTGCTGCCCTACATTAAAATAGAAATAGTGCAGCAGTAATATAATTTTTTTAATAAGATTACTAGTTCACGACAATCATAAATCAAAGCGGTAAATTTTCCATAATCGGAGAACTCGCAAACTTTACTTATTGTAATTGAAATTTTTTGTACAACGTGAATTTTAATTAAAAAATTATGCGTAATTTTTAAGATTAAATTAGAATGCTTGTAAAAGAATGTTGTAAAAAACACTATTTTTACTTTTGTACTTATTTTAAATGCCTTGATTTTTTTTAAATGCGTTGTTATTTATCAAGATTACTTTTCAATTAGTGAAATTTTTCATATCCGCCTTATTTAAAGAAATTTTGATGCGTTTCTATGATCAACTGGAAATGAAACAGCCGTAATACTTTTTACTCAAAATCTTCTGCATAATATTGTGAAATGCATCCTAATCTAAAACTAACTACGCGATGTTTATTGTTCTTTTGAATTTAATTATTTGGGGTAGCAAAACGCAAAAGGGAAAATGCATATTAGACTTTTAACAGCTTTACTTATTTTCTTTATATATCCTTTGGTTGCTGAAAATAAATACTAGAAATATACGTATAACTCAGTAACGAAGAGTATAACCTCTTTACAAATTTCCCCCCCTTTTTATTAAAAGAACATAACTAACGCTTAAGAAATTTGCATTGAATAACCAGCTAATAAAGACGTACATTTTTTTTTTAGTAAATTTGACTTTCTCTCACATCCGCATGCATGAAAAAGCTCCGCGTAATTCATTGATTTGTGCCATTGTAACCTACATTAAGACACTCCAGTATAGGATGTATTTCATGTCGGCGTCACGACCACCTTGCGGTTGCATTTTAAAAAAACGTTCTAAATTGTGACTTTTGGGATACTGAAGGGGCTAGCAACTTGAAATTTGGCATGGTAATTACTTATGAGATGTAAATGCTCTCTGAGACGTGTTCCTTAAAAATTTGAAATTTAAAAAGGGGTGAAAATGAACGAAAAGCGTTCTAAAAACGTTCTAAATAGCGATTTCTACGCAGTCTTAGGAAATATAAACCGATTTCAGAAGTAATGGTTTCAAATTGAAGGTGACAGTCCCCACTCCAACATAGCCTATATTTTATGTTGTTATCACTGTGGGGTTACAGGAGCAAAAAAAGGTTCTAAATTGCGTTTTTTGTGTTACTGAGGAGTATTACATTTTAAATTTGGAATGGTAATTACTTCAAAGATGCAAATGCTTTCTAAGAATTGTCGAAAGAAAATTCCAAATTTAAAATGATGAAGTGAGCAAAAAGCGTTCTAAATTACGATTTTTAGGCAATCGTAAGAAATACGAAACCGACTTCAAACATAATGGTTGCAAATTGATGGTGATAGAACCTGCTCAAACATAAGCTATATTTTTCGTCGGTGCCACAACCCCTCGAGGGTTGCAGGAGCAAAAAATTTTCTAAATTGCGATTTCTGCGGTACTGAAGAGGCTAGAAACTTCAAATATAGCACGGTAGTTACTTATAAAATATAAACGTCCTCTAAGAGAAGCCGAAAATAAATTCGAAATTACAAAGGGGTGAAGCGAAGGAAAGGAGCGAAAAGCATTCTAAAAGAGTCCTAAATTACGATTTCTGTGGAATCTGTGGAAATAATAAACCGATTACAAAAATTACTGGTTGCGAATCAAGAGTGATAGTCCCTGATCCTATACGGGCTATATTTTATGCCGGTTTTACTACCATCTGGTTGGCAGGAACAACAAGAAAGCCTTTAAAAACATCTAAATTCCGTTTTCTATAGAATATTAGGAAATACCAACCGATTTGAAGTTTAATGTTGGCAAATTAATGGTGACAGTCTCTGTTTCAACATTTTTCGGGACATTCTATTTCAACTCTATTTCGGCATTTTATGTTGGTGCCACTAACACCAGAGAGGTGGTAGACTGTTAGACATGAAGTTTGGAATTTGACATGATGGTTAATTTTAAGATGTAAATGTGTTAAGGTGGTTTCTAAAAAATTCAAAACTTCAAATGAATACTGAAATGAGCGTATGAAATGAGCAAAAAAGACTCAAAATACTTTCTAAATTATCATTTATTTGGAATTAGTTTTAGTTCTTCTTATTAATTAAAATCTCATTTCTGTCTATTGCACTTTTATAATAAAATTTAGTCAAATTGTGGCTTAATTTGTAATTTTTGAATTATTCCAAAAAGTGTTTTTCTAATAAAAAAAATAGTCATGTAAATATCACTTGGCATATTTCAAATATTACGCGAGCAAAGCCGCGGGGTTTGCTAGTAATTTTATAAAGAGAAAAAAAAAATACCTTAACTTTTTAAACAAAGAGGAAAAATTAAACTGTATCTGTCTACTATATTGAAATCTGATTGTTTGCATTTCTCAGCTACACCTTCCAAAATAGGGAACGCTGCCTGTTATTTGCGTGGAACCGAAAGCAACATAAACTCTCAGAATTTTAAAATTTAGTTTTGGAGACATTAATTTTTTTGTATTTTTTAATGGTATTTAATGGTGGCAACTAGGTTACTCTATTTTTGTAGAAAAGGGAAAATAGCAGGGAATATTAGATTTTTATTAACGTCATTTATTGATTAACCCTTAAATGCCGTGTGTTGCCTTTCGGCAACATACCCAATTTAGGCTTCCAAAATAATATTAGAATAATATTGTAGCTGTAATGCCTAATGTTGCCATTAAAATACATTCTGAAAATATTTTTAAATAGATTTTCAACATGTAGATGACATCAATTGTGTAGTTTAAGAATAACGACAGATTTATTTTTTCAATTGTTGCTACATGCTCTTTTTGTTTTGTTTGGAAGCTTGCGAGATACCCTATTTTGTTCTGCAGTGAGCAAGTCAAATTTATTTCCTATCATAGTTCTTAAAATTCTTGTGTGTTTAATATTATAGAATTTTATCAGAGAAAAGTATTTTTTCAATTAAAGACCAGTATTGCCGATTAGTAACAAACTGTTTTTTAGCCACAAACCACACTTAATATAAAATATGATTTTTTTAAAAGTATTTTTCCCATGATTTATTTAAAAAAGGAAGCCGAAAAGCATTATTAAAATGATTTTTCAAAAATCGGGCATTTAAGGGTTAACTTTTTTTTTTCAGATTAAATATATAGAGAAAAAAATAAATTCCTTAAATTACATTTTTCAAGAAAATTCTAAAAGAAAAAAATTCACATATTTATTCTTTATCAAATTGTTTACTCTAAAATAGAAACAAAAATCGTCCGACATGGAAATGATATCTTTTGATCGTAGCTTTTCTGAATTTTACATTCCATCAAGGAGGTTTTAGAAATAATAAGACTCCATTTTAAATAGGACGTCATCGCCATGGAAACCTAGAATCATTACCTATCATTAGATATAATTTAAATAAGTACGTATGATAGGATTTAATAGAAGGAAGGAAACATTTATTAATATCTTTTTAAGTTTTGATTCAATTTTCACAAAAATTGAAATGACTCGATAAAATTCTATAACGATTCTATATTTAAATTTCAAACCATTCGGTTGGGTAGTTTTTGAGCCGTTATATGCGAACAGACGGACGGACCAGACGACTGTAGGTGCTAGATATTTAAATAACTACGAACGCATCTGAAAAATACTATAGTCTTACAAGGAAGGTTTCCTTACGGGCATACTCAGAAAAATCTGAAAAAAAAAATTACAGAATGTTTTTCTCCCATGGGTATATATGTTTATAAATTTTTTTTGGCGGAACCTCGGTAGAACGTCTGTAAAAAAATAATGAAAATTTCGCTTATTTGGCGACTTATCACCGTTTGGCGAAAAAATTAAGTTTAAAAAAATACGCTTGTCGAATACTCTTTAAGGAAAAAACTTTTTATGTTGAATTTGTTTAAATAAGTTTAATTTAAATAACTTTAGCTTCGTCATTTTTAGTTTGTTTTAACTATAGTTTTGTCATATATATTTATATGTACTTATAACGAGCTTTAACTATTATATTTTACGATTTAAAGCAAAATTTAAATTGATTAAAATTGTTCCAAACTCAAAAATATGTCCCATCGAGCACTGTCGATTCAACTTTGTTGTTATGGAAACAACTTCTTCGGTATGGAATTGTATCACGGCAGCATTATTCGTCTTGCGTTAAAAGTTATTTTTATAACCGATAAAGGCGTTTAAATTAAAAAAAACAAACTGTGGATTGAAGAATAAAACAATGGCAAAATTTCGTTCAAATCGGCAACAAGCAACAAGTATAATACAAAATGTAATAATAATAATAAATTCTTTCATGGTTTACGTTTAAATTCATTAAATACCGCATATTCTCAAAATCAATTAACAAACAATTTTCAGATTCATTAAAATCGTTTGCTTTTGGCGAGGAAAAGTGCTCCTCGCCAAATTGCGTGCCGCTTTTGTCATTTCACGCCAATTATTCGAAAGTATTTTTATTTTTTACAGATTTTCTACTGTAATTCCGCCGCTAATTTTAACTGATCCTTTATTGCATACATGAGTACTTTCACTAGCATTTTTTTCAGTGGCGTGGCGTCCGGTCATCGCTGGATGCGGCGATGACCAAGCAATATTTTAAAACTCTTAATAAGCTTTTAAAACTCTACGATCCAGTTTTAGCAGAACATTTGGAGTTCATGTATAAGTGAAGGTAAGATTTAAAGTTTCTTTTTTGAACATTCAACCATTGAATTTTAGAGTTAATAATTTTTCACCACAAACTTAAATAATTGCGATGACCACCGAAAATTTTCACGCCACGCCACTGATTTTTTTCAACATATTCTGAGTATGCCCAGTATGAAGACCTTCCTTGTAAGTTCAAAAGTTATCTACTGATTTTTCAAACTGTTAGACATTTTGTTTAATCTCGGTTATTCATTTATTAAAATGTTATATTCGTCTTACACAAGGCCATTTCGCATGTTATTCTAAGATACCCTTCAAGAAAAATTAATACCTAGGGCAGGGTCGGCGAACCTATGGCTCGCGTGCCACTTTTAGCGCGCGAAAGAACAATTTTGTCACTGTGCGTTGTCGATTGTGTCTCTAAATTAGGATACAGTGATTTTACAATAAATACACGAACTTAGTTGATCTGATTCGATTATGAATTCGATTAATTATAAATTGAAGAATTTTAATCTTATTCAATATGGTTTCGAAAATACATCAAAGGAAATATTTGAAAACTATCAAAAGGGAAAGGTTACTATATATTAATAGAAATATCGAGGGTAAATTATGGCAACTTGGAAATTAGTTTCAGAACTCTATAAATAAACAGCCTTTTTTCCATTTTAATAATTTTTCCTACTATTTATACCTGTGAGTCATTATTTATTCAAATGAATATTATAAAAAATCAAACAGAAAGCAGTTGCCAGATAAATACATTTTAGTTTGCATTATGTTAAAATTAACTGAGCATGAATATGATATTAATTATTTTTCATCCAAGATAGAACACAATTAATCACGTTCTTTTTTAAAATTTATTTCTAAAATATAATTGTTTCTTTAATTATTACAATACTTATTACAATATTTACATGTATATGTTACCCATTTTAGAAAAATCTTAATAAGTCATTTTCAAGTAGTTTTGATTCATTATTTTTCAATCCACTAAATTTTCAGTTTTTGAAAAAAAAAAAATTGGCACGCGATTATAAAATCGCCAACCCTGACCTAGGGGGGGGGGGGAATCTTGCGTATTTTTTGCACTACCTTACATTTAGAATTGAAGGGCTGGTAGAAAAAGTGCACAAAATACGCAAATAAATACGGTAATTAATAAAGACGTACCTTCTTTTTTAACTTATGAAAAGCGACTTTGTCATAACCGGATATAAGAAAAAGCTCTGAGAAATCCATCTTCCTGTGTCATTCCAACCTAGTTAAATCTTAAATCTTATTTCTTGTCAAGCGCTGAAAGCTTTTCCGTCACCTAGACAGAAAAAAAAGAGAATTTGCGAACAAATCATGAGCAAAATAAGTTAAATACAATGACTCTATTGACAGACATAAAGAAAGAATTTAGCTTTTTACCAACGAGGAAAAACTGTATATTACAGTGCTGTCCAACGCGAAGCCTTTCGAGGATTTTCTTAGTGCCTTTTCTATATGTTATTAGGTTTTCGTAAAATTAAAAATCCAGTTCAAATGTGATTGCTTTTGTATTTGCATGCTGTAGTTTTATTATAACAGGAGCGGTTAAAGTATCTTCTCCTTCGTCTGCAAAATTTTTTGTATTGGGTTCCTATCAGAAAAATGTACAGTCTGCCAAAAAGAAAATGTATAGGTATATATACCTCATACATTTTAATCACCAAATTATCCCAGAGAAAAAAAAAAAAAGAAAGAACCATGCGTTTGAGAATTATGTATGATAAATTTTAACTAATTAGAGGTGAGACGGGCTTTGCCCTACCCGGGCCCGAAACCGTGGGATCGATTTTTATACCAGCCTTTTTTCTCGGACTCAGTCTTTCTGTAACTGAAAATTTTATTAATTTAAGTAAAAAAAAAAATAAATAAATAAATAAAAAGAACTTAAAAAAAAATATATATTCCATTTCAAATTATTTTAATGCTATATTTAAAAAAGTATACAGTGAAACCTCTCTGTGCGACCACCTCCATTAAGCAACCACCTCCCTGAACGACCATTTTTTCATGGAGCGAAATTTATCCCCATAGGCTCAATACTAATTTTACCTCCATTCAGAGACCATCCCAGTTGAACTCCCTCCATAAGCGACCCATTACTCTGAAGAAAATGAAACAAATTCCGTTTTTTCCTGGTCGCCTGAAGTAGGTTTTATTAGAAAAATAAATCCGGAGAACGCATTATTCATCAAATTTCTAAAGTAAGTTTAGATATTGTTTTTATTATTCCGGTAATTTTTAAGTGTTTAAACCCCTTTGTGTCTTTTTAGACAATGAATTTAACTCTGATGACACATTAAGAATGACAGTCAATAAACTACCCTGCCCTATTCTGTCAGGAAACTCTCAAAGAAATAGATAAATTAATAAAATCGTCATTATTTGTTTTCATCCAAAAGAAGAAAAAAAATGCATTTATTTACTGAACTTTGAAAGGACTTGGAAATAAAAGTTATAGAAGATAAAACCTTAAAATCAAAGCAAACGTCAATGTATTCACTTTTGAAACTCTGCAGTCATTAACTTATGTAATTAAGTTTTGTTCTGATACTTAAATTTTTATATTTTTTCCTAATGTGAAAAATAAAATTTATTAACATTAATTGTTATCTTTTTTCAACATTTAAAATCTAGATTTAAACATGACCTTCATTAAGAAACAACCTCTCGGAGCGACCCAATTTTTATTGGAATGGAGCGTGGTCGCTTTAGGGAGGTTTTTCTGTATATATTTATGATATTTGCAGATTTGTGTCTCAAGTTGACGGCGACAGCCTTTTTATATGGCGCCGATCGGAAGAGGTGCCACAAGTTTGCTTTTATTTCGATTTTCGTTTGTGACTAGTAGGATTTAAAAAAAATTGGAATGGTTATTATTATTTTTTTTTTTTTAGGACTCTAATGCGAAAAGAATATTTTCTTTTGTTGTTAGTCAGTCTGGCGCGTCGGCTGACCTTGACGAGTGCGCAACTAATCCGCGCATAACACAGACACGCAAACGAATTCTGGTGAACTAAAACCAAACTTGCGTTCACCAGTTATCGTGTAGTGAAAGAATTACTCGTTTAACATAAAAGGTTTCGATGTTATTATTATTTTAAATCTAGGCATTATTTTTTGATGACCCCGTACTTCTATTAACTTTTCTGCAATGAGGAAAAAATTAAAATCTATAATATTTAGGATGCGTTTTCACTCTTCCAAATGCTTTATAATCTAAAGTTTCTTTATTGAAATAATAATAAAAAAAAGATATGTAAATAAATGAAATACTAAGGAAAGAAACAAAGTGTAAAAATAAAGGGAGAACGAGCTATTAGATTTCATGGCCCAGAGGTATTAAATAAAATTTATTAAACACTTTTCAAAAAGAACATCAGTAAGCATTTTAACCTTATGAAATTTTAGTATATTATCAAAAAAAAATGTTACTGTATTAGAAAATTATTGTTGAGAGATCTGCTTAGAAAACTTTGGGGTCCTTTAAAATATCCTCCACAAAGTTTTTCATCTTAAAACAGGACTCTTCACAAAATTTTTCACTTTGAAACTAGACCCTTCACAAAATTTGTCTTAAAAATAGATTTTTAAAAAAGTGTTTCATATCCAAACTGTATCTTTCACACACTTAATCGTATTAAAATAAAGTTTGAACTACCAGAAAATAAATGAAGTTGCTAAAGAGTTGTGATATTGCTTTTTTCTGGTTACAAAAGATCTTGTTAAAAATAGTTGGCACCTAAAATTATCATTCAAGTTTTCACAAATATAGAAATCTGTTCACAATTTCACTAAAACAGGATCCTGTGATAAAAGTCAGCACATCCAAACATAAAGAAAAGTTCATACATCCAGATTCAAAAAGTAATACAAAAAACTTCGTCAAGATATTATCAACTGCTCCTCGAGGTAGACAAAACAACTTCAGACACACTTTTGAGCATGGAACTTATAAATGTGGGATTACGAAACTGCAGGATTCATCCTTACAGGCCAATCATCAGGTGTGCGAACTGTCAATTGTACGGACACTCCGAAAGTAACTGCAGAAGAAATTCAATATGCGCATTCTGTGCGATGGGTCATCAGACCACTAGTTGCACGAATATAAACAAACAGGATCTCAGAAACTGTGCAAATTGTATAAACTTACCAAATTATTATAAACACACAGCGAACTCAACACAATGCCCCACCTTTATGAATCAGATTAAATACAGGAATGACATTTCCAGTCCAGGCACTAGTGGCCTTGGTGGTGGTGGCTGGTTTTGATGGGACTAGTTATAACTACAATGTGCATGAACTTATACATGAACTTATATGAACACTTAACTTTAAAAAGTTGTGGGTAATCTATAAACCCTCGTTTGTACATAACAATATTTAGAATAGTTATAATTGATCTTAAAACTTATTTGTTTTCAAGGGGTTCCGCAGGTAGTAAAACTTTTCCCTACCCTGGGCTTGGGGGTTACACCCAACCATAAGCCAAAAGCGGGTTCCCAGGGTGGGTGCTTACTTACTTACTTACTTACAGACCTCTTCCGTTGAATTTGGCATTGAGGATGACTAAAAAAAAGTAAAAAAAGGAGAAAGTTGATTTTGTGTGTGTGTGTGTGGGGGGGGGGGGGGAATCTTTTGTAGCTTTTGAATTTTTTCTTTTGAAAATGAAAAAAAAAAAGTATTGCATTTAATTATAATCGAAACCAATAACATTTTTCAAAGTTTATTCATTCTTTTAAAAAATATATATTTTTTCCCATAAAATATAGTTTTTGCAAGATAATACGAGAATAAGAAAAACATACAATAGATTGATGTACGGTAGCAGCAACAACAGCGTTATTTTTTTTTATTTTTTTTTTTTTTTTTACAATAGAGAAGAACATACGATAAAAAGTTCACAATTTATTTTCCCTTTTGAAGTGAACACAAAACAAATGTCTTATAAAGATGTACTGTTTTATTTTAACTTATGAAATATGACACATCCGGATGTAAGAAAAAGCTGAAAGTGATGCATCGTTATACATCATTTCAACCTACATTAAATCTTCTATCTTGTTTCTTGTCAAGTGCTGAAAGTCTCTCCGTCATATGAGAAGAAAAGATAAAGAACTTGTGAATACATCTCTAGTAAAAGAAATTATCCACATGGAATGACTCTACGGAGAGACACAAAAATATTTCTATCGACTTTTCAACAACGAGGAAAATATTAAAATATATAATATTTAAGATGCATTTTCACTCTTTCAAATGTAATGTAATTCAATGTTTTAAAAGAAAGATTCTTTATTCAAATAGAATATATACTTGTATATATATGTAAATTAATAAAACGCTAAAGAATGAAACACAGTATAAAATAAAAAAATTAATTTAAAAATCAAAAACCCGACTGCGTAAAAAGTGAACTAATTAATTATTTCTCATCAATGTTAAACTATTTTTCATATTACTTACCTATTTTTTTTATTTACTTGTATTGATGACTTTTAAGATGTGTTTAATTGTTCGTTCCTATCTATAAACACTGTTTGGATGAGGCCTATAGATCTCTATGATGGTTAGAGTTGCAGTAAAGCTAGAAATCCTACCTACACAACTTACAGGTTGTGTAATATTTAAACGGAGCTTCTGATTGTAAAATAGTCAATGAAACATCGTCTTCATTTTGAAAGACTTGTCCAATGCTATGCCACTCAATAGGGTGCGTAAAAATTTTTTTTCGTCTCTACCGCCATTTCGTATTTTACGGCCGCCATTTTGAATTTATGAAAACAAAACCTAGCCTATAACCATCGGACGGTTAAGACGAATCAATAGAGACCTCATTCATTGAAATCCATCCAGCCGTTGGGATGTTTCGAGGGTATAAAGAAATCGAAATACCCAGATACGCGTGAAACACATAACCCTTCTTGGCAGTAGGGTAATTAAGTGTAGAATGAACTGTAAGATCTCGTAGTCCAAAGGTATTATATAAATTTATTAAACACCTTTCAAAAAGAACATAAGCATTTTAATCTTATGAAAGTTGAGCATAACATTAAAATAAACGGGTCAAGTGGGAGTATTACTCGCATACAAAGGGCTCCGTACAATAATTATATGAAATATTAGCTGGGAATTGCATTACACAAATATATCACTAAAAGTTGTCATTTAGGCTGTAAATGCCGATGGCCCATAAGAGTACGCAGCCTTTATGTATGTCTAAATCGTCCGTGTCTTTAAGGGTTAATTTATCGGCTAATTACTGACATTTTTGTCCAAAAATCATTATCAACAATCCTTTTATACTTTTGCGACGATAGGTACTTTCAGCACTTCTCAACTCCTTTGCTGAACGCCCGCATATCGAAATGTGTATGCAACGGACAAATGAGATTTTCTCAAAAACTGTGTGACCTAGGGTAATCACTGTAGTTTTTCTGCAAGGGTTAAATTAACTTCTACTACCTCCAATTGTATTATAATTTTAGTTTTAGTTGATTCAGAAATAGGAGGGTATATTTTTCGGCGTTACGAAAGCTTTCACACTATACCTCCCCCCCCCCCCCCACACACACACACGATATACAAAGAAAAGATTTTTTACAGTGACTTAATTAGCTCCTCTACAATTTTCCTAAATATATTTGTGAATGGTTAATAATCTATAAAATGCGTCAATAGCCTTTATTACTTCAGACAAATTGAACTTTTCACGTTCCATATGTCTATGACAGGCGTACATACGGAGACAGAAGTAATCTTATAATGGTTCCGTTTTTACTTTTTAAGTACGGAACCGTAAAAAGTGTTATTATATAAGAGAAATATATTAGTGCTGAGAGATCTGTTTCGAAAAATTTGGGCTCCTTTAAAATATCCTTCACAAAATTTTTCACCTTAAAACTGGATTCTTCGCAACAATTTTCTCTTTAAAACAAGATCCTCCACAAAATTTGTCTTAAAACACAAGTAATTTTTTAAAAATATATATATAATCTGAAACTCCTGAAGGGAGTGGTGTATTATGCATATAATTTAATTTTAGTTGCAAATGCCACAATGGCAGCTGACATTTGGGATAAAAGAACACATGTTTTTAATCTTCAAACTGAACCATTTGCAAACTCAATCATATTAAAACGAAGTCTGACGTGCCACAAAATAAATGAAGTTGCCAAAGATAGATGATATTACTTTCTTGCTCTTTTACAAATATCTTGTTAAAAAAAGATGGCACCTGAATATAACGATTATTTAAAATTCATAAAATTATCATTCAAGTTTTCACAAACATAGAAAACTGTTCACAATTTCACAAAAACAGGTGCCTATGATACAGGTGCCTTTGATAAAAGTTAAAACAGACCCCTTGTGTTGAATTTGGCATTGAGGAAGGAAAAAAAAGAAAGAAAAGAAAAAAAGAAAAGAAAAGTAAAAAAAGGAGAAGGTTGATTTTTTATTTTATTTTTATTTTTATTTTTATAAATTTATTTATTTTTTGTTTATTTATTTATTTATTTATTTTTGGTCTTTTGGTAGCTTTTTTTCTTTCGAAAATGAAAAAAAGTATTACATTTTGAAAGTTCATTCATAATTGAAAAACATATATATGTTTTTTTTATCTACCAAATATAGCTTTGCAGGATAAACCGATAATGTGAAAACCGACAATAAATTGATGTACAGTAGCAGCAACAACAGCGTTATTATTATTATTATTACTATTATTATTATTATTATTATTTTTTTTTTTTAAGAATAGAGAAAAAGCCTACAATAAATAATTCGAAACTCTTCGCTTTAAAAATTAATTTATTTTCCCTTTGGAAATGAACATAAAATAACTGTCTTATAAAGATGTACATTTTTATTTTAACTAATGAAATATGACTTATCCGGCTGTAAGAAAAAGCTGAAAGTGATGCATCGTTGTATGCCATTTCAACCTACATTAAATCTTCTATCGTGTTTCTTGTCTAGTGATGAAAACCTCTCCGTCTCAGAAAAGCTTTCCGCAATTAAAATCTATACTGTTTAAAATGCATTTTCACTCTTTCAAATGTTTTGCTATTCAAAGTTTCTTCATAGATATGTAAATTAATGAAACACTAAGTAAAGAAACGAAGCGTAAAAATAAAGGGAGAATGAGCTATTAGATTTCATAGTCCAGAGGTAATTTTTAAAAACAGATATCCATTTGTAGAAGTTTAAATTATGCGAATACAAAACTGCAGATTACTTGACGTAGTTTCTGATTTATGCTTAAAAAATTAACCACATTGCAATGAATTTTGCAACGATTACAAATAAATTTACATTAAGAGGTCTAACCTTTAAAACTTAATCATTCCTAAATATTGGATTGAATGGTTTACTATTATCTTAAGGTAAAATTTAGGAAAAAACCCAAATACGATGTCAAAAGTACATGTTCGTTTTGAGCATTTCAAAGTATGGTACACCTTCAGTTTGAAGATGACCCCTAACACCTTTTTTGGTAACACATATTCAAAGAAAACAGAATTTCCAGTCAAATGGCTATTTACGGTTAATTTTCTTCTGGAATAATTTAGTGTCATTAATATTTTTATAATACAGTAGAACCTCTTTTATCCGAAATACTTTTAATCGAAACTCTCGGTTAATCGAAATAAATTTTTAAAGCTTTTTTTTTTTTTTTTTTTTTTTTTTTTTTTACTATGACATTTCTTGTGTGCAAAATCCATTTTGAAAGCTTTTTTTTTTCATTATCATATTCCTTGTGTGCAAGCTTGTCCATTCCGAACTACGAGTAGATTTGAATAGTTCCGATCCTCTTTCTTAGAGTTCCTTTGAATTTAACTTGAACTCCCATAAGCTGCGGTGTGAAATGCAGAAAACGAATAAATTAGTAATACTGAAGCTTTTGAATGTTTTGAAAAAGGTTTGGGATGGCTGGAGCAGCAGAAAGACTGTGATACTGGTGAACTAAAAATATTAAAAAACTCCGTAATAGAGCTTCAAAACAAAGGCAATCAAAACTGCGACAAACAAAATGTTTTTTCAAACGCTTGTGAACTTGTGATACATGCAATTATTAATTGCATTTACTTAATTTCAAAATTAAAATTCAGGTAATTTATTCTTGTTTCTATTTTTCTATACTTTATTTTTATTAAGCACTTGTTACCATAACAAGAAATTTTGCATATATTTCTACTTAATCTTAAAACTGAAGCATTCCCGATTAGCCGAAAATTTCGATTTTCCTAAAAATGGTCGGTCCCAATTACTTCAGATAATCGAGATTCTACTATAATTGATATTAATATATCGGGTTCTACTTTTTAATGAATATTCTCTTTTTTTTCTGGCCGACTGTACGTTATAAAAGAAAATTTCATCTGAAATTACTACTGCCCTTGTGGCATTTAGGATTAAAATGAAATGATAGACATAACACATCACGCTTTTCAAGAGTTTCCGAAACAATATCTTATAAATAATTTGATATTTTCATAAAAATTACTTGTGATTAGTTTAAATTTGCTCTCAATTGAATGTGGATAACACTAAAAGTTTGTCATAAAACAAACCTGCAATATTGTGCCAAACCACTCTTGAAAACACACGCTAACTTACATGCAATAAATTAAAAAATAATCTCTTGAAGGCCCTTAAAAAAATACTTGTTATTTATTTAATTGCTCTTTGTTGAATGTGACTCATCAGAAAAACATGAATAAGAGAAAAATAAAAACAATTATAAAAAGTGAAAAATGTAAACTTAATATATTCCTACTTTAAAATGAATACTTATGAATATATATGCCTCATTAAAAATGACTGTTACACCTCGTATTTAAAGATAAAATTTCCTTCTGGCAACGGAAACATCGCACATCTTCTTAAACCTTTATTTGACTGCACATAACTTCAAATATTATTCACACATTCCGCAGCTTTGAATGAAAGTTTTGATTTACAAAGAATGGAATCTTTATTTTCCTTTTTTTTTCTTTGATTCTTTATTTATTTATTTGACCTATTGTACATTATAAAAGCAAAATTTTATCCCAAATCTCTGCTGACATTATAGCATATGGGAATTAAAATTAAATGATAAACATAATACAACACGCATTTCAAGAGCTTAAAGAACAATATCTTAAAAACAAATTTATATATTTTTAAAAATTACTTGTAATTAGTATTAGTTTTTTTCTAAATTGAATGTGAATAACACTAAATGTTTGTCATAAAGAAACCTTATTGTGCTAAACCACTTTTAAAAACGCACGATAACTTACATGCAATAAGTTAAAAAATAATCTTTTGAAAGCAGTTAAAAAAATGCTTGTTATTTATTTAATTGCTCTTTGTTGAATGTAATCCGCAGAAAAACATGAATGAGAGATAAATAAAAACAATTGAATAAGCAAAAATGGTAAACTTAATATATTTCTACTTTAAAATGAAATGCCTCATTAAAAATCACTGTTACACCTCATATTTAAAAATAAAATTCCTTCTGGCAAAGGAAACGTCGTACATCTTCTTAAACCTTTTGTTGACTGCACATAACTCCAAACATTATTCACACATTCCGCAGCTTTGAATGAAAGTTTTGATTTAAAGAGAATGGAATCTTTATTCTCTTTTTTTTTGTTGTTGTTTATCTGACGAAGTTTGTGTGAAAAACAAAATAAGATTCTGACTGGTTTTTTTATTTGTGCTAACCCGGAAACGTATGATGGCCCATTTCCACAATACAAATCTTGTCAGTTCAAAAATTCGGGTTCCTTAGCTACTTCAAATCTAAATTGCCGGTTGCAGATTATAAATTAAATGCAAGGAATTTGAGTGGGTAGTGGAATGATTTATCTAAGTGTTATATTCTTCAGTACATTGTAAAAAAAAAAAAAAAAAAAAAAAAAAAAAAAAATGTTACTTAGTCTTTGAACATGTAATAAAAACAAAAAAAAAACAAACAAGAAATACAATAAACAAACAAACATGGCGGTTATTTTCAAAACTAAAGTGATTTTATCGACATTTTAAAAAAGAAAATTAAAGCAATATTAATAAATACTAGAAAACAGGAATTCTGCATTTTCAGAATTTAGTGTCGCCCCCGATAAATATATATATATATATATATATATACAAATATAGATAGTACAAAACATATTTTAATTTTAAGACTTAAAACACACGCTTTTATTTTATATAAAATGACGTCATTCGCATAAGAATTCGACATTTACCATCCATTCTTAAACAACATGTACAGTAAAGTATGCATATGACGTCACTATCGCTAATTAATACACAAATCTAGCAAAAAGATGCTGTCATTAAAAAACTCGTCAAAAAAAAAAAAAAAAAAAAAAAGAAGAAAAAGAAAAAAAAAAAAAAAAAAAAGAAAAAAAAAATTGGTTATCGAATGATTCATATGCCTTCATCTGTTTGTAACGTTAATGCAGATACTTAAAATTAAATATAGTTTATAATAGCTCCATGTTTTATCAGAAATCATTCATTTATATATTTTTTCAAAATAACACGTATTTTAATTACTTTTTTGTTTCGGTTGTTATGAGAAAATGGCAACAAAAATACATAATTACTATTTTACACCTATTTTTCCTTTACTTTCTACAGAAATAGAGTACTTGAGTTGCCAAAATTAAACAAATAGTGCTAAAACTACAAAAAAATGAATATCTCAAAAATGTATTCAAATGCAGTTTTCGAACAAATTGCATTTAAAAGTACTTTTTTTTTTTACAATACGACGGTATAAAAATTGAAACTGTGCGATGTTCAGAATTTTAAAAAATGGCAGTAGAGTATAACAGTACAATGATGTATCTTCTTTGTTTTACGGCTGGCTTATATAGTAGAAAACTATTTTTTAGAGACGACACGTTAATTGTTGGCCGAAAGAAATAGCATATCGAGGGCTAATAATATCTTCCGAGTTACTCATGATTCCGAAACGTATTTTCTATCATTAGAAATCTCATTATACAAAATATATTCCAAATTTAAAGAGTCATTTTTAAAAACACTTTTTTTTTCTGCCACTGGTTCTTGGAAACAATACAGAGTAGTTTTATAGTGTACTAGCTAAAGTACCCGGTACTGACCGGAATTTTAAGAATGTTTGTTTTAAGAAATCAATTTCAAAATTAAATACAGAGTATGAAACGAAAAATAAAAAAAGCAAGTAAAGCCTTCTTTATTTTAGTTCTTCCCTAAGCATGAGCTCTAGGGACGTAAACTTTTGTGGAAATTCTAATATGCACGCATAGACACACATATATATATGGGATAGATTTAAAAATGGTGTAAACAACTTCAGAGAGCCTCAAAATGTTAAAATATGCCATAATCAGGTTTTTATCATATTTCAATACGTTTTTTCAAACTCATATGACGTTATATATTCACCAGCTGACGTCCATTATATTGTCACTATGACGTAATATTAACTTTTTAAAAAATTCGTCAAACAATTTATTTCATTTTTATTTCTAACGTGGAAATCTTGGAAAATTCGTCAAACTATTTATTTCATTTTCATTTTTCACGTGGAAATTTTGCAATAGAAAAGTAATTGTTGTGGTAAGAATTTTATTGTGTATTTTTAATTGTTGGCAACTGCTATAACGTATAAAGTTTCTTTTTGATAGGAAATTACTGTTAAATTGGTGTTTTTTTTATCAATTAAAAATTAAAATATAAATTATTTCGATTCCGGATTACTTTAGTTGCCTCTGCCGTGTTTTAATACACATGTACGTAACATTTCACAATTCTGGCTCCCAAACTGTGGATTTGTATAGAATAACAGACAGACAGACAAATTTTCATTTCTATATATTAGATTTATCAGTTTTCTCAAACTGAATATAACTTTTTAGTATCGTATTAATACTCAATTAAACATTTTCATCTGCGTAATGGAATTTATACATGCAGGAAAAACCAAATAATTTTAATTTTAAAGTTAATATTAAAATTATATGTTAATATTAATTCATCATGTTTGCCTATAAAACACATTTTGTGTAGTTTAGAATGGATAGCATCCTTAAAACTTATACTCCGGGGTGAAAAAACTGGTTATTACACTATAAAAACTGATCGAAAACATTTCAGAAAATAAGTGGAAGCAAAAGAAACTTTGTTTTTATAAATACTTTTTTAAAACACGAAAATTTATATTAATTTCTGAGGTTTCTAAAGATAAAGGTCGCTTTCCGATACCGTGGGTAACTTGAAAGAGATTAATATATGGTTTCGTATGTTTAACAAAAGGACATTTGTCGGTCGGAGATTGCACATGACATATTGTAGAGCCCTAATAATTGGCACGACCGTGTCAAATCGGACAATTCGAAAATTTAAATTTGACACGACCATGTCAAATCGGGCTATTAAAAAAAAAAAAAAAATCTTGGAAACCGCAGCATGTTGTAAGGCGAAATTATCATTTAACAAATGAATTTTGCACTACCTCCAGCTTAGTTAAAAGCGGTTTCCACTGTATAAAGACTTTGTTATCTTAGAGTGCGTAGATAGTAAAAAATATTTAATCTTTTTACTAAGAGACTGAACTCATGATGACACCAGAAATGTAGGGGCCACAGTCTTGTCAGTAGAAATTTCAGGTTCCTTAATTAACTCAAGTGCTTATTTAGAGGAGTTGAATTATTTATCAAAATGTTATATGTTTATAGCTTGAGATAGGTTTTTGTTGCACATGAATCTGTTCAGAAAACCGACACTTAAATTGTCTATCGAAGTTCATACGTGAAATACAGTGCAATCCGAATAGCATGAACCCGTGTTAAAATGAACAAATCAAAATTTTAAAATCTCCCTTCAAATCGCAGCATGTTGTGAAGAAAAAGTTATTACAAAACGGGCGTATAATAAATAATTTTTACACTACCTTCAGCTTCGTTATAAGCAGTTTCCCCTGTATCTTAGTATCTTAGAATGTGTAGGAAATAAAAAATATTTAATTTTTTTACTGAGAGATTAAACACGACCCTGAAATGTAGATGGCCAGTCCTCAGTAAAAGACTTTTCAGTCAATTTTTCAGGTTCCTTAACTAAGGTGTGTTTTTAGAATAAGTAGGTAGTGAAAGGATTTATGTAAATGCTTATATAGCTTGAAATACTTTTTCGTTACACATAAATCTGTTTAGAAAACGGACATTTAAATTGTCTGTCAAAGTTCATACCGCTCACCAGCAAGAAAAGTGACACATTTCGCAAAAAATCATTTTGCGCTTATTCCACTAATATGTCTGTGTTAGGTGCGTCTTGCTGCAGAAAAAGTTTCATAAGTGTAGTTGTACTGTAAATCAGTTTATTACGCTATATGTCTATTCATGATTACAAAAGAGGGGTGGATTGTGTGGTGAGGTAAAATGACAACTCTCCAAACCTCATCTTACACCTTCATTCGGGTTTTACGCTTTTATGCATGTTTTTACTCCTGCATGAAGAGCTAAGTGCTATAATTTCATGTTACTGTAAAATCCAACATTTTTTCTTCTGCTTCTCCTGCGAAATTTACTTTTGCCGACATGTGCCCCTTTTTTGCGGGTGAGGGATATGTGAAATACAGCAGAATTCGAATAATACGTATTCGTGTTAAATCTACCAAGTTAAAACTTTACAAATTCCTTGCAAATCGCAGCATGTTTTATAGAAAAAAGTTTTAATGAAATTGACGTATAAAAAATAATTTGTACACTACCTTCAGCTTCGTTATAAGCGACTTCCACAATATATATACTGTGGAAATCATTAAAAAATCTTTAAAAAGAATTTTTTATTTTAGAAGGAGTAGGAAGTAAAAAAAAAAAGTTATCTAATCCTTTTACTAAGAGACTAAACATGTTATGACCCGGAAATATATATGGCCCATTTTCCACAGTAAAAGTCTTGTCAGTCAAAATTTTGGATTCGTTAGCTGATTGAAATCTAAATTGCCGGTTGCAAATTATATGTCAAATGAAAAGAATTTGCTTTAATAAAATAAGTAGGTAGCGGGAAGATTTATCTATGCTTACATAGATTGAGATAAGTTTTTGTTATACATAAATCCGTTTAGAAAAATGGCATTTGAATTGTTGATCGTAGAACGCATGTGAAATGTAGTAGAATCCAAATAATATAAGCTCGTTTTAAATCTTGGAACTATTTTTTTTTAATTAACTGGAAATCGCAGCGAGTTATAAAGAAAATAGTTATAACGAATCATTTTCACACTATACTTAGTTTCGTTGTAAGTAGTTTCCACTGTATAGGAAATTTTTATCATAGAATGAATAATAGGACCCGACTTAGACAATCTAGGTCCCCGGGGCACACATCAATCTGGGGCCCCCTTCTATATAGCCATAGAAATTGTTCTGAAATATGTTTAAGTGACTTGTAAGGAACTTCATATATATTGCATATATCATAAATTTTATACCAGGTACTGTTCACATCTGCATGCAGATTATTACAAGAAAGATGAGTCAGGTCATAACTCTAAGAAAAATATTAGTAGGAAAATTAGTAGGAAACTTGATAAAAAAAATTGGTGGATTAGTTGACGGGAGTATGTTTGCAAACTTTCCATTTGCTTATGTATATAAGTCATAAAATGTCTAAAAGAAAAATGCCCCAATTGGTCATCATATATGGTTTTAACTTCCCTCGTTAAGAGGAAAACATCAATAATGAATTTCTCTTTAAAACAATAAACTACTCGGTTATTGTAGTAAAATTTTAATCAGTTTTCTCATGTTGAGCTCGTCCTTTTTCTTTCGAGTGGGGTGGGGGGTGGGGAGGAGGTCATGGTGTATGAGAAGCAGAGGGGGGGGGAAGTTGGAGGATCGCGCTACCTTCCTACATATTTGAAAATGATTTTGGTCACTTTTGGCCCGTTTTAAATATTTGGAACCCCTTCCCGAAGCTCATGATTATTCCCATGGATCCCTTCAAAAGAGGTGACCGAGGCAGCTGCCGCGCATGTCCCTGCGTTAGTCAGGCCCATATAAATAGTTAGTAAAAGAATTTAATTTCTTTTACTAACAGACTAAACACGTGATGATCCTGTAAATGAAGATTGCTCATAATTCACAGCAAAAGACTTGTTGATCAAAACTTCAGATTCTTTTGAAATTGAAGCCTAAATTGCCAGTCACAAGTTATATGCGAAATGTGAGGAATTTCTCTTTTAGGTAGCTTTCATTACAAAAAGTAAAAAGCTACCTATTGTGCCATCCGGGGGAAACCATTTCCGGAAAATTTTGGTATATTTTTACCTATCACGACTTCCAGACCCCAAAACCACCCTCTGTTCAAATGTGACTTATACAGGGTGATTCATAAATATCGAAACAATAGGCTATCTTCTTAAATATTGCCCCTAGGCACATACTTCCAATTGAAAAGTTTCATAAAAAAGGTGCAAAATTTGATGAGATAAGTTTTAACTCCATGGGGAGTCTATATGAGAAAATACAAAAATCAAATTTTTATACGGGCCCCGTAGAGTAAAATTCCCAATTAGGAAAATTTTCCTTATCTATTCCTGAATTAAACACAAAAAAATTCATCTCGATATCTTTAAAATTCGCAGAGATATCAAAATCCAAAATCCGTGACTTATACCATTTATCCATGCGCCTGAGAGACGAGTTTTTGACTCATTTTGAATGCAAGATAGGGATCAGCCACAAATTGTACATTATTAAAAGTCGATATAAGACAGTGCCTCTCCTTTGGACATAAAATAGGCAGCGTATAGATTTTACGTTAAACTTGTTTTCAAAGTATGCTGGTGGTCTGCACTAGAGGTCTGCACGGGTCGAAATATCTAGGTCCGGTCCCGGATGGACCCATAGGAAAAAAAGTTCGGCCCTGTCTGGAATAAAGTTCAAATCGTAGCCTGGCCCGACCTGACTCAATTTCTACATAGTTTTTTACATCGATATGGTTAAAAGTTGTTTCGTATGGAGGCGTTCTGACCAAAAATGCTTCTTATATCTTTTCTTTTTTCATGTTTATATTTATTATTTTTAAAGAAGTGCCAAAAGCTGTGATTATTTGTTTTATTAATGAATCTCTATTTATATGTAAATGATTCACTTCTCCTTTAACAACGTTAATCCATATTCCATGTGTTAAAGGCAATGAAAAATGCTATAAAGTAAAATCTTTTAAGATGGAATCACATAGGAAAGAAAAAAAAAAGCATTATAGACAAGTTCCCTTCTTAGGAGTTGTAAATGTAGTCTATTTTTTCTCAGGTATTATTATATTCATTTTGCATGGATCAACAGATTTTTCCGTTTAAGAAAGGATTCCGTCATAGGCAGATTTTTTTCACTAGTTTTACTGTATTTTAAATTTTTTGCCTTAAAATCTACTATCCTTTAAAAATATGAATTTTAAAATTTTATTTTAAAATAATGACCATTTAAAATATATGCATTTGTTGCAAAGGTTTTTGGGCTGAGCTAAATTTTAGTTATTTTTGCACGGTTAGGTCAGTCAGAGATAATGATTTTAATATGGGTTGTCTCGAGACCGGGACTGAAAATTTCGCCCAGGGGTGACCTAGGAATAAGGAAGCCAGTCCCGGTTCGGTATAAATAACCAGTGGCCGAGAGGTTCTACTCTCATGCTGGGTTCGAACCCAATCGTGTCCTTCGGGCCAATCGTTCGGAATTTTCAGTGGTTTTCTTCGAACCTTGGATATCCTTGCGTAAATACGGATTAAATTCGCTTAGAGAGACCTCTACGGAAGGCACCCCCCCCCCCCCGTTTCGGGCCTACATCCCTCGTGTAGATAATTGGCCGTCATAAATCACACCAACACCCGCTTCGGTATGAAAAAATACGATCGGCCCGGCCTGGTAGAGTCTTCAGAAAAAAGTCGCCAATCCCGGGTCTGGCCCAGTATACAGACTTTTTTATCGGCCTAGCCGGGGCGATAAAAAGCCTGAATTTGTAAGGGCTAAAATTATGAAAAACTCTTAATCGGCATGTTTGAAAAAGCATTGTTTCAAATTCTACATTAAACATTTATTTATGGACATTTAAGTAATACAAAAAGGTGGTGGAAACGGCAAAAGTTAAACTGAATCGGAAGTTTAAGCTACCGAAAGAAGTGACTTTTTCACGTGCAATTTTTAAAAATGCATTTAAATGTTTTATTAGGAGCCAATCAATGTTTAAAACTTTAAATGCGTTTTTCTGCATGATGCTTTTTTAATCGTAAATTAAAAAGGTGCAAACTTGGTACATGTCTTTTTTGATTATTTTACATAAATTTTGTTTCGGCAAATAGAAAAAAAAAATTACTTTTGAAAATATGATTTTTTTAAAAATAAGTTACATATTTTTTTAAGCAAATATTTTTAATATTTTTAAAATTAAAATTTAAAAAATTCCTGAAACAAAACTAAAATTATGCTTTCCTCTTTAATTAAATGAAAAAAATTTGAAATCCGATGAATAATGTTTCGAGTTATAAAGATTTTAAATTAAATCCGCTTAAAAAATACTAAACATTTAAATTTTTATAAAACTTTATGCGAAATATTAGGATGTGATTAGGGTATCTTTTTTTTTTTGTTACACATAAATTAATTTAGCAAACAGTAATCTAAATCTTCAGTCGCAGATAATATTTGAAATAAAAATACACTATGACTTCAAAAATCCGGCATCAAAACCATCTTTTCCCCTCCTTTTTTTTGCATTTTCAAGTTATGGGAGAAGGAAAATAGCAATTCTTTATGAATTAAAAATTTCAAGATTGAAAGTAAAAAAGCAAAAACAGAATATTCGACTTTTTTTTTTTTTTTTTTTTTTTTTCATTTGCCAGATGCGATTATTTTCTGGACAAATTTTCTGGGAACTGCACCGCTGCTTAGCAACGTGAACAACTTTGGGAAATGCATGGCACATTATACGGCCGAAACGAATTTTCGGCAACGGCGACATCAATTATAAGGCAGAATTTTTAGGCTTTCACATTTCCGGTGAAAAGGCCGCAATTTATGACCTGATTAAACACACATAATCTGAGAATGCATTAAGTGTCGAAAAAATGGATATAGATGACTGGATAAGCAATGACGAAAATGCATCAACAACGAACAATTTAACGGACCGCGAGATGGCTGACGCTGTGCTAAATAGAACCGCTAGTAGCAGCCTCAGAAGATGAACAACCGGCAGAAGAAAAGGTGTAACTAGAAAAATGCATACATTTGACTGTAGAATTAATATATGCTTTAGAGAACCAAGACAGTATTTCTAAAATAGAGATTCTTCAGTAGTATAAAATACAAAAAACTTGTTAAAGAACGACCAAAATATGGAAGCAAACAAAGTTGACTTCGATGTTTCCGAAATTACAACTGAAGAAATAATTTCACTTTTTATTAGAATTTTTTTTTTCTGTAACATAGAAAATATCAATTAAAAAATGATTTTTTTTATATTTAACTTTCTCTTTTTCTGACATAATTAGCACTTAATAATGAATTACACTATTGCTAAAGGCACCATTAAGAATATAGTGCTACTTTTGATATTCCTAATTGCTACTTTTGAAATTCTTTCAAAAATCCGAAATTTTCAAAAATCCGCAATAGTGTCGGTCCCGATGATGCCGGATTTTTTAAGTTATACTGTAGTTTGTTATCATAAAAATTAGTGGAAAGTTGGCAGCTATGCATTCTGAAGTTCATTTCAAAACAGGCAATTTTACCTGTCTAATATCTGGCAGTTTCGAAAATAAGTTCCATTTACACTAAGTAAAATTGTGTTTTCGACGAGGCGTATCTAATATCTAGACATGATAAGGCATGGGTAATTCGGATGCAATGTGTGAGGCCATTTAGTTCTGCGTGATGTTAGACCACTTGCTGGGTTGTGAAAAATAATGTTTTGAATTTATTATTACCGTAGCAGCGCCTCTTATCAGAACTCGTATCTGATTTTCATTTGCGATCGACAAAGATCCATGAAATAAAAAGAGAGGATATATATAAAGGGGAAAGCAAGTCAACTGTCACTGACTATCAGTCTTGTTTTTCGATTCAAAAAGCGACAACGTAATATGATGGGCCGTATTGAAGGGATTTGAGAATAAACAGTAGGGGAAATGAAAGAAAAAAAAAGCAATTTAACAAATTACAACAACCATTTGGAAAATGATTTTTTCAAAGACTAAAATTTAAGACATAAAAAATCGCACGGAGTTGATCCTACGTTACGTACGCCATGAATTAAATATTAATAGTGTTATTACACGTAAAAATTGTAATTAACAGAAATCGCCTGCGAATCGTGCATATTATCCACCTGAAACTTGCGTATTATCCAAGCATTTTATTGGCTGTTCGGGAAAAGGCTTTTCTAGCGTCCAAGAAATCTGACGGCCAATTTTAAATGAAATTTCATTCTTAAACTTCTAAACATCCCACAATATTACTTTTTATATCGTCGTATAGAGAAAAAAATGTACTTTTAAATGCAATTTGTTTGAAAGCTGTATCTCAATTTGTTTCTGAATTATTAATTTTTTTTGTAGTTTTTATTACTTTTTTGTCATAGTGGCAACACTCTGTTGTCCATCTCTGTTGAAAGTAAAGGGAAATACATATTACTGTCTAGACCAATCAGAAAACGAATAAATTGCAGATTAAACCAATAAAAACCTTCAGATATGCTTTTGATTTCCTACCTTGACGAGGATAATAACCATTTTTCCAAATGGTTAATAAACCAATAAAAACTTTCAGATATGCTTTTGATTTCCTACCCTGACGAGGACAATAACCATTTTTCCAAATGGTTAATAAACCAATAAAAACCTTCAGATATGCTTTTGATTTCCTACCCTGACGAGGACAATAACCATTTTCCCAATTGGTTAATAAACCAATAAAAACCTTCAGATATGCTTTTAATTTCCTACCCTGACGAGGACAATAACCATTTTTCCAAATGATTAATAAACCAATAAAAACCTTCAGATATGCTTTTGATTTCCTACCCTGACGAGGACAATAACCATTTTCCAAATGGTTAATAAATATTCTTACTTTTATGCTGTGAATTTAGCATGTATCTCTGTTGAAAGTGTTTGTTGAATATGACAGTGTTTATGTGAAAATTAATAGCAGCCGAAAAACCAATATTTGTGTCGGCAAAACTGATTATTACATTCTGAAAATTACTTTTGTATCTGAAAGGGCTAAGCGAGTGAAATGGTCATGTTGGCAAGAAATAATATATTAATAGAAGTGACGCAATCATTCTGTAGCCTTTCAACAATCGAGTACCGAACTTCCATTTGGATACAGTTCCTAAAATATGTTCGTTTTAAAATAATTAATTTCTCTGAAACTAATCATAACGAATTTCATGAGAATTTGCATTTAGGCTAATTGAAGGTTGTACAATTAATTTATGGTGTCAATCCTGGGTATTGAAATTAAAAAATAACAAAGTTTGGGTTCGCTTTGATTTGTAGATGGTCTCATAAGGAAATTTTATGTACCCCATTTAAAAGTACACTTTATTTCCAATCGTTTGGTACCAGTAACTTTCTTCTACAGTAGTTCGTTGCACAGTTAAAAGGGGTGTATACTTTTTTTTTCACGATTGTACGTCGTTGTGCTTAAGAGGTTAACTATATTTTGTTTCGAGGAAGTTACATATCCCGAGAAAACGAAAATCATACTGATGAATATAAATGAATATTTCAACAGGCCAACATTTATCATTGTTTCTCGGGTAAAAAGTAATTAGATGAGGTAGGAATAGGGTTTTTCGATTTACAAGACAAGCAATTATTTAATCAATCTGTTAACTTGTGGTTTCGAAGCAATGGCATTCTGGAGTTCGTTTCAAAACAGGCAATTTTACCTGTCTAGTATCTGTCAGTTTCGAAAATAAGTTCCATTTGCACTAAGTAAAATTGTGTTTTAGACAAGGCGTATCTAATATCTAGACATGATAAGGCGTGGGTAATTCGGATGCAATGCGTGAGGGCTGTTCTACGTGTTGTTAGACCACTTTTTGTGTTATGAAAAATGTTTTGAATTTATTATTTCCGCAGCAAGACCTCTTATCAAAACTTGTATCTGATTTTCATTTGAGATCGACAATGATCCATGAAATACAAAAGAGAGGATATATATAGAGAGGAAAGCAAGCCAATTGTCACTGACAGAGTCAGTCTAATGTCTTTCGATTCAAATGGTGACAACATAATATGATGGGACGTATTGAACGGGTTTGAGAATAAACATCAGGGGAAATGAGAGAAAAAAAAAAGAAATGTTATTCATTTTACGCTGTTGGTTTAGCATGTTTTGTTAAAAATGTTTGTTGAGCATGAAAGGGGTCGTTTAAGTATTACGTAAGAAGTAAGTAGGGGAGGGGGGGGTCTAGTGTCTGCTTATTTTTGCTGACAAGGGGGAGATGGGGGTCACGAAAATTCTTACGTAAGCATTAGACAAAGAAGCAACTATAGTTTAACAACAAAAAGCAAAAGAGCATGATTTAGATGAGCATTCTGCAGATGTTGAACGACTGGAGAAAAAAGATATGGAGTAAACAAGGACTGGAAACGAGGATCATTCCAGCCCACCACTACATTGAAAACTTAATAATAGAGAATGCAGAAACATGGATTCAAAGATCTTGGACACCAGACTAGAAATGTGAACGCCAAACACTTAATATTCTTGTTAATGATTCTTGTTAAAAAATGTTTAGTTATGTGCCTAAATAAGTTAGGGCCAGTTGTATTTCTTAAAGTTTTTTTTGTTTGTTTGTTTTTGGTCAATGCGATAAATAATAATATATAAAAACTATTTTGTATTCTATGAATTGTTTAATGCCATAAGTAACAATATATTAAACCGATTTTTTTTTCCTTCAATACCACAAACCCCTGTGTGTCTGTTTATGTAAATTTGCTAGATGAATGAAGGAATTTATCGCTAACTGTAATTTTTTATGGCAAATAATGTTGATGTTAGAATGTCATAAAATCTTACGTAAGCAAAGGGGGGGGGGGCTCTAGTATTTGCTTATTTTTTCTTACAAGGGGGAGGGAGGGGTACGAAACGACTAAAAATATGCTTACGTAATACTTGAACCGCCCCAAACAGGTTGAAAATTAATAGCATCACATTATTAGTATGAAAAATCAATATTTTGAGTTGATAAAACTGATTAATACGCTCTAAAATTACTTGGGAAAGTTTCCGAAATATAGGGAAAGAATTTTTTTCTCTCTCTAAATCTCGAAAATCTATTGGTTTCTGACTATAAAGAAACGCTTTTCGAAATCGTGGAAACTCCGAACAGATTATATTGTATTTTCGTAACTTCTTTCTAACTCAAGAAATATTTCTATTTTTTACGGCGTTGAAACAAATTACGCGTGTATTATGAAATAATATAGTTATATCCGTCCTTGTGTAACATTTTTCATTTAAAATCCATGATAAAACGAACATCGTAGTTACCCTTTAGTTACTACTATTACTACCATGAGAATACTAGACAGAATTTATGAAGAGGAAGAGTATATATATTGTTCTTTTTTTATGATTGAATATGTGATTTTAGAGCAGTATTATATGATTTTTGGTTTTAACGATGGATAAAACTGGTTTTAACAGTCCTGTCCAAAACTCATTTTGACGGAAAAAAATTGCAATTTATTTTGTTAAATGACAAATATATTACAACATTTGGAAGGGATTGTCAAAAAAATATTTAACATTATTAAAATATTTGGAAGGTTTTACAAATATTTTACTCAGAATTGTGTTTAAAATTTTATTACATTATTTCTCTTTCTAAAAAATTTATGTTAAATAGACAAATCTTTTTTTCAGCTTTAAAGGCCTTAGTTCATAATATAATAAACAGGTGTTGCTCCAAAAATGTAGTTATTTACTTTAAATGATTTTTCCAATGTGATTTTACGAGGTGCTTTTGATAATATAATATTCCCTTCAACAATTCAGTGTTCATGTCAATGAATCTTCCCTTACTTAAACTTGTAACCCGGATGCAATGCGCGAGGGCTTTTCTACGTGTTGTTAGACCACTTGCTGCGTTATTAAAAATGTTTTGAATTTATTATTTCCTCAGCAATCCTCTTATCAAAACTCGTATCTGATTTTCATTTGAGATCGACAAAGATCCATGAAATGCAAAAGAGAAGATATATATAAAGAGGAAAGCAAGTCAACTGTCACCGACTGCCAGTCTAATGTACGATGGAACATAGTATGATGGGATGTATTGAACGAGTTTGAAAATAAACAGCAGGAGAAATGACAGAAAAGAAAAAGAGAAATCTTATTAATTGTACGCTGTTGAATTAGCATGCTTGTCTGCTGAAAGTTATTGTTAACTTTGAAGTTAATAGTGTCCGAAAAACCAATATTTTTTGTTGATACCGTGGGGTACAGCGCCTAGAATAAATAGTTTTGAAATTTGCTGTCCAAACAGTGCTAAAAATTTGAATCTCTTAAATGAGCATCGATGCTGAAATCCAAAAAGGGCGAAAATATTGGATCCTTTAAATGACAAACAATGCTGAAATCCAAAGAGCCGATCGCAGCGACATCTGCGGTATATTTTCAAATTTCAATTAAACATCGTATTACTACTGCGTATAGACCAAATCGTCTTGGAGTTTTAGAAAATATCCTGCAGATGTCGCTTTCTGGATTTCAGCATTGTTTGACATTTAAAGGATCCAATATTTTCGCACTTTTTTAAGTATTACTGGGATAGCCGATTTCCACACTATATATTCTAGATGCCATAGAGGTCTGCACGGGCCCGAGGCCCGTACCCGGCCCGGCCCGCGGGCCGAGCCGGGCCGGAGGAGTGAAGGCGAATTTTCAAACAGGCCGGGCCGGGCCGGCAGAATTAGGACAATTTTTTCAACGGGCCGGGCCGGGCCAACAGACAAAATAAACGGGCCGGTGAAAAGATTGAACGGGCCTGCAGGGCCGGGCCGGACCGATAAAAAAATTAATCGGGCCTATCGGCCCGATATAAGAATTTAAGCGAAGCAGATAAAATACGAGCCATTTTCAATGAATATGATTTTCACGAGACGTATAATCGTGCGTCACGAGCCGATGCGAGTTTAACAACATCAATACAAAAATGTAACATGTCCGTCGAAGAGATCGGCATCGTACAGTTACAAGATGTCTGATTCCGAGTTTAATTTTTTTCAGCAGACTCGTGCCGGGACGGAACTGGTCTTAATCGATCTCAGGATGTGTAGGACTGTCATTATGTTTTGTAGTACTAGTAGTGATAATGAACTTCTCTTAACAGTATCTTTGGAAATATACCTGAAGGTGGTTCTCATATTCACTGCTCAACAATGCGAAACTTTCAGACACATTTTCTGACTCATTTTTAACTATAAAGGCATAAAATTGACAGGCCTGACTATTGTAGGCATTTGAAACGAATAGCTTTTCCATATCTGATAAATTACTTACAGAGATAACAGAGATTCTTGTCATGTGACTGTACGTTCTTCTCCTTTCCTGTGCTATCGCTTCCGGAAATTCGATTTAAAACGCTAACTTTGGCAGTATTTTCAAAAAGATATATTGCTTTTAACTATGAAAAAAAAACCCGACATTTACATAGATTCTGAATAAGATTACCTGGCAATCTTACGCGTTTCCGAAAAGAAATGAATTCATAAATGTGTCGAAATGCAGCTCCTTTGGATTTGAGAAAAGCCTTAAAAATGAGAAAAATATTTTCACAAATCTACTTTTTATTATACAGCTTCAAAAGTTATCATGTTTTTAATCTTTTATTCTGAACTACATTAATCTTTTAATGAATCGTTATTTGAATTTTGAAATGTTTGTAGACACGATGACTAAAACACTGTAAGTAATTGTTAATGTTTACTATTGTGTGTTTTCTGTTTTGCGAACATCGTAGTAATCTAAAATATACTGTAAAATGTTCCCATAAATATGTATGTAGTATTCATTAAAAGAATCTTAATTGTATGTTGAGAAAAAAACGGATTTTTTTTTGTAGAAATTATGTGGCCGGGCCTGTTTTCAGTGATTTTTGTGCGGGCCGGGCCGAGAACTGTAAAAATGCAAACAGAGCTGGCCGGGCTCGGGCCGAACGTTCAATTTTTACACCGGGCCGGCCCCGGGCCTGGAAATTCCGGCCCGTGCAGACCTCTAAGATGCCATAACCGTTTTGAGAAAAGTGATTAAGGCTGTTCTTAACTGCTCTGCTCAACAAGCGCAAAACGTTTTGACATATTTACAAATTCATTTTTTAACAAAAAGATATAAAATTAGAAAGCCAGGCCATGGAAGCGATTTGGAATTGAACTGTTTTTTTTTCCATTTTTTTGATCAATCAATTATTAGGTTGAGCAAAAAGTTCTGGGAAAATTTTTATCTAATAGTCATATATAACCAGATCTATAACCAGAATTTGTATCGTATATAGAAGCACTAATGGTATAGCTATAGGAGTTCTGGACGTGACTCCATCCGATTATGGCCTGTTTCTATCAATGCAACACTTTTTCAAGGGATGTCGATTTGAAACCTTTAATGAAGTTGAAGAAGCTTGTCAAGAGATTTTCGATTCCACTGAGCCGCCATGGTACTTCCAGCAAATCCGGAAACTGGCATAACGATGGCAGAAAGTCGTGGACTATGATTGTCTCTACTTTGAAGAATAGTCCTTGTTGCTTTTGTTGTTAATTTGCGCATAACAACGCAACTTTCACAAATTTCCCAAGACTTTTTGCTCAACCTAGTAATTACCTATTGAGTTATAAGCGAATTCGATCACTTGACAAACACGTTTTTCGCCTGCTTGTGAGTGCTCTTTCTCCCTTCGCGCGGAAATTCGGTTCAAAACGCCCACTTTGACTCTATTTTCTGAAAAATCTATTGCGTTTGAAAAAAAAACAAAAAAAAAAAAAAAAAAAAAAAAAAAACAGTTAAATTACATAGTTTCTGAACAACAACACCAACTAGTTTCAAGCATTTTCGAACAAAAATAAATTAAAACTTATGTCAGAAAGTTACCCTTTTGGATTTGAGAACACCCATAAGGGGGTCCGGGACACATTTTAAAATAATTTTTATTTATTGAGTTAAAATTCTGAAATTCTTTGTGATGGTTAACCTTATCATTTGTAAACAAAATCACATGATAAAACTTCTCATTTTTTTTAATTTAAATTTAAAATTAATTAAAAAAGTAGGATAATTTAAAATCGTTATAACTCGAAATATTATTTACAGAATTTCATTTTTTTTCATTTAAATAAACAAAAATATATAAGTTGCAATTTTGATTAAGCATTTTTTAAAAAAAAATAATTTATAAAAAAATTAAAAATATTTAACGAAAAAAAAAAAAGTGGTGAACTTTTTTTTTTATATAAATCATATTTTCAAAAGTAAATATTTTTTTCAAATATGCTGAATCAAAATTAAAGTAAAACAATTGAAAAAGATATGTTCCAAGTTTAAACCCTTTATATTTAACGGTTCTTGAGTTATAAGAATTTAAATTCGAAAAATGGTGAAAAAACCTATCATGAAGAAAAACTCATTTTTACCAGAGGTCGTTTCCATGACAGCCATTGCTTGAAAGCTAGATTTTGAAAACAAACCAAAACGGAAAAAATAATATTTTTTGTTCTTATTCAGATAAAAACATGATTTAAATGTCATTTTAAGCAGGAAAAAACAGAGAAATTTTTAAGGAAATAAATTGTTTTTGAAAAGTTTGAAGATTTTTGTGTCCCGAACCCCCTTAATGCACTGTAAAAATTATTTAGAAGCGTTTCCGAAAATTATGGAGAGAAAAAAAAACTTAACAAAATAAATTATTTTAATATATGGTTTTGGGGATTCTGAAGATAAAAAATCGCTTTTCACAATCGTGAATAACTCCGAAGAGGTTATATTATATTTCCGTAACTTTCTTTTTAGATCAAGAAATTTTTCTTTATTTACAGAGTTGAAACAGATAACCTGCTTATTATTGAAAAGTATGGATATAACCGTTTTTGTGTAAAATTTTGTTTTAATAATCCATGATAAAACGAACATTGTAGTTAACCTTTAGCTAGAATACGAGATTATATCCCAATTTATGAAGGGAAAAAATAAGTATAATGTTTTTTTTTTATAGGTAGAATATGTGATTATATAGTTGTATTGTTTTAACTGTGGAAAAATGGTTTTAATCGTCCTGATCAAAACTCATTTTGACTGGAAAATAAAATTAGTATTTATTTTTTTAAATGACAAATTTATTACAAAATTTAGAAGGGTTTAAAAAAAACAAACATTATTACAACATTTCGAAGGATTTAGAAATATTTTAATTAAATATTTGTTACATAATTTCTTCTTTCAAAAGAAATAATGTTAAATTTACAGATCTTTTATTTTCATCTTTAAAGACCTTAATTCGTAATACAATAAACAAGTGTTGCTCCAAAAATATACTCACTATTATTTAATCAATTATTATTATTATTAGTTATTATCAATCAGCAAGGTAACATCTACCCCTCAGTTAGAATAGAAGATTATATCTCAATTTATAAAGGGAAAAAAATAAATATATCGTTCTTTTTTTAGCTGAAATATGTCATTTTATTGCAGTGTTCTCTGGGATTTTAAACAGAGGGCATTTTAACTGGAAAAAACTGGTTTAAACGGTCCTGGTCATAACTTATTTTGACAGGAAAAGAAATGAAAATTTAATTTGTTAAAGAGACAATTTAGTACAACATTTGAAAAGGATTTGTCAAAAGAATAATTAATGTTATTACAATATTTGGAAGGATTTACACACATTTTACTCAGTATTGTGCTTAAATTTTAATTACATTATTTCTTCTTTCTAAAGAATGTAATTTCTTCTTTCTAAAGAAATAATGTGATATCTACAAACCTTTTATTCATCTTTAAAGATTTTAATTCATAATATAGTAAACAAGTACTGCCCCAAAGATATAGTCACTGTTATTTAATCAATTATTTTTATTATTAATTATTATTAATCAGCAAGCTAACATCTACCCTAGAGCTGGAATATAAAATTATATCTCAATTTATGAAGGGAAACAATAAATATATCTTTCTGTTTTAGCTTTAATATGTTATTTTATTGCAGCGTTCTAGGATTTTAACCAGAGGAGAGTTTAACTGGAAAAAACTGGTTTTAACCGTCCTGGTCAAAACTCATTTTGACTTGAAAAGAAATTACAATTTAATTTGTTAAAGAGCAAAGTTTAGTACAACATATGAAAGAGTTTTGTCAAAAAATATTTAATATTATGACAATATTTCGAAGGATTTACAAACATTATTAAATTTTTTTATTACATTATTTCTTCTTTCTAAAGAAATAATGTGAAATCTACAAATCTTTTTGCATCTTTAAAAACCTTAAATCATAATATAATAAAGAAGTATTTTTCCTAAATCATACTCAGTGTTATTTACTTTAAATAATTTTTTTCAATGTAACATCCCTAGGATATTTTAGGATGTGCTGTTTGATAATGTAACATTTTCTTGAATAATTCAGTTAGTGTTGATGTCAATAAAATTTCACTTACTTAAACATGTAACTGGGATGGAGTGCGTGAGGCCTATTCTATGTGTTGTTAGACCACTTGCTGAGTTATGAAAAATAATGTTTTGATTTTATCATTTCCGCAGCAACCCCTCTTATCAAATCTTGTATCTGATTATCATTTGAGATCGACAAAAGTCTTCGAAATATAAAAGCAAATATATATATAGAGAGAGGAAATCCAGTTAACTGACATTAGACTGTCAGTCTAATGTCTTTTAATTCAGAAGGTGTCAACATAATTTGATGGGACGTATAGAACGGGTTTGCGAATAAATAGCTCGGGAAATTAAAGAAAAGAAAGCTAGAAACGAAAAGAAGTGAAGTCAAAAGACTAAGGGTCTCTGTCCCCTACGAGATCACGAATTTTCACCAAAGTTTTCTTTCTCTTTTTAATAATCTATGGTGAAAATATCTTTGCTGTTAGAAAGGAAATAATATTTGGGCTGTCTTAGAATGCACAACAATAGTTAAAAAGATAATCTCAAAATATGAAGGAAATGTCTGGTATAAACATATTTTTAAAATTAAACTATTGTGCAATATTATTATTTGGTCATTTTAAATATGGCTTAATTTCTCCTATTTTCTGCTTTTAACGCATATTAGTGAATTTATTATTTTAATGTTTTCTTTCTCTTTTTAATATTCACGTGAAAATACTTTTGTTGCTAGAAAGAAAATATTCATATTTGCTTCTGTCTTTAGAATGGGAAAGAATAGTTTAAAAGATCATCTAGAAATGTGAAATAAATGTCTCGTGTAAATATATTTTTAAATTTAAACTCTTTGGCAATATTATTATTTGGACCTTTTAAATAGGACGTAATTTCTCCCATTTACTGCTTTTTAACACATAATAAATAATTTATTATTTAAAATTTTCTTTCTCTTTTAATATTTACGCGTAAATACTATTTTTTGACGTAATTTTCAATTTTTTCTTTGTTTTAATATATAGTCATTTAATTCCAATTTTGACGCTTTTATTATGTTCATAATAGTCACGTGAAAATAAATTTTAATTTGGAGGAAATATTATTTTTGCGCTTTTTTTGCAGTTGACAAAATTTAAAATAATAACCTTTTCTAAAATATGTGAAAAAATATCTCTCGAAATGCTGAAAATTTGAATTTAATAAACAGTTAAAAAATGAGTCAAATAATAATAATAATAAAGCAATTTAACAAATTACAACGACGATTTGGAAAATGATTTTTTCAAAGACTAAAATTTAAGACATAAAAAATCGCACGGAGTTGATCCTACATTACGTACGCCATGGATTAAACATTAACATTCCTGGACCCATCATGAACAAATTTTAAAAGAAATTTCAGTTTTACAATTTTCGGTACTGTAAATTTTTAAACTTCTACGAAGCTGGTCATACATTACGTACGCCATGGATTAAACTTAATATTCCTGGACCCATTTTAAATGAAATTTCATTTGTGAGCTTCTAAACATCCCACAATATTACTTTTTATATCGTCGTATAGAAAAAAAATGCATTTTTAATTGCAATTTGTTTGAAAGCTCAATTTGTTTCTGAGTTATTCATTTTTTTGTAGTTTTAATTACTTTTTTGTCATAGTGGCAACAGAAGTATCCATCTCTGTTGAAAGTAAAGGGAAAATACAGATTACTGTATAGACCCATCAGATAACGAAGGAAATGTGGGATTCAACCAATAAAACGCTTCAGATATGTTTTTGATTTCCCACCCTGACGGAGGACAATAACCATTTTTCCAAATGGTTAAAAAAATAAATGCAGTCTGCACCCGGGAGCTTCTAATGCATATCCATAGAAAAAAGGATTACATTCCTATGTATAGTTTTTGCTCTTATAATTTTTTTTTACTGGAATGATTTTGACTATCTTTAACATTTAATATCTCTTAAAATAATTATCCTAATTAAAAACTGTCTGCATCAGCGTATTCATCAAACATTTCTTTATAATACTACCCGTTTTTACATTTTTGCATGCAGTAGTTTTTTTTAAATAAGTTTCCAACAAAGTTAAAAATTGTTTATGAATTCGGTATGTCTGTCTGTCTGCCCGTTCGGGCTCTAAATCGCATAAATATAGTCATGAAATTCCTAGATATTATTGTGTATCACTATAGCATGTTTCGTATTCAAAATTAAGTGCATTTACAGTTCATTTACAGGGCCACTCAAAAGAATTCCATTACATGACTGTCTACGGGAAAAAATCGTTTGCGATGCATTTTAATAATATTACAGAATTTTAAACATATTGAAATTTATATATATCACTAAGGTGAACTACACGGCGCTTACTGTAGAATATAGTGTGCAGAGAATATATCCTTCACTTACAGGGACACACAAAAGAATTTGACTACAGAAGAAATTGAACTACTGAAGCCTTATGAACAATAATTGCCATAAGTGCGTTTTCAGTTTCGGAACGCGTTTCTAAATTGAACTATTTTTTAGAATATTACTTGTTATAGATAAATTCTATAGATCATTTACAGGGCTGCACAAAATTTCTCAAACTTCATTTTATAACATAATTTTAACTATTCATCATCAACTATAAATGCAAAATTTCTCAGGTTTGACCATAGTGCAACCCATTGTGAATTACCTGTAATAATCATGTAATTTTCATTAAGCAGGGTCTTCCAGCCTGCTGGAGCTTCCGTGCTCGTTCGCGAGTACTGGCGTGTCTGCGGGAAGGTGGATATGCCTTTTCCCCTCGTGGACTAATCAGCTCCTATACCGAAAGACTGGCTGTCCACGAGTGGGTGATTAGTGATTAGTAAACCTCCGTTTATTCATGGAAATTGCATAATGGAAATTTTCAATTGTGCTATTCGATTCACTGAAATAACTTTCAGCATACTACACTGTAAAAAACAACGCAGTAAAATACGGAAATACTACTGGCAATCGAGACGCCAGTACTATTTCCGTATTTTAATGGAAAATTTACATAACAAAAAGGGAAATTTTCTGTAATTTACCGGGAAAAAGTTCCGTTGAAATACGGAAATAGTACTGACGTCTCGATTGCCAGTAGTATTTCCGTATTTTAGTCCGATTTTTTTTCTTTTACAGTTTATGTAGTATACAATACATACAAATCCGTAATCATATTTACAAGGCTGCACAAAAGAAAAAAAAACCCTGAAATTTTTACAACTTGATTGTGATAGCACAGAAATTGGATTTTCAAAAGAGCTTTTCAAATTGTTTATTTAGACAACATATTTCCCTTTAATGAACTGCGAAGTTTTGTTACAGTGTACTGAATGTGTTGGAAGGTGTTACATAATCTATGCTGGATGCATGATTTTTCGTTGAACAAATTGAAAAAGAAATGTAAATTCATGAGAAGTCTTTCATGATATCACTTTCTCTTGTAAAAGCCATGCATTAACCCTATAGTCGTTTTAAATAGGAGGTCATACGTGAATTAATCTATATTATTCACAACTAAAAAGAAATGGCGCATCTAGTATTTGTCGAAAATTAAATAAAAATCATGCACTCGTGACATAATAATTGAAGAGCTAAGTGGAAGAACATGTTAAGTATCAAAAACTACATTTGGAGAAATTTGATGTGAAAGTTTTTGTTGTGAATTTTAATGATTTATTTTCAGCTTGATACCATATGTTTAAAATATTAAGAGGTGTGGTACTAAACTTTATCAAAAAAAAACTTATTCATATTTAATGTTTAAATATTAAAAAATATTAATATTATTTGAATTATTAAATATTAAAATATTAAATATTAATGAATAATGTCTTAAATCTTCAAGGCTAAATAGAAATTTGGTATTTTAGCTTTACCATGTGATAGAATACCTGATAACACCTTCGTCCAAAAGATAAAATAACTTTTAAGAAAATGTAGCATAACATGTTCTTCCACTCAGCTCTTCATTCACTTTTATATTTTAACAGAATAATAAGGTTACTGTAATTTGTGATTCGTGCTATATAGCCAGTATACATCTCAGGACACATTGCCGTTATCATTATCTTTTTACCCGTGAAGGTTTCGCTAGGGTACTCCATCGTGAAATTTGGTAATTTTTGAAATTCAGTATTTGAAAAACGGCGTAATCATTAGATTTGTAATCTATATCAAGAAAAATGCAAATTTTTACCTTTCTAACGCAGTTTGTCTAACAATTTTCTGACAAATACTTTTCGAGCTATTAATTTTTTCAGTAACTTCAAATGTTTCCTTTTTCGAGACTAGGGGGCTCGGCCCCCTACGAGCTACGCTCGCCAACCCCCGTCCAGACACCGCAGACTTTAAATGCACGCTAATTTGATCGGCTTTAAAAAGATTTCGAAAGATTGAATTATAATTTAAAAAACAGTGGCGATTTCCCTATAAACGGATTTCTACTCATTTCTCTTTGGTTGGGGAATTTTAACGCCAAATCCGCTGCGGTACTACTTGATTATCCTGTCGACCAATTTCGCCAAATTATATAAATCGCCAAACCACTCGCCAAATTATACAAATTGATATAATTTTTATTTTAAATAACGAAAGAACAAGTAAATTCGTACAACATTAATAAAAACACAAATAAAACGTCGAAATAAAAATAACTCGATGACGTAGACACGTGTAACAACAGTTCAAAATAAGCTAATATAAAAGGAATTAAGTAAAGAGAGTCTTTGTCTCCTGGTATTTTTTAACAAAGCGAAAAGAAAGTTCTTTTAAATGAGACATTTTAAATTAATTCTCAAAATATCAAATAAATGTCTAGCGCAATTTCTAAATTTAAACTTTTTTGCAATATTATTTTGTGTTCATGTCATGTAATAACTGAAATGTGACGTAAATATGACGTAATTTCTCCTAAGACTTCTAACGCATGTTAATGAATTTATTGTTTTACAATATCCTTTCTCTTTTAAAATTCACGTGTATACTTTTTATGACGTAATTTTTCATAAGTTCCTGCTTTTTATACGTAATTATTTAATTCTAATTTGAAAGTTTTTTTCCTGTTTATAATAGTCACGTGTAAATGAATTTTCTATTTGAAGCAAACATTATTGCTTGCGCTTTTTATACAGTTGGCAACAGTTTAAATTAGTACAATTTTCTGAAATCTGTAAAAAATATCTCTAGAAATGCTGAAAATTTGAATTTAAAATAGAAATAAAACCTGAAAAAATGAGTCAAAATAAAAAAATTAATGCAATCTGCACTCCGGCAAATTCTAACGCATAAAATGATCTAAAAATGATTACACTGCCATGTATAGTTTTTGCTGCTATAAAACTTTTTTAGTGGAACGATTTTGTCCAACTTTAGCATTAAATAACTCTTAAAATAATTCTTCGATTTGCAAACTGTCTGCATCAGCGTGTTTATCAAACATTTCTGTATAAAACCACCGATTTTCATATTTTTGTATGCACTATTTTTGTTAATATTAACGAAGAAAGGCCTCCGGTCACAAAAAATTCAAAACCGGCGGCGGCGGTGACAGCGGTAGTTACTTTTTTTTAGAATAGAGAGATGAGTCTGTGGCAAGGATTAGCGAAAAAGTCAGTCGTCAGCAACGCGTAGCTTTTTATTACAGAGGATTAAGAAATATTTGCCTCTTTTTACAGTGTATATGAAGTCACTGTCAAACTTGTTGTCTTATGTAATAATGATTTGAAGTAATCGTAAACGGAGCACAGTAGAACCTCTTTTATCCGAAACTCTCGGTTAGCGGAAATCCATTTAAAAGATTTTTTCTTTTTTACTATCACATTCCTTGTGTGCAAAATCCATTTTGAAAGACTTTTTTTTTTTTAACTGTCATATTCCTTATATGCAAGCCGTCCTTTCTGAACTACGAGTACATATAAATATTTTCGATCCCCTTTCTTACAGTTCCTTTGAATTCCCGTAAGCTGCGACGTGGAACGAACAAATTAGCAATTCTGCAGCATCTGAATGTTTTACAAAAGGTTTAGTATGGCTGTAGCAGCTAAAAAACTGTGATATTGGTAAAATAATAACATTAAAAAACTCCGTGATTAGAACTTCAAAGCAAAGGCAATCGGAACTACGATAAACAAAACATTTTTTCAGACCCTTGTGGTATATGTAAAAGGTACTTAATTTCAAATTTAAATTCTGGTAATTTATTCTTGTTTCTATTTTGCTTTTGCTTTATTTTTATTAAGCACTTGTTACCTTAATAAGAAATATTGCCTATCTCCTTAATCTTAAAATGGAAGCACTCTCGATTACCCGAAAATTTCGATTTTCCGAAAGACGATCGGTCCCAATTACTTCGGATAATCGAGTTTCTACTGTAAATATATTTATTATTGCTTTATATTAAAAACATGCTCTATTTCTTTAGTGATTATCTTATTTAAGTTGGGATTTGCAACTTTAATTAATTGGCTGAAATTAAATAAATTTCTCAAATCAATCCTGTAATAAGAAACTTTTGAATCAAATACTTGAAAGAATTTATTGTGTTTAAAACTGCCTTTAGTAATTTTACTATTTATGTTAGTAATTCTTTTTAATAGCTTCTACTGTGACAAACTTGATCAAACATAAATTTTCAAAATACTGTAATACACGAATAATTCGAATCCGACCAAACTAAGTATCGCATAAATCAAACCTTTTTAGGTGCGTTCGTAATTATATAAATACGTAGCACCTATAGTCGTTGTTCAGTCCGTCCGTCTGTCAGCATATAACAGAGCAAAAACTACCCAACTGAATGGTATGAAATTTTAAATATATAATTGTTACAAAATTTTGTTGAGTCGTTTCAAATTTTATGAAAATCGGATGTATAGTTTAATGACAGGGACAGTCAAAAGTTTTCGTGACATTACGGCCAATGGGAAAAATTATTGCAATTGCATTTTAATGATGTTACAGCCTTCCGAATGGTCTGAAATTTTAAACATGTAATTATTGCAAAAGTTTGTGGAGTCATTTAAAATTTTATGAAAATCGGATGTATAGTTTAATGACAGGGATAGTCAAAAGTTTTCCGTTACATTAAGGGCAATGGGGAAAAAATATTTCATGTGCATTTTACTGATGTTACAGCCTTTCGAACAGAATGAAATTAATATGCACTTATGCAGTGCATTAAAATATACATTCATTACAATATGCGGCGCAAAAAATATTTCTAAACTAGTTATAGTACGAACGCACCTCATTTGCCACGTTTGACGAGCAATCTCCAACTTGTTAAATTAGCTACAGACCGTAAAACTTTCTCTCGCTTTTACAAAAGCCCTGCAAGGACTGCTGCAAAGTCTCAATGTTGGGTATAACAAAATTTTGTACCAAGCATACTATATCATAAAAGAAGTCTTCCTAGAATCTATTTGCAAATTCTTGCACTCTTAGCTCTAGATTGATTCATATAGCGGTATCCAATTAATCGATTGAGTAAACATTCAAACTCAAGTTGAGTCATTTGACAATGGATAAATGACAGCTATGAGACAGGTACAATTGCCTGTTTCGAAACGTACTCCAAAATGATATTGCTTTGTAACCACAAATTAACAAGTTGATTAAATAATTGATTGTCTTGTAATACCGAAAAACACCATCGACTTCCTCAAATTATTTTTTGCCGAAGAAACAACGCAGGAAGTTTTACCTACATTAAACATAAATTTCAAAATGCAGTAAAACCCGGAAAATTCGAGCCTCGGCCAAATTCGAAGTGTCTCATAAATCTAACAAGGAATGTTGTAATATCTGAATGTAGCGTTGAACGAAACTTATGTGCACTGTAAAAAAAACCACTGTAAATTTGCCAGAACAAACTCGATCACAGTTGAATGTACTATATCTTCTTTGGTTTCCTGACTATTTAAACATCAAAAATACAGAGTTGCGTAAAAATAACTGTACAATGTACAGGCAATTTGGACGCATTTGGACGACAGCACAAACTACTGGCGTCCAAATTGCCAGTGCATTGTGCTGTTAATTTTACGCAACTACTGTATTTTCCATGTTTAAACAGTCAGGAAACCAAAGAAAGATACAGTACATTCAACTGTGATCGAGTTTGTGCGCGAGATGAACAGTACTTTGTACTGTAAAAATGTCGTTTTTTTTTACAGTCTGGCTTTTGGTAGAGTTCGTCGTTTAGATGATGTTCTTAAGGAAGTGTCTTTCACAAAGGATAGGTTCGATCAAATTAAAAGTATGGGGCACTTACTGATTGATTAGGATTTGCGCAGTACCTGGGGCAACTGACGATTGAATAAACACTTGAAAACGAAGATTCAACAGCTATAATTACAAACTTATTTTTATACTATCATACAGTAAATATAAAAACAAAATATATTTTTATTTTAAAATGTTAAATGTTTAGTGTAAGTGTGTAATGTTAAATGTAACTTTAACAGACTCAATGCTCCGGCATTTCGGCCTGACGGGTGCTAGTATTATATAGCATAAAAAGCAGTCTTCCTCAAAGTCTATTTTCAAATTCTTGCGCACTAGCTCTAGACTGATGCATAAATCGCTATCGAAATAATCCACCGAATCCAAATTCCAATTGTAGTTCAATCATACACGACAGAAAAATGATTATTACTAGAAACATAAAATTGCCTGTTTTGAAATAAACTGCCAAATGTATTTCATTGAAACCAAAGTTAACCCTTCCAGCTTCCAGGAGCAGAGTAATTTAAAATGATTGACTGTCATCATAATTTACGAACAAATTGATTTTAAAACATATAAATGATTTTCTTCCGGTATTTTAAAAAATAAAAATTATACAAATAAATAAATAAACAAAAAATAAGGAAATCTGGTGCAATTGGGGCAGCTGGGGATTAAAATTACGTATGAGAAGTAACATACTACCGCCTTTCAAAGGATTAATTTATTGATTAAATAATTGCTTGTCTTGTAATATCGGAAAAACCTATCTTACCTTATCTAATTATTTTTTACATATAACTAGGGGGCTCGGCCCCCTACGAGCTACGCTCGCCAACCCCCGTCCAAACACCGTAGACTCTAAATGCACGCGCTAATTTGATCGGCTTTAAAAAGATTTCGAAAGATTGAATTATAATTTAAAAAACATTAGCGATCTCTCTATAAACGGATTTCTATTCATTTCTCTTTGATTGGGGAATTTTAACGCCAAATCCGTTGCGGTACTACTTGATTATCCCGTCGACCAATTTCGCCAAATTATATAAATCGCCAAACCACTCGCCAAATTATACAAATTGACATAATTCTTATTTTAAATAACGAAAAAACAAATAAATTGGTACAGCATTAATAAAAATACAAATAAAACGTCGAAATAAAAATAACTTGATGACGTAGACACGTGTAAGAACATTTCAAAATAAGCTAATATAAAAGGAATTAAGTAAACAGAGTCTTTGTCTCCTGGTATTTTTTAACAAAGTGAAAAGAAAGTTCTTTTAAATGAGACATTTTAAATTAATCGTTTTTAATCTGACGTAAATTTGACCAAACTATTCTTTCTCTTTTTAATATTCACGTGAAAATACTTGTGTTAGAAATTAAATATTATTTGTGCTTTTCTAAAAAAAATAGTTGAAAAGTATCCTCTTAAAATATCAAATAAATGTCTAGCGCAATTTCTAAATTTAAACCGTTTTGCAATATTATTTTGTGTTTATTTTATGTAATAACTGTAATGTGACGTAAATATGACGTAATTTCTCCTATTTAAGACTTCTAACGCATGTTAATAAATTTATTGTTTTACAAATTCCTTTCTCTCTTAAAATTCACGTGTAATTATAGTTTTTATGACGTAATTTTTAATAAGTTCCTGCTTTTTGTACATAATTATTTAATTCTAATTCCAAATGTTTTTTTCTGTTTATAATAGTCACGTGTAAATAAATTTTTAATTTATTTACGCGTATAAATATTTTTTTTTTTTTTTAAGCAAACATTATTGTTTCCGCTGTTTATACAGTTGGCAACAGTTTAAATTAATATCACTTTCTAAAATCTGTTAAAAATATCTCTAGAAATGCTGAAAATCTGAATTTAAAATAGAAATAAAACCTCAAAAAATGAGTTAAAATAAAAAAATTAATGCAATCTGCACTCCGGCAAATTCTAACGCATAAAATGATCTAAAAATGATTTAATTCCTATGAACAGTTTTTGCTCCTATAAAACTTTTTTAGTGGAACGATTTTGTCCAACTTTAGCATTAAATATCTCTTAAAATAATTCTTCGATCTGAAAACTGTCTGCATCAGTGTGTTTATCAAACATTTTTGTATAATACTACCGATTTTCATATTTTTGTATGCATTATTTTTCTTAATATTAACGAAGAAAGACCTCCGGTCACAAAAAATTCAAAACCGGCGGCGGCGGCGGCGGCGGTGGCAGCGGTAGTTACTTTTTTTTAGAATAGAGAGATTCCAAAAGTCTGGTTGTTAGTTTTGTGAACTAAACTAATTTGCTAAACTAATTGAACTCTTCTTTCACTTCTTCTTTTTTAAATGATTGATCTTGAGTCTGCGCAAGCGGGGGAGTAGAGGGGAGCGGGCATCCAGGGCACACACCCCTGATTACGCCTATGTTATCTATACCTTTTATAACGCATATACAGAGACTTTTTCGTATTTTTATGTATGAAATTAACACTTAATAAGCATTATTTACAGTGGATATTCACGCCATCTTGCGGCGACTGTAGTCTTTTAACGATTCCGAAACTAAGGGGTGATTGTGTAAGCCTGTATAACGCAGGGGAAGAATCGAGTTTGTTTTATAATCACTAGGGGGCTCGGCCCCCTACGAGCTACGCTCGTCAACCCCCATCCAGACACCGTAGACTCTAAATGCAGGCTAATTTGATCGGCTTTAAAAAGATTTCGAAAGATTGAATTATAATTTAAAAAACAGTGGCGATCTCTCTATAAACGGATTTCTATTCATTTCTCTTTGATTGGGGAATTTTAACGCCAAATCCGTTGCGGTACTACTTGATTATCCCGTCGACCAATTTCGCCAAATTATATAAATCTCCAAACCACTCGCCAAATTATACAAATTGACATAATTTTTATTTTAAATAACGAAAAAACAAATAAATTAGTACAACATTAATAAAAATACAAATAAAACGTCGAAATAAAAATAACTTGATGACGTAGACACGTGTAACAACATTTCAAAATAAGCTAATATAAAAGGAATTAAATAAACAGAGTCTTTGTCTCCTGGTATTTTTTAACAAAGTGAAAAGAAATTTCTTTTAAATGAGACATTTTAAATTAATCGTTTTTAATCTGACGTAATTTTGACCAAACTATTCTTTCTCTTATTAATATTCACGTGAAAATACTTGTGTTGGAAATGAAATATTATTTGCGCTTTCCTAACAAAAATAGTTGAAAAGTATCATCTTAAAATATCAAATAAATGTCTAGCGCAATTTCTAAATTTAAACCGTTTTGCAATATTATTTTGTGTTCATTTTATGTAATAACTGTAATGTGACGTAAATATGACGTAATTTCTCCTATTTAAGACTTCTAACGCATGTTAATAAATTTGTTATTTTACAAATTCCTTTCTCTCTTAAAATTCACGTGTAATTATAGTTTTTATGACGTAATTTTTAATAAGTTCCTGCTTTTGGTACATAATTATTTAATTCTAATTCCAAATGTTTTTTTCTGTTTATAATAGTCACGTGTAAATGTAAATAAATTTTTAATTTATTTACACGTATAAATATTTTTTTTTTTGAAGCAAACATTATTGTTTCCGCCGTTCATACAGTTGGCAACAGTTTAAATTAATATCAATTTTTTAAAATATGTTAAAAATATCTCTAGAAATGCTGAAAATCTGAATTTAAAATAGAAATAAAACCTCAAAAAATTAGTCAAAATAAAAAAATTAATGCAATCTGCACTCCGGCAAATTCTAACGCATAAAATGATCTAAAAATGATTAAATTCCTATGAACAGTTTTTGCTGCTATAAAACTTTTTTAGTGGAACGATTTTGTCCAACTTTAGCATTAAATATCTCTTAAAGTAATTATTCGATCTGAAAACTGTCTGCATCAGCCTGTTTATCAAACATTTCTGTATAATAATACCGATTTTCATATTTTTGTATGCATTATTTTTCTTAATATTAACGAAGAAAGACCTCCGGACACAAAAAATTCAAAACCGGCGGCGGCGGCGGTGACTGCGGTAGTTACTTTTTTTTAGAATAGAGAGAAACATTCTTAAAATTTTTATCTCAATTAAACATAAATTTCACAATGCAGTACCTGGATAATTCGTGCCTGGACAAATCGAAGTATCTCATAAATCAAACTTTTTAAAAATTACTTCAAACAATAAAAATTTATATTGCTTTTTAACCAGCCTGCCTCAATGATGTAAAATCTGAATGCCGTGTATAAAGAAGCTTCGTACCAAAAATATACCGTAAAAAGGTCTTCGTGAAAACATATAGCTCTAAACCGAAATATCGGTATCGAAATAATCGATTGAGTAAAAAAAAAAAAAATTCCAATTCAAGTTGAACCAAGTGATGATGGAGAAATTGCAGTTACAAGACATGTACAGTCGTGGAAAAAAGAAAGTAAACACCCCTTACTAACTTCTCAACAAACTATCGTAGAAGAATGTTACTGGCACCGAACGATTGAAAAGAAAATCCACTTTTAAATGATGCATATAAAATTTGCTTAGGGGGTTCATCTACATATTAAAACGAACCCAAATTTCATTTTTTAATGGCAATACCCAATTTTAACAAGATTTTTCAAATCTTCGATTCAAACTATGCCTAGACACTAAATTTCAAGTCATTTGAATGATAAGTTTTGAATTATAAACATTCAAAATTTATTGCTTCTAATGTTAAATTACATTTTCATAATTTTATTAATATCTCCTGAAATTATACTCCTAATGTGCTAATTTTTTGTGTAGCAATAAAACTAATATACCCAAACATAAATACGCTGAATTTGCAATTTTTATAATTTTATGATATCAATTACAAATTGTGAAATTAATATTCGAAAAAATTATGAATTGCAACCTACAATTTTTTTTTCATGAATTTAGATTTATTAACTCCCCCTTTATGGAAATACAAAATTTCACATTTTTCTTTCAAGTAGTTTTCAAATTATGCTTAAAAAACGACAAAATGATGATTTAAGGGTCTGTCTATGATAAAATGTGACGAGATATTTTGAAATTTCGTATGCTATCCTGTAATCTAGCAGTCTTCAATGACTGTTTGAGTGGTACTTAAGATGCCTTGATCAAGAAGGGGGCTCTCTCGGTCAACAATCGAACTTCAATTTGGATACAGCCCCTAAAATACGCTAGTATTAAAATAATTAATTTCTTGGAAACTTATCGTACGAATTGCATAAAAATTTGTTTTTACGCTAATTAAAGGGCGTAGAGTTCATTTAATCTGTCAGAAATGTGTACTGCTATTGAAAAAAAATAAAGTTATGGTTCGGTTTAATATGAAGATGGACCCCAAAGCAAATTTTATATACATCATTTAAAAGTAGACTTTATTACCAAACGTGTGGTACTAGTAACTTTCTTCTACGATAATTTTTTGCAGAGTTAGTAAGGGGTGTTTCCTTTTTTCCCCCACGACAGTACAATTGCCTGTTTTGAAACGAACTCTAAATACTGTTGCTTTCAAACCCCAAGTTATTTGGTTGGTGAGATAATTGATTGTCTTACAACTCCAAAAAACTCCATTCTACCTCATGTAATTTTTTTTTAACCTAATAAACAACGATGAAAGTTTTGCCTCAATTCAACATAACTTTTCTAAATACTGTAATACACGGATAATTCGAGTATGTTGAAATCGAAGCATCCCAAACTGTTTTAAATTACCTAATCACAGTTTTAAAGTTACCTAAAACAGTAACATCTCCTCTGACTTTTTACCCAGCCTTCCTGAAAGCTGCAAAATCTGAATGTCGCTTATAAAGAAGTATTACACAAAAAATGTACCATAAAAAGAAATCTTAAAAAAAAAAAAATCTATCGTATATTACTGTGTATAAGTCGACCCCCTAATTCTTAAGCAAAATTTCGAAAAAAAATTGAATTTTCGTGTATAAGTCGAACTACATATCTGGTAGTAGGTTGAAAAATGATTTGTAATCGAGACTAAAAAAAAGTTAATAAGTTTTCATTAAATTAGTAAATTTCTTTACGTTTCTAATAATACTTTTTTTTTATTCAACGTTTTAAAACTGTATATAATTATGTAAAACCGAAGAAGCTTAAACTATTGTGAAACCTATTCACATCAATTCAATGATACTTAAAAAGGAAATATTCTTTCAAAAATCTATTCAAGCCTTATTTTTAAGGCTAAATAACTTCTGAGACTGCTAAAATACTTCATTGTATTGTAGGATATTTAGGAGAGTATCTAGAAACCTTCTGAAGTTGAACTCTTTTTAAAAAGGGGATTAAAATGTTGAAAGGAATGCCCCTGTATTGAAGGTAATTTTGTAGCAAGAGAAAATGGGTCCAAAACAATTCCAGGGATATTATTGTTGAGTTTTACTTATTTATTTATTTATTTGCCAATCACAGGGAAATGACTATTGTCCGCTTTTATCTCTCATGCGATTACTTAAAAAAATTGTCTATTCGCCAACTATCCGCGATTTTTTTTTTTTTTACTACTTTGTGTATAATTCGACCCCCGCCCCCCATTATCAACTCCTAAGTTTTGTCTAAAATTCTTCCACTTATACACGAGTATATACGGTATTTGCAAATTCTTGCCCTTTTAGTTGTAGATTGATTCATATATTGGCATTGAAATAATCGATTAAGTAAAGATTCAAACTAAAGTTGAACCAAGTGACGATGGAGAAATGATGTTTACTAGACACAAACAGGTACAAATGCCTCTTTTGACGCGCACTCTAAATGATATTGCTTTAAAACCACAAGTTTAGAGACTGATTAAATAATTGCTTGTCTTGTAATATCGAAAAGACTCTCATCTATCTAGCTATTTTTTACCTAAGAAACAATGAGAAAAGTTTTAACTCAGTAAAACATAAATTTCAAAATACAGTAATACCCGGATAATTCGAGTCTGGTCAAGACGAATATCTCATAAATCAAACTCTCTGGAATTACGTAACACTGTAACATCTTCTCCCGGTTTTTAAGCAGCCTGTCTAAATGCCGCAATATCTGAATGTCGTGTATAAAGAGCTATTATACAAAAAATATGCCATAAAAGAAGTCTTCACGAAAATATATTTGAGAATTTTCTCACTCTTAGTTGAAGATAGGTTTATACAAAGTTGCCAAGTCTTTGGCTTGTTGCAGACCAGTATTATCTTAGAGAAAATGTTCTTTTAAATCCGCAGTGTTCCAATTAAATTAAACAACATTTTCTGTATTAAAATACCTGTATCCAAAAAGCCAGAGACTTGGCAGCTCTGTATTATATATCAGTTTCGAAATAATCGATAAAAAAAAATCAAATTGAAGTTGAATCAAGTGACGATGGAGAAATAACAGCCATGATAAAGGTACAGTCCTGATGCAAAAAAAAGTAAACACCCCTACTAACTCCTTAACAAATTATCGTAGAAGAAAGTTACTCATACCGAACGATTGGAAATAAAGTCTACTTTTAAATGATGTATATAAAATTTCCTTAGGGGGGCATTTACATATTAAAACGAACCCAAACTTCATTTTTTTTTTCAATGGTAATACCCAATTTTAACAAGATATTTCAAATCTTCGATTCAAACTTTGCCTAGAAACCAAATTTCAAGTCATTTGAATGATAAGTTTTGAATTATAAACATTCGAAATTTAGTGCTTCTAATGTTAAATTACATTATATTTTTATTAATATCTCCTGAAATTATACTCCAAATGCGCTAATTTTTTGCATAGTAATAATACTAAAATACCCAAACATATATACGTTGAATTTGCAATCTTTATAATTTTATGATATGAATTATGAAATTAATATTCGAAAAAAATTATGAATTCAACCTGCAATATTTTTGATGGATTTAGATTTATTAAGTCCTGCTTTATGGAAATCCAAAGTTTCACATTTTTCTTCCAAGTAGTTTTTAAATTATGCTTTAAAAACGGCAAATGATGGTTTAATGAGCCGTCTATGATAAAAGTGACTAGATATTTTGAAATTTCTTATGCTATCCTGTAATGTTCAATGACTGCTTGAGTGGCGCTTAAGATGCCTTGATCAAGAAGGGGGTTCTCTCGGTCAACAATCCAGTACCGAAATACAAATTGGATACACACTCTAAAATGCGCTCGTTTTAAAGTAATTAATTTTTCGGAAACTTATCGTACGAATTGCATAAAAATTTGTTTTTAGGCTAATTGAAGGGTGTAGGCTGTTCGGATTGTGCACTATTGAACAAGTAATTAAATTTAAAAAATCAAAAAACCCGACTGAATAAAAACCAACTAATTAATTATTTCCCATCAATGTGAAACTATTTTTTATATTGCTTACCTATTTTTTTATTTACTTGTATTGATGACTTTTAAGTTGTGTTTAATTATTGGTTCCTATCTATAAAAACTGTTTTGATGAAGCCTATAGATGTCCTTGAAGGTTAGAGTTGCAGTAAAGCTAGAAATCCTACATACACAACTTTCAGGTTGTGTAATATTTAAACGGAACTTCTGACTGTAAAATAGTCAATGAAACATCGTATTCATTTTGAAAGATCTCTCCAAGGATATGCCACTCAATATGGTGCGTAATTTTTTTCGTCTCTACCGCCATTTTGAATTTATAAAAACAAAACCTATCCTATAACCATTGGAAGATTAAGACGAATCGATAGAGACCTCATTCATAAAAATCCATCCAGCCGTTGGGATGTTTCGAGGGTATAAAGAAATCCACATACACAGATACGCGTGAAACACATAACCCTTCTTTTCAGTTGGGTAATAATAAAAATTAATCGCTCTATAGATTGTTTTATTCGCTAGATATCAAATCTATCTTCAAATATTACAGCCACTTCAATCGCAGTGTCGTGGCCGAGCGGTCTAAGGCGCTGGTTTAAGGCACCAGTCTCTTCGGAGGTGTGGGTTCGAATCCCACCGCTGCTAAAATGAAGATTTTGTTAATAATATTCTTTTTTTCCGTAAAAGCCAATAAATTAAGCAGTTTCCATTTAAAGATTTCTTTTCGGGGTATGCACAATATTTTGGCGATAATTAAAATTCATTTCAGAAGAATAATTTTATTCCGCGTTCAAAGTGGCTGAATGAGGAAATTTAATTTTTAAATTATAATTTATTAAAATATTCAGAATCATAGGTTATTTTCAAATCCATGTTACAATAACAGAAGATTCTAATGGACATTTTTAAGGTAAAACAAAATCACGTGTTCTCAAATTGTGCATGCATTAGCATAATCACGGGCTGAACAGGTCCCGTGTTGCAGTTCATCCGCGGCAAAAATTACTTATAAAAATACAGATACGCCAGATAATTGTATAAGCAAATGAATTTTTTTTAAATGTTTAATTCCAATTTCTTGTAATAATATATTAAATTTACAAAAGGAAAAAACTCGAGAGCGTAAAAAGCGAACTAATTAATTATTTCTCATCAATATGAAACTATTTTTTTATATTACTTACCTTTTATTTTATTTACTTGTATTGATGACTTTTAAGTTGTTTAATTATTAGTTCCTTTCTACACACACTCTTTTGATGAGGCCTATAAATGTCTATTATGAAGGTTAGAGTTACAGTAAAGGTAGCGATCCAAAGTACACAACTTCCAGGTTGTGTAATTGTCGGAGCACAGCTCCGGCTTCCCTGCAAAAACTACACTTATTGTTAACACGATAGCGTCCAAAATATTTGACGCTTCGACACAAAAAATGAGCTGGACGTTGGTCGTGCCAAAATCTCGGCGCGTATTGAAAATCATAAATATTCGTCAACCCCTACAGCCTGAAATGTCGGTTCAAAATTTTTCCATAGATATAACATTGCGAGTTTAATTCTATATATTTGAAAGATAAGGCTTTCTTTTTTTGGTCATGTATCTCGAGCTTTTTTTGCACCAATTTTAATAATTCTTTATTTTAATGAAAGCTGTTTCTTTGTAGATTCGCCCGCACTAGCTATTACTTTTTAAATATTCTCATTTTTATACTTAAATTTAAAAATTAAAAAATTTCTATGAATTTGTTTCAAAATGGTAGCAATTGGATTACTTCCATTGTTGTAAAGAAAGGAAAAATAATAAGGTTTGCTTATCTTTATTGATGCCATTTTCTCATAAAATTCAAAATAAACTTTCTGAAAAAATTGAACAGAAAATGACGTCATGCTTTAACAAAATACTCATGTTTTCCGCAAAAAGCTGTTATAATTCAATTCTTTTTCATTCATTGAGTTTGAGACGCTTGGTGAAATGCTTCAATGAGGCAAAATGACGTCATATTTAAATGAAAAGGATTATTTTCTCTGATAAAAGCAAATATTTTACTAAGAACGCCTCTAAAAGATATAAATTTCTGGAATTTTACTCGCCGATACAGAGATTAGAATCACAAGTCAAGAGTGCGAAAGTTCACATGCAAAGTCGTAGTTCACAAACTTGATTTCAAGTTTAGAAATATATGTATTAATCACATATTGCGCATTGTAATATTTTTGAAATGGTGAATGTACTTGTACATATAAGAGATGCGCATGCAAATTATGAGACGGTGAAAATAATATTAAGTTTAGATTTTACGCGAAAAATAATTCCATGATTGACTTAAGGTGAAATCATTTTTTTAAATTTTCAATCGGCAATTTTAAACGGCACACATGTCATATACGCCCCATATTGGCGCGATTTTTTCTGACGCCAATGTCATATACCAAACGGGTACTTAACTGGCGCGAATGTGTCGTTATTTTTCTTGATATGGTAACCCGGATGTTGTTGTTTGTGCTGTTGACATTTTCCCCGAATTGGCGTGGGAAAAAAAATCGCGCCAATATGTGGCGTATATGACATCTGTGCCTTTTAAACATAACAGAACTCAGTGGGTAATTTAAACAAAATTACATATCTTGATTAGGTATAATAAATAATGCAGTTTAATTTTTTAATATTTTGAACAGTCGAAGTGTATGGAATTAGTATTTTGGTAAAATTAAGTTAAAAATAATATTTGTTTTAAGAGACTAAGTAGTAACCTATGTATGAGTTCGTTTTTAAACAATTTCTTTCGTCGAAATTCGATCATTATGGATCGAAAATCATTATGGAGTCGAATGTTGAAGTCGATGTTCATACATTGGTGACCTGATATATAGATTGACCCCCCCCCCCCCCATACCTTTCAGAAGTTTTACATTCTACGCATGTAACAACGACTATTTTTTTTTCGAATTTTTCATTCTTTGTAAGCTTCCAAATCGGTTTCATTTTGAATTTTAAATTAAGAGAAACGAAAAAAAAAAAAAATAATCGAATACGGAAAATACGATTTTGGGCATTAGTCGAATGGCTACGAGTGATACTCAAAGAAATCGAGAAAATATAATGTCATGTATTTTTCTCGATTTACATTACTTATATGTATGTATTCTTATGTATGTATGTTTGTATTCAGACGAATGTATGTTTCTATTGGGAAATTTTCGTAATCGGGTTTGTAGACAAATTCATAATTTACTGAGCATTGTTTGATAAGCAAATTTAATGATTTGCAATTACTTGCAATTGTCCCAATTACTGACGTTTACTCAATTTTTTTTAAATTCATCGTAAGTAAATTCATATTTCAACTGAAATGCAAGGGAACATTCTGAAGTAAATGATGTAAGCATTTTTTTTGTCAAGATGCACACTAGAAAACAGAAATATGTAGATTACAAAATAAAAAATTCCTGTAAGGGTTGGAAAAGATAGCTTCTCTATTTCTTGGTTTTAAGGGGTCTCAGGTTGGTTGGTTGGTTGGTTGATTTGTGACGGCCGATTATCTACACTAGGGATATAGGCCCGAGGAGGTGTGCCCTTCGTGGGGGTCTTTCTAAGGGAACCTAACCCGTATTAACGCATGGAAATCCATGGCTCGAAGAAAACCACGAAAACTCCGAACGATTAGGCCGACGGGCGCGATTGGGATCGAACCCAGCACTTCCCGTCTACCAGTTTCGAGAGCAGAACCTCTCAGTAAGGGGTCTCAGGACTCTTAAAGCTTTAAAATTTTCGAAATTTTATTTTTTTTAGATATTAAACTACTATCTTTTTTGAACGTTTTGGTATAAATGTTTCCTTGAAATTCCTATTAGAACAGAAGTTATGGATTTTAGAATTATACACACTCAATAGCTGAAGCGGCGTTTCAGAAACTTTGAAGTCGATTTTCTCCAAATGACGTTTTTGGGCATAACGCACACGATATCTCAAAAACTTCTGATTTTTTTTTCATGAAATTTTGAAAACATATATTTCATGTTAGACTGTGTAAACTGAACCTATAATTTACTTCTTATTGTTCAGAAATATATTCTTTATAGGTGATTATACTGTTGAAAATTTCTAAATTTTGCATTAACTAAATACAACTTAGTATTAAAAATAGAAACATGCTTTAAATACAAATTTATTTAGGTTCAGAGAAATTATTACAATGTGAAGCATAAGTAGGACCCAAAATTTTCCTTCTACTTGCAAAATTTATTTTGTAATCGTGCACATAATCTGTTATGCCGATTTTCCGCTCGTCAAATGTCTGACATTTTGGAACCCACTGCAAATTCTAATTCTGCATCTTGTAATTTTTCAAATACATTAAATGAATGAACATACTTATATCTTTCATCCCACTATAAAATTTTGTCTTAAAATCAGTTACATTTTTAGATATTATATGTTGAAAATGGTCCTTTTTTTCGATTTTTCCATTTTTAAGAGTTCTGAGACCCCTTAAGATTTTAGCTAATTTTACTGGAGAACACGAAGTTAAAATGCGAAGAACCCGGTTAGAGAAGAATCATCAGTACTGAATTTCAATGGAAATTTCGCCAAATTAGTCAGATACAGCCAAATTGGCTTAATTTTTGACGACATATTTTTGGTCGCCAGATTTGGCGATATTTCGTCCAAATGTCGCGAAGCTGGGCTATAAATGCGACGTTATTGTATATGACTATGATCGCTTATGCTTATGATCGGAGAAATGGATACAACAACGAAAGATAATTCGTGAGAAATCATGTTCACTAAAAGTCATAAATCAATCCCTGATTTTTTTTAATGTGCTGCCTAGATTTAGTGTAAATTTTAAGAAATATACATATTTTACACGTGCAACGTTATACACAAAAGTTTCGAAAATGACGGTTAAAAGAATGTAATTCAAATGTATAGAGTTATTCAGCTTAATTCTATGTGAAAAAGTATCATAAAAATAACTCAGATGCGTCCTAATATTTTCATAAAACGATATAACAACAACTCAGATGAATAAAGGTATCAAGTTTGATAGAGGAGTATAGCAGACTATCTATGAGTGTGTGTTACATATGTGTTACAAATTTTTACCTGTTGTCATATTAAATAAGTGTGGGCTGTGCCAGACAAGCAAGTCTTTGAAGGCGCTTTGAAGTTTTCTGCCGCTAACTCGATGGATCAAATTCTCAGAGATCGGAGCTAAATTAAAAAACTCAAAATCTCTCAAATACATCCGGGGGTAATTCTTTATCTTTACCGTACATTCTCTTATGCATTGGTTTATCTTTACTTTTAACATTTCTAAATTATTCTAAAGAACAACAAATTATGCTGCCTTCAGCTATGCACTGAACAGCTTTTGTCTTTGCAAACAATGGTTACAAATTTCCCTAAATCAATTTTTATTATTTGAAAAGGAAGAGCTGCAAAATGTACAAAAATCAAAGAAATTAGTAAAACAATCATAGACCAGTTAGGATCAGAAGCTATCATTCTTTTGGCACTAACAGGTACTGCTGCATTTAATGTTAAAGACAAGGTAACTCACTCAGTGCTTAAAGAACCAACGTGTTTGAAATAGTTCGCTAATTTTAAAAGTCAGCAATAAATCTACAGCTCAGAATGGATACAGTGTTATTTTTCATTATTGACGAATTTTCAATGATAGGATGTCGTCTTATGGCTGACCTTGAACAAAGATGTCGCGAAGGTAAAATAGATAGCATTTAGCCTTTTAGAGACTTATTTGTTTAAATCCTTGGACTTATTAGGTAGTTACATCGCGTAAAAGACATCCCTCTATATAAGAGACATTCTTTAAAAGTCATTTTGATTCTTTGCGGACAAAAAATGCTTAGAGCTTTTAAAAAATGTTTCACATTAACAAATTCGTTGAGACAAAACGACGATCAGCAGACACAGTTCCGAAAGACTCTGAACTCACTTTGCGTGAGTCAAGTTTTTGACTACCTCTCACCCCTTATGCAAAAACGCAAAGATATACTTATTTCGGCTAACTTGAATGATTTGAAGGTGCCATATGTCTTTTTCTCAAAATCAAGCAAGCTAAAGAATATAATCAAGAAGCACTTTTTAAATCAAAGGGTGGGCCAATAAACAAGAATTTTAGAAGATCACAATGATTAAATAGTAAGATGGAGTGAAGATGATCACGCGTCTGGACTTCAGTCTACACTTTCCTCAGCAGCTGGATGCAGGGTTATGCATTATGCTACATACCAATATCTAAATGGAGTGAGAATTGATAAACGTAAGTGCGATAAAAGATATTGCCTATGGCCCACGTTTTCAACCTCGAGGCTTGCCACAGGCCATAATAGTTCATTTTGTTGAGTATCATGAGCCATTTCTAACTGTATTTTTTTTTTTTTTTTTTTTTTTTATCAAACCTGTTTGTAAATATTGGAAAGAAGAAAAAGCTTCATTCTCACGAAGTTAGTTACCTTTAACTGTTGCATGCCTTGCCACCATACATAGATCCTAGAGTTTAACATTGTCAAAAACTGCTGTGGATATCCATCTAAAGGTGTTGTCACATAAAACAACTTATGTCATTTTTACTGTAGTTTGTCATTTAGAGAAAGTTCTATTGGAAGCAGTTTTCGCTAAGGACAGGCTTTACCCAAATTAGAAGTATGGGAGCACTTGCTGACAGATTAGAATTTGTGCATTACCCGAGGCAATTGACGACTGAGTTAAACACTTTAAAATGAAGTATCGACGATTGTTATATCAAACTTACTTTTATGCTATTAAACAGCAATCTAGAAAATAAAACATTTTTTTAAATAATATCTTTTAAGTTTACGCGTCTCCATGCTCCGACATTTCGGCCTGACGCATACTAGTATTTAAACAGAGCTTCTGACGAAATGGTCAAGGAAACATCGTCTTCATTTTGAAAGACCTATCTAATCATATGCCACTCAATAGGGTGCGTAAATTTTTTTTCGTCTCTACCGCCATTTTGTATTTTACGGCCGCCATTTTAAATTTATAAAAACAAAACCTAGCCTATAACCATTGGAAGATTAAGACGAATCGATAGAGACCTCATTCATAAAAATCCATCCAGCCGTTGGGATGTTTCGAGGGTATAAAGAAATCCACATACACAGATACGCGTGAAACACATAACCCTTCTTTTCAGTCGGATAAAAAAAAAAGTTATTGTTCGTTTTAATATGTAGGTAGCCCCTAAGCAAATTTTAGCTACATCATTTAAAAGTAAACTTCATTACCAATCGTGTGGTACCAGTAACTTTCTTCTACGATAATTTTTTGCAGAGTTAATAATGTGTGTTTACTTTTTTTTTTTTTCCCACGACTGTACAATCGTCTATTTTGAAAGGAATTCTATATGCTTTTGCTTTGAAACCACAAATTAATGATCAGTTAAATATTCGCTTAACTTATAATACCGAAAAGACTTATCCTACCTCTCCAATTATTTTTTACCCAAGAAACAATGATTAAAATTTTACCTCAATTAAATATAAAATTTCAAAATGCTGTAATACCCGGATAATTCGAGTCTGGCCAAATTAAAGCGCCTCATAATCAATTTTTTTAAAATTAACCAAAGCAGTAATATCTTCTCTCGCTTTTTAACCAGCCTTCCCGAATGCTGCAAAATATAAATGTAGCGAAAAACAAGTATTGTACTAAAAATGTACCTTAAAAGAAATCTTAAAAAAAAAATCTGTTTGCAAATTCTTGCATTTTATTTACTAAAATTTGTCTAGTAAGAAAATCGGTTATAATAAAGTCTCTGTATAACGATTCCTATCCACTCTCCTTCAACTCCGTGTTAAGTGATTTACACTATATTATTTATATCTAATAAAAAAAAAAAGCAAAACTAAAAATTAGCCTATTTATTTAAGAATATATTTAATAAAATAAAATCGGTTATAAATTGATCATATTATAAATCTGGTTGTAACGAATAATCGTCAACCTCCCTTCAGCTACGATGTAAGTGGTTTACCTTTACACACTATTAATTACAACTAATGAACAATAACATAAATAAAAAATTCTAAGAAGTTTTAAAACATGTTTAACATTCTTTATTCAAAATTGGAATTAATAAAAAGGGACATTCTATTAATAAAAATAAGCTTTGCGGTAAACTAACATTTTAGTTTTCTTAAATTTTAGTTTAATTTTGCGACATTATTAGGTGCGTTCGTAATTATATAAATACGCAACACCTATAGTCGTCGTCTGTCTGTCCGCCTTTCCGCATATAACAGTGCAAAAACTACCTAACAGAGTGGTTTGAAATTCAATATATATAAACGTTGCAGAATTTTGTCGTCATTTCAATTTTTTTAAAAGTCGAATCAAAACTTTGAAAAATATTAATAAAAGTATTTTCTTCATTCTATCATGCGTAATTAATACAATGATATCCCATGGTAGCTAATGATTCTAGGTTGCCATGGTGAAGACGTCCTAGGTAAGATAGAGTCCTTTTATTTCCGTATTACTGAATTTAATATATAGAATCGTAACAAATTTTGTATTCATGCATGTTTGCATAAGAGTGCGACAGCTATTGCACCAAGAACTGAATATTTTTATAAAACAAGTTATAGTAGGAACATACCTAACTTGCCACGTTTGACGTACAATTTACGTCTTGTTTATACTTATATCGCTCCAATATTAGTTTGGTTCTATGTGTTGATTAGAACCTAAAAGTATATCTTCCAAAACAATAATTAGGGATCGAAAACTAAATTTCATGCAGCATTTTAATTGCATGTTTTTTTCATCTTTTGACCTCAATTATCGAAATTGCAGACGAAATGTCAATCAATTGTGTAAAGATATCCAATTAAACAAGTTGGCAATTGATTTTTAGTTTCATGGTAATCAGGAATTAATAAACTGACATAAACATCTGTAAAGTTTTGACGGATGGCTAACGATATTTTTTGCGGAAGTTTATCTACATGATAAATTGGAAAATATGTTGCGTTTTGGAAAATAAAATTGCTTTTCTTGCACAAAAGTTATGTTTATTCTTCGTATCGTAAATTTATGTAAATTGTTGTTTATTATTATTTATTTGATTTTTGTTTTAATTAATAACTTATTTCTATGCATTTTTATTCTTTAAACATTAGAACTTATACATAATTTCGTATATGTTTTTAATTTTCACGAAGTATTTGTACAAAATTAATCAATTTCGTTTATGAAAAAATTGCATAAATTTTCCGTAAAAAAAATGTTGTATTCATTGGTTTTCAAATACGTGTAAATTTGATTTTACGTATTTATATTTTAATTTTTAACTTTCTTTCCATCTTTTTCCATGTCTTTACATTTTTTTCTTTCTTTTTTTTTTTTTACTAATAATTAAAGAAATTATATTAATTTCTTTAGTTATTTAAATTAAAATATGCGCATTTTTGCAAAATGTTTTGTATTTATGTATTTTAAAACGGAAAATATGTTGTAAATTTAAAAAAAAATGCAATATTACTTTTTACACCGTCGTATAGAGAAAAAAAAATGTACTTTTAAATGCAATTTGTTTGAAAGCTGTATATCAATTTGTTTCTGAGTTATTTATTTATTTATTTATTTTTTTGCAGTTTTTATTACTTTTTTGTCATAGTGGCAATAGAAGTATTCATCTCTGTTGAAAGTAAAGGGAAAATACAGATTACTGTATAGACCAATCAGAAAACGAATAAAATGCGGGATTCAACTAATAAAACACTTCATTTTTTGATTTCCTACCCTGACCGAAGACAATAAGCATTTTTTCCAAATGGTTGCTAATAATAATAATAATAATAATAAAACTACAGTAGAACCCCGCTGATCCGAGCCACGCTATTCTGAAATTCTGGTTAATCCGAACAGATTTCATTTTCGAAAATTATACTTGAACACATTAACTGAAAATATTAATTTACGAAATTTACCGGATTACAGGATGAATGTCCGGAAAAACATGTAAAAGGTAGAATTAAACAAAAAATGATACTCGCAAAAGCCATCTAAAGAAAAATCTGGAAAATCAGTTTTTTTGCCAGTCACTATGAAATTCTTTTCTAAAATGCAAAAAGTATTTTATTCAGATGATAAAAATTTATTTTTCCTTTCAAAAATTTGATTTCGCAAATTATCTACAGAAAAGTTTTTTTTTCTCCCGCCCTCGTCGACATGGTGACTGAGCTATTTATAGATTCGCGATTTTGAACCGTTTGTAATGGATTACATTCCTCATTCTGAAGTTCCATTGGATTATTATAAATATCAGGAGTGATTAAACAGGGAATACTATTTTTTTCCGAAAGTCGCACCGGATTATCCAGCATGCCGGACCTTAGGATGACGGATAGAATACATCTTTTTTTTTTTTTTTTTTTTTTTTTTTTAAATCGGAATTGCGGGTTTTCCAAACAAGCACCTGCCCCAATTAGTTCGAATTAGCGGGTTCTATATAGAAAATATACTTTATAGAAAAGGTTTTAAAAGAAAAGGAGAAATTTAAAGTTTTTAAGTAAAATTTTAAAGTAATTTTAAAGTAAAATTTTAAAGTAAAATTTTTTAAAGGAATAGGTTTCTTTATAGAAAATATTTCATTCTTTTGTTTCAATTATTATTTCAGATTTTTACCCAACTGCCAAGAAGGGTTATGTGTTTCACGCGTATCTGGGTATGTGGATTTCTTTATACCCTCGAAACATCCCAACGGCTGGATGGATTTTAATGAATGGGGTCTCTATCGATTCGTCTTAACCGTCCAATGGTTATAGGCTAGGTTATTTTTATAAATTTAAAATGGCGGTAGAGACGAAATTTTTTTTACGCACTATATTGAGTGGCATATCCTTGGATAGATCTTTCACAATAAAGACGATGTTTCATTGACTATTTTACAGTCAGAAGCTCAGTTTAAATGTTACACAACCTGGAAGTTGTGTAGGTAGGATCTCTAACTTTACTGCAACTGTAACCTTCATAGACATGTAAAGACCTCATCAAAACACTGTTTATAGATAGAAATTAACAATTAAACACAACTTAAAAGTCATCAATACAAGTAAATAAAAAAAATAGATTCCCATTGATGATAAATATTAATTAGTTCGCTTTTTATGCAGTCAGGTTTTTTGACTTTTAAAATTTAATTTTCTATTTTTATCGGAATTTCGGTAATCCAAACAGGCACGTATCCCTATTAGTTCGAATTAGCGGGTTCTACTGTACCTTGCTTTCCTGCTCAAAAATGATTTTTCAGATTACTCTAGTAAATTTATAGAAAATATTTCGTTCTTTATTTCCTTTTGTTTCAATTATTTTTCAGTTTTTTAATTTACTTTTACCGAAGTTAACTCTTTAATATTAGAACCAGATTTAAAAGCAAAATTTTGTAAAAATATTTGTATTTTAAGAAGTTTTTGCATCTAATGAATGAGAAACCATGTTTTAACACGTTCGCTGCCAAAGCTGAGATGGTGCATCTGTTCATACACGGCAAGACCATATCTGCAATTTAGTACTTTTAAATTATTTTCTGTTGTACTATTTAAGTAATATATATATGACGAATTACTTTTAGCAACAAATAAATTCACACGAGTATGCTCGTTGTTGGCATATGAAACATTGCAGGTATGAGTTTATTATTTAAGTAATATATATATATGACGATTTACTTTTAACAACAAATAAATTCACACGAGTATGCTCGTTGTTGGCATATGAAACATTGCAGGTATGGGTTTATTATTTAAGTAATATATATATGACGATTTACTTTTAGCAAGAAATAAATTCACACGAGTATGCTCGTTGTTGGCATATGAAACATTGCAGGTATGGGTTTATTATTTAAGTAATATATATATATGACGAATTACTTTTAACAACAAATAAATTCACACGAGTATGCTCGTTGTTGGCATATGAAACATTGCAGGTATGGGTTTATTATTTAAGTAATATATATATGACGATTTACTTTTAGCAAGAAATAAATTCACACGAGTATGCTCGTTGTTGGCATATGAAACATTGCAGGTATGGGTTTATTATTTAAGTAATATATATATGACGATTTAATTTTAGAAACAAATAAATTCACACGAGTATGCTCGTTGTTGGCATATGAAACATTGCAGGTATGGGTTTATTATTTAAGTAATATATATATATGTGACGAATTACTTTTAGCAACAATTAAATTCACACGAGTATGCTCGTTGTTGGCATATGAAACATTGCAGGTATTTTCTATGGCAGCGCTCGTAATCGTTGATTATAATATAACGAGTTATCTCGTAGCTGGCAAGGAAACCGAGTTTTCCAACTACGAGTATTCTCGTAGATGGCAGCGAACGTGTTAATTTAAAAAAAAAGGCTGCAAAATTTTCATCTTGGTAATAGTCCGGTAGGCGGCGGCGCAGATCATCACCTCATCCAGGTGACGGCATAAATTTCAAGATTAAACAGGACTCGATTAGCGTATTAAAATACAACTGGCCTGCCAAGTCATATCTTGGTGGAAAACATTTACAAACCCGATTTTAGTGGTTGACTGGTAGGTTTACTGTTGTGTTTTCCTGCTCCCAGTCCTCTATCTTTTCATGCTCTTGAATGCAGGAAAACACATTGATAAACCTATCCATGTGATATCATTTGATATCACATATATTATTCTTTATAGCTAATTCATATGATCCCTAGATAGTTAAAATTTAATATTAACTATCAATATAAATATGCGCCGTTCTATTTCTTTTTCTATATCTAAGTTTTAAATGAATCTATTTCCCTTTTAAATATTACTGTAACATTCCCAGAAAACTCTCTCTGCTCTTTTATCTAAGAAAATAAAATAAAATAAAGAATATCATTCTCAGCCATTTCATTTCGAAAGATAAATTCTTTTCGCGTTGCATCTGCCTATAAAATTTCTCTCTGTCAGATTTTTAATTCGATGTTTTATTAAGAGATAGTGAAAATTTGGTTAAACCAGCTGTTATAAAATAATATCCAGATGTACTTTTAAACTTATGTCGCCTTTCATATGTCGCCACTCATTCCAATGCTATCGGCAGCCTTCGAATTCTTTCTTACTTTCTCACGATCTAACGCTTGGCTAATTATCTCCTATTAGGCTTTTCATCTAAATTTAAACTGCCCCATGTATTCCAATGTAACGGTTATCCCTTGGCAAGATCTGTGTCTTACCCAATATCTATCTATCGCCAAAACTTTACGCATGAAAATTGTGAACTCTAGCACTCTTTGCCTGCTCTTCATGATGTAAAGATATAATTAGATTTTTGTGTGTCCGCGGGTCACTCCCAGGACACCTGTGTGCCTTCGCTTATCTCCATTAAAACTTACTTTTTGAACTACAAGTATTATTTTTAATCTTCTGAACCTGTGCTTATTGTGTTGTTCGCGTATTTGTACTCCATCACGGAAAATCTTCAATTTTACTAGGTTGAGCAAAAAGTCTTGGGAAATTTGTGAAAGTTGCGTTGTTATGCGCAAATTAAAAACAAAAGCAACAAGGACTATTCTTCAAAGTAGAGACCATCATAGTCCACGACTTTCTGCCATCGTTCTGCCAGTTTCCGGATTTGCTGGAAGTACCATGGCGGCTCCTTGGAATCGAAAACCTCTTGACATGCTTCTTCAACTTCATTAAAGGTTTCAAATCGACGGCTCTTGAAAAAGTGTTGCACTGATCGAAAGATGACATAAACTGATAGAGTCACGCCCTGAACTCTTATAGATATACATTAGTACTCCTATATACGATACAAATTCTGGTTATAGATCTGGTTATATATGACTATTAGATTAAATATTTCCCAGAGCTTTTTACTCAACCTAATATTTTAAAAAAATGCAAAAGGCATTTTCATCTGCTTATATTATCCGAAGTTGAAGAAATAAAAACAACCACAACAAAACCAATCGTTAGTACACCATCAACCACTAAAATCGGGTCTGCAAGTGGTTTTCACCAAGATATGACTTGGCAGATCAGTTGCAGTTTGCTGGTCGAGTTTTGCGTATCACTACTGATCGAGTTCTGTCAAATCCTGGAATTCCAGCCGTAAACTCGATGAGATGATGGCCTCCCGGTCTGTTTCAAATGTCTCGCTTGCTATTATTTATATACGTTTCATAAAGTTGTCTTCTATAAAATTATGAATCAGATTTTCAGCAATATAAAGTGTTTATTTTTTTAAAATAAGATATTAAATAAATAGCATTTTTTACTGCATTTTTTACATATATCATGACATATTATTTTTTTTGTTCAACTAATTAACTTGTTAGAAATCTGATTCTTGCAGTTATAAAACACCCTTCTAAGAAAAGTAAGCAAAAAAAAAAAAAAAAAAAAAAAAAAAAAAAAAAAAAAAAAAAAAAAAAGTTAAAAAAAACGTTTAAAATTATATGGAAAATGTGATTTCAAATTTCTCTTTTTCTTTTTTTTAATTCATTTTTTCAAGTTTTTCCACAAAATGACATTACAAAAGAACTAGTATGTTGTGGCCATCACAAAACTTTCTTCTATCTCATACTTGTCAATACTTCAAAATTCATTATCATAGTGCATCTATGCTCATCATGAGGATTCTAAAAAGATGAAATTCCGTGCATTAGTTCTTGAGATATTACTGTCCATGAAATCGTGTAAATCCATCAAAATGCAGCATAGCAGCGCCACCTATTAGGTGATTTACGCCAGAACCTAATTATCATCAACATATGTCAATGTCTAACTGAATATGAAGTTTGGGGAAAATCCGTGCATTAGTTCCTAAGATAGAGCTATTGCGCAAATCCTGACAAATGCAGCATAACAGCGCCACCTGTTGAGCGATTTACACAACCACATAATCAGTATCAACATTTATCAAGGTGTACTTGAACCTGAAGTTTGATGAAAATTCGTGCATTAGTTCTTGAGATAGAGCTATTGAGGAAATAGTGCAAAATGCAGCATAGCAGCGCCACCTATTGGGCGATATTCACCAACACGTAGTCAGCATCATTTCATATCAAAGAGTAACTGAATCTGAAGTTTGATGAAAATATGTCCATTAGTTCTTGAGATACAGCGATTGCAGAAATCGTGAAAAATGCTGTATAACAGCGCCACCTGTTGAGCGATTTACACCAAAATGCACAAAATGTCTGCTGGACAGATAATTACACCTTTTTATTTTTTTATTAGATATATTCAAAATTGTTAATTGGTCCAAATCATCCAAGCAACCTCATAGCAAATTGGTATATAGTTTTATATACCTTAGATAAATTTAAATAATATAAGTGATCGTACTTACCTAAATTCTAGTAGAAGAGCAACGCGAAGCATTAATAAAATTAAATTATAATTCGCGTCAAAAAGTAATTATTAAATTTGAATAATTACGAATAAAATTAAGAGTTTGCGTTGTGTATTATTTAGACGAACTCTTCCACATATGAATTAAACTAAAATTTAAGCTGTAAAAAAAAAGAATTGACACACTTTAAATCTTATTAATTAAATAATTACAGAAACTTTTTAAAACTTGATTAAATAATTTATTTACATTGGACAAATCTATTTACAGAAAAACATAATATTAATTCAAAAAATAGAAAGCAACACTTTTGTTTGCTTCTCATTATTTTAAGTATGTTTAATCTTTTTTTTTTAAAAAAAAAGACAATATTTTCACGTACTCTAATTATTATAATTGTTTCTTTTTGCTAAAAGAAATACTCTCTTTCATTTTTTAAAATTACCTTAATCTTATTTAATTATTGGTTTGGTCGGATCTCAGATAACTCCCTACCATAAAATATCAGAAAAGTATTTTTTAAGATTATTCATATGAACTTATGTGGTAAAAGAAAATGTGTAAAATAGTACCTTCTTTTAATATACTGGATGGTGGCCTTTATTTGTCAAATTCCGAGATGTTGCGTTGCTTAGGATCAGGGCAATGTGTCGTCAGGAACGCATCCTCAATTTGGCTTGATTAGGATCACTCCGATATGTAGATCAGGAAGACATCCTCAATTTGGCTTGTTTAGGCTCACTCCGATAGGTACCTCAGGAAGACATCCTCAATTAGGCTTGATTAGGCTGGATTAGGCTCGCTCCGCTAGGTCCATCTCGCCTGGGCTTTACTAGGGCTTGCGGGACTCATTGCACGGGCTTTCAGGAGAGCTCTTGCATCCTCTACATCTTTTTTCAGACTACCTTTTTCAAACTTATTCTTCTTGCACACCAGTTCCTGCAGTGGGTGGAGCTATTTTTGTCTAGTCCACTGTTATTGGATGTGAGAAGATTTTTTATTATACTTCGATAGGCCTATTAGCTAGCAGTCTGCAAATGGCCCCTAACATATACTTTAATATTATTATCTGCCTTAAAGTTTGGGTGGTCTGAAGAGTTATAAATTTATCCCAACACTTTTATTGAGGCCATAAATTGATTCCAACGTTTTTATGATTTTACGACTTCTAATTATACACCACGTTCCATTGGCTTGTCATAAGACGACACCATGGCGTCTGCGTATTGTTGTTGTCTGAGATCCGAATTCCATTCAATATTATACATTCATTTTACAATACAACAATTTTTAAAAATATATATTTACTATTTAAAATCAACTTAATAATTTTTGTATGAACTTACACTCTTATTTTACTTAAATATATAAACATTATAATTTTACACTCATAATTATATTTTATAAAAAAATATTTATACAAACAGAAATAACAAATTACGCAATTTTACTTTGATTTCACCAACATGGTGCGGGAACATATCATAGTTATATGTTGCCCAGCAATGTCAATTCATATCAAGGATTAACTGATTCTGAAGTTTAGTGAAAATTGTTGCATTAGTTCTTCAGATATCGCTATAATGGAAATTCTGAAAAGTGCAGCATAGCAGCGCCACCTGTTGAGCGATTTGCACCAAAACACAAACAGCACTAATTCATATCAAAGTATACATGAATCTGAAGTTTGTTGAAAATCCAAGCATTAGTTGTTGAGATAGAGCTATTGCGGAAATTGTAAAAAATTGAGTATAGCAGCGCCACCTGTTGAGCGATTTACACCAAACTGTACAAAAGTTCAATTCATGTCAAGAATTAACTGAATCTGAAGTTTGATGAAAATCCGTGCATTAGTTCTTGAGATAGAGCCACTGCGGTAATTGTAAAAAATGCAGCATAGCAGCGCCACCTGTTGAACGATTTGCACCAACACGTAATCAGCATCAAGTCTTATCAAGGACTAACAGAATCTGAAGTTTCATGAAAGTCCGTGCTTTAGTTCTTGAGATAGAGCCATTGCGGAAATCATAAGAAATGCAGCATAGCAGCGCCACCTGTTGAGCGATTTGCACTAACACCTAATCAGCATCAAGCCATATCAAGGACTAACTGAATCTGAAGTTTCATGAAAATCCGTGCACTAGTTCTTGAGATAGAGCCATTTCGGAAATCATAAAAAATGCAGCATAGCAGCGCGACCTGTTGAGCGATTTGCACCAAAAACTAATCAGCATCAATTTGTATCAGGGACTAACTGAATATGAATTTTTATTAAATTCCGTGCATTAGTTCTTGAGATAGAGCGCCCACAAAATTTGTGTCACACACAGACACACAGACAGACGGACAGACAGACAGACAGACTCACAGACAGACATTTCGTAAAAACATGTTTTTCGGGTTCTCTGACCTCTAAAACGTGTAAATCCGTCGAAAACCGGAATTCGAATGGAACCGGAATAATTTCATGAATCCAATACTTTCTTCTTGTAAAGATAGAAGAAAGTAAAAAAGGAGTTAAATTATTTTTCTTCATAAAACCATTTAAAGTGGAGCTGGAAAACACAATAGTAGTAACACTAGTAAACCTACTTTCATTCTCAGTTTCAAAAAATCGATTTTTTTCACGATCGGGTTGTTGAAGGAACAGGGAGTCTTTTATGGCCATAGATGATTAATGGTAAGTTTAAAAAATAATGGTTTGTAGCTAAAAAAAAAAAAAAAAAAGAAAAAAAAAACATTTTTTTTTTTTTTCCATATAAACACCATTTCGACAAAAAAAAATTACAAAATTTTTATCCGTTTGAATCATAACTGTAAGGTTACAGATGATAAAACTTTTTATAAATTCTATTTATGATTTATGAATCTGCTGGAAACCGTGGGACATTTCAACTGTGTGCGGAACGCAGGTCAAACTTTGCCTCAATTTTGTAATAACAAAAAACCTTTTTTGCTCCAAAAAATTAAAAAAAGATACTTTGTAATAGAATTAATCGTAAAATAAAAAAGTACACAGTAATATACTTTGTTTATATTTAAAAAAAATCCCCCAAAAGTGCTAAGATATAAGCAGTAGAATGTAGAAAACCGCCATAATTAATAAGTCAAAAACATAGAGACAGAGCAAGGTTCTACTGCACTCACAGCATTAAAAATTATGTGGAACAGTAAAAGAATTTAATGTGAGTAAATTCTAAAACTTTGTTTAAAGGAATACATATAATTTAACTCATTATCTAATTTCTTGGGCAGTCTTATCCTAACTAGCACATTACCATAGCTACATTTTTCAAATTCCAGTTGAATTCCAAACATTATGAATCTCTCTACGACCTCTTTTATGCCCCCAGTGACTCACCTTTTGATACAGAGGAGACTTTTGGAATTTCTTATTAAGGCACCAATAAAAGGAATGGAAATAAAATGCTGATATAAAACCCTTTTTTTTTTTTTTTTTTTTTTTTTTTTTTTTTCTTGTTTTTATAAATGCGTGTCAAGCAAAAGTTATTGATTACCTTTTTCAAGAATTTTTTTATTTTATTATATTATTGTATAAGCATATATTGAAATTTAAAACGTACATTGCATCATTGTTTATTCATCAATTTATCACGTTATCATTTTTCACATTTCATTTGATATTAAAATATATTCAATATTTTTTATTATTATTTATTTATCTTTTGACATTTCTATTATGGTATTTTGCGGATGTAAAAAGTCTAAAGAATTTGGGGACGACCTTATTCTACCTAATTATTTTTTTCTTTCTCTTTAACACTTTCCAACATTGTTGAAAAGTGTTTATGAATTTGGTCTGTTTTACGTCTGTCTGTTCGTGCTGTAACTCGCGTAAATATAGTCCGATTGCCATGAAATTGATATATGTAATTTGAGTTGAGTATGGCATGTTCGGTATGGAAAATTAAGTGTGTAGCATTTACGGTTCGTTTACAGGGGCACTCAAATAATTCCGTTACTAAACCGCCTATGGGGAAAATACTTTGATGTGTATTTTAATGATATTACACTGTTTTAAACATATTGAAATTAATACATATCACTGAAGTTTATTACAAGGTTCTTACTATAGAACGTAGTGAGCATGGAATTTATCGTTCATTTACAGGGACATACAAAAAAATTTGTCTACAGATGAAAAGGAACAATAATTGATCTACATACAGAAATATAATATAAATTTGGTCGCTATTCCACCTCTTTACCTCATTGATATCATCTGTGATAAGATCGGCAGGATCCCAATGAATCAAAAATCAACCTGGTATATATGAAATACTTATCACTTTATCTAATATCGTTAAAAAAGTCTGCATCGGCATGACAAAACGTAAGTTTTCAGTATGGATTATGGAGCATCGCAGGGACATTAAACAACGTAAACAGACTACAGCTCTTTCTAAGTTCTACTTAGCTAATGAAGTCTGCAATATTAACTTTGATGAAGCAGAAATTACAGTTCCGTGCAATAACCCTTTTGAGAGTAAAATTAGAGAATCAGTTGAAATCATTGCGAGTGAGAATAAACCTTGTAATGATAATTTATCCTATAAATATTCCAAAAATCTGACATAATATCATAAAGTCATAATTTTGTATCTAATTGCAATATTTCAATTTAAACTTGAATCATGTTGCCAAAAAATTGAATGAAAATTTTGTTGAACGTAGTTCTGACCCTCATGCGTAGATGATGACACTCGTGGTTTCTTCAATCGAACTTTTGATTTATTTGGACTCATTTCATTAATAAGTATTTATTTTCACTACAGTTTTGTTTTCATATCTTTAGTCAATGTTTGACTAATTATCTCTCGGACAGGAAGCCTTCATCTGAGCTTTTAGCCATTTAACCATCATATTTTTCATGAAGACGGCTGTAGAAACAGCTCGAAATGTAGAATTTAACTTTTAGCTTATTAAAGTTCGTATTTTGTGTACCATTAAGAAAAGTTGTGCCTTTATTTGACACATTAATGCCTAGCGTTCCATTTTTGGGACGTTTCAAATTTTAATGAATTTGTAAAATTTTCTTCTCCTTTATAACATGAAAATTGCATGAAATCATTCTTTATAAATGTCTTTATCTGTAACCGAAAGATGACAGCATAAGGTGGATATTTATTTTCTTAAATTAAGTCTTTTTTCGGTGTTTATAGATTTTTAATTTTTCAAGATGGCAAAATGTAAAAATTAAGTTTATTTGTATTTTTTCTATCAAGGATGCAAAATTACAAGTTATAATCTTAGCTTGTAGACGTTTTTGAAATACGTATTTTTTTAAATTGCGAAATTAAATGTTCAAGCCTATTTTTTATGCATTTTTGTAATGTCCAAAATATACGGTTCTAGGCACAAATGTGCATATATTTTTGTTAGAAATTTAGGAGACAGTTATTTATGTAATCTCTTTTCAAAGATATTTATGAAATAAATTGTTTTTAAGTTTGCAATACGATTATTCTTATTTTAATATTAATAATAGTTATAACGTTATTAGTCTCCGCAAAGAAATATATATATATATATATTTTTAGTTAATAAAAATACTAATTATAATACATAATGTACAATTTAAAAACATTTTAAATATAAATGTAGGTAAAATATATAATTATGCATATTATTCTACTAAAAATACTCATATTTAGTTCTTTTACATTTTATCAAATAAATACAAAAAAATTTAAGCTTAATTTTTCTTAGTATTTTTCCAGTTCATTTTGCGACATTTTAAAGTGATTTTACCAAAAAATTTGATAAAACAAAAATTCAGGCACAAATGGGTTAATGATTGATATATTGAAGCTTACGAAGAATAATTGCTGGAAGTGCGTTTTTAAATTGAATTATTTTTAAAATATTACATGGTTTCTATAAATTCTGTTGATCATATCACTCACCCGCAAGAAAAGTGACACATCTCGACAAAAGTAAATTTTACAGGAGAGGCAAAAGAAAATTTGCATGATTTTACTGTAACATGAAATTATAGCTCTTAACTCTGCATGCAGGAATAAAAACGTGCATAAAAGCTTAAAACCCTTAAGAATGAAGACGTTGGATGAGGTTTGGAGAGTTTGGTCATTTTACCTCCCCGCACAATCTACCCCCTCTTCTATGGTCACAAATAGATATATAGCGTAATAAAGTGAATTTCCGTGTAACTACACATATGAAACTTTCTGTATAGCAAGACACACCTATGACAAACCTATTAATTGAATAAAACGCGAAATGAATTTTTGCGAGATGTGTCACTTTTCTTCTGGGTGAGCGATTGTTGGCGGAAATTTCTGAATGGAAATTTTCAGCTGTGCTATGGTGTTTAACTGAGCTAACTTTTGGAATACCATGTAGTATACATAGACATCTATAGATCATATACAGTACCTGCGCAAAAAAATGTCGTATATTTTTCCGACTATTCAATAATACTAGCAGAAATTGCGTTTTCACAAGCATTATGCATTTTACAAATTGTTCATTTAGATATCATCTTTCAATTTAGTAAACTGTGAAATTTTGTTATAGTATTCTGAATGTGTTGGAAAGTGTTTCATAATCTATGCCGTACGCATAGTGTTTCGTTCTTATTTTTCTTTGCAACACTATACAAGTTTAGTTCATGCTCAGAAATTTCATACGACTAGCAAAAGACATGCTTTTTTGAATTCGCAAAGCATTATTTAATAAGATAAATATTTAAAAGCAACAATATTTTTTTTATATTATTCTTCTATATTTATTAAACAAAAACATTATTTTATGTTTTGGTGCATTTAAATTTCAGAAATGTAAATTCAGCCAAATAACTAAGAATTTCCTCAGAATTAATTTTTTATTTATGATGTAAGACTGGTATAAATAAAAATATTTTCGAAACAAAATTTTACAAAATATATATGCAACAAATTTAGCAATTAATTTTATTTGTTTACAATTCTTTTGTTGCCACTTTACAATAAATAAATAAATAAATAATAAAAAAATCATAATAAAATTCTCTTAAAATGAGTAAGTATCGTCTGCGTAAATGATTTCGTATAATTAGAATAAATTGTGTATTTGAATTCTTAACACAGAAAAATACTTTATTGAATTTAAATAATTGAATTTTCACAAATTTAAAAATATACTATAATTTTCATAAAAAAAAAGGTATTTTAAAAATTTCATAAAAGAATTTGCAACTCCATGATATATTTTTTCTTCTGACGTGTTTCAGTTTTTATTTTCAAAAATGCGTCTAAAAATAAATTTATTAAAATAATAAATTTTTTAACATTATTCTGTAAAAAAAAAAAATAATACTGTGTAAATCTACAGATCATAATTTATTTTTATGTTTAATTTCAAGTCAAAGTACAGAATAGTTTTCTTTGTAAAGTGTACGACAAAATGTAATTTGTGTAGCCTAGTGGAGGATTAGCTTCGCTCATCTTAATAAATATATTGCGTTTTTTTTAAATGCAGATTACGACACTGAACTAATTAGTAATTGGTCATTTATATTATAACCAGAAATGTCCCTTTTTTCTACTTTAATATCAAGTAACAGTTATTCATTATGCTTTGAAAAATATATTTTATGTTATAATAGAATATAGATTATACATTGTGTCATTAATTTTGTTATTTCTTGCTGACCTGTCCGGCGTTACCCAGGCCCGTGATAATAACATGTGCCAAATTATGGCAAACCTGCCCAGCAAAGAGGAAATTGCTGGCCAGCAGCAAGATAGGTGCTGGCAATGATGGAAAAGTGCTGGCTGATGTTCTACCACTGCATGACCACTACTGGACAGCTTCAGTCAACTTTGCTGTTGGAAATCATCAGATAAAATTCTGGTGGGCATCCATTTTATCTCATGCGCTGGCCCACCACTACATGGAAGTGCACGAACTTTTGCAGTATTATTGCTGGAAACCCTTACGCTAGGTGGCGCTGCGAATATCGAAGACATTGAGTATTTGAACACAAATCTGAAATGAATGTCTTAACACAATTTAAGCTGAGAATCTATTTTTTTTGAAACTGTAAAAAATATAGCACCACTGCCACCAACAAAATAAATAAGTAAATGAATAAATAAATAAATTCTTTATTTCAACGCACTTTTCTTTGTCCTTCAATCTGGTTTTACTAGGTTACAAAGGATTTCGATTTTCATAATTTATGCAGTTCAGAATCAATAATACAAAAAAGCGTATAAAATACATAGGATTTCTATACAATAGAATAATTTCTATACCAGTTTAATGACTGGTAACGTAAATCACAAAAGAAACAAACTTGAAACAGTGTAATGAGAGATTGAAAACTACGAGCAATCGTAGCGTACGCTGAAAGCACTTGTTCATGTCCGATCACGAAAACCAAGCAGCATCGAGCGCGGTTAGTACTTGGGAGGGTGACCACATGCAGCTCAAATACTTCTATAGACATTTCTATTATAGACACTTCTACAGATATTTCTTGGTGACACTAGCTTATAGAAAAAAGAGCTATAATACTTTGTTTTGTATAGAATTCTATAAGAAATTTTGTAAGGGAAAGTGCTGGGCCAGTAAAGGAATAGCAGTGGGATAGGTGCTAGCACTGCAGGAAAAGTGCCGATTGAAGTAATGTGATGGCATACCAATTCTGGCCTGCTGTTGGCCATCACTGATGGGCCAGCTGCATTCGGCTTGGACACTTTTCGACAGGTTTAAGTAATGGCACCCTTGCACTTCACCGCTGATAGCACTGCCGGCTGCCATCTTTTTTCCAGCTGATGGCCCACTGTTTCTTTCTTTGCTGGGTGCATTCCAGGCTGGGCGCGACATTTGCCTGCACGAATTCTGTTATGCGAGTGATACACGGAGCATTAAATTGTCGATAATTCTACCCAGCAAAAAGAGAAACAGTGGGCCATTAGCTGCAGAAAAAAAGATGGCAGCCAGTACTGCCTTCAGCGTAAAGTGCAATTATGTCATTATTTAAACCAGTACAAAAGTCCCCGTGCTGAATAGGGCTGGCCCATCAGTGATGGCCAACAGCAGGCCAGTATTAATATGCAATCACATTACTTCAATCCGGCACTTTTCCTGAAGTGCCTCCGTGGTGTGGTGGGCCAGCACATGAGATAAAACATAGGCCGATCAGAATTTTATCTGATGATTTCCAACAGCAAAGTTTGCTGAAGCTGTCCAGCAGTGGTCATGCAGTGGTAGACAATAGGCAGCACTTCTCCATCATTGCCAGCACCTATCTTGCTGCTGGCCAGCAATTTCCTCTTTGCTGGGCAGGCTCGCCAAGATGCTTGGCGATTCCTTTTTGTCCTCAAATGGCTCGACGAATCAATTTTTTTTTCATGTCGCCATTCTCATATTGAGGCACTCTACTTTCTATGGCGTACTTTGCAGATCTTTCCTGAAGTGGACATTGGAGGTGCTTTTGAATTAATTTGTGAAATGCCAAAGAGGTTGAAAGGATAAGAGAGTCGTGAAAACGAAATATGAAAACAATTTTTATTCTCGAAATCAGACAATCCGATATAGTTTTCCACGGCAAATCCCTTTCTAAATGAGAGAGTAAAATTCTTTGCTGAAGTGGATATTGGAGGTGTTTTTGAATTCTTTTGTGAAATGCCAAGGTGGTTGAAAGGGTAAAAGAGACGTGAAAACGAAATATGAAACCAATTTTCATTTTGAAAATGAGACAATCCGATATAGTTTTCTACGGCAAATCTCTTTCTAAATTAGAGAGATGATTACAATTTTTTTCTGAAGAGGTGTTTTTGAATTATTTTCTGAAATGCCTAGGAGGTTGAAGGGATAAAAGAGTCGTGAAAACGAAATATGAAACATATTTTTATTTTGGAAAGGAGACAATCCAATATAGTTTTCCACGGAAAATGCCTTTCCAAATTAAATAAATTGCAATTCTTTCCGGATTCATGATGTATTTCATCGTACTGATGACTTCAATTTTTCACTATTAGTTACTCGATAAAAGTAACACAATATATACAGAAAAAAAAGCATCGTATATTACATTTCAAAAGTCATAAATAATAGTAATAATAATAAAAAACGTTATTCTAATTATCTAATTAAAATTTCATTTTAGGCTAAATTATAGCTCTAACAAGTACAAATACTTTTTCCTTTTACAGCTACGGAATACTCAACAGAAAAGAATTATTATTGTATTGAAACAGGATATAAGAGTATTTATTTAAGTAACAAAAGATCTGCGCTTTACATTTTTTAACATTAAAACAACTTGTCTTCTAGTCATTTATTTGAATAATTGCTATTTGTGATAATGCTGAAAAAGTAGATAATATTTTCATAACTTACTTTCAATTTCGTTTATGGATAAATTAAAACAATTATTTTTTCTCTTTTTCCCGTGTTAAAGAAACAACCGAATTGATAAAGGATTAAGGTATGCTGGGGTAACAAGACCCACAAGGTAACTGGGCCATAGACTATTTAAAAAAAAACCGTTGATGTCTTTTAAGTTTTAGCTTTTATCAACATTGCACCCTTCTCTCTACTTCTTAAAACAACGTGTGTCAACTCAATCATAACTCTGTCTTTGCTGTGATAGGTTATCGAAAAATTAGGTTTCTTTTTCTTACAAACAACGTCGACTTGGTTGAACTTCCTTGGCTTTTTATTAAAATACAGTAAGTACTTTTATTAAACAAGATTTTTTTTTTAAGATTAGGCATATAAATACAATAATATTATTAGCTATCTATACATATTTACTTTTTTTTTTTTTTTTTAATATATAAACAAAAGGACTACGTCTGAATTCATTCATATTTATAAAAACTTTTCAAAATTAACATAATTAATTAAATGTTATTTTGAAAAGTTTTTATAAATATTTACTTTATGTTTCAAATGTAAGACCGGTGTTCCAGTTTCCCCATAATACTTTCGTGAATGGGGTAACTGGGACTTGTATCAGAGGTAACTGGACCATGTGGGATCCAGTTACACCAACAGTTATAAATAATTTTTTGGAGTTTCTCTTACTATAGGAAATTAATTTATCCATTGTTTTTTTGCTTACAATAAAGAAATGTTATACTACATTTTAAAAATTACATAATAAAATTTTAAAAAAGCAAGTTGGCGGGTATCAAACCAAATTTCTAAGTGAGATAGCCAAACCTTGAAATTTTATGATACAGATGAAGATGCGTATACGAAACTAAGTAACATTATTAAAAAATTATTGAAACTAATAAAAAAAAAATAGTTCTATTTAATATAAAAACATGGTTACATTCTCCACAGATTTATTGAACATATCGAACTTTCATTGAGGTAAATAAAAAAGTGAATGATACACTTAAAAAGCTGTTCTCAACTGCTCTGCTCAACAAACGCAAAATGTTTTGACACATTTACAAATTCATTTTTAACGGAAAGATATAAAATTGTTAGGCCTAACTATGGAAGCGATTTGGAATTGAACTGTGTTTTCCATTTTTTGATCAATAAATTATATATTGAGTTATAAGCGATTTTAATCACGTGACAAGATGTTTTTCACCCTTCGCTGATTAGTTTTCTGCTTTCTTTGGGAACTTCGGTCCAAAACGTCAACTTTGACACTATTTTCTGAAAGATCTATTGCGTTTGCAAAAAAAGGAACAAACTGTTCGATTACATAGTTTCAGAACAACAGCATCTACTAGTTTCATGTATTTCTTAACAAAAATAAATTAAAATTAATATCATAAAGTTGCCCTTTTGGATTTGAGAACAGCCTTATGTACTTACGTACCCGTTTGTTCATAGATTTATCTTAATTTGTTTTCCTAAAATACCCATGTAAATTTTTATTCTTATTACCTATACTAAAGTACATAAGTACCCACTAAATTCTTATGCTTTTTGTATAAATAAATCTAATAATTTCACATTTGGTGCTTTTTTAGAAACATTGATAACAAATTTTTCCTTTACAACGCTCTTTAGTTGATACATAATTTACATGTTTTAAATTATTTTAAGTTATTTACATTTTTTCAAACAGGACCAGATACCCCATATTTAAAAAATCAAACATGTGTGGAACACAGACCTACCTGGTCCAGTTGTCGCACAAAAATGAGACAACTGGACCTATGAAGAAAAAAAAGATGAAATATATTTTAGTTTTAGACATTAAAATGTAATTTTGAAAATTTCTGTCTGATAGCGTGAACCTAACTGAACACATTTACAAACGTTCAGACTTTAATGCAAATTATCATTAGCTTTTGGAAGCTGAATTGCTAGAATCTCCAGGGTCACATTGTAAAATCATGGTCCAGTTGCATCACATAACCTTATTGTTATATTGACAAAACAATATTCCAGTATATCTCCATTTAAGTTAAAACAAAAGATATACATTATTAAATGTCTGGCATTATTTTTAAAAATTATAATTGTTACGATTTATTTCCTGGTTGGTTAATTGAAATAATTATAGTTTTTGATTATACAAGAAAAAATACCATTATCCTAATAATTTACTTTGAAATTTACTTCAAATTATATTAAAACAGAAAAATCCAACAGATTTATTTTATTTTTTAAATGTTGAATATTCAGTCGAATTGGAAATGAATTAATTTTGTATAGTCAATAATAAATGTTGTTAAAAAAAAATTGGTTTCTCCGAGATTGAAATATAAACTTCGTAAATAGAAAATCTCCATTATTGCAAAACCTTCCATAAATTTAAAAAAAAAAAACCAAAGTATGTAAGAAAATAGACCCAATATAACCAAATCAATTATCAGATGTATGTGAAATACCTTTCACCAAAGAAAATGGAACAGTACAATTTTATGTAGGAATTACAAACAGAAAGCTTAAAACAAGGATAAAAAAAACATATAGCAGATATCAAATACAACAAGAAAACTACAGCTTTGCCAGACTATATAACGAAAAACCTTTACAGATTAATTTAAAAAGTAGTATAATAATGTATATGTCGTAGGCTAATTGAGAAATCCGGCTCTTTGCAAACAGCCTAGGCTCTTTACAAAGAGCCGGGCTAATTGGAGAATCCATCTCCCTTTTTCCAATTAGCCTGATATTTATCAGGCTTATTGGAAAGAGCCTAGAAAGCGATAGGCTAATTGAAAAATGACCACTTATTATCCGATCAGGGTGATATTTTTAGCTCACAGGCTATCAAAGCCTGAGAGCTTATGTGCCCGTCGATTCTGTATGTACGTGTGTACGTACGTATGTATGTAACACGATAACTCTTGATAGAAATATCCGATTTGCTTCAATTTTTTTTTCTAGGTTCATTCTAATAAGGTGCTTCCCTGATTAGTTTTTGGGGTTCATTGGTTAAGGATAAAGGGGGAAGAAGGGGGCTAGTCCACCCCCCCCCCCCAGCCCCCCTTAATTTATATAAATGGGTTTTTCATGCAGAAATATTCGATTTGCTATAAATTTGGTATACCGGTTTATTGTGTTAAGGAGCTTCCCTGATTAGATTTGGAAGCTCATTATTTAAGTATAAAGGGGGGAAAGAGGGGCTACCCCCCTTAATTTAGATAAATCGGTTTTTCATGATGAATTATTTGATTTGCTCCAAATTTGGTACACCGGTTTATTAAGTTAAAGAGCTGCCTTGATTAGATTTGGAGGTTCCTTAGTTACATATAAAGGGAGGAAAGGGGGGGGCTATCCCCCCAACCCGTAGTTTAGATAAATGGGTTTTTCATGCAGAAATATGCGATTTGCAATAAATTTGGTATAGCGGTTAATTATGTTAAGCAGCTTCCCTGATTACATTTGGAAGATCATTATTATGTATAAAGGGGGGAAAGGGGGGCAATTGCCTCTCCCCTTAATTTAGATAAATGCGTTTTTCATGTAGAATTATTCGATTAGCTCAAATTTGGTATACTGGTTTATTATGCTAAGGAGATGGCTTGATTAGATTTGGAGGTTCATTAGTTAAATATAAAGGGACGAAAGGGGGGGGGGGCTAGCCCCCCCCCCTTAATTTAGATAAATGGGTTTTTCATGCAGAGTTATTCGATTTGCTCCAAATTTCGGATACCGGTTTATTATGTTAAGGAGCTTCCCTGATTAGATTTGGAGGTTCATTAGTTAAGTATAAAGAGAGGAAAGGGGAGCTAGACCCCCGTCTTAATTTAGATAAATGGGTTTTTCATGCAGAGTTATTCGATCTGCTCTAAATTTCGTATACCAGTTTATTATGTTAAGGAGCTTCCCTGATTATATTTGGAGGTTCATTAGTTAAGTATAAAGGGAGAAAAGGGGGGCTAGACCCCCCCTTAATTTAGATAAATGGGTTTTTCATGCAGAGTTATTCGATTTGCTCCAAATTTCGTATACCGGTTTATTATGTTAAGGAGCTTCCCTGATTAGATTTGGAGGTTCATTAGTTAAGTATAAAGGGAGGAAAGGGGGCTAGACCCCCCCCCCCCCCCTTAATTTAGATAAATGGGTTTTTCATGCAGATTTGCTCCAAATTTCGTATACCGGTTTATTATGTTAAGGAGCTGCCTTGATTAGATTTGGAGATTTATTGGCTAAGTGTAAAGGAGGGACAGGGGCTAGTGTCCCCTTAATTTAGATAAATGAGTTTTACATACAGAATTATTCGATTTGCTTCAAATTTGATATGCCATTTTATTACGATATGGCTTCCTTCCTTTGATTTGAAGGTTCATTGGTTAAGTATAAAAGGGGGGGAAAGGGGCGCAATTGCCCCTCCCCTTAATTTAGATAAATGGGTTTTCATGTAGAATTATCTGATTTAGATTAATTTTTTTTCAACCGGATCCGAACTTGAAGGTTTCATTTGAAGTCAACCCGAAAACCGACCACAACCAGATTTCGGATTGAGTTCAATTAGAACTTTCAGGTTCGGATCGGGTTGCCGGTGAACGGAGATTATTTTGCCTGGCTCTCATCGGATTATAGTTCTTTGGAATATTTTTGTCGGTTAAGATTTGCTTCGGGACGGGTTTCATGTTGACTTCGAATGGAATTTTTAGGTTCTGGTAGCGTTGCGTGTCCACGGAAACTAATTTGTCTTGTTCGGATCCGGTTATGGATCTTTGGAATATTTTTGTCGGTTATCAGATTTGGTTGGGATTTCGGGTTTTTTCAAATTGAACTCTCAGGTTCGGGTCGGGTTGCATGTAGACTGAAATTATTTTGTCTTGCTCGGATCGGGGTACGGTCTGTTGTAATTTATTTTTCGAGTTTGGGTAGGGTTATGCGCTAATAACCTAATAAAAAGAAAATTGCCCATATAAACTGATGGCAGTGAGCTCACAGGCTATTCACACTAATTGTATATTATATTCTTATTTCAAAGAATAATGCCTCTCGAAAAATAAATGAAGGTATTAGTCCCCGTTGCCCCCTTTCTACTTAACCTAAGAACCTCCAAATATAATCAGGGAAGCTACTTAACATAATAAACTGGTATACAAAATTTGAAGCAAATCAGATAATTCTGCATGAAAAAACCATTTCACTAAATTAAGAGGGGGGGGGGGGTATTAGCTCCCCCATTTCTCCAATGAACTTTTGAACCAATAAACCAATGAACTTTTAAATCTAATCAGAAAAGCTACTTATTAGAGTGAACCTAGAAAAGAAATTAAACTAAATTAGATAATTCTGCATGAAAACACATTTATCTAAATTAAGGGGAGGGGCAATTGCCCCCCTTCCCCCCTTTTATACTAAACCAATGAACCTCCAAATCAAATGAAGGAAGCCATATCCTAATAAACTGGTATATCAAATTTGAAGCAAATCGAATAATTCTGTATGAAAAACCCATTTATCTAAATTAAGGGGACACTAGCCCCTGTCCCTCCTTTATACTTAACCAATAAATCTCCAAATCTAATCAAGGCAGCTCCTTAACATAATAAACCGGTATACGAAATTTGGAGCAAATCGAATAACTCTGCATGAAAAACCCATTTATCTAAATTAAGGGGGGGGGGTCTAGCCCCCCTTTCCTCCCTTTATACTTAACTAATGAACCTCCAAATCTAATCAGGGAAGCTCCTTAACATAATAAATCGGTATACGAAAGTTGTAGCAAATCGAATAACTCTGCAAGAAAAACCCATTTATCTAAATTAAGGGGGGGGTCTAGCCCCCCTTTCCTCCCTTTATACTTAACTAATGAACCTCCAAATCTAATCAGGGAAGCTCCTTAACATAATGAACCGGTATACCAAATTTGGAGCAAATCGAATAATATTGCATTAAAAACCCATTTACTTAAATTAAGGGGGGGGGGGGCTACACCCCTCTTTCCTCCCTTTACACTTAACTAATGAACCTCCAAACCTAATCAAGCCATCTCCTTAACATAATAAAGCAGTATACCAAATTTGAGCTAATCGAATAATTCTACATGAAAAACGCATTTATCTAAATTAAAGGGAGAGGCAATTGCCCCCCTTTCCCCCCTTTATACATAATAATGATCTTCCAAATGTAATCAGGGAAGCTGCTTAACATAATTTATCGGTATACCAAATTTATAGCAAATCTCATATTTCTGCATGAAAAACCCATTTATCTAAATTACGGGGGGATAGCCCCCCTTTCCTCCCTTTATATGTAACTAATGAACCTCCAAATCTAATCAAGGCAGCTCCTTAACTTAATAAACCGGTATACCAAATTTGGAGCAAATCGAATAATTCATCATGAAAAACCGATTTATCTAAATTAAGGGGAGGGACTAGCCCCCTTTTCCCCCTTTATCCTTAACCAATGAACCCCAAAAACTAATCAGGGAAGCACCTTATCAGAATGAACCTAGAAAAAAAATTGAAGCAAATCCGATATTTCTATCAAGAGTTATCTTGTTACGTACATACGTACCTACGTACGTACGTACACACGTACATACAGAATCGGCGGGCACATAAGCTCTCAGGCTTTGATAGCCTGTGAGCTAAAAATATCACCCTGATCGGATAATAAGTGGTCATTTTTCAATTAGCCTAACGCTCTCTAGGCTCTTTGCAATAAGCCTGAAAAATATCAGACTAATTGGAAAAAGGGATATGGATTCTCCAATTAGCCCGGCTCTTTGCAAAGAGCCTAGGCTGTTTACAAAGAGCCGGATTTCTCAATTAGCCTACGACATATGTCGTAGGCTATACATCAGGATTTTATTTCCCATCCATTATCTGAGAATCAATCTTTTTACGCAGTGAGAATATATGATATGATTCAGCCTACGTGGAGCTTCCTAAAATTTGGAAAGAGATGCTCTGCAGAATAATGAAACAATAATATAAAATAATTCACGTTTACAAATATCCATTTTTAATATTGCAGTTAATTTTATTATGCAAGAAATCGCGTGATTTTTGTTTACCACTTTTTCAATTAAAAATTTTTTTGCGAAAATATTTGTATCAGTATAAATTTTGAGAATGTCGTCGTCAGAGCGATGAAACATGTTGATCTGAATAAATAAAAGTACAGTAGAGCGCTGATTATCCGGACCGGTCCGCACCGAGGCCAATCCGGTTAATAAAAAATCCGGATAATTGGACAACTTGAAATAACGGCTATGGCAAGATTTTTTAAGTGACTTACTTCCCTTCACACTTTTTCCAGGCTTACGACTGGCAGTTGTAGAAAAAATTCGCATAATTTTCCGATTGTGTATGGGAACAGCTGAAATTGGGTTTTGAAATGTATTATGCGTTTCCATATGGTTGAATTAGACGTAATATTTTAATTTTTTAAACAGTGCAGTTTTGTTGCATTATTCTGAAGTGTTGGAAAGTGTTTGATAATCTATGCTTGACGAATGATTTTTTCTTACTTGTTTACTAATGAATATATGTTATCCTCCACTTAAAATTGTCGATATTTTATATGTTTTTACGCAAATTATTTCTAGATTAACAGGCTTTCTTTTTATTTTAGACTCTTTCTTGTGCCAATACAGACCTGCTACTATTCGATAATTACAGTGAGTTTCATTTCAAATAAACACCTATAATATCTTTTTTACTACATTCACCTTATAATAAACTCTTGATTAAGTTCCTTTTTTTAGAATATGCATAATTTATATGTACCAGTGAACAAATACGATGCTCACACTGTGAAATCTTTGCAATTTTTTGCTGTTACTTTTTTCATTAATATTTAATTAAAAGCAACTTTCTTAAAGCAATGTGTTTTATCGAAATTTTTAGTATACTATGTCGAAAAACTGTTGAAAAACTTATCTTATAATACCTCTTTCATTGTTGTGATTTTTGTATGTGCATAGAAAAAGTGAAGTTGACTTTGGAAACGAAATATATATCAGTGGACCCTGTAAGAGCTTCGCACTATAGTCTAAATTTTTTTTTAGATGCAGGGTTAAATTTTTAAACAAAAATTAAGAATAAAAATATCTGTAAACAACATTAGTCAAACCAGCCTATCATCTCATTTACTTTATCAAAGATACAGCATCACCTACAACAGCTTGATAGCTTGATAATGCTTGATTTTAACACAACGTTTAAAAAAAATTTGGAGCTGTAAATATTTCTTCAAATTAAATAATTTTTTAGAAAAAATTCTACAAATCTTTGTTTACGTATTTCTTTAAATAATTTTAATGATACCTAATTACAATTTAGTTTAATTAAGACATACTAATAAAGGATTTTCAATGACATACATCTGTTGCACGCAGGATTATAAAAAATATATTCGATATATCCACTTAATAATACACATATACTATATTCTTACAATATCGTACTCTAACTTCAACTTAATTAATGCTGAAGTAAACAGGTGAAAATATTTTTTCAGGTAATTAAACCATAAAACGCAAATTCTGTGATGAAATTTCAATAAAAATTACATAAATATATTACAGGTACTCACATAAAAATAGGTTATAAAGATATATGAGATACAATATGATTCACAATTTTTAGTTTCTATGTTACTTAGTTTTGGAAATAGGATGCGCGCAATATTAAAAATATCTGATTTGAGTAAAATGGCTTTAACCCTTTATCTACTGACGGTACGTATAAGTACCAATTAAATAACTTATTATAAAATTCATTGAATACATCGATTAGTAATAATACCTTTTAGAATGAGTTACAGATGCATTACTTTATCTTATTCCAAAAGCATTATTGGTTACACAAAACAAAAATATTTTTAAAGGGATGATTTCTTTTGCCTTTGCACCTATTCAGCTTTCTTGGCGTTTGGAGGGGGAGGGGGGATTTTTCAATTCAGAAATATTTTTCTATTTCTATTGTAAGAACACAATAGTTGTGCATTTCTTAATTCTACAAAATACTAAGAAAAAGATTTAAAATAAAAGATTTGAGTGGGGTTATAAATATTGAACAAAATTCCTATAAATTAGAATTTAATTAATCCTTCTAAAGCCTTCTAAAATTTATTAAACAATTATGTAAATCTTCTAATGTAGTTTCAAACATTCCCGAAAAATGCTTTGGAAGATAAAATTTTCATGAATTCATAATCCAGTACATAAAGTGTTAAAGTTAAAATTTACCTTTTATTGGATAGGTATCGCTCCACATATTTTATCGTAAAACCTGTTTTAATTGGAGTACCGTCATAATTTTTTTTTAAAGCTCGGTAACATGTTATTCTTTCATAATAGACAAAAAAAAAAAAAAAAAAAAAAAAAAAAAAATTGACTATTTAAAAAGTTTTAAGGTTATTTAAAAGTTCCCACTTTATCAAAGAATTCGGATGTGAATGGAAATTGATGAAATTGGGTTTTTACTTTCTTTTATCTTCAATAGAAGAAGTATTGTAATCGTAATTTTTTTCGACTTCCGGTTTTCGACGGATTTACACGTTTTAGGGGTCAAAGATCCCAAAAAGCATGTTTAAAGAAAATGTCTGTCGTCATTGTACCATCAAAAAGTGTATGAAGTTATGCATAGAATTGAAACTTTTTTTTTTTAGTTCTTGGCTATGACAAGCAGGTCCTTCCTTAATTTGGAAAATATCCGCCGGTAGGGGACGCTGTAATAACGATTTTTGTGCCATTTTGAATATTGTACCATCGAAAAATGTATGAAGTTATGCATAGAATTGCACCAAATTTTTTGTGTATGATTTTGGCCATGTCAAGAAGGTCCTCCCTGAATGTGGAAAAATTCCCCCGGAAGGGGCGCTGTAATAGCAATTTTTGTATAATCTTCTTAATTTTTCGTAGTTCTATTGTACACCAGTTGCTCGTGAATCGACGGGAAATTCCCATCCTGATAAGCAGACTATTCGTGATTTTAATAAATATCATGATCGAGATTGACTCGTTTTTGCTCAGATTAATTGACTGAAGCAGAAATTTAAGATGAAAGTCAAAGTTGATACGGTATTGAACTAATAAAAATGAAATATTGACATATGTAACAGCATTTTGATATATTAAAATACATGAGATAGAAGAAAGTTTTGGGATTGGTACATCCAACTAGTTATGTCTGTTATGCATCCCCAAATAGTTGAATTAGACATTCTGTTTCAACTTATTAAACAGCGAAGTTTTGTTACATTATTTTTAATGTGTTGGAAAGTGTTTCATAATCCATGCTTGATGCATAACTTTTTCTTTCTTGTTTTTTATTAACTTCAATTAAATATGAAGAAATACTCTTCGTTCGCTTTATTTTTCAGATTGTAAATTACTAAAACAGATTTATAATATTACATAAGGCTAAGCCGATAATCAAGAATAAAAAAATAAAATTATTTTTTTTAATATTCTCTAAACTTTAATGCCGTGTATTGAACTTTTAACCATTTTAACTGAAAAAAATATTACATATTTTTTAGTAAAAATCGACTTTGTAAACACTGTTATTGAAATTGAAGATGAAAAATAAGTTTCATCTTAAAACTGGTCGGTAAAACTAGTCGGATGTACCAATCCCAAAACTTTCTTCTATCTCATACATGTTAATACTTCAAAATTCGCTTTCACATTGCCAAAATTGAATGGCATCTCATGAGGATTCTAAAGATATGAAATTCCGTGCATTAGTTCTTGAGATATGACTATCGCTTAAATCGTCTAAATCTAGCAAAATGCAGCCTAGCAGCGCCACCTATTGGGTGATTTATACGAAAACCTAATTAGTAACAATTTATGTCAACGTCTGACTGAATCCGAAATTTGGAGAAAATCCGTGTATTAGTTTTTGAGATAGAGCTATTGCAAAAATCGTGAAAATTCCTGCATAGCAGCGCCGCCTATTGGGTAATTAACACCAAAACCTAATTATAAAAAACTTGTGTCAACGTATAACAAAATCTGAAGTTAGATGAAAATTCGTCTAGTTCTATAGATAGAGCTATTGCGGGGAATCGTGAAAAAAGCAGCACAGAAGCGCCACCTGTTGGGCGATTTACACCAACACATAATCAGCACCAAGTCATATCAAGGACTAACTGAAGTTTGATGAAAATCTGTGCATTAGTTCTTAAGATAGAGCTATTGGGGAAATCGTGTAAATTCTGCAAAATTCATCATAACAGCGCCACCTATAGGGCGATTTACACTAAAACGTAATCAGCATCAATTCATATCAAGTACTAACTAAATCTGAAGTTTGATGAAAATCAGTGCATCAGTTCTTGAGATAGAACTATTGCGAAAATCATGAAAGTGCAGCATAGCAGCGCCACCTGTTGAGCGATTTACACCAAAAACTAATCAGCATCAATTTGTATTAGGGACTAATTGAATGTAAATTTCTATTAAATTCCGTGCATTAGTTCTGGAGATAGAGCGCCCACAAAATGTGTGTCACATACAGACAGACAGACGGACAGACAGACTGACTCACAGACTCACAGACAGACATTTTGTAAAAACATGTTTTTTGGAATCTCTGAACCCTAAAACGAGTAAATCCGTCGAAACCGGAATTCGAAAATTTTCATGAATCCAATACTTTCTTCTTGTAAAGATAAAAGAAAGTAAAAAGACAAGCATATTTATCTGCAATATTCTCAGCAAGGTACCTATGCTAACCTTTCTTTTTTTATTTCCATAAGTCAAGGTCTGACATAACAAGGCACTTTATAGTATTCAGTTATGCAATTTTAAAACATATTTTATTAATGCATTTGACTGTATATGATGAAGAATTAAATATACCTCCCCATTTTTCTCTAATCGTGTGAATTTTTTAAAGATAATTTTAAATCTTTAAACGCCCTAAAACGTATTTCAATGTATATTAGAAAATTATATTAAATGTAAACAATTATTTCCCTTTTGTATCTTTTGAGTCACATTTCCAAGGATAATATGATCATTAACATGTTGAATGCCACGATGACTGACACTGAAGCTGAAAAATTTACAATGTTTTTAGTAATTTTTAAGAAAGTATAATCCTGTAATAAATAAATGATAAGTAAATTTTAAATAAAATTTTAGTAATTACTTAAGATATATATATATTTTTTTAGTTTTATATCATATTTTAGACCGTCAGTCATCGGTGAATGACGCGTTCAAAACGGAGAATTCAGTGTCAGTCACCAGTGAATGACGCGTTCAAAACGGAGAATTCAGTGTCAGTCACCGGTGAATGACGCGTTCAAAACGGAGAATTCAGTGTCAGTCACCAGTGAATGACGCGTTCAAAACGGAGAATTCAGTGTCAGTCACCGGTGAATGACACGTTTAAAACGGAGAATTCAGTGTCAGTCACCGGTGAATGACGCGTTCAAAACGGAGAATGCAGTGTCAGTCACTGGTGACTGACTTGGCGCTTAACGTGTTAAATATGTTAAATAAATGTTTCTAAATGCAGTAGATGTCCGTTACAACGAACTCCACGGGATCGCTAAAATATTTCGTTGTAACGGAATTACTCCTATTTATCTAATGAATTACATATACATGTAAACTAATTATGTAAGATAAATTTAAATTTCGCTATATTTTAATGGAAGATCAGTTAAATTAACATATAAAATGTTTGTAAAATAAAATTCAATTTTTAAAAGTACAAAATTGCGGACTAACCTTTATTTAGTAGCACATTATTGCAGAAAATCTGTGATTTAGTTTGTACAAAGGAATGTGTAGTTGATGATAACAAAAACATGTGCAACGAATGACTGAGAAAATACCTCCTATGAAACATTCTTTTGATGAGAAACATAAGCACGCATTTTCTTAAAGCATGAAAGAGCTCCTGAAGCGGTAACTTTTGAATCTTCGGTAACATCAATATTGCCATCACTGCATTCGTATTTTTGTTGGTTTAATATACTTTTATGGACAAAATGATATCTTCGCCAGACACTTCAGAGCCTATTTGAATATTGCCATCCACAGATGAGAAATCCTCCAAATCTACCTGATGAGAGACTGAAGTTAATTTTTTGACAGCCTTCCAAATTATGTTTAACTCAGAGGATTCATCCAAATCTAATATTTCTGATTCATTTTCTTCGATCTCAGTTACCCGGGCATGTTTCCAACAGTTAGAAATTGCTTTCTGGCTAATTTCTTGCCACGAACCAGAGGTCATTTCAAAAAAAGAAAAGAGAGCTCGCTGAAGACTTTTAGTTGTAACGGAATTCCTAAAAAAATGCACTTCGTTAAATCGGAATTTTTAATACATTAAGGTTAACGCAATTTGAAAAGGGGATTTGTCAAATTTCCTTATAACAGGATTTTTTGTTGTAATGTAATTCGTTGTAACGGAAATCTACTGTGTAATGTTTCTAAAATTTTTTGGGTGCTCCTGTTTTCTGTCGTACCGTGTTGTACTCGTATGATTTTTCGGGGGATAATTTGAAATCTTTAAAAGCCCCAAAACATATTTCAATGTAGACTATAAAATAATATTAACTGTTAAATGCGCGATTTTTTATTTTGTTTCGAAAAAATTATATATTATTCTCTGAAAGCTTTATTACACCGGAAAAATAATGAAAAAAAAATCAGAGATACATTTTTCATAATAATACGTACTGCAATCTTTTCTTCTGTTGCACAACAGTAAAACAGTCTGCGACATAAAACTACTGTCGTGTGGCTGCCTTGCCCTAAAATATTGCAAGTTAGTAAATATTTTATTAAGTATGTCTCTAAATACTTTATTTTATATAATTATTTATTTTATAAAACTTAACATTTATCCCTTTAATTCCCATGATAGAATACGTTCTAAAAATTACGTAGTTCGGAGAATCTGACTTTACATCAGAAAGTTCCAAGGGTTGATTTAGCTTTATTTAAATACGGAATGTCTGTTATTAATTAAACCAGATATTGTTATTTTAATTTTCTGGTATGGATTAGGTATATGTGAATAAAAAAAAAATCTATTAAATTCAAAACGCTGTTCTTTGCACATATGCAAAGCTGCGCACTAAAAGGTTAAGTGTAATTAATTACTTCATTTTTATACATTTCGAATTAAGTTTCCAAGGATAAACTGACCAATAAATATGTTAAGGAATGTTTCTAAAATTTTTTGCTTCCCATTTGTTATTTCTGTGTTGTACTCATATGATTTCTCTAGAAATAATCTGAAATCTTTAAAAGCCTCAAAACATATTTCAATGTAGACTATAAAATAACATTAAATTATTTCATTTTTATATATTTCGAATTGCATTTCCAAGGATAATCTGACCAATAAATATGTTAAAGGAATGTTTCTAAATATAATGTTAATTTTTTGGTTCCCTCTGTCGTACCGCCTTGTACTTATATGATTTTTCTAGAGATAATTTGAAATCTTTAAAAGCCCCCAAACATATTTCAATGTAGACAATAAAATAACATTAAGTGAAATTAATTATTTTATTCTTATACATTTCGAATTGCATTTCCAAGGATAATCTGACCAATAAATATATTAAAGGGATGTTTCTAGATATAATACTTCTAAAGTGTTTTGGTTCCCATTTGCTGTTTCTGTCGTACCATACTGTAATCGTATAATAATTTTTCTAAACATAATTATAAAATCTTTAAACGCTTTATAAACGTATCTTAGTGTGCACTAGAAAATAACATTAAATGGAATAATTATTTCATTCTTAAACCTTTTGAGTCGCATTTCCAAGGATAACCTGACCAATAAATATGTTAAAGAAAAATGTTTCTAAATCTGATGTTTCTAGAATATATTGTTTCCCATTTGCTTTATATCTATCTTGGACAGACATTTTATGCTATGTTTAAATATAAATTCAGTAACGATGAATATCATTATGAAAAACACAAAATGTTTCAATATTGTCTGTTTTTTAACGTTATTTACTGAATTTCTAAGTACTTTAACTAAATAACCGAGTTGTAAAAAATGAAATAAAAGTTTATAAAAAATATCTTTCATCTGCAAAGAAGACAAGTGTATTTATCTACCACATCATTAACTAGATGCCAATTCTAATCCTTCCATTAATTCAAAGCGAGCTTTAGCTTTACTTCCATGTATTATTTCCGTAAGTCAAGGTCTGACATAATAACAAAGCACTTTATCGTATCCAGTTATGTGTTTTAAAAACATATTTGATTATTGCATCTGACTGTAAGAAATAAATATATATATCTCGATTTATGTCTAATCGTATAATTTTTCTATAGATAATTTGGAATCTTTAAACATTCTAACGCATATTTCGATGTATATTAGAAAATAACATTAAATGAAGATAATTATTTCACTTTTACACTTCGGTCGATTTCCAAGGATAACTTGACCAATAAATACGTTACAAAAGTGTTTCTATATATGATGTTTTAGAATATATTATTTCCCATTTGCTGTACCTGTATCTTGAACAGCCACTTCTTACTTTGTTTAATAATAAACTCAACAGCGATGAATATCATTCTGAAAAAGATAAAATGTTTCAATATTATCTGTTTTTTAACGTTATTTACTGAATTTCTAAGCACTTTATAACTGAGTTGTAAAAAATGAAATAGAAGATGATGAAAAATATCTTTCATCTGCAAAGAAGACAAGCGTATTTATCTACCACATCATTAACTGGATGCCGATTCTAATCCTCCCATTAATTCAAAGCGAACTTTAGCTTTACTTCCCGGTATTATTTCCGTAAGTCAAGGTCTGACATACAAACAAAGCACTTTATCGTATCCAGTTAAATGTTTTAAAAACCTATTTGATTAATGCATCTGATTGTAAGAAGTAAATATATATATCTCGATTTATGTCTAATTGTATAATTTTTCTAAAGGTAATTTGGAATCTTTAAACGTTCTAAAACATATTTCAATGTATACTAGAAAATAACATTAAATGAAAATACAGTGGGTGATCGATTAACGAACTTAATCCGTTCCAAAACAATGTTCGCTAACCGAATTGTTCATTAACCGGTCATAGATTTTTAATTGATTTGTATGGGAATTCAATTAATTTCGTTCTTAAAACCTAAATAATGTATAATAAATAATATAAATCGTCTCTTTATAAAGGCTTGCGCCCGTATTTAATAAGGGCCGATCGTATTTTGATGGCTTTGTCCATGTCGTGTCGTATTTTGATAAAAAAATGACATGCCCTTTAATAAAAACTTTTAGCATTACATTTATTGACTGTGGCATTAAATCATATCAATTTGTCACTTTGACCTTACAAAAACTCGTTAGTTCTCTGCAAGATCGTGTTTATTGCAGGGCCAGATAAAGCTGAAGCGAAGCCGAGAGCCTGCTAATAATTTGTGAACTAAATTTCAATTAAAATAATTAATTTGCAATTAAAAATATTTTTTAAAAAAGGACACAAAATGTAAAAATTAATGTTTCTGATCTGTACATTCTAATTTGGGGACCCTAAAATGTAGGGCCCAGTCCCCGGTAGCCCATGAATTAATTAGGCCATATGTATACAGTTTTTAAAATGTTCTCTAAGTCGGCAATATATGCAATTACATACAGCTCGGCAAATCTGAACACAGCATAGCTTCTTCTTGGATTTGTTTTGTGAGTCTTTATGTTCGTTAACCGAACATGTGTTCGTTATTCTAACATAAAAATCTCTTTAAAAAGTGCTCGTTAACCGATCAGTTCGTAAACCGAACAGTTCGTTAACCGAACACCCACTGTAATTATTTCACTTTTACACGTTTTTGGTCGATTTCCACGGATAATCTGACCATTAAATATGTTAACTCTTTATGCTACGGCGAAACATTTAAGTCCCATTAAAGAAAATGCAATATAAAATTTATTTAATTCGTCTACTAATAAAAGTACATATGGTATTATTTGTACAAAATGCTTTGTTGGATCACATTCAATAAGCACAGCGAAACAGTCCAAGCTAAATATTTTTTAATGTGGTTATTTTCTCAACCATTTACATAGATTTAGCTTTTCTCCTATTAAAAATGTTTACGAAAAATTTGTAACTACAAAACACTTCTCGGCTACAGATAGGATCACAATACACCATTTATTTACATTGTTCTTGTAAGAATTGTGATGTTTCTATAGCAGTATTTTTTATTAATTAATCTAATTATTCTTGTAAATATTTTACAAAGAAAACTCTTCGAAGTTCGGTACTCGATTATTGAAATGGTACAGAATGACTATGTCCATTCTATTAATGTATTCTTTCTTTACAATATGAACAAATATCTCATTCGCTTAATATGTTTTCACTATTCCCAGCCCAAATGTTCCATAAAAAAGAGTAAAATATGCATTTTTTTTCAAATTATGCTTCACAGGACATCATAGTCGGCCCCTTAAACCGTCATTTTGACGTATTTTACTCATAATTCGGAAACTAATTGGAAGAAAAATTTTAAATTGAGAATTTGCATAAAGCAGAACATAATAAATCTATCAAAAAAATTGTAAGTTGCAATTCATATTTTTTTTAAATATTAATTTCATAATTCATATTATAATGTTTTTAAACTTACAAATGGAATATATTTATGTTTGGGTATTTTAGTATTATAATTAAACAAAAAAATTATGACATTAGGATTATAATTTCAGGGGATATTAATAAAAATGTGAAAATGTAATTGAACATTAGAAACTTTAAATTTTAAATGTTTATAATTCAAAAACGTATCATCCAAATGACTTCAAATTGCATTTCTAGGCATAGATTGAACCCAAGATTTAAAATATATTGTTAAAATTGAGTATTGCTATTGATAAAAAAAAAACAGAGTTTGGTTTGGTTTTGATTTGTAGTTGATCCCCTAAACTAATTTTATCTACATCATTTAAAAGTAGAGCTTATTTTCAATCCCTTGGTACCTGCAATTTTTTTTCTATTATAATTAGTTGTCGATTTAGTTGGGGTGATTACTTTTTTTTTCCACGGCTGTACGTATGTATGTACGTAACGCGATAACTCTTGATAGAAATATTCGATTTGCTTCAAATTTTGGATATAAGTTCATTCTGATAAGGCGCTTCCCTGATTAGTTTTGGGGGGTTCATTGGTTAAGTATAAAGGGGGGAACGGGTATCCCCCTTAATTTAGATAAATAGGTTTTTTATGCAGAATTATCCGATTTGTTTCAAATTTGATATACCGGTTCATTCTGATAAGTCGCTTCCCTGCTTAGATTTGAAGGTTCATTGGTTAAGTATAAAGGGGGAGAATAAGGGGGGGGGCTAACCCCACCCTTAGTTTAGATAAATGGGTTTTTCATGCAGAATTTTCCGATTTACTTCAAATTTGGTATACCGGTTTATGACAAGGCGCTTCCCTGATTAGATTTGGAGGTTCATTGGTTAAGTATAAAAGGGGTGGAATTGGGGAGCTAATCCCCCCCCCCCTCAATTTAACTAAATGGGTTTTTTTGTCGATTTCTTTATTTTTCGAGGGGCATTATTCTTTGAAATAAAAGTATAATATACAATTAGTGTGAATAACCTGTGAGCTCAATGCCATCAGTTTAACTGGGCACTTTTCTTTTCATTTAACCTTATTTGTTGATTTCTAAGCATTTTAACTAAATAATCGTGTTGTAAAAACTGCAATAGAATTTGATGAAAAATATTTTTCATATGCAAATACGACATGCCTATTTACTTGCCATATCCTCAACTACAAACCAATGATAATACCTTCATTAATTCGAAACGAGCTTAGCTTTACTTCCCGCTATTATTTCCGTAAGTCAAGGTCTGACATAATAACAAGTCACTTTGTATCCTATTATTCAAGTTGTAAACAGATTTCATTAATGCATCTGATTATATAATGAAGAAGTAAGTATACATCATCATTTATTCTTAATGTATACTTTTACTTAAGGTAATGTGAAGCGAAATTAAAGTTTTTGCGGAACTTAACGATTAGCTTTGTGAGAAATGTTGAGCTTATGAAAGATAGTGAGTTAGGGAAATTGTTTTAAATATTTGCATCAATAGAAATTATCTATCATTCAAATTTATAGAAAATTATCACTTTTATTGTAATTTCGAATATTGAAAAACAGCATAGAATCTATTTATTAATCATTCCATATTAAAGTATTTTATCATTTTAAAATTTTGCATGAATGGAAATTAGCTATCATTAAATTTTAAAGAAAATTATCACATCTACTATAAATTCGAATTTTATAATACTACATAAAATGTTTTTCTTAGACATATTGAATTAAATTACTTTGTCATTTAAAAAATTTTGCGTGGATAGAAATTATCTATCAGTAAATTTGTAATAAAATTATCACTTCTATTATAATTCAGAATATTATAATACTACACAAAATTTATTTCTTAGTATGCATTAAAGTATTTTAGTGTTTTAAAAATTTATACGAATAGTAATTATCTATTATTAAATTCTAAAGAAAATGATCACTTCTATTACAACTTGCAATATTATAAAACAGCATAAAATGTATTTCTTAGTCATGTTGTATTAAAGTATTTTATTGTTTTTAAATTTTACATGAATAGAAATTATCTATCATTAAATTTTAAATAAAATTATCACACCTATTATAATTTAGAATATTACAAAACAGCATAAAAAGAATTTCTTAGTCTGTATTAAAATATTAGCCTGCATTAAAGTACTTTAGTGTTTTAAAATTTTATACGAATGGTAATTATCTATCATTAAATTCTAAAGAAATAATCACTTCTATTACAACTTGCAATATTATAAAACAGCATAAAATGTATTTCTTAGTCATGTTGTATTAAAATATTTTATTGTTTTTAAATTTTACATGGATAGATATTATCTATCATTAAATTTTAAATAAAATTATCACTTCTATTATAATTCCGAATATTACAAAATAGCATAAAATGAATTACTTCTATTTGCAACTTCGAATATTATAAAACAGCATAAAATGTATTTCTTAGTCATGTCGTATTAAAGTATTTTACTGTTTTTAAATTTTACATGAATAGAAATTATCTATCATTCAATTTTAGAAAATTATCACATCTATTATAATTCAGAATATTATAATACTTAAATAAAATGTATTTCTTAGGCATATTGAATTAAAGCTCTTTGTCATATTAAAATTTTTGCATGGATATAAATTATTATCTATCAGTAAATTTTAGATAAAATTATCACTTCTATTATAATTTCGAATATTATGAAATAGCATAAAATGAATTTTTTAGTCTGTATTAAAGTATAAGCCTATATTTATAATCCTGTTTTTTATTATAAAGTATTTTATTATTTTGGAAATTTACAAGAATAATGATAGAAACTGTTTATAATGAAATCTTAAAGAAAATTATCACTTTTATTATAATTTCGAATGTTATAAAACAGCATAAAACGAATTTCTTCGTCATCCTGTGTTAAAGTCTTTTATTTTTTTTTCAAATTTTACACGAAGATAAATTATTTATAATTAGATTTTAATGAAAATTATCACTTCTATTGTGATTTAGAATAATTTAAAACCGCATAAAATGTATTTCTTGGTCATACTGATTAAAGTATACTGAGTTCGTTAGGTAGACTGTATTTTCTTACTTTGTTGAACGGTGATGAGAATACTCGTCACCAGGAAGATTTCATTAGTGGGTATGCCGCGATTGGCGTATTTTAATAAACACAGCTTTTTGGAAGTTTAATTTAATTATTGTAACCGGTTGATTTGTTTTTGTTTGTTTGTTTTAGACTATTGTTAAAAAGAATTGCAACGTTGCTCAGTGGCCACTTAGTTTTGACTTCGAAATCATACATGCATTTAGTAATTAGTGTATGAAAAGTATTTAAGCATAATGTTTTGAAAAGTTTGGACAGTGAAATCACGCACTTACGTCAAAATAAGGATTGTACTTCTACAAATAAACATCGATATGGGATTCACGCTATACACTGGTTAAAATAATCTCATTGCGCACCTATACAGCGCGTTTGACGACGATATATCGATAATTACAAGAAATAATCTCATTGCGCACCTATACAGCGCGTTTGACGACGATATATCGATAATTACAAGAAATACAAGGGGTGCGACATCTATCCCGGATGCAGCGACTCTCCCAGAGTTAACCTATGTATCATTAAAAGCGAAATATGCGATATATCGTGTTGAAGACAGTGATAACTGCAAAAATTAATAATAATAACATTTTGTATACAAATAAAACTTTTAATTATACATTTATAAACTGACTTCATAAATGCATCTGATTATAGTAAGAAAAACACACTTTATTATCAGACTCACAAAAACCAATTAGCATTTTCTTAAATATGGAATAATAACCCCTTTACAATGCTAATTTTAAAAATCTACCCCAGAAAGCTTGATAAATGGCTTTGGTTAAGCTTGAAAGTTACGCTTTAACGCTTTTTTAAGAATCAATTTCACAAAAATTCTTCAGTAATTGGATCAATAGGTACCGAAAAACTCTTACTTTTTCGTCTTTTTTTCGGAAAACATTATAAAAAAGTACTTGAAATAATAATATCCCTAAAATGCTACCTTTAAAAATCTCCTCCTTGGCTTTAACGCTCCTTTAAGAATCAACTTCACAAAAATTCTTCAGTAACTGGATCAATATGTACCGAAAAACTCCTACTTTTTCGGCTTTTTACGAAAAACTCATAAAAAAGTCCTTGGCAAAGATTGATTTAATTATTCCTCTTTTATTCCTTAACAATCAGATTAAGACCGGGAGTCGGCAGCGCAGACAATCATCTCATCGAGTTCACGGATTAGTTAAATCTTGATTCACATATTAAAACGCAATCGGTCTGGTCAGTCCTATCATTGGATGGTAAGTCATATCTTGGTAGAAAACACCGGAAAACCCGATTTTCGCGGCTGACTCGTAGTTTTACCATTGTGTTTTCCTGCACCCAAAGGTATGAAAACATAGAGAACTGGAAGCAGGAAAACACAATGTTAAACCTACGAGTCAGCCGCTAAAATCGTGTTTTCCGTTGTTTTCCACCAAGATATGACTAGGCAGACAGATTGCGTTTTAATATGCAAATCAAGATTTAACTAATCCTAGAATTTCATCCGTGAACTCCATGAGGTAATTGTCTGTGCTACCGGCTACCGGTGTAATTCATAAATATTTGTCAATAGCTTCAATATAAAATAACAAAACTTCCCAAAAATGGTACTTTTATCTCCTTCAGGAAGATACAATAAATAAATAAATAAATAAATAACAGAAAAAAACTCCTTCAATTAAGTTTGAAATTTACTTGAAATAATTCATACAATCCTTTTTTTTTCAGCGTAAAATTCTGCATTAATTATTATCAAAGCAGAGTTAGTTATAGAATAATTCTCTGGTGCAATGACAGCAGTATGAAGTAAAATATATCGAGAAACAGTTCTTTCTTGTAAAATTATGCTCGCTTAAGAATTATTTTCATAATATTGTTTTAACATATTTCTCTTAAAATTACCATTTACTCTTCTTAACACTTTGCAAGTAGGCAGTCATTTTTAGGTGCGTTTGTAATTATATAAATACGTAGCACCTATAGTCGTCTTCTGGTCCGTATGTCTGTCTGTCCGTCTGTCTGCCGATAACAGCGCAAAAGCTACCCAACCGAATGGTTTAAAATTTAATTCACATAATCGTTGCAGAATTTTGTAGAGTCATTTCAAATTTTATGAGATTAAAAACAAAACTTAAAAAGACACTAATGAAAAGTTTCTTCATTCTATTAAATGTATATTAGCAGGCATGTTATTAGCCATATTATTAATGCATATTATTAGGTGAGTTTGTAATTATATAAATACGTCGTGTTACGTATTTATATAATTACGAACACACCTAATAATATGCATTAAGTAAATATGTACCTAATGAATACGCAGTATATTATTAGGAGAGTTCTTAATTATATAAATACGTAGCACCTATAGTCGTCATATGGTCCGTCCGTCTGACCACATATAACAGCGCAAAATCTATCCAACCGAATGGTTTGAAATTTAATATATATAATCATTGCAACAAAATTTGTCGAGTCATTTCAAATTTTATGAGAATCGAATCAAAACTTTAAAAAATATTAATGAAAGTTTTCTTCATTCTAATAAATCCTATCACACGCAATTCATTCAATGATATCCCATGATAGGTAACGATTCTAAGTTGCCATGGTGATTATTCGATTAAATCCTATCATACGAAATTAATTCAATAATATCCCATGATAGGTAATGATTCTAGGTTTCCATGGTGATGACGTTCTATTTAAGACAGAGTCCTATTATTTCCGTATTACTGAATTTATTATATAGAATCGCAATAAATTTTATATTCAGGCATTTTTTCACAAGAATGCAACAGCTATTGCACCAAGATCTGAATATTTATGAAACTACACTGTTAAAAATTTTGCAGCATTCTGGCAGGTCATTCGACCGTTTTTTGAAAAAACGGTTTCATAACCATAATTTAACTATATTCTGACCATAAAATGACCAATAATATGGTCAGAATAGTGTTAAAATTACGGTTGTGTAACCGTTTTCGGAAAAAACGGTCAAATGACCTGCCAGAATGCTGCAAATTTTTAACAGTGTAGTTATAGTACGAACGCACCTCATTTGCCCCGTTTGACGTACAATTTCCGATTTGTTGGTGTTTTGGAACATTTAGCGGGTACATCCTATGTTATTAAGCATGTGAATCAACTTAATAACATGCTTCTGAGTCACTGCTAGACAAATGATAATTACAAGGGCGTTTTTAAGTTGGAAAAATGTCACCATCCTCTGAGTAATTACTGTTAACATGTGAAAGTTCACGATCAATACAAAAATAATCTGATAACTTGTCAGCGGGACCAAATTTGACGGAATTTTAATTCTGAAATTTTGAATTCGCACTATAAAGGTTGACTAGTTATTTTTTATTTATAAATGATTACTACAGTCATTTAAATAAAGGGAAAATTTTTATCCAAATTTACTGGTGGAAATTTGCCCGGCGGTAAACAAAATTCACTAACATTGAAAGGAGGTTTGTTTGTGTTGTCATTAAATGGCGGAACAGAAAGGCCTGACTAGTTCAAGGACAAACTTCAACCAATAAAAATAAATAGGTTTTGCTTACTTATGATAGAAATTTTGTACGAATAAGAAGAGAATATTTTCTCATTACAATAGTGAAAAAACTGGTGTGAACCAATAAGAGCAAAATAATTGGTTAATAACACCATAAAAAATATAAAAAAAGCGTAAGGCCTTTCGAAAAAAATTTATATTTCTTCTGCGGGCGCAAAGAACACCAGCTGCCGCTGCCACTTTCAAAGAAGGTTTAATGCGGAAATGAAATAGAAGGTAAAGAAAACAGCCAATTAAAATGCAAAAGTCATCAGCCAATCACAGGAGTGCATTATCGAAAAGAAGACCGTCATTACGCAAAAGAAGAACGCACAACAGAAGGAGAATTATGGAGAAAATTGAATAAAAGCAGAATAAAAAAAAACAAATTAAAGGGAAAAAAAAGTATAAAATATACATATAATAAATAAATAAATAAATGAATAAATAAATAAAATAAAGGAAAAAATACTGGATTTAAAAACAAATTAGATATAATAATAATAATGATGATAATAATATATAATAAATTCTAATGCAATATAGAATAAAAATTAATAATATAAGCAAATAAAAAATAAAGAAATAAATACAAAAAAAAATAATATTAATTAATTCAGAAATAATAATTATTATATAGCTGAACTAAACAAGTTTTTCCAAGCTGCAGAGAGCGTAGTAAAGCTCAGATTTCTCAATAACCTCACTATTTAGATAAATAGCTATATTTTCAAGAAAGTCCAATTCTGAGGTGCTATGGGAATTAAAGATCATTTTCGCATTTTGAAAATTAAAATTATGGCCGGAATCACTATTTTCTATTCAGATTTACTGGTGAAAGTTTGCCCAGAAAATCAGATCCTACGGAATATCTCATATATAGTTGAAGCTTCACCATTTTTAGGATATGCCTTTCCTCTTTATTCTATTCATAGTTCGATGGGGAAAATGCGCAATACACAATATACACAATATGAAATTTAAAAAGCTCACTGTTTCACTTAAAGGCGACGATAATAATAAAAATAAATAACTAAAAAGCAATTTAACAAATTACAACGACCATTTGGAAAATAATTTTTTCAAAGAGTAAAATTTAAGACATAAAAAATCGCACGGAGTTGATCATACATTACGAACACCATGGATTAAACATTAATAGTTATAAAACATAGTTTATAAACATTAATAGTTATATTAATAACAATTAATAATTAAATATTAACACCTAAAAATTAAAAGCGACGAAAATCGCCTGCGACTCCTCAGATTTCCTGAAACATATGTATTATCCACCTGAAACTTACGTAATATCCAAGCATTTCATTGGCTGCCCGGAAAAAGGCTTTTCCATTGTAGAAATCTGACGACCTATTTTAAATGAAATTTCATTCTTAAACGTCTAAACATCCCGCAATATTACTTTTTACACCGTCGTATAGAGAAAAAAAATGTACTTTTAAATGCAATTTGTTTGAAAGCTGTATTTCAATTTGTTTCTGAGTTATTGATTTTTTTTTTGTAGTTTTTATTACATTTTTGTCATAGTGGCAACAGAAGTATCCATCTCTGTTGAAAGTAAAGGTTAGTGTATAGACCAATCAGAAAACGAATAAAATGCGGATTAAACCAATAAAAAGTTTCAGATATGCTTTTGATTTCCTACCCTGACGAGGACAACCATTTTTCCAAATGGTTAATAATATAGATGTTATAAGTTTACAGTGGTCGGTCCAGACTTTTCTCACAGGGTCCTATTATTGTGAAATTGTGAAGTTTTTCTTATATTCGTGAAAATTCTAATCATAATTTTGTGAATTTGAAATTGTCGATATATTCATATCTATATTCTATACTATATATATAGAAAAAGCTAAATAATGTATTCTTTGATGAACTCAGCTGTTTTATTACAGATCAGATTTTATTTTTCAATTCCTACTATTAGTTCACACTCTCCCTATATTTATTTATTTATTTATTTATTTATTTATATATATCTTGTTCAAATTTTCAATCGTTAATAAAATACTTATTAAGTAAAATAATGCTATAAAAAGTGATAAAATATCTTTATTAAGATTGACGATCGTTTCGTCGCACCAACGGTGACATTTTCAAAATCATTTCCGAATCATTCGGGAATGATTTTGAAAATGTCGCCGTTGGTGCGACGAAACGATCGTCAATCTTAATAAAGATATTTTATCACTTTTTATAGCATTGTTTTACTCAATCTGTTTATAAGTGATCATTATGCATGTTTTGAAAATACTTATTATTCATTCTATCAAGTTGAAATAATTTTTTTAAACTTGTACTGGATGACAACTGATGTTAATACAGTTTTTTCAAATATTAATTCATTAATTTAATTTTAATTAATTAATTTTAGTTTTAGATGGGAGACAAAATGGCGGCCATTGGTTATTGAAGCATTCAATGCATCTTCATATCTATAAGGGAGGTTACCATAGGGGGACCCTGTTCTGTCGTCAAATACCGCCAACTTGGCGATATATAGCCAAATTTGGCGGGCAGAATGAGTCGCCAAAAGTGACGCCAACTTGGCGATATCCCTAATATTTCGCCAAATTCCCATAGACTTCCATTGTAAACCTTCTTGCTTATAGAAAATCAACAAATTGAGATATTTTGATGCAACAAAAACTAATATTAGCTTAAGGGATTATATTAAATTTTTCTTTGATGACCTAAGTAGGAATTGACTTATAAAAAGGAAATTTTTATATTACTTTTTAAATGATTAAATTAGTAAAAAGTTCAATTTGAAGATGGAAAAGTTCTGTGAAAGGTCTATTTAAGAGACAAATAAATGTGAAGGGTCCTGTTTAGGGATAAAGTTTTGTGAAGGGTCCTCTTTCGGGATAAAAAAAATTCTGAAGTGTTCTGTTTTGGGATATATTTTTGTGAAGGGTCCTTTAAAAGACCTAAAATTTTCCTAAACATATCACTGGTTTAAAAATATACCTTACTTAAAATTTCTTAGTATTTGCAGCCTGCAATTGCCCCGGCCATCGTCAGAGAATATTCTTATTATTCACTATATTTTATTATTGGCAATGGCCGTGGGAATTGCAGGCCGAAAGTACTAAGAAGTTTTAAGTAAAATGTATATTTTTAAACTTGCAACATCTATTATTATTATTTTCGTCACCTTTTAAAGGGATAGTGGGCATTAAAAATTTCATTTTCCAAAAGGATTCATTTGAAAATTGGAAAACTTATTAATAGCATGCTCAAATAGTTATAATCAAAATTTGGTGTTAAAATAATAAAAAGTTTTGTAATTATTCACTATTTAAATTTTTAAAATACGAATGAATGTCATATTTTAAAATACCCTATGTGCATTTCTTTTGCATATAATACGACAATGTTTATTTATGAGATACATATTATATATTAAAATAGAAGTTGGCATGAATTGTAAAAGTTCGTTGAATGAATATGCAGAATAAATGTATTTTTATAGATATGCTTTTTTTTTTTAAGTAGCTATGTATTTTCATATGCATATAAATTTCAACACTAAAATACCTCTGAAATGTAACTTTTTATGCTATTTATTTAGTATTGTATAGAGAATATGCAGTATAAATTTTAAAAGAATGTGATAGTTATAGGAATGTGCATGAAACGCTTCAAAAGTTTGAAATGTGCGAAATTTTCAAATTTGAGAAATCAGCATTTTAAGTAAAACTAGTATGTTGTGGCCATCACAAATCTTTCTTCTATATAAATCACGTCAATTAAATCATTTAAATGGTACAAGAAATTACATCAATTTAGCACCAATTCATATCAAAGTATATCTGAATTTGAAGTTTGATGAAAATTCGTGCATTAGTTCTTGAGATAGAGCTATAGCAGAAATTTTGAAAAATGTAGCATAGCAGCGCCACCTATTGAGCTATTTACACCAAAACATAAATACCACTAATTGATATCAAGGTATACCTGAATCTGTTTGATGAAAATTCGCGCATTAGTTATTGAGATAGAGCTATAGTGGAAATTCTGAAAAAGGCAGCATATTAGCGCAACCTGTTGAGCGATTTGCACCAAAACATAACAGCAGTAATTCATATCAAGGTATACATGAATCTGATGTTCGCTGAAAATTCAAGCATTAGTTCTTGAGATAGGGCTATTGCAAAAATCACAAAAAATGCAGCATAGCAGCGCTACCTGTTGAGCGATTCACGGCAAAATATATAAAACGTCAATTCCTGTCAAGGACTAACTGAATCTGAAGTTTGATGAAAATCCGTGCATTGGTTCTGGAGATTGAGCTCTTGTGGAAATCGTGAAAAATGCTGCATAGCAGCGCCACCCGTTGAGCAATTTACACCAAAGACTTACCAGCACCAATTTATATCAGGGGCTAACTGAGTATACATTTTTATTAGATTCCGTGCATTGGTTCTTGAGATAGAGCACCCACAAAATTTGTGCCACACACAGACAGACGTTTTGTAAAATCATGTTTTTCGGGTTCTCTGACCCCTAAAATGTGTCAATACGTCGAAAACTGGAATTCGAAAATTTTCATGAATCCAATACTTTCTTCTTGTAAAGATAGAAGAAAGTAAAAATCTGTATAAATACATACAGTTTTTAGAAATATAAAGCTTATATTTCTCCGAAGGCGCGTCAAAATTGCAAAAATCTTTTTACATCATATAAATTTTAGCATCTATTTTCATAATTTTTCGAATTAAAAAAAATGACTTATTAGTTGAATTTCGTGATTTTGAGTGTCTACTGTCCCCTTAAGTAAAACGGTGAGCTTTTTAAAGTTCATATTGTGTATTTTGTGATTGAATCAAGGTGGAATATTGCATTTCGTCTTAAGATTTTATTTATTTAAAATACGGTGTTTTCTCTCTTTGAAGAATCATTTTTCCACAATGTTACTCAGTATAAACAACAAAATATGCATAATTAATTTTTAAATCAGAGCTAAACAAATATTTCCTTGTACATTGCCAACCGTTTGTAAAGAAATATATCAGGAAATATATTTACTTGTTTACGGTTAAATCGTAATGATTTTTTTCCGCCACGACCTCGAAATTCAGAGCGATAAAGGAAAAATGTAAATTAATTATGGATCTCATGAATTTTAGATTAAAATTACGAAAAATTCCCAAAAAGAAGAAAGAACTTTTGTTTCAGAATTTTTACAGGGTATGAGGTGATTTTAAAAGAACAGTCGATACATTAAAACACAATAGATGGAGTAAAACTGACAACTTTTTGAAGTATTCATGAATCATTTAAACTGAATTGAATGCAATTGCAGCAATAGTAAGAAAAATTACCTTCCTGGTAGGTTTACACCAAATTTGTATGAAAAAAACTAAAAAGGAGATTTTTCTTTTTAAAAGTGGTATTAACTAAAATCCTATCCAACTAACGTATTTAAGAAGAATTAGAGAATGTCTTCGTTGAAGTAAGCAATACTCAAAATCTTTTTTGCTTAAATTATAATCTCTGGAGTTCAGAAAATGAAAAAAAGAGAAAACGAAGTATGATAAAAATGTAAAAAAAAAAAAAAAAAAAGAACATGCCAGCACTAACTGGTGCTGCCAGTTCTAAGCTTAGATAAAGTGTGAAGGTTTTAGTATAGTCAGAAACATTCCTTAAATTGTCTGTCCATTTATCCGAACTTTTGCTTATCCGAACTAGGGTCGGCCCCGGCTTGTTCGGATAATCGGCCCTCTACTGTACTTGGTGTTAAAAAAATAGCTCCACGGTTTAGTTATATGATTGTTATCCCTCACGCAGCTGGGAAATATATACTTTTTTTATAACTTAAAATTAAGAATGAATTTGAAATTACATTTAATCAGTTGAAAAAAAATCAAATGAAACGGAATATTTAAGTCTTAAGGGACGCTAGCTTTTTATATATGATCCTATTTTTACATTCTATTCGCAGAACTATATTTTAAAAATCAATTTTGTAGTACATTTATGTTGCACATACTGTTAACCTCTTTGCTCCCTGGGTCCCCAAATGAGGAACTCCGTTTTGTCCCATTTTATTAATGGTACTCGACCATAATTACAATTTCGATATCAGAATATGTTTCGAAGTCTAACAAGGAAGGTCTCCATACGGGTATATTCAGAAAAATCTGAAAGAATTACAGAGTGTTCTTCTCATGTGGATATATATGTTTATAAAAAAAAAAAAAAAAAAATGGCGGAAACTCGATAGAATGTCCGTAAAAAAAATAATGAAAATTTCGTTTATTTGGCGATTTATCACCGGTTGGCGATGAAATGAAATTTCAAAAAATACTTTTTTATGTCGAATACTCTTTAAGATAAAAATGTTTCATATTGAACTGTTTAAATAAATTTAATGTAAATAGCTTAATTTTGTCAGTTTTAGTTTGATTTAACTACAGTTTTGTCATATATATATTTATAACGAATGTTAAATATCAAATTTTATGAATTAAAACAAAATTAAAATTGTTTCAATAGCTCAAAATTAAGTCCAGTTGAGCACTGCCGATTCAATTTTGTTGCTATGGAAACGATGAATTCTTTGATATTGAAATTGAAATGAATAACTGATAAATGAATCTTGCCTTTATTTTGGAATACGCTTAAATATATGAAAGTATTTTTTGTATATGATATTGTTTTTAAAGTAATAAAATTAAATAACAAGCAACATAAATTTGTAATACGAAAAAATGTATTGATTAAACTCTCTTATTGTTTATGTTTAAATTCATTAAATACCTTTTACACGCATTCTAAAAATCAATTAAGAAACATTTTTCAGGTGCATTGAAATCGTTTGCTTTTGGCGAGAAAAAAAGTACTGCTCGCCAAATCGCGTGACGCTTTCGTCCTTTCGCGCCAAATACTCGAAAGTATTTTATTTTTTTACAGACTTTCTACTTGTATTCCGCCGCTAAATTTGGCTGATCCTTTATTACATACATAAGTAATTTAATTAGTATTTTTTTCAAAATATTCTGAGTATGCCCAGTAAGGAGACCTTCCTTGTAAGATCCGAATTAATGCAAATAAAATAAAAATCTTGCTCTGAAGTCAAATGGGAGAAGAAATAATTTACTAATAATCAATAATACTGCATTAATACTCAATAGTGAAGAGGTTAAAGTATAAGTAAAAAAGTTTCTTAAAGAAAATAATTGGGGGCAAACAAATAAAATTTGTGTAGGAGATGCTCATCCCAATGTCACGTGGCAAATGACAGAGGGCCGATAAGGGTTAAATATTTCACTATTTTTTTTAAAAAATGGGTCAAACAATTTTTAAGTTAATAAACTTTGAGACTTTATCTAATTTTAACATTCTAAAAGTGTCTACGCCCTTAAAGAGACTTAAATATATTCATTCATATAGCAATGACATTTTGAAAATTAATTATTTATATACAGGGCGTTTCAACACCGCGGTTACAAAGTTTCATTCGAGATAGAGTACAACTAGACAACGGGAAATCAGATAGCAATGCATGGTCGGAAACGCTTTCCTAGCGCGGTAGTGACGATACAAAACACAAGAAAAGAAGGACACGAACAGGGTGAGAAAACATGTTTATTATTCTTAGTATAACAACAAAACTAAGAAATCAGAACAAAAAGAGAAACGATCGTCATTAAAGAAGGTGTTGTTCGAAATTACGACACCGGGCCGTGATGCAGGCCTGACATCTCCGACGCATGGAAGATCCAATGTTCTCGAAAATACCGGGTGTGTCCCGGACTTCCTCAGAAGCTGTCGTAATGCGTGCAACAAGTTCCTCAGCACTGTCCAGCACTGTCCCAGCATTTTTGTGATACTAAGAATAATAAACATGTTTCCTTACCCTGTTCATGACCTTCTTTTCTCATGTTTTGTATCGTTATTACCACACGAGGAAAGCGTTTCCGACCATGCATTGCTGTCTGATTTCCCATCGTCTAGGTGTAATCTATCTCTCCTGAAACTTTGTAACTGCTGTGCTGAAACACCCTGTATAAATAATAACGTAAAATACTTTGTTTGAGAAAATTTCGTTAATCGAATAAACCTAAATGAATTAAAATCAGAAAGTAAAATTTTAAAATTAACGTGATTTCTTTATCATATGAATAATGAATATGATAAAATACTCATAAGCACATAAACAAGCTTAAACAATTACATTAACACTATAACTAAAATCAAAGCTAGAATTTGGGATAGAATCAAATGTTAGTCAGTTTACAGGCGTACCCAAAAGAATGCTGTTAAATTATAGTCTATGAGATAAAATCGATTGCAGTATAGTTTAAGGATGTTACACTATTTCAAACATATTGAAATTCCTTCTGAGGTGCACTATAAGATGCTGACAATAGAATAGGATGTGAATAGCATTCATCGTTCATTTACAGATTTAAAAAAAATTCTGTTACAGTACTGTCTATGAGCTTTAATAGCTGGAAGTGCGTTTCAAATTGCATTATGATTTTTAAATGTAACTAATGTTTTCCATATTACTTGGTGTGTATAAATTCTATAGATCATATACAGGACTGCACAAAAGAATTCGTGTAGGTTTCTGCTTATTGACAGAAAATGATTAATGATGATTTTCTACTATGTTATGTTTTTCCAAACTGAACTAAGATTTTGGAATACTGTGCAGTATATATACAAATCTATAGACCATATACGGAATTATTCAAAAGAATTCGGATATTTTTCTGCCTATAGATGGTAATTGCTGAAATTGTGTTTTTATATGTGTTATAACCAACCAACCAACTCATCATCTGACAGGTCTGCCAAGATAAACCTGGAAAAGTGAGGGGGCGGGATGTATCAATGTTCCATATACATTGCTCAAAAAAATTATTGGAGCAAGCAAAAAAGTGAAGAGAACAGATCACGACAGCCATGTATGGACATAAAATGAATAGTACATATGTATCAATGCGCAATACAGATAAAAAGACGCAAAAAAAAATGTAAGGGAGCTTTAATTCTTTGAAAAGATGGAAAGAACAGGAAAAGATGGTTTAGGGCAACAATTTGGTTTCATGTAAATGATAAAAAAAAAGTACTGTTTAGAAATGACGCAAGATTTTTAATATGGCGTGTGGTCTCCTCGAACAGCTAAAACTGCTGCACACTTGTTTTCCATGGATGCGATGAGGTTATCGATAAGACTTTGGGGAATACTGTTCCACTGCTCAAGAATTGGAATCTCCAAGTCCCGGACAGTAAAAGGAGGCCTTGGCCTCGCAGCAATGCGTCGTCTGAGTATATACCAAACATGTTCGATCGGATTTAGGTCAGGAGAGCATGCTGGTCATTCCATACGCTGTGTTGTTTTAGCTTCAAGCATGTTATGCAGAAGATGAACTGTATGAGGTCTGGCATTGGAAAAACGAAATCACTAATTGCTGCAACATAAAATACGACGTGAGGTCTAAGTATCTCTCTGTATAACTTCAGACCGTCAAAGTGCCATTCCGAATGATATACAGGCCCGTACGTCTACCTATGCTGATTCCAGCCCATAGCAACAACCCACCTCGTCTGTAATGAGATCTTTCACGTACGAATGTGGGATTATTTTGAGTGCCTCTTTCTGTCCATGCCAAAACACATCAGATGTCACATCCAGACTGAATCGGGACTCGTCAGTAAACAGAATTTGACTGCAATAACGTTGCCTCCAAACTCGATGTTTAGTTGCCCACCTTTTTTGGTCCGCACAGTTGCTTGGGATCAACGGAATACAGACCATCGGCTTACGTGCCTAGAGACCAACCTGATGAAGCCTATTTCGGACTGTTTGGTTGGACATCCTTCGTCTGTGGCCAAAAACATCTGTGTTTGCAGCAAAGTAGCATTGTCCGTTCCGTCTCGACGAGCTGTTAACAGGATATGGGGCATTCTCACAATCTTTTGACTCTTATGTACCTGAATAATAATATTTATTTTAGTACAAATTCTTCTGTTTTCTTAACCATTTGGAAAAATGGTTATTGTCCTCGTCAGGGTAGGAAATCAAAAGCATATCTGAAGCTTTTTATTCATTTAATCCGCGTTTTATTCGTGTTCTGATGGGTATAACAGTAATCTGTATTTCCCTTTACTTTCAACAGAGATGGATATTTCTGTTGCCACTATGACAAAAAAGTAATAAAAACTACAAAAAAAAATTTAATATCTCAGAAGCAAATTAAGATACAGCTTTCAAACAAATTGCATTTAAAAGTACATTTTTTTTCTCCATACGACGGTGTAAAAAGTAATATTGTGGGATGTTTAGAAGTTTAAGAATGAAATTTCATTTAAAATTGGTCGTCAGATTTCATAGAAATCTGACGATGGAAAAGTCTTTTTCCGAACAGCCAATGAAATGCTTGGATAATACGTAAGTTTCAGGTGGATAATACGTACGTTTCAGGAAATCTTGCAGCTTTTACGTGTAATAACACTATTAATGTTTAATTCCATGGCGTACGTAATGTAGGATAAACTCCGTGCGATTTTTTATGTTTTAAATTTTTGTCTTTGAAAAAAATCATTTTCCAAATGGTCGTTGTAAATTGTTAAATTGCTTTTTAATAGAATTATAATTTAAAATTTATTTTTGTTATTTCATATACTGGGGAATATCCCATTGCATGATTGCATAACAATATTAACGAGATAAATAAGTTTTGGACGATGTTGGGGATCCAAATACCAGGAAAACTCCTATACCGTTCCGTGTCCCTGATGCTGATTTTTAAGTTTGGAGCTGTCTGTATAAAATTGTTTCAATAAAAGTAATTCGATATAATTTTTTTCCGAAACCGGGACTATTCTTTTATATAAATATGTTGCAAAAAATTAACCTGCACACATTTTTACGGTTGATATTATTTTTTTAACTCTGTCCCTGGGTTTTAGATTACTTACCATCCCTCTTGCTAAACTTATACAGAAAATCGCAGCCACAGAATTTTTTTCAAGTTTTTTCTCATGCAGAAGGATGCTAGAGAAAGAATGTCTAAATTTCTTTGACAGGAAATTTGCTGCAGAATTTGAAACAGCATTTAAATATAAATTTCAAGCATCGTGGCTTTATTGGTAGTCTTACCATCCCCTAGGTTTATTCCTGCCCTTTTCGAGGTACATGAATTTTTTTTTTTATTTAATCCAATGTAAATAACTGTTTCTAAAAATCAATTAACATTGTGGCTATCACTTAGTCTTAACATGATTTGCCTAAAAATAGTGGTAATTTTCCTTACCGCCCCATCCTTACCATCCTTTTTTTCCCCATTATCGTCCATTTTTTCCTATACCATCCCCTTTTTTTCCCTTCCGTCTCCTCTTTAACACCCCTTTAAGACAATGCTATACCAAAATTTTGTACTAAAAATACTACATTGTTTTTATTTCTTATTTGAATGTCCTGTGGGTACAAGGAAAATTCATTATAAGTAAACATTTAGAAGAAAATAGAAAGTTATAATGGTAAAATGGTAAGGAAAATTAAAACTCGCAAGTTTAACTTAAACCTCAGTTAAATTAAAAAAATTTCGCTGCTGACCATTTCTTCTTTATTTTGAATCATTAAGGCATCCGTCTATCAGATTAAAATGTTATTTTAGCAAGTTTAATTTCACCAGATTTTTATACCCGAAAGTCAAAAGATTGTGAGAATGCCCCATATATCGGTCATCAGTTTCTGTGGTAGCACATGGCCGACCTTGCCCTTGTCGATGTTTGCAATTCCATGCCTTTTAGAATCGATTCCACAGTCTTGCATTGACACTTCTTGCGACCCCAACAGCGTCCGCTACACTTCGTTGTGTTTCCCCAGATTCAACTGTCCGGATAACAAGCCAAGCCATGGATTTCGTTAAATCACATTGTTGTGACATTTTCAAGTCACCTTTTCTCAAAACACAAGCTGAGCAATTGAATTTTACAACTGAGACAGTGAAACAGACATTTCTGCAAAATCCCGATTTCTACACTTATCTCCTTTTTCTACTTTATACGTCATAAACTTTAATTTGCATGTGAAGATTTTTTTTATGTGTTTTCTACTACACTTTACATTCTGGATGTTTTATTTTACGTTACTTATATGTGTAAATGTTTGCGTAATTTTGTTAAAGCCATGTGCTCCCCTAATTGTTCTGAGCAGTGTAATTATTGCTGAGTCTTCTAAAGCGCTAAAAAACATTGGCCAACTGCCTATGAGCTATAATTATTGGGAGTGAATTTGAATTGTAGTATACTCTTTAAATTTAACTAATATTTTGCATGTTACTTGGTAGGAATAAATCCTATAGATCATATACAGGACTGCACAAAAGAATTCGTGTAGATTTCCGCTTATTGGCGGAAAATACTTAATGATGATTTTCAACTGTGTTATGTTTTCCCAAACTGAACTAGATTTGGCATACTATGTAGTATATAAACAAATCTATAGATCATATACGGAACTGCACAAAAGAATTCGGATATTTTTCTACCTATAGATAGTAAATTCTGACATTGTGTTTTCATATGTGTTATACCTTTTCCAAATTGTTTGCTTATACATCATCTTTCTCTTTATTAAACGGTAAAGTTTTATTACATACTCTGAATGCATTGGGAAAGTGTTTAAAGTGTTTCAATGTGTTTGACGAATGGCTGTTCTTTCTTGTTTTAAAATTTGTATAGAATTCGTGAAAATTATGAGATTTACAATTTTATTCCATTCCCTCTTCGTGAAAAAAGTGTCATTCAGATTATTTTCTCCAATCCCTGAATATTTCAAAATTATAAAATTATTGTTAATATATATATTTAAAAGACAAAGTTGTTTTTATAGTCATCTGGTCTGAGCTTCTTACTGAACCGATTTTGATAATTATTTTTTTTTTAATGAAAACACATTATTGGCAGATGTGCCCGCACTCACTATTTTTTAAAATAATCCCATTTTTACATTTTAATTTAATTTCAAAAATCCTGTATGAAATTTCTTCACATTGTTGGCAATTGGGTTGCTTCCATGCTTGAAGAGAAAAGGGAAACAACGGGAATTATCACATCATTATGGATGCCATGTTCGCATTACAATTAAAAATAAATTAAAAATATATATATACGGAAAATGACGTCACGATAACAAAAAAAAAAAAAAAAGATTTTTACTCATAAAGCTGTTATATTTCAATATGTTTTTCATTCCGCTGATACTGAGATTGAAACGCTCATCTCAGAGGTCTTCAATGAGTGAAAATGGCGTCATTCTAAAAATGAAATGAGTATTTACTTTGATAAACCTAAATATTTTATTGCGAATGCGTCTGAAGAGGCATAAATTTCTGGATTTCGCCAGCAATCACGAAGAAGGTCTCCTTACCGGACATAGTCAGAATATTTTGGAAAAAAAATACTAATTAAACTACTTATGTATGTAATAAAGGATCAGTCAAATTTAGCGGCGGAATTACAGTAGAAGGTCTGTAAAAAAACTATAATACTTTCGTGTATTTGGCACGAAAAGACGAAAGTGTCACACGTTTTGGCGAGCAGTACTTATCCTCGCCAAAACCAAACGATTTTAATGCACCTGAAAATTGCTTGTTAATTGATTTTTAGAATGCGTGTAAATAATATTTAATGGATTTAAACTTAAACAATGAGAGAGTTTAATAAATACATTTTTTTTGTATTACAAATTTATGTTGCTTGTTATTTAATTTTATTACTTAAAAAAAAAATTTCACATATAAAAAATATTTTAATATATTTAAGCGCATTCCAAAAGAAAGGCAAGATGGAGAATGCTGCAGTTATTCATTTCGATATCAAAGAAGTATTGTTTCCATAGCAACAAAATTGAATCGCCAGAGCTCAATTGGACTTAATTTTAATATTGAAGCAATTTTAATTAATTTAAATTTTGTTTTAATTCATAAAATTTAATAGTAAACTTTCATTATAAATGTATATAAAATGACAAAACTATAGTTAAATCAAACTGAAAAACTGACACAACTAAAGTTACATAAATTAAATTTATTTAAACAAGTTCCTTATGAAACATTTTTATCTTATAGAGTACTAGCAGGTCTACCCGCCTTCGCTCGTGTCAATAATAAGGGTCCTCCTGGGTAAAATACATTAAAATGAAATAATACGGCAATGACAATAATTGAGATTGGTGCATTCTCGTCCACAAATCGCTAAAAAGACCGATAAGAAATATAAGTAAAATAGTCTTAATTGCGTCTACTATTAACTATACCATAATAATATATATTCCAAACACATGTCATAACATATATTAAAGTACAATTATTTGCTTAAAAAGCGTCATTTCAATAAAAAAAAAAACATTAAAAATTTACATGTTTCGACTCTTTCATTGAGTCATCTTCAGAATATACAAAGAAAAAGAAAAAAAACCACAAACACAATGCCAATTGTGACATTATACTGATGATGGCAATGACCTAACCCATAAATTTTGCCTTTACTGAAATTTTTTTAACTTATGATCATTATACTTCGTTTTCCACACTGTCGAATAGAAAAAGTTTCTGTCAAATGAAATTTATTTGAAAATTGTATCTCAATTTTTTTCATGTGAATGGATTTGAAAGTAATTTTCAATCATGGATATTTTTTTATTTGCATGCAGCCAGGGATAAGATTTCCGCGTTTTTTCAAACCAGTATTTTGTTTGAGAAAATGATATTTCATTTAATCGGAACACTCTCTTGATTTAACAGAACAACATTTTCTTTAAGAATATACCGGTGTGCAAAAACGTGGAAATCTCATTTCTACATGCAGCCCAATTACGAAAGATATACCTGTTTGCTCTTAATGCAATATTATAAAGTAAAGACATTGATGAACTATGAGTATATCTAGCATCATATTGTTGGTGGCAACAACCTAACCCAATCATAAATTTAACTTTTACTGCAATTTGACCTTTAAACATCGCACATTTGATTATTCCAACATCTAATAGAATACAAAAAGTACTTTCAGTAATATTTGTTTGAAAAGCTTATCTCAATTTACGGATTGTTTATCCATTTTAAATTAATTTTCAATCACAGAGATATTTTTAAATATACCTGCAACCCAGTTAAGAAAGATATATCCGTTTGCTATTAATGCAATATTATGAAGAAAAGATATATCTATGAGTAACGCTTAGCACCATATTGTTGGTGGCAACAACCTAACAGTACCATAAATTACGCTTTTACTGCAATTTGATCTCTAAACATCATGCATCCCATTATTCCAACATCTAACAGAAAAGTCTGTCAGTCATGAAATTTTGTTTAAAAAAGAAAAAAAGTTTACCCCAAAAAATAGTAGCTATAATTTCTATTTAATATAAATCGTAGAAAAATCGTATTTTATGTAACTGTATTCGATACAAATCGTAGAATGTTATCACTGCATTTCAGGTATTAAAACATTTATCTAAATGATATAATTAAAGATTACAAAGAAATAGGGAATAAATTGTAGGATCCAGTTTTTAGAACCAGTTTGAAATTATATTGACGAAATTGGCGTCATATCTAGCAAACGATTTTTTTTTTTTTTTTTTTTTTTTTTTACTATTATCTTTTTCCTTAATTGATTTCTTGATATTGAAACGACTTCATTAAAATAGATTTTTTAACATTCAACTAAAGTACTACCAAGGTCATTTTAAAACATGCTTAGTTAAAGTTTTTACATAAATACATAGCTGCCAACCTTTTCGCTTTTTTCATACCATTAAAATTTTATAGAAAATAGTATCTCATTCAATCGTCAAAATCTCATGATTAAACAAGGCGAAAATCTCCTTAAGATTTTAGTGGTAGCCAAAAAGCGTAAAAGTTCGCAGCTATGTAAATATATGAAAAATGTGCATTTTCTTATTTGATGACGTCAATTTCAAAAACAGCAAAAATATAGTGAGACAATCCGAATTTTTATTGACTTATAAAACAAAGTACTCGAGTTATCAATTTTTTTTTAAATTATTGAGTTGTTTTTTAGATGTGTAGGAAAGAAACTTGAATTTTAATATTTAAAAAGAGATATTTTTATAATGTTAAATTATGAAAGGTCGTAGAAAAAAGGGATAAATATTGGTCTGATGATTTTTCAAAGTAGACAGTGATCTTTTCCACTTTTTAAAACGTATATACAGCAAGTTTCGTCCAATTCGGTCTAAATTTGAAGATTTGTATAAAGGACATACATACAGATTACGGCTTTTATATATACTAGGGGATCGTACCCGGGCTACCCGGGTTAAAAAATATAGGTGAAAACTTTTTTTTTTTTTTTTTGAAAACTAACAATTTTTTTATATGCAATACATTTTTTAGATTGACCACTTACATTAAAAAAAGCATTTTTCATATGGAAAATACGAATTACACAATTAAATACATTTTTGAAATTTATCAAAAACGATATTTTCTTATTAGCCGAATGCTAAGAGTTCTTTGCCAAGATTTTACCACTTATTGGCATCCTTTTATATTCTGATATTTTTAAGAGCTAATACATGTCTGGTAAATTTGTGTTTTATTTATGTTATTTTATTTATTTATTCATAGGAAAGTTTTTTTCAATGATAATTAGCCGTAAGAAAATGATGAACTCTTTATTTTGTTTTAAGGGCAAACGAATTAATCTTTCGTAATCGAGCTCCGCGCGATATAGATAAATTAAAAGAATATTTCATGCTTTAAAATTGTTTTTAAATTCCATAGACAATCAGTGAACTGAGATGAACTTTGCAAACAAATTACATTTAAAACAAAAATCCTATTTGGTGATCTAAAAATTTAAATTGTACGATTACGTTAGATTTGTGTTTTTTCAATATTATTCTTTTATTTGTTTATAAAAGAAGTATTAATTTCGTTAATTTGTCTTTCACAAATATGTTAGTTTGGTGGTTTTTTAATATTATTCTTTTATTTGCTTATAAAGGAAGTATTAATTTCATTATGCAAAAATAGTCAGAAACAAATGCTGAAAAATGTTTGTTGCTTAATGTGCAAAATGTTTATTATTTTATGTATTGAAACCGGCACGTGATAAGATAAACTTTAAAAAAAATCATGCTTGATAATTATTTTGGAAAATATAATACATAATACATCAGTCAATGAATACAGTTTTTAAACAAGTTGCATTTGAAAGTACATTTATTTCCCTATGCGACAAAACTTGAAAATGTATGATGGTCAGAAGATTGAAAAAATGCAGTAGCGAAAATTTCAAGACCAAAATTTGATCGTGAAGTATTGCCATTCGCCGAGGCTAAAGAGAAAGACAGGCTACCGCGGTAGGTCCGATTCTTCATTTTTTACAGACCGCTGGGGTCATGTGATGCTCGAATGCACCAATGAAGGTGTGCGAAAAGAGCATCACGTGACTCCAGCGGTCTGTAAAAAAAGAAGAATCGGACCCACCGCGGTAGCCTGTGTTTCTCGTTAGCCTCGGCCATTCGCAAAATGACGTCAGCGTTACGCACAGATACGTTTGTTCTTTATAATATAGATACATAATCAATAAAATATAATAAAGATCAGTTATTAGGATGTGGTTATAAATTGAGGCTCTTATGCTTGGATTTCCGGAATGAAAACAGCAATTTTCCCCTTCTCAAAATTTGGATACGCACTTCTCATATCCATATTCATCATTTTTTTTTTAATTGTATTTTGTTTGATCATTTAAAAATAATTTTAACTCAAAACTTGAAGTCAAGATTGCCAGCAACATCTTTTATGTGAACAGGCGCACTCTTTATTTGAGATTCTAATCTCAATTTTGGAGAGTAAAAATTTCCATAATTTATGGTTTTTAGAGGCATTTGTGTTAAAAGGCTTAGTTTTATCTAAGAAAATGATCGTTTTCTTTTAAATAAGACTACATTTTCACTTAAATAAGCATTTCGCCTAGTGTCTGAAACTCAGTATCAGTTCACATGCAGAAGGAAAAACAATATAGAAAATTTATGAGGAAAAATGCGTGTTTTCAAAAGCAGTATGTCATTTTCCGTTATTATGCCCCTAATATAATATTCTGCTCCTAATGGGATTTTGCGCCACTATACAACAATTTTTATCAAGAATTTTGAATTTTTATCAGAAAGTAGCATGAATAAAGTTTAAAATACCTCATTATTTCTCTCTTGTCTGCAGCAATGAAAGCTATCTAAATTTCATCATTTTGAAGAAATTTTATAAAATGCTTTTAAAATTAAAATATAAAAGTGGGGATATTTAAAAGAAAAAACAGATAGTGCGACCACATCTACAAAGGAAGAGCTTTCAGTTAAAAAATATATATATTAGTAAAATTGGTTCAGCAGAAAGATCAGGGCAGATGACTAAAAAACACACTTGTGTTTTAAATATATAGATTATATAAAATTAGGAAAAATTAAATTAAGCAAATTATGTTATTTTGATAAAATTATAGTAGAATGTCCTAAAAAATAGCATTAAAATTTTTATTATTCGAGAGACTTTTTGACAAAAACTTCAGGAACACGATATTATTTTAAACCACGAATTATTTGTTTGCTTGTCTAACTCGGCGAAGCAAATCCATCCAGGCGAGAATCATCAATTTCTGTAATATAAATCGCTATTTTTTGCATGTCACCTCTCTTTTATAAAGACACTCTACATTTTTGTAAAACATTGCGTTTATCAGTGTGTGCTTTCGATTACATTATTTTCAAAAGTGAAGCAGTTTCACCTGTGAAGAATTTCAAAGCAGTTGGGCTGTGAAAATGACGCACTTCTACAAAACATTATTCAGGTTTAAGAATTAAAATACACGCTTTTTTATAAAATGACGTCATTTGCATCCGCTAATCAATCTACTTTTACAACCCAGTCTTAAACTTCGTCTATAGAAAAGTGTGCATATGACGTCATTATCACGGAATAACTGATAATATTCTTGACATAGCCCATATTTTATATTCAACTATTTTTTCAGGTTTTATGAGAGATGGCAACAAAAATACAGTATCTCCTATTTTCAACTATTTTCCGTTTACTTTCAATGACTTTCAATAGAAATGAGGTACTTTTGTTGCCACAATAAGAAAAATGGCATTAAAAACTGCAAAAAAATTAATATCTCAAAAATTAATTGAGATACAGCTTTCAAACAAATTGCATTTAAAAGAGCATTTTTTTCCTTATACGACGGTGTAAAAATTTAAAATGTGCGATGTTTAGAAGTTTAAAAATTTGCAGTAGAGAAAATTGCAAAATCAAAATTTCATTTCAAATTTCAAAGTGTTGCCATTCGCAAAATGACGTATGCGTTAAGCACAGATATGTTTGTCCTTTATAGTATAGATAGATAGATTTGACATGAAAAGGTATTTTTTGACATTTTAATCCATCGCCAACCGGTGATGAATCGCCAAATATCGAAATGTTCATTATTTTTTATGGACGCTCTACCGAGTTTCTGCCGAAATTGTTTTATAAACATATCTATCCTCATGCGCAGAACGTTCTATAAGTTTTTCAGATTTTTCGCAGTATGCCAGTATGGAGACCTTCATAGTATAGCCAGTATAGAACCTCAAATCTGGGAGTGTTCAGATGCGTTCTGTGCGAGTGTTCAGATGCAAAATTGCAACTGGCAAACGTGACATCAAGTTTGGGACTATTTATTAATAATCTACAGAACGTTAAAATATTTTTTAAATAGTGACTATGAATATAAAATGTGTGCATGTAAATTTTGCGACGGTGAAAACGACTTTATTTTTTTTTTTTTTTTCTAGAAAAAAGATTTATGACTGTATCATAGTGGCACAACTATCGTTGATTTTCCTTCCGTATTACCAAAGATCGAAGACTCAATAAATACTTTATATTTTTCTTATCTGAATTGCATGTTACTGATTACGTACGTGAATAAAATTTTATTTTTCAATAATTTGAAAAGTTGAAAAAAAATTTTAGTTAATAATATTTGTTTTAGTAGTTAGGGCGGCCAATATAAGATTATTAATTGTAATTATTTTTTGTAAATTTTTCAATTAATAAATCAATCAGTTCTTTTAAACATTTTCTTTCGTCGAATTCGACGAGTTTCGGCTCGTTTATTATTAAAACTGTGAAATGTAAAATGTAGCTGTTGGACAATATTAGATTTGAATTTATTTCTTATATAACATGATTAGTCGTGATGATGCGTAGAACATTCTAAAAGATGTTGCTTAGCAACAACGAAACATTGAGAGGGAAAAAAATGTTTGAAAACCCCATTGAGATGGATATTTATTTTTTAGTCTACCCGATCAATGAATTGAACGTCATTGCCTTTATGTGGCCAAACTACAAACTTGTGTAAATTAATTTTCAAAATAAAAATGCTCCATTTCATGTTACTTTGCGTTATTAGTTTTTGTCAAATTGTTGTTCGTTATATTTTCGAGGTCATATTAATTTAGGAAATGGAGAATTATTGTGTGTATTTTATTAAATTGAAATTTTGAAAAGAATTTTTATTGTCCTTTATATCGCTGTAACTGTTACTCACATAATTATTGTATACATATATTGACATATTTGAAACTGCATTCTCTTTCTATACAAAGGCACATTGTTTGATATTATTCTAGTATTTCAAGCGACTTTTGACATAGCACTCTTACTAAACACGTTTTTTCTCTTAGACAAGTGTGTAAGTGTGATCACTCATCGCACAGAGGGTTTCGTTTAATATTATTTCAAAACACTTTATTCTTTATAAAAATCTGTTAGTTCCACATTTCGCAACCAGGAGGCGCACTCTATTCTAAACAAACCTCTATCCGAACGAAGCTCCGTTTTACAAACTATCCGTAGCTATGTTAGTCGAGGGGATCAGGCCCATAACATCCTAGATAGGCAAGTGCCCCTGGAAGTAAAAATTGGAACTAAAATATGTACGACTATGGTGCTTAATATGAAATAGGGGTGAAAGGACAGTCGGCAAAAGTTAGAAAAGTGCACCCCGGGGGAAAAGGGCGGAGGTTAGAAAAATTGCTAAAAATACAGAAGTTAGCGCCCGAAGGGGTAAATAACTTTTTGAAAATTTTATGATTTTACGTGCGATCGCAAGTGGTCTGCTATAAAAATGCAAAATTTCACATCTTTAATTTAATTAGGGGTTCAGTTAGAAAAAAAAAAACTTAAAATGCACAAGTTAGAGTCCAAAGGGTAAATATAAGACTTTCTCAAAATTTTAGGATTTCTCGTTTGATGTGAGGTGTTCAGTTAGTTATAAGAATCCAAAATTTCAAGTCTTTAACTTAATTAGGGGCTCAGTTAGAAAGAAAAGTTTAAAATACACAAGTTAAGGCCTAGATGGGTAAATATAAGAATTTATCAAAATTATATGATTTGTCGTTTGATGTGAGGTGTTCAACTATAAGAATCCAAAATTTCAAGTCTCTATCATATACAGTTTCTGAGAACGGGCTCTGTGACAGACAGACAGACAGACCGATGAGTGAGACGAATAGGGTTTCCTCAGAAGAATGAAACCCTAAAAATGCAGTTAATTAAAAAAATATAAAAAAAGTATATAACCCACGCATATCATATGAACGCATGCTTTGATTTTCATAATTTCTTTTTGTTAAAAAATGTTCATTTTGGTAGCGATTCTATTAAAAATATCATCTGGTTCCAATAGTGGTGTGCTTGACTGCTTTTTTGTCTTTTCCCGCTTTCTAAGATCTATCTTTCCTAAAAATGGGCTACTCGCCGCGCAATTGCAACATGTTCTTAAGCTATACAGTATAGACAGAGTTCTACATCGGGTCAGGTTGGAGCAAATTTTTCTTCGCTGCGGGTCGTGTACGAGTAGGGTTCACTCCTATTATTTCGGATTCGGGTCAGTTTAATGTTTAGTTTTGATAATTACGGGTTTGGTTCGGATGAACCGTTGTATCAAAAGAAACTCTAGAGTGCTCTTTCAGATAAAGAAAACTATATAGTTTAATATGACATTCATATTAAAATAATACATATATAAGTCTTTATGTGTCACACATGTGTTATATATGTAATAAGACACATATAAGTCTTTATGTGTTAAATTTTCTATATAAAAAGGTAAAAATAATACTAAAGATATGGTTTCGACTATTTTTTCATAATTGTGTTAAAATATAAATTAATTTTCCTTGATTTTTGATTTCGCCCTGAAGCCAATTTTTATTCGTTGTGGGCCTCGTGTAAGGGATGACTCCTAATATTTCAGGTTCTGATCGGTTTTAAATTAATAACGATCCTGGTTCGCGTTAACCCGTTTTATCAAAAAAAAAAAAAAAGAATATTGAGCCTGATAAAGAAAACTACATAGTTGAATATGAAGGAGTCTTTATGTGTTAAATTTTCTATATAAAAAGGTAAAATTAATACTAAATATATGATGGTTGGCTATTTTTTCAAAATTGTATTAAAATATGGATCAATTTGCTTTGATTTTTTGTTTCGGATCGACGAATTTTTTTTTTTTATCGCGTTCGGGTCATATTTTAGTGCCAACGAATTTTTTTTGGCTAGTTTAGATTGCAGTTAAGTAAAAGTTTCGGCAAGACTCTGCACAATGCAACATTATGTTTTTCAAAAAATCGTCGCATTGTGTGTAGTTTTTTGTTTGTTTCACATAGGCACTGCGAAAAAAATCAATATGCGATGAGCTATTACGCATCAAAATCAGGAATGTTGCTGTCAATGTTATAAAAGTAAATGTGATTATGAATTAAGGGCCGCCACAAAAACACTCTTGCGTCCGTTACTTTCTGTAAAATATCTCAACTGGTGTACATTAAGATATATCTATCCCTTGAAGACGGTTTGTCTGTCTGTCTGTCCGTGCACTAACTCGCGTAAATATAATCCGATTATCCTGAAAATCATAGGTGTTATTTGGTATCACTATGGCATGTTCGGTATCGTAAATGAAGTATGTAGCATTTATGGTTCATTTGAAGGCACTCAAAAGAATTCCGTTACATTACGGTCTATGGGGGGGGGGGGATCGTTTGCTGTATATTTTAATGATAATACACAATTTTAAACATACTGAAATTTATATACATCGCTGAAGTATACACAGCGCAACAGTATAGACAGCGCTAACTGTAGAATAGGGTGGGCATAGATTTTATCGTCTCTTTACGCAAACACGCAAAAGATTTTGGCTACAGAAGAAATTGAACTATTGAACCCTAGGAACAATAAATGCTGGAAGTGCGTTTTCAATTGTAGCATGCGTTTTTTAAATTGAGTTATTTTTATAAAATATTACTTGGTATGTACAAATTCTATAGATCACATACAGGTCTGCACAAAAGTTCTCAAGTACATTTCCGTTTAATCGCGGAAATTACTGAATAGAAAATTTGAACTCTGGGGCGGTCCATAAATGGTCACACTTTTTTTCAATATTTTTGACCCCCCCCCCTTTGTCACAAAGTGTCACACTTCACCATACCCCCTCTCCCCCTCCATTGTCACATGTCACGCTATATTAGTAAACATATACTTGCAGTTCAGAAACAAAGCACTACGTTATAGATTATATTTCAAATTTTATTTTTAAACTTTAACTAGGTGTTTTAATGACATTTGTGAGCATAACAATAAAAATGAAATATTTTGTAAAAAATAAGACCAAGGTTTACTACAAAAAACGTAATTAATATACAATAGTAATAAAATATTAATAGGGAAGAGCAATTGAAAACAGTAGTATTTTGGAATTAGAAATGGAATTTAATATATTTGGCTTTAAATCTTATCTTTACTTTATCAATAAAAAATACTTTACTTTCAAAATAACTTCAAAATTTAATTTGCTGATTTTGAATGCTTTTATTTTACCAAAATGTGTGATGTCACATTTCTTCTTACCCCCTCCCACCCCCTTGTCACAAACTGTCACAATTTCACGAACCCCCCTCCCCCCCTTCAAGCGTGACATCATTTATGGATGGCCCCTATTCGTTTAACTGAAGTACCTTTTAGCATACTATGTAGTATACATTACAAATCTATAGATCATATACAGGACTGCGCAAAAAAGTAAGAAAAAAAAGATATTTTTTCGACTATTCATTGTAATATAGCAAAGAGAAAATGGTTTTTTAAATACGTTATGATATTTTCAAATTGTTTATTTGGACATTAACCCATTTATTCATAGCGTCCCATCTTTGGGACGCTTCGAATTTTAATAAATTTGTATAACTTCCTTCTTCTTAATAACATGAAAATTGTATGAAATAATTATTTATACGTGTCTTTATCTGTTATCGGGAGATGATAGAATTAGATGAATATTTATTTGCTAATAGTGAAGTCTTTTTTTCGGTGTTTATAGATTTTTAATTTTTCAAGATATCGATATATAAAAAGTAAGTTTATTTGTATTTTTTCTGTCAAGGATCCAAATAAATAAGTCATAATCTTAGCTTGTAGACTTTTATGAAATGTGTATTTTTTTAAATTGTGAAATTATATGTTCAAGCCTATGTTTTATTAATGTTTGTATCGTACAAAATATAATGCGCTTCGCGCGAATGGACACATATTTTTATTAGCCATTTAGGGTGCAGTTACTGAAGTAAAGTCCTTTTCAAGATGATTATGAAATAAATTGTTTTTAAACCTCAAATACGATTTTTCTTAGTTTATTAATAATAATATTCCTAATGCTATTAATCTCTGATAAATATAGTTTTTTAGTAGATCATAAAAATACTAATTTTGTATATAATATACAATTTAATAGCTTATTTTATATAAATTTAGACAAAACATATAATTATGCATATTATATTATTATAAATATTATGCATATTGTCATATTTAGTACGTTTACATTTTATCAAATTAATACAAAAAAAAATTAGCGTAATTTTTTTTAGTATTTTTCCACTGCATTCTGCAACATTTTCAAGTGATTATACCAATAAATTTATAAAAACAAAAATTCAGGCATAAATGGGTTAATAAACTGGGAAGTTTTGTTGCTGTATTCTGAATCGGTAGAAAAGTGTTACGTAATCTATGCTAGACGCATGATTTTTTGTTCTTGTTTCTTTAAATTACGTGCACTGTTAAAAATGATTATCTAATTGAAATTTAACTTTATTAAGACCATAATATGTTCAATAATATGGTTCAATACGCTTAATAATATTCTCAAGGAACTGTTATCTTTAAATACAGTCGAACGGCTGGACTTTTTGTTGCAGATTTTTAACAGTGTGATTTAAAAATAGATTAAACTTTAAATATTATCAAAAGGAATCATTACCGCATTCTTTAAAAGCTTTGAAAAATTCCAAAAACGAAGTCGTTTTAAGGATTTCCGTAGTTAAAAAGCAAAAACGGAACCATTATAAGATCAGTCTTGTGTCTGTCCGTCTGTCACAGCCGTTTTTCTCTCAAATTATGGAACGTAGAAAGTTAAACATTTTCAGAAGTAATAAAGGCTATTGACAAACATCTTTATAGATTATTAACCATTCACAAATATATTTTGGGAAAATGTAGGAGGCTAATTAGATTACTTAATATATATATATATATATATATATATATATATATATATATATATATTTTTTTTTTTTTTTTTTTTTTTTTTTTTTTTAACGTTGTACAGTTGTGTGGGATATCGTGTGAAAGATTACGTAACGCCGAAATCAAAAAAACATCTGTTTTAATTTTAGGCAGTATATTTTCAGAGATATACAGTGAAACCTCTCTGTGCGACCACCTCCCTGAACGACTATTTTTTTCATGGAACGGAATTTATACCCATAGGCTGAATACTAATTTTACCTCCATTCAGAGACCACCCCAGTTGAACTCCTTCCATGAGCGACCCATTTCTTTGAAGAAAATGAAACAAATTCTGTTTTTTCCTGGTCGCTTGAAGAAGGTTTTATTAGAACAATAATTCCGGAGAAAGCATTATTCATCAAACTTCGAAACTAGGTTTAGAATTTTTATTGATTCCGGTAACTTTTAAGGGTTTAAACCGCTTTGTGTTTTTTTAGGCAATGAATTTAACTCAGATGACAAAGTAAGGATGACGGTCAATAAAGTCCCCTGCCCTATTATGGCAGGAAACTCTCAAAGAAGTAGATAAATTAATGAAATCGTCATTATTTGTTCCCTCCAAAAAAAATTGCATTTATTTACTGAACTTCGAAAGGACTTGGAAATAAAAGTTTTAAAAGATAAAACCGTAAAATCAAAACAAACGTCAATGTATTCCTTTTTTTAAACTCTGCAGTAATTAACTTATGTAACTAACTTCTGTATGGATACTTAAATTTTCATATGTTACCTTTTTTCAACAATTAAAATCTAGATTTAAACATGACCTCCATTAAGAGGCCACCTCTCTGAGCAACCAATTTTTATTGGAACGGAACTTGGTCGCTTTAGGGTGGCTTTACTGTAGTCGAAAATGTAATTCAAAAATATGTCGCCCTTTTTCTCTATTACCGAAACTACTGAAATTAAATTTACAAAAAAAAAAAAAAAAAAAAAAAAATAGAGGTAGTAAAAGTGTTTTTAAAACTTGCAGTAAAACTATAGCGATTACCATAGGTCACACAGTTTTTGAGAAGATTGTATTTTCCGGTTACACACAAATTTCCCTTTGCGGGCGATGAGAAAGGGAGTTGGGGGGCGCTCGAGTTACCTAATTGTCGCGGAACTATAAAAAGATTTTTGATAATGATTTTCGAAAAAAAAAATGTTGGTAATTAGCCAAGATATTATCCTTTAAAGACACGGACGGTTTGAACATACATAAAGACGCGGGCGGCGTACGTTATACGCCATAATATTACAGTTACTAATTAATATATTTATTGTACGAAACCCTCTATACTCGAGTAATGCTCGCACTTGACCAAATATTGGTACGATTATCTGCATCATAATAAATTAAAATCGTACCTATCCAGTTTAATTCTAACTTCTCACAATAAATCGAAATACACAGAATAAATATCAGAAATAATATGTCTTTTATCTCACTAGATCAAACGAATAATCATAGCTCTTTGTAATATCACTATTACTTGATATGCAATAATTTGTCTATCAATAGCTTTTTAGCCTTTAAAAGAGGAAGATGAAGTAGATGCTTGAACTTCCCCAAACAATGTACTTCGTGAACTGCATACTGAACTACATTCCCACCGGATGAATGAAAGTTACTTGAAAACGTGACCTGGTTCATAATTTTGTAACTGTTGTCTTTCTATTATATCAGATGAAAAGTCAGTAAATGATGAGAATCTAATTATGGTTATTTCACGCTGAATTTGTAGTCGAATTCATCTAATGCGATGTCGGTTTAGATACAAAACTTCGTGATAGATTGTTTAAATGTTTGTTCAACTATCTAATCCGGTTATGATTAGTTATGTTAGATATATAATTTACTGAGACTGGCTCTAAATATACACAATATTTATGAAATCTATACAAAATCTATTTTTTTAAAAGAGTACATTACACAAGGTATAAAAAGAAAAGAGGTCACAATATGCGCCAAAAAATGGTGATTATTCACGTCAAAAAGTGGTGCTAATACACGGCAAAAAGTGGTGCTAATGCACGCCAAAACGTGGTGGTAATACATGTATGAAAACGATGATAATACATGTTAAAAGTGGTGAAAATATAGGCAAAAAGTGGTGATAATACACGTCATAAAGTGATGATAAAATAGGACGAAAATTTGTTAGGATGCCAGTAAAAAATTGCTGATAATACATGCCAAAAAAGGGTTATAATACTCGTCAAAAAGTGTTGATAATACACGACAAAAATGGTGGTAATACACATCAAAAAGTAGTTATAATTAGAGTTTGACCGAATATTCAGTTTCGTTTTCATTTTCGGTACAAAATCAGAGTTTCGGCGAACATTTGTTTTTGGCAAAAATGCCGGGAAATATTCGACTGTCAAAGAAACTGACTGAAACTATCTGTACTCCTATAATCTCGTTTCTTCTTTCATGAATTTTCAATCAATTAAGCTAACTAATGCTATAAAAAGTGATAAAATATCTTTATTTAGATTGACGAACATTTCATTGCACAAACGGCGAAACTTTCAAAATAATTCATGATAGAACTATTTTCACAAAATTTAAAAACAATAACTTGGTAAACAATGCTATTGTTTTTAAATTTTGTGAAAATATTTCTATCATGAATGATTTTGAAAATACCGCCGTTTGTGCGATGAAACATTCGTCAATCTACATAAAGATATTTAATTCCTTTTTACAGCATTATTTAGCTTAATCTGTTTATAAGTGATTATTATACATGTTGTTAGTACTCATCGATTTCAGCTGTATTGGCTCAAATGAAACCTTGTTTATTTATTGTTACGTATGTAACTTTTTATAATTATCAGTTATCACTGACTCAAGAAATTAGTTCATATTATAAAAAACGCACATATGACTAAACTTTGAAAACGCTTTCCACATGAACATTAAAATTTGCAGACTTAACAGTGATTTTTTTTTAGTTTGAATACCACTGAAGTGTTTTAAACGCGTTCTAAGAAAGGTTCAGAATAAAAGTAGGGAATAAAACAGCTGATGATCATTTGAAAAAGTCATTATAAAAGTCACCTAAAACATTTTTACGTAGATGAAATTCGAATCATTATTATTCTGTGTTATTGATCAATTACATTTTATTTCATATGAAAATTAGAATTGTTGATCAGAATAACAGAGAGACAACTTAGTCCCCGGAGAAAAAATTTTCAAGCAGAATCGCCATTTCAAATTTTCTTAGGGGAGGAGGGGGGGGGGGGCAAATTTTTTTGGAGTGTTACATATATTTATTTTGATCTTGATGTGCGCATTAGAGAAGAAATTGATACAGTTTCATTCTCACATATTTTATACTCTCACATGTTATAAAATAGTTTTTCTTTTGTCCCTAAAAACCTATTCATTGTTACTTGAAAAAATAATAATTTAAATGCAAAATATTAATAAATTGAAAGTCTTTTTATAGTTAAAAGTTAAATATGCATTATTCAGTTTGTTTTTCAGTTTTTAATTACATTGTTAATTAATTATTGATAAATATTATTGGTTGTTATAAAGTAATGAATTATAAAAGTTGTATTATTATTTATGTTTTGTTTTTATTTGGAATTTATGCACGTACACTTACACTCATGTATATGTATGTGTGTTTTTTAGAAATGTGTTTTTATGTACGTATAATAAATTAATAATTATATGTATACGATATATGTGCATACATGCATATATACATACATACATACATACATATATATAAACGTGTGTGTGTGTGTGTTAATCACTTTAAATTTATTTTTAAGGCAATTTCGTTTTATGCCGGAACTAGGAAAATATCCAAAATTCGGTTTTGTCGAATACTAGTTATAATACTCGTTAAAAATTGGTAATAATACGCATCAAAAAGTGGTGATAATACACGTGAAAACATGCAATTTTTTAAAAGAAGATATTAGAGTCGCAATCCACTTATTTAGTCAAAAGAAAAAAAAAAAAAAAAAAAAGAGTGTCCCATTTCTAGTAAAATCTGAGTATTAGAACATAACATTACAATATTGAAGATCATGTAAAGAAAATCAAAAATAATATGACGTTTGTCTAACTTATAAGACGAGCAATTGTTTTTTCTAATCAGAATTACTGTTACTTGATATATCACAATTAGTCTAGCAACAATTTTCTAACCTTTAAAATGAAGAAGACGGAGTAAGATACTTGAACTTTCCCCAACATTATTTTCCGCGAACTGCATACTGATTCCCACAAATGCGTGAAAATCATTTGAAAATGTGACTTGCTTTATAATTTTGTTTTTGTTATCTCCGTAATCCGATGAAAAATCAGTAAGCGGTGAGAATCCAATTAATGATATTTCACGCTGCATTTATAAGTGAATTCACTTAATGGAATGTCAGTATAAATGTAAAAATTCTCGAAAGACTGTGTATGTGTTCGTACAGTTATTTAATTCTGTGATGATTAGTTGGTATAAGTATGGTTATATGCAAAATTTACTAAAATTGGCATGAAGTATGTATAATCTATATAAAATGGAGGTTAAATTTAATAGTATCCTTAATAATCCTTTTATTTAATAATCCTTTAAAGAATATAAATTTTACGAATTGTTTGGATTTCTGCATCGAAGATAAAATTTTAAATTTCATCCTTTTTTGAGAAAATTCTACACTAGGCATTTGTAAAATATAACTTTGTACATTGAAATCTACAGTTCTTATTAATAAATAATTTTTTTCTAAGATTAAAGCATAGAACATATTGCTCACTTGCAAAAAAGTGATTCAACTAAAAAAAAAAAATCTACATTTCACATTAAAAGCAAAAGAAAGGTTGGCATTTTTTTTATTGAAGTATAAAACAAACTATTGTACTTAGCGCTGCATGAAGTTGTAAAAAAGTACATGAAAGTAGAAAATCCTTAGGAATCAAGACGCACAAGAGATAGAGATGATTGAGTAAATTTATCTCCCATACCCTTTGACCCCTTTTTTGGTGAGAAAGTGACACATAGGCAAAGTGGCACATAGACTGGGGTGACAAAGTGACATATAGCGGTCTTCTGGATAACTAAACTTGTGACACTTTTTCTTTAGCAAGGCACACCTGAGGAAGACCTTTTAATGATATTACACTATTTTAAACATATTGAAATTGATATATATCACTGAGACGCTACAAGGCACTTATTGAAGATGGAAGGCTTTTTAATGATATTACTCTATTTTAAACATATTGTAATTGATATATATCATAATGGAGAGAACGAGTATCAATAGCGAGTTCGCAGCCATATCCAATAAATAAGAATGAATTATGTCAGCCACGTATCGTCCGGTTAGCTTAACAGGTAAAGCATTGGCACGGCACGCCAAGTATCCAGGTACGATTCCAGGTCTGGACATTTTTCGCTCTGTTGGAATAAACTTCAGTTGTGCTACTCCAGTCTTTAATATTGACATATATCACTAAGGTGCGCTTACTGGAGATTTCGGTGTTCATAGAATGTATCATTTTTTTACAGAGACACAAAAAAGAATTTGATTTCATTACTGCCAATGAACAATATTTACTGATAGTGTGTTTTGAGTTGTGATACACGTTTTTAATTTTTTACATATCAACAGTGCATGAAAGTTCTACAGATCATTATACACGGCTGCTTTTTTAATCGTGCTATGCGTTTCCGAACTGAACTGTATTTTAGCATGAAGTACTATGAAGTATGGCCAATTATGTTTGGTCACTTGAGATTTTAGACGTTTTGTTAAATGTCTAGAAAAATACATGAGGAATTATCCTCAAGCTCCAGGTGTGTAAACAGAATAGTATGGGTCATATAATTCCACGAAGTGTTTTTCCGGAAACCCCATAGGGGACCGTCAACAAATTGAAAAAGAACGAATTTCTTTTGGATAACCCTGTAAAAACTAATATAACAAAAGCGTTCAAACTGTAGAACTTGATTAAGAGGCTTATTGTAATAAACTGTATTCACTTTTATGAGGATAGCATGTATACTAGTAGAGAAATTAACGTTTTTATAGAAACAGTCCTAAATTTTGCCAAGTTTTTCGCTGATAATTTGCAGAGTTCTTGATATAAAAAAAATTTCTTTTCAGAAAATATGACAAACAACATTGTACACAATACCCCTTAATCCAAATTAAAAAAAAAATAATAATTGAATGAAAAATTAGCAGGTTTATTAAAAAATGCTTCACTACGCATGCGCGAATGCAATTAAAATATAATGTGCATAATGCATTAGCTAAGTGTATAGAGCAACTTTTGTGAAAGTCTCAAAAACATAGCTTAAAAATTCTGAAAATTATCGTCGATAGAATAAGCTCGAAATCCGTTGTTCCCAAAAGGAAGCAAAAAGATGAGGAGTTGTATCCAAATATAGTAGTACGCGCAATATTGCGTACGCTATTTTAGCGCTAATCAACAGATATTTATACAGCTCCCCATCTTTTTGCTTCCTTTTGGAAACAACGGATTTCGAGCTTATTCTATCGACATGATTTTCCTTGTTATCGTCCTTTTTACAGTTTGAAGCAGCATTTTATGTTCCCAAGATTAGATTCAACAAATATCCTGAGCAGAACACATTCGGTACACTTTCGGAACACTTTCTTTATAGCGGAGCATATTTGGAACAAATTTCAGTACACATTAAGGTAACTGGAACATTTTCTTTTAATCAAAATGTTCCAAGTCTCAATCTGTGCTGGAAATTTGCAGTGATGTCATTGATTGCTTCAGAAATAAGCTGGCATTTTTGTTGATTAAACCGTTTTATGGCTGGTAAATGCGCCATCTTTCAGTTCCTGTCTGGGTGTGAATGGATGTGGATTCAATCCTCGCGAGGAAATAGATCGATTTTTTTTCTTGCCTGGAAGTTGGAATTAAAATTGCACATCCATTTTATTTTTTTTTTTAACAAACCGATAAAAAATCACTCGCAATTTAATTTCTTTCTTTTAAAAAGGATACTTTTTTCAATCAACTGTGCTTCAAAATTTTTCATACCTTTTATGTTACAATATAATATATAAAATCCAAGTTTCTGTGTGTCCCTCACAATTCCGGTAGGACCAATTCAATGATTGCAGCTATGTTAAGTTTCCTATGGAGAAATTTGTATCAACTTCAACAATGATTAACTATTGAAAAGTAATAATGCCAGGGTTACTACAATAGCGCCAAATTTTTACCACTTGGAAAATATCGCCAAATTTGGCGACAAAAATAAGTTACTATATATGAAGCCAACTTGGCGATAGCTGGCTAATTTGGCGGAGTTCCCATTGAAACGGTTAAAGTTTCACAATCGAGCTCATCGCAATTTAATTTAAACTCCGCGCATTTAAGGTTTTCTTTTTAATTTATCGGTCAGAATTTAAAGTGTAAAATATGAAAATGTACGTCTTTACATTTTCATCCCGATGTTACTAATAAAATAACCACCTCTAGACGGCGCTGTACTATCTGAGCTCTTAACTGCCCGATTTTAATGTGCTTTACATTACCGGATACAAAAATTAAATTTTGGGTTTCTTCCAGTACAGGGGTCTTGGCGAAATAAAGAGAACTATCTTAGCGAAGAAGGAAATTTGGCATCATATTTTCTGACAACCTATTTATTCACTGTTTCATTTCATATACATGCGCATTTTTTTCAATATTTATGCAATTTATTTAACATAAAAAAGCCATTTATCTGATTTTATTCAGAAACAGAAGTGAAAATTATACTGGGTGTCCTAAAAAGGACTGACTGATTTTAAAATTCAATAACTTGCAAACGGTGACAGATATTAAAAAATTCTTGCAGGAGGGTTATGCATAAGGTCAAAAGTTTTTTTACAGTGATTTTCGATTTTATATCGAATTACAAAAACTAAATGGCGCTGTAAGCAATGAGCGCTAAATACAGGCTCGATTTTTTGCCCTTTCTCTTCTATCATGCAGAAAAAAGGAGATAAAAATGTATTGAGTTGGTCCCGAAGTACCAAAAAATGAGCCTGAATTTAGCGTCTATTGATCGCAGCGCCATCTATTGTTTATAATTCGAACTAAAATCGAAAATCACTGTAAAAAAACTTTTGACCTCATTCATAACCTTCCTGCAACAATTTTTTAAATATCTGTCATAGTTTGCAAGTTATTGAATTTTAAAATCAGTCAGTCCTTTTTAGGACACCCGGTATATACATTTAATTAAAATACATATACAAACAAACCAAAAATTTCATTACGTTTGTTATATACGTTTGTTGTTTCATATCCTTTGTCAACAAATCCCTCATTCTGATGCCCAAATTTCGCCAAACTTAAAAAAAAAAAAAAAAAAAAACCGCCAAGGCCCCCTTAGTGGATAAGTAACAATGTCTATTATTTTGAACTATTTGCATCATAGTTTGTACTATATGCAGGTAGGGAGGACGAGGAGAAGGGGAGGAAGAATCTAAATATTCTAAAACAGGTATTTTAAAAATTTAAACAAACATTGAATAGTCAATGCCTCAAATCCGCACAAATACTTGGAACCAAGCTGTGCGGATTAGTGGTCTTCTTCTGTACATAGTCTTTCACAAATGAGTTTCGTTTTTAAAAATGTGTCATTTTCATCTATCACTGTGGAACAACCGAGAAAACCTCATTCTTGCACATTCTTTTATATATCTTTATATCCCATTTTCCGTCATTATTGACGGACTATCTTTCTAGTTATAATATATTTTTGTACTTACTTATGTTTTTTTTTACTTATAATTCATTCTTTTCAGATCGAAAGAAGAATACTTGAGAAGTAAACATGCCTTCAGACACTTCAATTATAGACTACACGACTAAAGAAGCACAGAGCAACGCGTTCAACAAGAAGATGATAAAGTTGATTGAGAAGCGGGAAGATTCGAAGCTGGAATACCTGCCTTACAGCATCGGATATCTCACTGAGGAATTGCGAGAGATGGCGGAGAATGAGCTTAGCGAGACAGAAGAGCGAAAGGAAAAATGCTTGAAGAAATTCCGTCAGCTCATTGCTGGTAAGAATTTGTTTTATGAGGCATTCTCACATATTTTTTACTTTTAAGTCCCTGAATAATAATTTTTATTTTAGTACATATTCTTGGGGTTGTTTTATTTCTTATACTGTAAAACATCCCATTGCATGACTCCATAACAATATTAACAAGATAAATAAGTTTTGGACGATGCTGGGGGTCCAAATATGACACGAAATTCCTATACCGTCCCGTATTTCTGATGCTGATTTTTAAGTTTGGAGCTGTCTGTATAAAATTGTTTCAATAAAATTAATTCGATGTAATTTTTTTTTTCGCAACTGGAACTATTGTTTTATATAAATAGGTAGCAAAAAATTAACCTGCACACATTTTCACGGTTTTTGTTATTTTTTTAACACTGTCCCTGGATTTTAGATTCCTTACCATCCCTCTTGTTAAAATTATACAGAAAATTACTTCAGTTGCAGCCACAGATTTTTTTTCAACATTTTTCTCATTAGAAGTATGCTAGAGAAAGAATGTCTAAAATTCTTTGATAGGAAATTTACTGCAGAATTTAAATCTGCATTTAAATATCCATTTCAAGCATCGTTTCTCTATTGGTAGTCTTACCGTCCCCAAGGATTATTCCTCCACTTTACGGGGAAAATTATTTTTTTTTAATTGCCGAAACGTCAGTGAAGGCTTACTGTGGAGACACGAAAAGTTTTGGTTTCCGTTAGTCTGTCTGTCTGTTAGTCTGTCTGTCTGTTCCGCGATAACTGCCGCAAAAAGCATCCGATCGGCTTGAAATTCCCTGGGCATGTTGATGAGCTCCCCGGATTTAGCTGTATAGTTTTGGGTTAAATTTGGTTCATTCGTTCGGAATATACAGAACATTTTATTTTGTGATATAATGCTTTTCTATGGGAAGTCAGACGATTTTCAAATTTTCATTTGTTGAAAGAAATCGCTCATATGAATAATAGATTTAAATGGTAAATTTTGGATGCTGAAATTTTTAAATAAGAGTATTAAATTATTCTTATTAGTTTGCAATTTTGTCAAAACATTTGTCAGAGCTTTTAAATTAGGTGTATAACTTATGATAGAATTTTATACATGTGTTCGAATAATATAAAACATTTTATTTTATGAATTTACTTATATTTCATTTTTTCTTTTAACCGTTGCGTAGCAACAGCATCTCATCTAAAAATATCATAAATGTGAAAGTATGTATGGTTTTTTGAAGTCAAATCAAAGCAAAAGGAATGAATTAATGAATGCCTTTGTATAGATATTTGCATATAGATTTATTTAAACGCAGAAATGAAAATAGTATTTATATACTATATAGAATAATATTTTCATTTATTTATTCAACTATTTGATTATAAATGAAAAAGTTCGTTATTTTCATACAGAGTAAACTGACATTATTCTGTTAAATTTTATAAACTTTATTGTTGCCAAAAAAAAAAAAGAATAACAATTTCTCCCAAAGAGTTAATTTTAATTTGTAAGATTTTCACGTGCAAAAGAAAAATGGAATAAGCAAATAAAAAATAAAAAAAAAGGATATATAGGACAGAAATGAATACATATAAACATTTCACACCAAATACCACCTAAAATAGTTTTTGTAGCAGTATTTTCCCAGCACTACGAAGAAAGATTCCTCGATTTACACGATTTTACTTGGCCTTCCTTTTCTCATTCTTTGCGATTTCATTTTCGCAATTGCGTGCATTAATTGGCACAAAATTTTACATTTTTATGACTGAGATATATGTAAGGCCATACAAATAAGAAATTCCGTATTGTCTCCTATAAAATGTGATAAAGTGTTGGTTAATCATATATGTTTTTATTAAGAGGAGCAGAGCTGCCAAGCCTCCGGCGTTCTGGATACCAGTATTTTAATACAGAAAATGTTACTTTATTTAATTGAAACATTTGCGCGATTTAAAAGAACATTATCTCTAAGATAATAGTGATGTGCAAAAAGCTTGAGACTTGGTATGTCTGGTGGGGAGTGAAATGTTTTACTTAATGCATTTATCTCTATTTTAATGCTACGTGAACAACGTCCGTGTAACAGCTTGCAGAGTGTAAAATAAATTAAATTATTAAAATAATCCTTATTACGAAAAATGAAACAGAAAGTCCGGCTAAGGGAAATGAAATGTTAGTTAATCTTTCGTAATTTGACCTAAACATAGGTTTGCGTCAAATTTCAACGGTATTTGTAACATCACGATTTTAAATTAAATGTAGATACTATTAAAAGAAAATCACAAAAAATACTTAAAGGCGCCAAATCATGTTTATCTATTTAACGATGATGAATTATTAACTGTTAGGTTTAGAAGCCCCCTACTTTAGGGTGATTTTAGTAAGTTAATGCTATCGAGTACATTTTTTGATATTTAGATTAGATCTTAGATATAAATATTGCAGAATGGTAATCAAAATTATTTTTTTATAAACAAAATTTATAAAGGTATTAGATTTCTAAATTAGATGTTTCAGTTTACATTTCCAAAAGTTCTTTATCCATTAGATACAGGTATTTGTGGTTAGCAGGCAAGTAAATACTGCTGTATGGATATTAGGATAACGTAAAATGCTTGACCGAATTATTGCTTATCCTTATAAATCGCAGTGTAAAAAGAAATCTAAGATATAGGGTAATCATTAACTCAATCAGTAGAAAATTACAAATGCAAAATAAATTACACAACGGGGGGTTCAGCGGGGGCAGAGCCCCCTGTAGAAATTTGCTTTATTATATAAAAATTACTAGAATAAGTAGCTCGTGAGAATTTCAAAATATCCTTACATAACAACGTGTTTAATTTAACGCTTTTAATGTCTGAAACCATCGAAATATTTTTTTCCTTTTATAAATGTTTGTGTAATTTAAATAGTTTAAATTTTGTTTTTGTAGAAAGATTAATATTACGCAAAGTTTGATAAAAACAATGAGTTGCAGAGATGACGTTGGGGCTCTTGATCTGCAGATTTACTAGTTTAATTGCCGAAACGTCAGTGAAAGCTTACTGTGGAGACACGAAAATTTTTGATTTCCGTTTGTCTGTCTGTCTGTCTGTCTGTCTGTCTGTTCCGCGATAACTGCCGCAAAAAGCACCCGATCAGCTTGAAATTAATTGGGCATATTCGTGAGATACCCGGACGTAGCTGTATAGTTTTTGGTTAAATTTGGTTCATTCGTTCGGAAAATATGGAAGATTTTATTTTTCTTTATAATGCTTTTCTACGGCAAGTCAGACGATTTTCAAATTTCCATTTGTTGAAAGAAAATGGCACGTTTGATTAATGGATTTAAATGTCAAATTATGGATACTAAAATTCCAAATAAGGGTTTTAAATTATTCCTATTATATTGAATTTTTATCAATATATCTGTCAGATTTTTTTATTTACGTGTATAATGTTTTGAGGACATTTATACATGTATTCCAATAACATAAAGAATTTTTAAATTAATTTTCTTGTTTTACATGATACATATTTCTTTTTTTTTTTCCTTTTCTTCGTTGCCTAGCGACTGTTATTCGTAGTCTATCATTGCGTCAAATATGAATGAAGTTAGTAAATTACGTTAATTTTGTTGCAGGTACTATTAAAAGGCTATCACAAAAAATATTTTATCGCGCCAAATCGATGCAATTTATGCAATTAACAGTGGGCACGATAATGAATTATTTTCCAGTAGATTTATAGATCTCCAGATATGCATATTTTGGGGGGCTTTTAATATGCTATTGCTATCGCATGGATTAGAATGTTTAAACTAATGTTTAACCATGCTATAAGGGAAAAAAAAGTACAGTTAAAGGCATGTAAATCCTTTTTAACACTTTCCAACATGGATGAAAAGTATTTATGACTTCAGTTTTTCTATCTGTCGCCTGCCGTGTTTCTCTACGTGCTCTAACTCGCGTAAATATAGTCGGGATTACATGTAATTGATATACGTTATTGAGGTTTGCCAAAGTATGTTTGGTATTAAAAATGAAGAGTGTAGCATTCATAGCTTAGTTACAGGGGCACTCAAAACTATTCCGTTACATTATAGTCTTTGGGAAAAATCGTCTGCGGTGTATTTTAATAATGTTACACAATTTTAAACGTAATGAAATTTATATACTTTATTACGGTGCACTAGAACCTGGTTACTATAAAAAATGTTATGTGTAGCACTTACAGCATGCGTACAGGGAACTCAAAAGTATTCATAATATTACAATCTTTGAAGAAAATCCTTTTGTGGCGTTTTTTAATGATGTTACTCTGTTACAAAATAATAAAATTGATATGTATTTTTGAAACATTTTTGTAGTATATGGGGTGCAAAGCATATGTTTTTTTCAGGGTCACACAAAAGTGGTCGATTAAAATGTGGTCTACGGGGGAAAAAAACTCCTCACAGCTTATTTTAACACATTAGCGACGGGAAACGAGAATTCTCGTTTTTATTCAGAATACATCATTCGCTAAGGAAGTGACTTCTACCTTACAGAAAAGACATTTATATTGTGTTGTCCATATTTTTTATAGATTGTAAGACATTATATATTACATCCGTACATTGAAAGATATTTACTGCTGCATAAACATGAAAAACATATCTCAGAAACCAATTTCCGAGACACTTTTAGAAGAGGGAGGAGCTTCTACTGTTTTTAAACCCAGATTTAATTAAATTGCCTGTCGTCAGTGTGTTAATTGTGTTGCACTAATTCAAACATTATGAAATTAAATTACATTACTGTGGTTGACTACAAGAAGCTTGAATATGATTTGTATCGTATTTATCGTTCATTTATAGGGTCACATAAAAAATTTCGGATACAGTTCTGGTCTATTAGGGATGATTGCTGAAGAGCATTTTCGATTATGGTGTGCGTTTTAACGTTAAGTAAATTTGTCCTTAATAAGTAGTGCTTAAATATTGTATAGACCATGTACAGGGATACACAAATGAATTCGTAAGTATAAATGAAAATGAGCGCGAATTGCTTCAGTGTGTTTTTTTTTTTTATTTAAGTTATGTATTTCCCAGCCCAATTACATTTAGTATACTAACAAATGTTTGCAGAATTTAAATAGAACCATATACAGGACTCCGCAGAAACTGGATATATGGTGCACACTATGCATACTAATCCCCGGAAATGTGATATGAGCAGTTTTAAGAGGGTTTTTTGTCTGCATTAAATTTAAATGTTATAGACGACGCGTAAAAATCTTCACGTAATATACAGGGCTGTAGAAAAGAATTCATGTACGTTTCCGTCTATTGGTAGAATTTACTAAAGGACATTAACACAATTAATTGATAATTACAAATGTAAATTTAAATTACACTACGAAGGGGTTCAGGGGTCTCTGCCCCCCTGAAGAAATCTACTTTATTATCTAAAAATTACCAGAATAAGTAGCTCATGAGATTTTCAGAATACCATTACATAACAAGGGGTTTAATTTAACGCTTCTAATGTCAGAAACCTTCGGAATATTTTTCGTTTTATAAATGTTTATGTAATTTCAAAACTTTAAATTTCGTTTTTTGCAGAAAGATTAATATTACTCAAAGGGTGCTAAACACAATAAATTGTAGAGCTGACGTTGAGGCTCCTGATCTGCAGATTTACTAGTTTAATTGCCGAAACGTCAGTGAAGGCTTACTGTGGAGACACGAAAAGTTTTGATTTCCGTTTGTCTGTCTGTCTGTCTGTTCCGCGATAACTGCCGCAAAAAGCATCCGATCGGCTTGAAATTAATTGGGCATGTTGATGAGGTACTCGGACTTAGCTGTATAGTTTTTGGTTAAATTTGGTTCATTCGTTCGGGAAATATAGGACATTTTATTTTGCTCTGTAATGCCTGTCTAATGCAAGTCAGACGATTTTCAAATTTTCATTTGTTGAAAGAAATGGCACATATAAAAAATGGATTTAAATGGTAAATTTTGGATGCTGAAATTTTTAAATAAGATTATTAAATTATTCCAATTAGTTGGAAATTATGTCAATATATTTGCGAGATTTTTTTAAATTAGGTTTATAATTTTGGGGGGAACTTTATGCATGTTTTTCAATAATATAAAGCATTATGTTTTATCAATTTGACATAATACATATTTCATTTTTTACCTTTTCTTTCATCAGTTGCCTAGCAACGAATTTGGTCTTAATAATATTAGTATAAATGCGTCTATAATGTTTCAGTAAAGCCAACGTCAAAACGGATGAATTAATGCATTTGTATTTTTGCATATAGATGAATTTTAGCCCCAGAAATAAAAATAGGCAATATTTTATTTATTTTATTCAAATATTTTGCTTAAAAATACAAAAGTTCATTATTTTCATAGAGAATAATGTGACATTTTTTTCATAAAATTTATCAATGTTTCTTTAATCGTTGCCAAGAAAATCAAAACCCTGAATAATGTTTTCTCTTAAACAATTTTCAATTGAAAGATTTTGACGTGAAACAGGAAAATGAAAAAAAAAATTAAGAATAAAAAAATTAATATGGCGACATATTGGGAATAAAAAGAAAAATCTCAAGTATTTCTTAATATAACAAGATGAAAGGTTTTGAGTAAGTACGAATAGCAGATGAATTAGACGTCATTTATTAAAAAAAAAAAAAAAAAAAAAAAAAAAAAAAAAGATGTTGGAATAAAAAGACCTTGGCTAAAATAAAATGAACTATTATTTACGAGGAAAGAAATAGATGGAGATGCAGTATGCCGTAAAAACAGTTTGCAATATGATGTGCGTTATCGCCCAGATTTAAATGCCATCATTTGGCCCAAACAAAACAAGCACGTGGAACAGGGACCGAATTCTTTGACTTCATCCGTGCATTTTTTCTGTAAAATGAAAATGATCTGCTTATATTTAAGCATTCTAAAGTAGCATTTCATCGCATTATGAATTAAAAACTGTATTTCTAAAAATATTTTTCTTTTCTTTCTTTCTTTTTTTAAGCACGCCGTTGTGTTTCGGTCGAATGTAGCGGATTTTAAGGTTACATTTTTGGCGTCACTTCAAGATTTATTGTTTGCGTACGGTTAACATGACGATTTTATTTTAAATTTTAAATTTATTAATTTATAAAAAAAAAAAAAAAAAAAAAAAAAAAAAAAAAAAAACTTATGCTTATCTTTATAAATCACAGCGTAAAAAAAATCTATGATATACTATAACCATCCGCACAATCAATAAAAAATTACGAATGTAAACTTAAATAAACTACGGGGGGTTCAGGGGGGAACATCACCCCTGAAGAAATGCAATTTTTGATTTAAAAAGTTACCAGAATTAGTAGCTCATAAGAACTTCAGAACATCAGTGTATAACTACTTGTTTAACACATTTAATTTCTGAAACTTTACGAAGTATTTTGTATTCTTATAAATATTTATGTAATTTGAAAACTTTAAAAAGCGATTTGTAGGAAGATGAATATTACGCAATGAGTGTTAAAAAACAATGACTTGCAAAGATGACGTTGAGGCTCCTGATCTGCAGATTTACTAGTGTAAATAGCTGTTCCTAAAAAGTGATGAAAATTGTGGCTATTACTTAGTCTTAAGATGATTTGCCTAAAAATAAGTGGTAATTTTCCATTATTGATATGCGGTATCGAGGTTTACCATGGCATGTTCCCTATTGAAAATGAACAGCGTAATATTTATAGTTTATTCGCAGGTTATAGTTTATAGTTTATTATATATTTTTTTTCTTAAAAAAAAAAAAAATCTGTTTCATTGTGGTATATGGGAGAAAATCATAGAAAAGTGGATAGCCACATCTTTTCTTTGCTGATGTAATAATAGTTATGACATCATTTTCGTCGAACTGTAAAAATATTGGCTGCACTAGAAGAATTTTAATCAATACATTTTTCAAAAGTTTTTTTGACTTTGGTTTGTCCGACCGTCTGTCTGGCCATGCTGTAACTTGCGTAAATATACGATTACCATGTAGTTACTAGTTACCAGTTACCATATGTTATTGGGGTTTACTACGCCATTTGCGCATTTGAAAATGAAGTGTGTGGCGGTTCCTGTTCGTTTACAGATACATTCAAAAGAATTCCGTTACACTGTCTATGACAAAAAATCGTTTGCAATGCCTTTTAATCATGTTACACTACTTCAAGCATATTGAAGTTGACATACATCACTGATGTACACTAGAAGAGGCTTACTGTAGATTATGTTGTGCATAGCATGTATCGTTAATTTACAGGGGCACACAAACGAATTCGGTTATTGTACTGTCTATCAGCGATAATTGCTGGAAGTACGTTTTCAACTGGGGTACACCTTTTTAAATTTAATTTTTTTTTCTTTTATATTAGTTAGAGTGTATAAACTCTATAAATCTTATACAGGGTTGCACAAAAGAATTCGCATACATTTCCATTTTTTGACGGAGATTGTTTAAGGGGTTTCAGGACTCTTACAATTGGGAAATGTTTTTAAAAAAGACCATTTTCAACATTTAATATCTAAAAATGTATATGATTTAAAAACACAATTTTAATTGGAATGAAAGATATAAGTATTTTCTTTCAATTCATGTATTTAAAAAATTGCAAGAAGCAGAATTAGTATTTATAGGGAGCTCCAAACAGTCAGACAATCGTCGAGCAGAAAATTGGTATAACAGCTTACGCTCAGGATTACAAAATAAATTTTGCAACTGGACTAAAATTTTTTGTGTCTAATTATACACCAAATTGTAATAATCACCCTGAACCTAAATAAATTTGTATTTAAATCATTTTTATATTTTGAATGCTATTTTGTATTTAGCTAATACAAAATTTTGAAAATTTCAACAATATAATCACCTAAAAAATTTTTTTTTAACAATAAAAATTAAATTTTAGGTTTAGTTTATACAGACTAACATGAAACATATGTTTTGAAAATTTCATGAAAAAATATTCAGAAGTTTTTGAAATATCCTGCCCGTTATGCCGAAAAACCTCATTTGTAGAAAAATTACTACAAAATACCGGAAATGCCGTTTCAACCATTGAGCAGGTATCATTCTAAAAGTCATAACTTCTATTCTAATAGGAATTTCAAGGAAATAACTATATCAAAATGTTCAGAAAAGATAGGAGTTTAAGATCTATAAAAATAAAAATTTCAAAAATTTTGAGCTTGAAGAGTCCTGAGACCCCTTAAGGGAAGACACAACTGGGACGCCACGCCCACTCATATTAATTTTACTCTAACATTTTATACTAATTTATTATATGTAACTAAATTTTATCTAAGTGTTTACATATACTTTAATTCATGTGTTTGATAAAACTCTGCAAGAACTTCCCACAAGTTAGAGGAGTTTAAGCTTTTTAGCTCGTCGAAAAATTCTACCTTTTAGCTGAAAACTCCATTATCTCCTAAAGTACTCAAGCGATTTCGATAAAAAAAAAATTTTAGTTGGTAGAGTATCAATACAAAATCACATGTGGCAGACAGTTTAAAAAAATTTAATTAGTTTCAGAAAAAAAAAAAAAAAAAAAAAATCTGAAAAATGGAAAATTTCTGAAAAATTGCCATTTCTCTAAAATAAAAAGGTTTTGTCGCAGGAAAAAAAACTGTCAACCATAAGTCTTGAGCCTAATCCAGTGAATATATTCCAAATTTCATCAAAATCGTCGGGTAGTTTACGAGGAAACGAGTTTTAAAGCTCGCATATTTCCCATTCGATTGCACCCAGTCTTGTCTTCCCTTAAAGAAGATTATGGACTGTGTGCGCTATGTGTTCGATAATCGAACTAAATTTTAGCATACTAAGCAGCATGTATACAAATCTATACATCGTGTACAAGGTTGCATGAACGAATTCAGATGTTTTTGTGACTATAGATGGTAATTGATGAAATTGGGTTTTAAAAATACGTTATTCGTTTACCAAATTGTTTACTTAGACAGCATCTTTCACCTTTTTAAACGATAAAAGTTTTGTTACAGTATTCTGATTGCACTGGAAAGTGTTTCATAATCTATGCTTGGCGGATGATTTTCCTTTTTTGTTTAACATAACATGACTCATGTATGTAAAGATGTAATTTTGTATTCAATTTTTAACTCGTTTCCTGATACGCTAGAGGCTAGAGTTATAGAAATTTTGTACACAGGTCCGTGTTTCCGATGACAAGAAAATATTTGAATATTTTTATAATTTTAATACCGTTAGAACTTATAAGTTAATAAAATAGTTTTACTAGATTAATTTTAACTGGAATAATTGTGTTAAAATTAATCTAGTGTAATTTCGTATCCAGCGATTTCTGGAGTTGCATTACCTGAGATTTATTCTGTTGAGTTGAACCTGGTTTCAGACCAGATGCTATAATCATTAAAGTTAACTGGATGAAAAAGTTCCACCAGATTCATCCGGGATAGCTCAGATGGCAGAGCAATGGCGGCTTCAGCCAGGAGATCCCTGGTTCGATTCCTGGTCCAGACATTTTTCGCCCTGTTGGAAATTTACATCTAAAATAGTTTTAAGTGTATTATTTTATATTCATATTCAAGGTTGGAGTAGCACAGTTGAAGTTTATTCCAACAGAGCGAAAAATGTCCAGACCAGGAATCGAACCTGGATACTTGGCGTGCCGTGCCAATGCCTTACCTGTTAGGCTGTCCGGACGATAACTGGCTGACATAATTCACTCTTATTTGTTGTACCTGGCTGCGAACTGCAGCGCCAGTTTCATTCATCCGAGCTATAACTATAGCATTTACATGATGAAAGTGCTTTAACACGGAAACTCCTGTATACCATGTAATTAGGTCATAATGAAGGGAACGAATATTTTTTTCCAACTGGATTAAATCATATTCAAGGTTGGAGTAGCACAGTTGAAGTTTATTCCAACAGAGCGAAAAATATATAGTTTTAAGTAATTTTACCGTTAGTCGGCAATAGGCGATAAGTCGCCAAGTAATCATTTCGGTTATAGTTGTTAACGAGTTACAGAAACAATGGAGTTAATGATACGCTAAACCACTCTCGCCAAAATAAGCAAACGAAAATTCGTGAAATTGCAACAACAAACTATTTTAAGGGACACATACCCTTTAAATCAGTGTTTCTCAACCTTTTAGGTAGCTTTCATTACAAAAAGCTACCTATTGCAGCCGTTCGGAGGAAAGCGATTTCAAAAAATTTTGGTATATTTTCATCGATCATGACCCCCAGACCCCGAAACCATCCTCCGTTCAAAATTGACATATATATATCTGACCTTTGTCACACTGCAACTCTCGTATTTATAAACCGATTCGGATGTAGTTCGTTGGCCAGCTTCATCCGCCATTTTGTTTCAAAATGGCGGCCATTTAAAAATTTTTTTAAAATTTAAAATTTGAAATGTGGTACAAAAAAATTGAAAATGGAAAAATATTTTTTTCTTATGTATTTGACCTTTATACAAAGATTCCGGAGCAGTTTTTGTTTCGTCTATATCTTAAAAAATGGCTTTGTTATAGCATTTTGAATTTCTAGCGTGGCTGACATTTTGAAACGTCCTGAAATTTCTCACGCGATAAAAGGCGTATTTATGAACAGATTTGGATGTACCTTCGTGTGTACATAGTACATACAAATATCTCGACCGAGTTCGTTGTCCAGCTTTATCCGCCATCTTGTTCCAAAATGGCGGCCATTTAAAAAATTTAAAAAAAAATTAAATTTAAAATGAGATACCAAAAAATTGGAAAATGAAAAAGATTTTTTTCGTATGTGTTTGACCTTAATACAAAGATTCCGGAACAGTTTTTGTTTCGTCTATATCTAAAAAAATGGTTGAGTTATAGCATTTTGAATTTCTATTGTGGCTGGCATTTTAAAACGACCTGATTTTTGTCACGCGATATCAGGCGTATTTATGAACCGATTTGGATGTAACTTGGTCTGTACATAGTACATACCAATGTCTCGACCGAGTTCGTTGGCCAGCTTCATTCGCCATCTTGTTTCAAAAGGGTTGCCATTTTAAAAAAATTAAATTTTAAATTTAAAATGAGGTATTAAAAAATTGGAAAATGAAAAAGATTTTTTTTATGTGTTTAGCCTTAATACAAAGATTCCGGAGCAGTTTTTGTTTCTGAAAATTTGTTCTTTCGTTTATATCTTAAAAAATGGTTGAATTATAGCACTTTGAATTTCTAGCATGGCTAACATTTTGAAACGATCTTGTATTTGTCACGCGATAACACACGTATTCGCCTGTTTCGATGTAAGAAGGCATGTGGATAGTATACATCAATATCTCGACCAAGTTCGCTGGCCAGCTTTATCAGCCATCTTGTTTCGAAATGGCGCCCATTAAATTATAAAAAAATTATATTTAAAGTGAGGTGCAAAAAAATTAGAAATTGAAAAAGGTTTCTTTCTTAAGTATTTGAATTGATATAAGGATTCAGGAGCGTTTTTTGTTTGTCTTTATCTTAAAAAATGGCTCATATATAGCAATTTCAATATCTAATGTAGGTGACATTTTGAAAAATCTGATTTTTTGCCCGCGAAAGCACTCATATATATCAATCGATTCCGATGTGAGTGAGCATGTGCACAGCAATTACTAAGGTCTCGACCAAGTTCACTGGTTAGCCTCATCCACCATGTTGTCTTAAAATGGCAGGCACTTTAAGAAATCGCCGAATTAAGCAGCCAAATATAAGTTACTTTAAATAAAAGCAGCTTGGATAAAGCTGACTAATTTCGCGAAATTCTCATTCATAATGATTTAGTATTCATAAAAAATAATATTGAATCTCCTATATTCGGTTTCCACTAAATTGAGCTTCGTGTGTTTGAATAATATAAGTTGGCTTTTTTAAAATAAGGAATATGAAAGCTACCTCTTCCTCCCGGCACTGGCCGGAAGGACTTTTTTACTTCACGGCGCACTTAGAATTAAACCTAGAATTAAACATGTGCGGCACACTAAAATTATGATGATTTAAAAGAGAAAGGATTATCTAGCATTACATAAGAAGTGATTACAGATAATTTTTAATTTATTTACTATCACAAACAAAATAGGCCATCGGAACCGAATAAAGGAAAAGAAAATTATTTTAAATAAAATTTTTATAACCTTCTTTTATACACTTCTCTTTAATAAGCATTTACATTTATAAGCAGATGAAACACCGTTTTAAGCACCTTTTTAACACTATTTTCGGTATTATTCAGCAAACCGTCTTCAGCGCAAATAAACAATGAATTTTCCCATATATATGGATGAGAAGCAGAATCGAGGTATAGGCTTATTGAACAATAGCAGTGCAGGAAATTACAGACAACAGCCAATAGACGCTTTCAATGTGACGTCAATCATGATGTTTTGCTTGGAAACTGGCTCCAAACAAACGGTTGCTATGTTTCATATCTTATTAAATATAAATTGTAGAAAATGTTACCACTGCATATAAAGTATTAAAACATATATCTATGAGATATAGCTTCAAAGTATAGCTATAAAATATAATATAAATAGAAAACACAGCATAGCAACGGTTTGTTTGGAGTCAATATCCAAGCAAAACGTCATATCTGACGTCACGACTGAAAGCGTCTATATGAAATTGTAAAGAAAATGAACTGGTAATGTGGAAAATGAGGAAAAATATCTTAATTTGTCATTAATTTGTCACATCAGTATTTAAAGAGATATTTGAGTTTGACTTATTAAATATTTATTTAAAATTTAGAATACTTTCTGCATAAAAGATAAGATCTTCGGTTAGGCATGCTCTTAAATCATTTTTCAATGATCTTTTCTACTGTATTTTAAATTGTAATCTTTTTCCTTCAGGAGACATGATTTTTTTTTTCTGAAAGAATTTATCCCAAGATACGAAAGCATATTGTTATAATCAGTAACAGAAGAAAAATCTACCAAATAAATCAAATTTGTGACACTAAACCTTATTTCAAAGTAAATCGTATAATATGAAATGTCGGACATTACAGAAACAGAAATCACCCACTCGTGGACAGCCAACCTTGCGGTATAGGAGCTAAATGTCCACGAGGGGAAAAACCCATATCCACCTTCCCACGAAACCCCCAGACACCAGACGGGCCCGGAGGCCTCAGCAGGAAGTCACCCTCCCCCCCCCCCCCCATTGAAATTTCAATTAAAATTGTACAATCATATCACAAGAGCTACCCAATGTTGCTTAAGCTGGGCGAGCCCAAATAAAACAATATTTTGGATTTTTAAGATATTACAGATATTACAGATCATCAATCAGTTATTAAAAAATGAATACTTGAATGTAGCCAATTTGAAATTTTAATGAAAAATTAAAATGGTATTGTTAAAGTTAATTAAATTTAATTAAATTAGCTAAAAGATTTCTTAAAAATTTATACTAATCCATATTAGGGCCTAATAGGACATAATAAAACAAAGTTAGTTGAGACAGATAAAAATTTTGATTTCGGAGGCAAATATTTAAAGTGGCCCCATGCACTCATTTTTGCACTAACCACCTTTTTTGTTAATACTATAACATTTTCTCCATGCAGTAAAATATATAATTTGCATTAGAGACTGTATAATTAATTATTAATAATTATCCCTTAATGTACACCGCGTCCCAAAAGTTTAGACAGTCAATAAAATTTGCATTAACAGAAAAAAGTAATAAGGTAATAAATAAAAGCACTTTGGCTAATATACACATATAAATTATGATCAAAGGTTTGAAATTATAAAATATATATTAAATTATATAAAAATGTACTATCTCAAAAGTATAGGCACCTGTAATTATTATTTTTTTTTTTACATTTATAAAAGTAACTAAAAACTTACTTTTAATGTTTAATTGTATTGCCACGACACTTTATAACATCAAATACACGTTTTTCCATAGAATTAACTAAGCATTGCATACAGAAGGAGGTATTTCGTACCACGCTTTGTCAATTTCATTTTTTTTTTTTTTTACATTTATAAAAGTAACTAAAAACTTACTTTTAATGTTTAATTGTATTGCCACGACACTTTATAACATCAAATATACGTTTTTCCATAGAATTAACTAAGCATTGCATACAGAAGGAGGTATTTCATACCACGCTTTGTCAGTTTCATTTTTTAAGTCATTTACACATGTATATTCCTTTCCATTTTCATATATTTTGCGAGATAAGATCCCCATATGTTCTCCATGGATTCAAATCTGGACTAAGTGCTGACCAGTCTAATAGTGTGATATTGTTTTGCCTAAAACATGTTTTTGATTATGTGGAGGTATGGATGGATGCCCTATCTTGTTGGAAAACACAGTCCGGTCCCGATGGAAAATCCATAATTGGCAGTAAATTGGTACGTAAAATATTCTGATAATCCTCTGATTTCATTTTTAGGTCCATAAATCCTAGAAATGTTTGGCCGTTGAAAGAAAACCCTTCCCAGGTCATTACGGATACTCCGCGTTGTTGCTTGCTGAAACAGTTCTTGGATTCTTTTCTTAGGTCATGCCAGTAAAATTTATGACAATCAGACTGAAGATGACAGAAATCCATTTTTCACCGTACGACATATGCCTTCTAGCCCACTTTAGATGTGCATCTTTATGCCTCTGCTTTAAGCAAGGTTTTGCTTTCATTCTCCTGTAAACAATATTTGTTGAAGCTTTCATTCTTCTGTGTACAGCACTTTTTGAAAATCTGGAAATTGATGCAATTTCACGCACAGATAAATTATCACCTGTAGCCATTTTTAATAACATTCTATCATTACGTAATTTGGATTTGCTAGCAGTACCAGACTGTGTTTTACAACAAGATGGGGCATCCATCCATACCTCCACATCATCGAAAACATGGTTTAGGCAAAACAATATCACACTATTAGACTGGCCAGCACTTAGTCCAGATTTGAATCCCATAGAAAACATATGGGGGATCTTATCTCGTGAAATATATGAAAAGGGAAAGCAATATACATTTGTAAATGACTTAAAAATTACAATTGACAAAGCGTGGTATGAAATACCTCCTTCTGTAATGCAATGCTTAGTTAATTCTATGGAACAACGTGTATTTGATGTTATAAAGTGTCGTGGCAATACACTTAAACATTAAAAGTAAATTTTTAGTTACTTTTATAAATGTAAAACCAAAACAAATTACAGGTGTCTGTACTTTTGGAACAGCACATTTTTATATAATTTAATGTATATTTTATAATTTCAAACCTTTGATCACAATTTATGTGTGTATATCAGCAAAACTGCTTTTATTTATTACCTATCTCACGAGTTTTAATTGTACCTTATTAATTTTTATGTTAATGCAAATTTTATTGATCGTCTAAACTTTTGGGACGCGGTGTATGATTTTTTTTAAATTAATGATAATGTATATAGCTTGCGCGCATGATTTGAAAAGATCTATACACTATAGAATTTTGAAACTTTTAATATAAGTTTATGAATATTATAAAAATAAAATAAACTAAAATCTAATGAACTAACAAAAAATTTCTAAAGTTTTTTGATTTTCAAAACAGAAAAATGAAAATTTTGATAATTAATTTTTGACACTGAAATACAATTCAATACATTCAATAATTTTTGTTAAATTTCTTAGATTTTATTTCAATTTGAAGAAAATAATCTAGTAAATATATATACAAAGTTTCAAATCATTACCTTTAATACATTTGAAGTTATCATTTGCGTAAGTAAAAAAATATCGCTTTTGTAAAAAGTCAATTTGAACATAAATGTTCCGCTTGAAACAGTCCAAGGCTAATTTAAATTTTTTACTACAATGAGCGCAATTTTACGACTATTTTGATGCGGTTTGTGGCAAATTGCCCAGAAAAACATTAGCTTCAAATGAATTAAAGAACAAAAAATTGATTTTTTGAAGAATTTAATGGATATGTGTCCCCTTAAGCACTAAAAAATAGAAAATAGAAAAAAAAAAGAAATAAATAGTGGAATATATATTTTTTAAATATACTTTTTTATGTAACTTAACTTGGTGGAATTTTGTAATCAATTTTGCACTCACTCGCTGATGGGGTGCAATTGTAAAAATTATATACAGAGGTGTATTTCCAGTAACAGTATAACATTTTCCCGTTAGTCAGGGGCAGGCGATAAATCACGAAATACTTTTTATTGCGCTACAAATGTATTTGAGTTAGGGGAAGAAGGAACTTCATTATGTGTTAAATAGGCTATTTAACTGTGAGATTGAAACTTTGAAAAATTTTAATCAGTAAAAAGGTGGAAAATAAAACATAAATAAAAATAAAGTGTTTAAAATATATACTTTTTTAAATGCGCTTTTATCAATTAACAGTTTAACATTGATTAAATTATACTTATACTACCGTAAGTAAACAATTTAGAAACACCTGAATAAATAGTTTAAATGTTTAAATAATGCTTTTTTTAATTTGCTGTTGCTATATCTGAAAAAAGAAAGACTGAAAAAATTATTCTAATTTTGTTAAATAAATTCACAAGTTTGTACTTCCTATCAAGTACAAATCGAAGCGGGGAATTTTCTATAATCGGAGCTGACACCAAATTATCGCATTGTATTGGACATGTTTTGGAACAACACGAATTTGCAATCATGGAATAAGGTGTGATTTTTAAGACAAACATCGAATAATTGTAAAAGAGTGTTATTTAAAAAAATACTTTTATACTTATCACTATTTAAATCTGTAATCGTGTGCAGTAAGATATTTAGTTCGAAAGTTTCAGGGAATTGGGAAGTTTCAGAGAATAAATTTCACGCTTAATTGAAAATACTATTATTTATTACACTGTAAAAAAAAAAAAAGGACTACAATACTGAAATACTACTGGCAATCTAGACGCCAGTACTATTTTCGTATTTTAACGGAACTTTTCCCGGTAAATTACAGGAAAAATTCCGTTAAATTCCAAAAAAACGGAAATTTTTCTGTAATTTACCGGGAGAAAGTTCCGTTAAAATACGGAAATACTACTGGCGTCTAGAATGCCAGTAGTATTTCCGTATTTCAGCCCGTTTTTTTTTTACAGTGTACAAGAATATAAACATATTGTGAAATCATATATGGTATCATTTCTTACTGCTTAAAAATATTGGTAATATTTTTAATCAATAGATTCATTTTTTTTATGCTGTATATTAATTCTACGCTGTCACTATCTTTATTCCAGCATTCTTCCAGTGCAAATTTAATAAAATTAATCACAATAAAATTACATAATATTTTGCCTAAAACTCGAAATACCAAAGATTTTTAAGCGTATTTCCTTTTCTAGAAATGGTATAATTTACACCAAATACTGTAGTACTTTAAATATGCCAATATAATTTTATCCCTATCTTTTTCTATCACTGTCTTTCTTTGAGTAAAATATAATGAATATATCCTTGGAATATCAACAGATTAAATTCTGAAAATTTATTGCTTTCGTGTTTTCAAAGTGAAATATCCCAATGCATTTTTTAGACACTGCTTTAAAAATAAGTAATTAAAAAAATAAATAAAATATAAAAATAAGAAAAGTAACTTTACTAAATAAGTAAAGTTAAAAATAAATAATTTTTAAACAGGAAGAAAAAAAAATATGTTCAGCATACGAAAAACAACTCTTTAGCTATGTAAAGATAAATAAATGAAAAGGAACAGATGATTTAAAAAAATTAAAAGGAATTTGATAAACATAATTTATATAAAAAATGATTGACATACCAATTAATTTTTTAATGGAAATAAAAATGTAAAGCAGGGCATATCAATCATCTACCTGCCTGAAGTTACTGGGGCCGCACCAATTACTGTATTTAAGCTGACTTTTAATCTTTTTAATGGCTGGTTCCTCCCTTGCTGATAAAGAATTTAAGCCATTTAACATTTGAAAAGCAAATAAAAAAATTGCATTCAATAAATTGTTTCTTTAGTTTAATAGAGCAAGTGATGGAATTTAATCAAAAATTTACATTTTTGTATTCTCCACAACATATTCTAATTTAGATGAATTAAATAATGCTCTAATTTACATCTGTAAAGAGTCATAATGTTTATAGTTCATCATCATTATGATTACTTCCGACGTGTCTAACGATTCGTTTTCCCATGCAATTATGAACCTTTCCGGAACACGTGTATGGCTCCTTTTAAAATTGTATGCATATTTATAGAGACATAAACCCACCTTATTATTTGTTAATAAGTTAGTAATAAATGGAAGTCAAAAGTAGTGTTGTCACTTGTCAGGTGCCACGATTGATATATTGCAGTCCGACAACACTTGAAGTGTTTGGCAGGTTGGAGTTGGCAGCTTTTGGTTTTTTTGTTGGTGGAGAAACACTAGATCTTAGGCAGGAGAAATGCATTGAAGTTCTTTGTATCGTGTCATAGGATACTGCGTAATGTATAACGGAATGCTTCGAAAATAGAAAATTACTCTTCTATTCCTAAAACAAATGATATACCCGTGTTGCTAAAGAATTTAAGGCACTTAACATTTGAAAAGCAAATAAAAATGTAGCATTTATAGTTTGGAGTTGGCAGCTTTTGACACTTTCGATGTTGGAGAAAAACTAGATTTTAAGAAGTAGAAATGCATTGCAGTTCTTTGTATCGTGTGATGGGGTACTGTGTAATGTATTGTAAAATGCTTTGAAAATAGAAAATTACTCTTTTATTCCTAAAACAAATGATATAACCTTGCTGCTAAAGAATTTAACGCACTTAACATTTGAAAAGCAATTAAAAATATTACATTCAATAAATTGCTTCTTTAATTTAATAGGACAAATGACGGAATTCAATCAAAAATTTACAGTTTTGTATTCTCCTTAACATATTCTGCTTTAGATGAATTAAATAATGCTTTAATTTACATCTGTAAAGAGTCATAATATGTATAGTTCATCATCATTATGATTTACTTCCGACGTGTCTAAAGGTTCATTTTTCAGATGCAATTATAAACTTTTCCGGAACACGTGTAAGGCTCCGTTTAAAATTATATGCATATTTATAGAGAGATAACCTCCTCTTATTATTTGTTGAAAAGTTCGTAATAAATGGAAGTCAAGAGTAGTGTTGGCACTTGTCAGGTGTCCCGATTGCTGCATTACAATCCGACAACACTTGAAGGGTTTGGCGGTTTGGAGTTGGCACCTTTTGGTATTTTCGTTGATGGAGAAAAACTAGCTCTATGGGAGGAGAAATGCATTGAAGTTCTTTGTATCGTGTCATAGTGTACTGTGTAATGTATAATGAAATATTTCGAAAATAGAAAATTACTCTTCTACTCCTAAAACAAATGATACACCCTTGCTGCTAAAAATTTTAATCCACTTAAGGGCAGTTGGAGCGTCAAAACTTAAAATATAGCGAATTTTCGATTTTTTAATATTTTGAATCAAACATTTCTCCTCTTTCTACTGATATATTACTTTTGTTTCTACGGCAACCAGAAGTTGGAAAATTTTTAGTAATTCTGTTTGTTTATCTACTTTACTACTAGTGCGTATATTTACTTTAAACTTGATTTTCTCAAAATGTTTTTTTAACTTCGATGTATCTTTTTGAAAAAAAAATTATTACACATTATGCTTTGTTAATTTTGCTTGAACATTCTATACATATCCATGTTTAATCTGGGGTGAATTGTTTAAACTCATGAAAAGAACTTTTTTTTTATTATTATCATTATCTTTGAAAAAAATTGCATTATTTTTAAAATTTGAATGTGGTTTCTACTTCAGATTTTTTTAAATATCTAAGCTTTACTTAATTATAAATATAACTTCAGATTATTATGAATTGTTTATTTTCTGCATAAAAAATTTTCAAGCCTATATCTTAAGTAGTTTATGAGAAAAGGTACATTAATTTTACATGGCAGGTATAGGGATTCCGACTGCCCTTAATATTTGAAAACCAAATAAAAATATGGCATTCAATAAATTGTTGCATTAGTTTAATAGAGCAAGTGATGGAATTCAATCCAAAATTTACATTTTTGCAATTTCCATAACATATTCTGCTTTAGATGAATTAAATAATGCTTTAATTTACATTTGTAAAGAGTCATAATATGTATATTTCATCATTATTATGATTACTTCCGACGTGTCTAACGGTTCGTTTTTCCCATACAATTATAAACTTTTTCGGAACACGTGTATGGCTCCGTTTAAAATTGTATGCATATTTATAGAGGCATAACCCCACTTTATTATTTGTTAATAAGTTAGTAATAAATGGAAGTCAAAAGTAGTGTTGTCACTTGTCAGGTGCCCTGATTGATATGTTGCAATCCGACAACACTTGAAGTGTTTGGCAGGTCGGAGTTGGCAGCTTTTGGTTTTTTCGTTGGTGAAAAAAAACTAAACTTTAGTGAGGGAAAATGCATTGAAGTTCTTTATATCATGTCATAGGGTACTGTGTAATGTATAATGAAATGCTTCGAAAATAGAAAATTACTCTTCCATTCCTAAAATAAATGATACACCCCTTCTGCTAAAGAATTTAAGGCACTTAACATTTGAAAAGCTAATAAAAATATAGCATTATAGTTTGGAGTTGGCAGCTTTTGGTGCTTTCGTTGTGGGAGAAAAACTAGATTTTAAAGAGTAGAAATGCATTGCAGATCTTTGTATCGCGTAATAGGGTACTGTGTAATGTATTGTAAAACGCTTTGAAAATAGAAAACTACTCTTTTATTCCTAAAACAAATGATACAGCCTTACTGCTAAAGAATTTAAGGGTGTCCGGGACACAAAAATCTTCAAATTTCGTAAAAACATTTTATTTCATAAGAACAAAAAATCTTCTTAAAACACCATCAAAAATTTTTGATAGCGTTTTAAGAAGTTTTTTTGTTCTTATTCATTCACACCAGTTTTAACTTATTTTCTTTTACATTTTATTTCATTTAAACTTTTTCTGTTTTTTCCTGCTTAAATTGATGTTTAAATAATGTTTCTGTCTTAATTAGAATAAGAAATATTAATCTTTTCGTTTTGGTTTGTTTTCAAAATCTAGCTTTTAAGGAATGGCTGTCAGGGAAACGACTTCTTGTAAAAACGCGTTTTTCTTCATGATAGACTTTTTTCACAATTTCTCATATTTAAATTCTTATAAGTCAGGGCGGTTAAAGGTAAGTGGCTCAAACTTGGAACGTGTCTTTTTCAATTGTTTTACTTTAGTTTTGATTCAGCAAATTTGAAGAAAAAAATTACTTTTGAAAATACGATTAAAAAAAAAAATGTTGCATCATTTAAAAAAAAAAAATTACTTTAAACATTTATTTTTTTTTTTAATTATTATTTTTTTAAATGCAGAATCAAAATTAAAACTTATATATTTCCGTTTATTTAAATGAAAAAAAAATGAAATTCTATAAATAATATTTAGAGTTATAACGATTTTAAATTACCCCACTTTTTTAATAAATTTTAAATTAAATTTTTTTTTAATTATAAGAAGTTTTATCATGTGATTTTGATTACAAATGATATGGTTAACCGTCGCAAAAAAATTAAGAATTTTAACTCAATAAATAAAAATTATTTTAAAATGTATCCAGGACCCCCTAAGGCACTTAACATTTGAAAAGCAACTAAAAATATTGCATTCAATAAATTGGTTCTTTAGTTTAATAAGCAAGTGATGGAATTCAATCCAAAATTTACAGTTTTGTATTCCCCACAACATATTCTGCTTTTGATGAATTTAATAATGCTTTAATTTACATCTGTAAAGAGTCATAATATTTATAGTTCATCATCATTATGATTACTTCCGACGTGTCTAATGATTCGTTTTTCCCATGCAATTATAAACTTTTCCGGAACACGTGTATTGATCCCTTTAAAATTATATGCATATTTATCGAGAGATAACTCCACCTTATTATTTGTTGAAAAGTTAGTAATAAATGGAAGTCCAGAGTAGTGTTGTCACTTGTCAGGTGTCTCGATTGCTACACTATGACGCAAAAGTTTAGACAATGACGTCATTCAGCTTTAAAATGTAGAATTATGACGTCAGAATTACAAAAACCTGTAAATATATTCAAAAACTGATTTAAAATGCTATGTACAAAAGACAGTCGTTTTATTTGCTATAATACTAATTTTTTTCATAAAAATTCAAATGTGCTTGTCGCAAAAGTTTAGACACTATTCTAAATTTCTTTGAATATTCGCTGGCATATGCAAATTTAGAATCGATGATGTCACAAATTTGGAGTACTTAAGTTCTGCAAACGATTGCGCTTCATAGTCGACATGCCGAGAGCTAAAGAAATTCAAATCAATGAGGTTTCAAGAATTTGGCAGTTGAAAGGTGAAGGGAAGAGCGTTTCTGAAATTTCTGCTATTATTAATAGGTCAAAAAAATCTATTTATCGAGTTTTATCGAGTGGTTCCGAATATAAAGCAAAATGTCGGTCTGGGAGGCCACGTGTGACAAATGTACGAGAGGATCGCCTGATACAAAGACTAGCGAGTACTCAACAAATGAGCGTACGTGGAGTTCAAAGCTCATCGGGACTCTCTGTATCAAAGGGTACGATTCGTAGACGAATTTTGGAAAAAGGAACAATCGTTTATAGCAAAATGCAGAAGAAACCAGCTCTGAAACCATATCATAAGTTACAAAGACTTATGTGGGCTCGAAAGCATATGTTATATGGAGAGAAATGGCAGTCAGTCATATTTAGCGATGAAAAAAAGTGGAATCTGGATGGTCCAGATGGTTGTTTATCGTATTGGCATGACTTGCGGAAGGAACCTCGACGTTTTTTTAGTCGCAGACAAGGAGGGGGCTCGGTGATGGTTTGGGCAGCCTTTTGCTATAATGGACAAGTATCTCTGACCTTCACCAGTGGTCGTCAAACTTCACAGTATTATACACAGACATTAGAAGAAAACCTACTGCCATTTGCTGAGCTTCTAGGGGGTCCTCAGTGGGAATTTCAGCAAGACAATGCTTCATTTCACACTGCAAAACATTCAAAATCTTGGTTTAATTCCCATAATATAAGAGTTCTCGACTGGCCAGCATGTAGCCCAGACCTTAACCCTATAGAAAACCTTTGGAGCATCATGTGTCGCAAAGTTTATAGCAACGCTAGACAATACTCTTCTGAAAAGGAACTTAAGACATCTATTGAGAATGCATGGTACGATATCGATCCACAAACTATGCAAGATTTAGTTTCTTCCATGCAATCTCGTGTATATGACGTAATACATAAGCATGGATGCGCAACCAGGTTTTAAAAATTGTTTATTTCGATTTTATTTAATTTGTGTCTAAACTTTTGAGACAGCAGTTTATTTTTGTTACCATTTAATTTATTGCAATATGCACAATTCCACTTTTTTTTGTTATAAATATTGTTTATATGTACAGCACATTAATTTCAAGCAGTGATTTGAAAATTGAATAAATATTTTTCAAAGTATGTAAGAATTTCTTCATTGTCTAAACTTTTGCGTCATAGTGTACATGACAATCTGACAACACTTGAAGGGTTTGGCGGGTTGGAGTTGGCAGCTTTTGGTTTTTCTGTTGTTGGAGAAAGACTAGATTTTAAGAAGGAGAAATGCATTGAAGTTCTTTGTATCGTGTCATAGGGTACTGCGAAATGTATAGTGAAATGCTTCGAATATAGAAAAACTCTTCTATTTTTAAAACAAATGATACACCCTTGCTGCTAAAGAATTTAAGGCACTTAATATTTGAAAAGCAATTAAAAATATTGCATTCAATAAATTGCTTCTTATAGTTTAATAGAGCAAGTGATGGAATTCAATCAAAAATTTACATTTTTGTATTCTGCAGAACGTAATTCGAATTTGGGTGATTTAAATAATGCTTTTATTTACATCTGTAAAGAGTCATAATATGTATATTTCATCATCAGTATGATTACTTCCGTCGTGTCTAAAGGTTCATTTTTCTTATGCAATTATAAACTTTTCCGGAACACGTGTATGGCTCCGTTTAAAATTATATCCATATTTATAGAGAGATTAAAGATCTGCACGGGCCGGAATTTCCAGGCCGACCCGAACGAAAGTTATGTTGCCCCGGCTCATTTGCAATTTCGTAGATCACGGCCCGGCCGTGCACAAATCCATGACATCAGACCTGACTCAATTTCCACTGAAAATACCGATTTTTCTTAACATACAATTAAGATTTTCCAGAATCTTGCATACATATTTATGGGGAAAATTAACATTTTACAGGGTGTCCGGGCTACCCAAAAGTTATGGCTTATTTTTACGGAACTATCCATTAGATTTTTTTTAAATATTTAAACAAAAATAGCACCTCACAAAGTTTTAATATCAATAGACCTCGATGTGTGCCTTTTTGGTAGCACGACAAACGTCTAAACGGTCATCCAGTTCTTCCCAAATGTTTCGTATCGTAACAGGAGTTATAAGACAAATTACTTCTATGATACGCTTTTTCCACTCATCCACAGTTTCAGTTTTTTGTTTTGTTTAATGTTTTAAAATCTCAGAGGGGTTTCCAATCCACGGGGGTGAAGTCTATTATATTTTAATGGGTAGATCCGTAATAATAAGCCATAACTTTTGGATGCTTATAAACCGGACACCCTGTATGTTACAATATGTTTGCTTGCTACAGAATCCAGAATATCGTCAGTACCGGCCCGCCGTGTGGCCCAGTATACAGAAAGGAAATTTAAGCCCGGTCCTGGTACGCCCCGAAATAATTAACCTCTGGTTCAGGCATGATGCAACTGCCAATGCCGATCTCTACGCTGGAAATGCTATATTTCTGTACTAATGTTGTCAATCTACACTGAGAAAAAGAAAAATACCGCCTTCACCTAGAATGAATAGATAGTCATTTTCTGAATCCCTAAACCAGAAATATAGATTTCCGAGCTATCGATTAGGGTAAGCAACTAAGCTGAATAGACGAAATGTTCTAGAATTTCTAGTCTCTTGTTTTCTAGGTGACGAAACGATGATGAATCGTTTCAGTAGCGAGAAAGTATCGCTTGATTTCTGGAATGGTTCCATATACTAGAATTATTGTTACTAAAACTAACCTCTTGTGTTCGCATCTATTTGCAGAGATTTTTAAATACGTTTGACTACGAGAATATTTGAAAACGCTCTTGAATTCTAGTAGGAGGTTCTAGAACTGTCTAGCAAAGGGAACTAGAATTTATAGGGACGATAACTATTTTTTCTTGAGCCACAATTTAGATTCTAGATGTCAGAACCATATTTTTTTCCACAATGTAGCATCGGCTCGTGCAGATTATTTATACTTACCCTCAGTCACGTCCATTGAAAACTGTACATATTTTAATAGCTTAGTTTGATCCTTTTACATTTTTATCTGTTCGATCCGACCCATTAATTTTTTTCATCGGCCCGGGTCGACACGACCCGTTGGAAATTTTTCCGTCATTTTGCCGGCCCGTGCAGACCTCTAAGAGAGATACCCCCCCCCCCCCTTATTATTTATAGAAAATTTAGTAATAAATGGAAGTCTATGATAGTGTTGTGAGGTGTCCCGATTTCTAGGAGTTCCAAAGTCTTTCCATCGGAATCAGTTCGTGGGACGCCAACAATTATGATTTTTCATGATGCAACCAATTCTTAAACTTCTTTTAGTATCATACTCGTGACCTAAAATCACATATATTTTTCTTAAATTAGTCATTTTCTCTCAATTTCAATTAAAGTCACTTTTAATTAATTATTTATTTTATGGTAACTTCTTTCAGTCTTGTTATAATTTTCCTACATTAAAAAATATATATATATTTAACATAAATGTGCCGTCTTTATAACTAAAATGGCTCTAGCATAAACAGGATTAATTTATATGATTAATCATCCTCTTTGAATATCAAAAAGAAGAAAACCCAAAAGTTACATAGATCGACTTTGTATGAGGTCCACATTTTATTCCGTACAACGTTCGTCAGAAATAAATCTTTCCTTTTCTAAATTTTTCAGTATAACTGCTTCTTAATAAGAATTTTTTACCATACTTTAGGAAAAAAATGGTGTAAAAAAAAAAAAATAATAATTAAATAAGTTTTAATGTTTTTTTTTTATTTTCTTAATCTTAATTTTTTTTTAATTAATCGAAAATAAAGCCACGATAGTATATGATATGCGATGGTTATAAATATGCGATAAAGGTTCTCACCGAAGCAATTTCTCTATAAATGTATCAGAGAACCAATATTCAAATTGATTTTTCTCAGCCCAGATTTGTTTGTTTTTTAACAATATTGAAATGTATGTTCAATAGGTTTTGTAATAAAATTAATTCAAAAAACAAATTTTTGTTTAAATATAAAGAAATTCGTGTTTCTCACACAATTTTAACATAAATAATGGCATTTATTTTTTTTTTCTCATAAACTAATGGGTTTTCAGGAAAAGCAATCCCTACAGTTATGACGGATATCCAGGCGAATATAAGAAAAAAAATGTGTAAAAATATTAAAAGTTGAAAAAGTTTTAATGTTTTCAAATTTCCCTAATATTAAAAAAATTAAATTTATTGAAATTATAGGCATGATATTATATGATATGTGATGGTTATAATATGTGAAAAAGATTTTTACTTAGAGTACCTATCGTTAAATTTTATTTTTTTTTAGTTCGTTTTTTTTTTTTTTTTTTTTTACATTTTTCTGCCGTTAAAATGCTTAAACATCAACACATATGTAAGAAATATTTTATTTTTTATACAATCAAAAGATATACCCAATCGAAGTAGGAATGGTTTTTTTTTTAAATAGAAAGAACACTATTTTTTAAATGGAAAAATAAAGAAATTGGTGTTTTTCACTTAATTTTAGAATTGATAAAGACGTTTAAATTTTGTTTCTCTTAAACTAATACGTTTATAGAAAAAATAAGTCCTTCAGTTATGACGAATAAGCCTGTTGCAACCATTTCTCTTTAAACGTATCAGAGTTCCAAACTTTAAATTGACTTTTCCCAATTCAATTTTTTTTATTTTGTTTGTTTATTTATTTATTTTATTTATTTATTTATTTATTTATTTATTATCCCTTTTTTGCTAACTTTAAAATGTTTGAGCTTCAAGAAATACCCATATGCGAAAAATGACATATAATGTTTTTACATAATCGAAAGGTATATTCAATAGAATTAGAGATGGATTCTGCAATAAGATGAATATATTTTTATGTAAATATGAAGAAATTCGTATTTTTTCACTTATTTTTAGCATAGATAAAGACGTTTATTTTTTTCTTCACAAATTAGTGGGTTTAAAGAAAAATCAATCCCCAAAGATATTCCTTTAACATCTTCAGTTCCGATTCTAAAATAATAATACAAATGCTTATTCATTGTTTTGTTTTTCCAAACAAAATGACATCGTAAATGACAGAAAAAATGTCTTTTCTGAAATTGATCCTTTAGGCGCTTACTAATTTAGGTTCAAAAATATGGTTCTAAAACTACAAACCCCTTAAAAACGTCAATTTAATAGCCATTAACCTAAATTAACGCAAGCACAAATTTAAGAGCTTTAAACAAATAATCCACAAATCCTCAAAATATTTTATTGAAAAAGATTTAAGTTTAATACTTATGAAAGTTTCTCACTTTCTTGGTCATACTGTGTTTTGAGAATTTTTAGGCATTTTGTAAACTCGGATGAAAATAACATTTATTTTAAATGGGAAGATGCTGCCTTTTATTCGTTTGCTTTGAACGCTTTTACATGCGACAGTTGCTCTCGAACTTGTTAATGCATTCAAAACTAACAAGAGCAAACTGGCTTCTTGTATCACAGAGATACACATGCAACCAACGTTGTGTTAAGTTGAATTAAATGTTTTTATTTACATCTTTAAAGTATCACAATATATTTCATCATCATTATGATCACTTCCGATGTTTTTAACTGTTTCCATGCAATTATAAACTTTTCCGGAACACCTGTATGATTTCGTATATAAAAAACCAATATTTATAGCGAGATAACCCCACCTAATCTTTTGTTGAAAGATTGTTATAAATCAAAGGCGAGAGTGTCATTTGCGATTTCGCTGTAACACTTTCTCCTTACGTATCCTTTGACCCATGCACACACCTTACAATTTTTCCGGGTGTTCCGAAAAGATTGGTGAGATACACCCTCATTTGATCTCTGAACTCATAAAAAAAGAATCGGATCTTTTCACGTTTTTGTTTCTATGTAGGAAAGAATAAAATGCTTTGTAGTAGTTTGTATTATTTAAATGTGAATAAATGTATGCGAATTGTACGACTGATTCACACGTTAAGTATTAATTTATCCAAATTGTTTTGAATGGAATAATAGTATAAATAAAAGCATTTCCTTTTTAATTAATTTAAATTTTCTTCAGTGTACTTCCCGATAAACATTATTTTTGTCTAGTTGTATTTTTACAGATATACAGGGTGGTCATAAAAAAGCTTCCCCGATATATTAACACCTAGCGGTATAACCGCTCAACAAATCGAAAGGAAATTTCAGATATTACTAATTAAAAGTTTGCGCTCGAGATCATGATGATAGATCTCCCACGGTTACGGTAACAGGGAAAAAATTTCGAAAATTTCGAATGGCAACACCCACTTTTTTTCTGCGTAGATTTATCAGTGCTTTGAAAAACATAAAAGGCGATGGTTATACGCGATGGATACACGTATGACGAAAATTTCCGGCTTAAAAAATTTGCAAAAAAGTGATAAGGACTAATAACAACGCAACAGAAAAGACGAAAAAACTTTATTGGTATTAGCAGTTTTCAACGTGCCCACCTTCGATAACGCATTGCATGCGGAAGATTGTTGACAAAAATTACAAACGTAACACCGCAAGAGGAATCCGTATAACACTAAGTTTTATGGCATCTTTCAATTCTGACAAATGTCTTGGATTTGATGTGTACCACCTTCGCTTTCAGATAACCCAGAACCAGAAATTCATCGGAGTGAGGCGAGGGATCGTGGTGCTTACGAAACTACAAAGTTACGAGAGATGACTCTATCATCAAAGTGATGTGGCAGCACTTGTCGAATACATTTGACGACGTGTGGAGGAGCACCATTTTGTATCCGTATAATGCCATTAAGAACATTTCGATGCTGAAACTATGGAATTATACAAAAGAAAGTAGGTGATCTTTTCGAAGAAGTACAGACCGAGAACGAATGTGCTTGCGATGCTGCATAACACAGTGCTTTTAGCTTCGTGTAAAGGCGTTGGGGACACCTCGTGAGGTTTTCGTCAGCCCATTGAAAGCATTTTTTGGAGTTTACGTTCCCAGTTAAGGAAAAATGTGCCTCATCCGTCCATAGCTTCCGCAGCTGCCACCAGCTGTCTTCGTCATATTTGATGAAGAAATAATTCGCAAAATCGAAATGCTGTTGCTCGTCTCCAGATTACAAAATCTGGACGCACTGGAATCGATAAAGAAATATCCGCAGAACCGAGCGCAGAATCTTGAGGACTGTGGTTTTCGGTACACCCAAACTGCGTGCAACACTTCTTGCATTATGCAACGAACCCGCATTAATCGTATTACGCACTTCCGCATCAACTTCAACAGTAATAGATACTCGTCTCCAGATCGCAGTCTATCACATGTGCATCCAGTTTCTTCACATTTTTTTTTACCAAATCACATACAGTTTTTTCGGAACATGAGCCTCGTCGTAGCTTATGATTTCACCAATAAACTCGCACAGCTTCATTAGCATTTTCTCCGTTCAGATAAAACAGCTTTATCAATTCACCTCGTTGTTTCCGTGTAGGTGGCATCTTGTTGGCTCATTCGATTAAAAATGTTGAATATTAAAATGTTGTATTGTCATCGGAAACACATGTGAACGTAATTTTTATAATTCCAGTATATTCATAAGTAGGTTAAATCGATTTCAAAATTCCATCTTTACATACAAAAGCCAGGTTGAGTTAAATAAAAGGGTGTAAAAATAAAATTTAGCTTTTAAATTAAAACATACCGGCTACTTGGGGTCTCAGGTTTCTTAAAACTCGAAAAAATGAAAAAACAAGTGCGTAAGTGTGATCACAGATCGCACAGAGGGTTTCGTTTAATATTCCTTTCGAAACACTTTATCCTTTTGAAAAATCTGTTAGTTCCACATTTCGCAACCAGGGGCACACCAATTCTAAACAAACCTCTATCGAACAAAACTCCGTTTTACATACTATCCGTATATATATTAGTCGAAGGGATTGGGCCCATAGCACCCGAGATAAGTAGGCGCCCCTGGCGGTAAAAAATGGAACTAAAATATGTAAGGCTATGGTGCATAATATGAAAGAATGGTCAAAGGGGTGTCGGCAAAAGTTGGAAAAGTGCTCCCCCGGTGAAAAGGGCAGAGATTAGAAAAATTGCTTAAAATATACAAGTTAGAGCACGGAGGAGTAAATAATATAAGACTTTTTGAAAATTTTATGATTTGTCGTGTGATCTGAGGTATTCAGCTATACGTATGCAAAAATTCACGTCTCCAACTTAATTAGGGGCTCTTTTAGAAAGAATTGCTTAAAATACATATATGTTAGCTCAAAGGGTTAAACGTAAGATTTTTCAATATTTTATGATTTGTCGCCTGGCCTCAGGTGTTCTGCTATAAGTATGCGAAATTTCAAATCTCCAATGTAATGAGGGGCTCAGTCAGAAAGAATTGCTTAAAATACGCATGTGGGAGCCCAAAGGGTTAAATGTACGACTTTTTCAAATTTTTATGATTTGTTGCATGTTGGTGTTCAGCTATAAGTATGCAAAATTTCACGCCTCCAACCTAATTGGGGGCTCACTTAGAAAGAATTATTTAAAATACATATGTGGGAGCCGAAAGTGTTAAATGTACGACTTTTTCAAAATTTATGGTTTGTCATTTGATGTGAGGTGTTCAGCTTTAAGTATGCAAAATTTCACACCTCCAACCTAATTAGGGGCTGACTTAGAAAGAATTGTTTAAAATACACATATGGGATCCCAAAAGGTTAAATGTACGACTTTTTGAAATTTTTATGATTTGTCGTTTGATGCGGGGTGCTCAGCTATAAGTATGCAAAATTTCACGCCTCCAACCTAATTAGGGGCTCACTTTGAAATAATTGTTTAAAATACACATGGGGGAGCCCGAAGGGTTAAATGTACGACTTTTTCAAAATTTTATGATTTGTCGTATGATGTGTGGTGTTCAGCTATAAGTAAGCAAAATTTTAAGTCTCCAACATGTATAGTTTCTGAGAACAGGCTCTGTGACGGACAGACGGACTGAGGAGCGAGACGAATAGGGTTTCGTCAGATGAACGAAACCCTAAAAAGAACATTTTCATCATTTAATATCCTAAAATGTATATGATTTTAAAACACAATTTTTAGAGGTATGAAAGATATAAGTATGTTCTTTCATTTCATATACTTAAAAAATTACAAGATGCAAAATTAATATTTATAGAGGGCTTCAAACTGTCAGACATTTGCCGAGCAGAAAATTGGTATGACAGCTTCCGCGAAAGATGACAAAATTAATTTTCTAACTGGAATGAAAATTTTAGTGCCCAATTATACTTTATATTGTAGTAACTACTCTGAACCTAAATAAATGTGTATTTAAAGCATTTTCCTATTTTTAATAAAAATTTGTGTTTAGCTAATGCAAAATTTTGAAAATCTCAAAAGTATAACAATCTAAAATATATTTTCTTTAACAATAAAAAGGAAATTTTAGGTTCAGTTTATACAGATAAACACGAAACGTGAATTTTGAAAATTTCATGAAAAAATATTGAGAAGTTTTTAAGATATCCTGCGCGTTATGCCTAAAAACGGCATTTTATGAAAAATGACTTCATAGTTTCGGAAAATCCCTTCAGATATGGAGCGAGTGTAATTCTAAGAGCCATATCTTCTGTTCATATAAGAATTTAAAGGAAATAATTATAGCAAAACGTTCAGAAAAGGTAGGAATTTAACATATAAAAAAACTATGTAAAAACATGGAAATATTTAAAATGCTTCATTTAAACATATTACTACATAGGTGTGATAAAATATATACAAATGTTTTTAAAAATTAAAAACACTAGATGTTAAAACATTAATGTCATTTTAACATCTAGTGTTTTTAATTTTTAAAAACATTTGTATATATTTTATCACACCTATGTAGTAATGTGTTTAAATGAAGCATTTTAAATGCTTCCATGTTTTTGTATAATAAACAAAGGTAAATCTGTTGTTCAAGATTTGACTATTTTATTAAGTCAATTTATTAATATAAAAAACTTTATTTCAAAAATTTTGAAGCTTTAAAAGACCCCTTAAAAAAGCGAAAAGACTCAACGTATTTTAACATTACTTTTATTCACCATAAAATGGATTTTTCAGAATTGCTCAACATTCTGAAAAATTTTGGAAGAGCATAAAAGAAGAGATCAATTTATGATAATTAATTTCTTAAAATATTAAAATGTTGTATTGCAGTAGTGGAAAATTAGCGCAGAGGCGGAGTCTATCGACACCACTAAATTTTAGTAGAATTTTGCGGCTTATCTAATGACATAATTTCCGAGTTTTTATTAAGGTGAATAATACAATAAAAATTAATGGTGTCAATAGGCTCCTCCTCTGCGCCAATTTTCCACCACTGGTATTGCCATCAGAAGCACACGTGTGAACTTAATTTTGTATAAATCTGGCATATCAATAAGTGGTTTAAAAACCGATTACAATATTCCATCTTTACATACAAAAACCTGGTTGGTTTAAATAAAAGAGAGTAAAAATGAAATTCAGCTTTTAAATTAAGACATACCGACAACTTAAATAAAGGAAAACTCATCATACTTTGAATTTTATTCACAATCAAATGCATTCGTTAGAATTTCTCACGTTTCTGAAAAGTTTTTAAGAGCATAAAATAACTTATTGATTTATAACTGATTTTGGAAATGTTATAAGGTCGTATTGTCATCGGAAACAAACTTGTGAACGTACATTTGACATTTGAAGTCCACCGAAGTGGGATGCTTTGGGGCCTATAGCTACTATGGCTGTCGCCTCGAATGATCCTTATTATACAGAAACAACAACGACAATTCACAACGATTTTTATTTTCCATTACATATATTATATTACTACAATGGGACATTCACATCCATGTCTTACCCGAGGATTCGAACCCGGGCCCACGCCGTGGCAACAACTGTCGCTACCGATCACGCCACTATAGTGAACGTAATTTTAGTATATCAATAAGTGTGTTAAAATCGATTACAAAATTTCTACTTCACATTCATAAACCAGGTTGAGTTAAATAAAGAGTGTAAAAATAAAATTTAGCTTTTACATTAAAACATACCGACAACTTAAATAAAGTAAAACTCGTCGTATTTTGAATTTTATTCACAATAAAATGGATTCGTTAGAATTTCTCAAGTTTCTGAAAAAGTTTTCAAGAGCATAAAATAACATATTAATTTATAACTGATTTCGGAAATATTATAATGTCGTATTGTCATCGGAAACAAACTTGTGAACGTAATTCTAGTATATCAATAAATGTGTTAAAATCGATTACAAAATTCCATCTTCACATACATAAACCAGGTTGAGTTAAATAAAGAGTGTAAAAATAAAATTTAGCTTTTAAATTAAAACATACCGACAACTTAAATAAAGTAAAACTCGTCGTGTTTTGAATTTTATTCACAATAAAATGGATTCGTTAGAATTTCTCAAGTTTCTGAAAAAGTTTTCAAGAGCATAAAATAACATATTAATTTATAACTGATTTCGGAAATATTATAATGTCATATTGTCATCGGAAACAAACTTGTGAACGTAATTCTAGCATATCAATAAATGTGTTAAAATCGATTACAAAATTTCAGCTTCGCATACATAAACCAGGTTGAGTTAAATAAAGAGTGTAAAAATAAAATTTAGCTTTTACATTAAAACATACCGACAACTTAAATAAAGTAAAACTCGTCGTATTTTGAATTTTATTCACAATAAAATGGATTCGTTAGAATTTCTCAAGTTTCTGAAAAAGTTTTCAAGAGCATAAAATAACATATTAATTTATAACTGATTTCGGAAATATTATAATGTCGTATTGTCATCGGAAACAAACTTGTGAACGTAATTCTAGCATATCAATAAATGTGTTAACCCTCCGTCTACCAGACGGGTCTATTGGACCCGACAGGTACATACAAAATATTCATTCAAACCAGAAATTTCTTTAAAATAAACTAAGTATATAAACCAGACAAAAATAAGGTAAATAAATAAGTTAAATAGTTTTAAATAAAAATTCTGGTGTAGAACGTTTTATTAAAACTTGAATAAAATTCCCGGTAGATCTAGGGTTAAAATCGATTACAAAATTTCAGCTTCGCATACATAAACCAGGTTGAGTTAAATAAAGAGTGTAAAAATAAAATTTAGCTTTTACATTAAAACATACCGACAACTTAAATAATGTAAAACTCGTCGTATTTTGAATTTTATTCACAATAAAATGGATTCGTTAGAATTTCTCAAGTTTCTGAAAAATTTTTCAAGAGCATAAAATAACATATTAATTTATAACTGATTTCGGAAATATTATAATGTCGTATTGTCATCGGAAACAAACTTGTGAACGTAATTCTAGTATATCAATAAATGTGTTAAAATCGATTACAAAATTTCATCTTCACATACATAAACCAGGTTGAGTTAAATAAAGAGTGTAAAAATAAAATTTAGCTTTTAAATTAAAACATACCGACAACTTAAATAAAGTAAAACTCGTCGTGTTTTGAATTTTATTCACAATAAAATGGATTCGTTAGAATTTCTCAAGTTTCTGAAAAAGTTTTCAAGAGCATAAAATAACATATTAATTTATAACTGATTTCGGAAATATTATAATGTCATATTGTCATCGGAAACAAACTTGTGAACGTAATTCTAGCATATCAATAAATGTGTTAAAATCGATTACAAAATTTCAGCTTCGCATACATAAACCAGGTTGAGTTAAATAAAGAGTGTAAAAATAAAATTTAGCTTTTACATTAAAACATACCGACAACTTAAATAAAGTAAAACTCGTCGTATTTTGAATTTTATTCACAATAAAATGGATTCGTTAGAATTTCTCAAGTTTCTGAAAAAGTTTTCAAGAGCATAAAATAACATATTAATTTATAACTGATTTCGGAAATATTATAATGTCGTATTGTCATCGGAAACAAACTTGTGAACGTAATTCTAGCATATCAATAAATGTGTTAACCCTCCGTCTACCAGACGGGTCTATTGGACCCGACAGGTACATACAAAATATTCATTCAAACCAGAAATTTCTTTAAAATAAACTAAGTATATAAACCAGACAAAAATAAGGTAAATAAATAAGTTAAATAGTTTTAAATAAAAATTCTGGTGTAGAACGTTTTATTAAAACTTGAATAAAATTCCCGGTAGATCTAGGGTTAAAATCGATTACAAAATTTCAGCTTCGCATACATAAACCAGGTTGAGTTAAATAAAGAGTGTAAAAATAAAATTTAGCTTTTACATTAAAACATACCGACAACTTAAATAATGTAAAACTCGTCGTATTTTGAATTTTATTCACAATAAAATGGATTCGTTAGAATTTCTCAAGTTTCTGAAAAATTTTTCAAGAGCATAAAATAACATATTAATTTATAACTGATTTCGGAAATATTATAATGTCGTATTGTCATCGGAAACAAACTTGTGAACGTAATTCTAGTATATCAATAAATGTGTTAAAATCGATTACAAAATTTCATCTTCACATACATAAACCAGGTTGAGTTAAATAAAGAGTGTAAAAATAAAATTTAGCTTTTAAATTAAAACATACCGACAACTTAAATAAAGTAAAACTCGTCGTGTTTTGAATTTTATTCACAATAAAATGGATTCGTTAGAATTTCTCAAGTTTCTGAAAAAGTTTTCAAGAGCATAAAATAACATATTAATTTATAACTGATTTCGGAAATATTATAATGTCATATTGTCATCGGAAACAAACTTGTGAACGTAATTCTAGCATATCAATAAATGTGTTAAAATCGATTACAAAATTTCAGCTTCGCATACATAAACCAGGTTGAGTTAAATAAAGAGTGTAAAAATAAAATTTAGCTTTTACATTAAAACATACCGACAACTTAAATAAAGTAAAACTCGTCGTATTTTGAATTTTATTCACAATAAAATGGATTCGTTAGAATTTCTCAAGTTTCTGAAAAAGTTTTCAAGAGCATAAAATAACATATTAATTTATAACTGATTTCGGAAATATTATAATGTCGTATTGTCATCGGAAACAAACTTGTGAACGTAATTCTAGCATATCAATAAATGTGTTAACCCTCCGTCTACCAGACGGGTCTATTGGACCCGACAGGTACATACAAAATATTCATTCAAACCAGAAATTTCTTTAAAATAAACTAAGTATATAAACCAGACAAAAATAAGGTAAATAAATAAGTTAAATAGTTTTAAATAAAAATTCTGGTGTAGAACGTTTTATTAAAACTTGAATAAAATTCCCGGTAGATCTAGGGTTAAAATCGATTACAAAATTTCAGCTTCGCATACATAAACCAGGTTGAGTTAAATAAAGAGTGTAAAAATAAAATTTAGCTTTTACATTAAAACATACCGACAACTTAAATAATGTAAAACTCGTCGTATTTTGAATTTTATTCACAATAAAATGGATTCGTTAGAATTTCTCAAGTTTCTGAAAAATTTTTCAAGAGCATAAAATAACATATTAATTTATAACTGATTTCGGAAATATTATAATGTCGTATTGTCATCGGAAACAAACTTGTGAACGTAATTCTAGTATATCAATAAATGTGTTAAAATCGATTACAAAATTTCATCTTCACATACATAAACCAGGTTGAGTTAAATAAAGAGTGTAAAAATAAAATTTAGCTTTTAAATTAAAACATACCGACAACTTAAATAAAGTAAAACTCGTCGTGTTTTGAATTTTATTCACAATAAAATGGATTCGTTAGAATTTCTCAAGTTTCTGAAAAAGTTTTCAAGAGCATAAAATAACATATTAATTTATAACTGATTTCGGAAATATTATAATGTCATATTGTCATCGGAAACAAACTTGTGAACGTAATTCTAGCATATCAATAAATGTGTTAAAATCGATTACAAAATTTCAGCTTCGCATACATAAACCAGGTTGAGTTAAATAAAGAGTGTAAAAATAAAATTTAGCTTTTACATTAAAACATACCGACAACTTAAATAAAGTAAAACTCGTCGTATTTTGAATTTTATTCACAATAAAATGGATTCGTTAGAATTTCTCAAGTTTCTGAAAAAGTTTTCAAGAGCATAAAATAACATATTAATTTATAACTGATTTCGGAAATATTATAAGGTCGTATTGTCATCGGAAACAAACCTGCGAACGTAATTCTAGTATATCAGTAAGTGTGTTAAAATCGATTACAATATCCCATCTTTGCATACATAAACCAGGTTGATTTAAACAAAAGAGTGTAAACATAAAATTCAGTGCTTAAATTAAAACATATCGGCGACTTAAAAAAAAAAGCAAAACAAAACAAAAAACAAATAATCGTATTTAGCCATTACTTTTATTCCCTATAAAACTGATTCTTCAGAATTGCTCAAGATTCTGAAAAACTTTTTCAAGAGCATAAAAGAAGAGATTATTAGGATGATTCTTTGGGAGGTCAACTATGTGTCATTTTGCCCCACTTGACATTCAGTCGACGCGGTGAATCAGGAAAAAATATGGGATGGCTTCAGATGCTTTGTAACAAGGTGATTCACAATCTTTTTGCACTTATTTTTTTACTTTTTTGCATTTAATTTTTTTCCTCATACGAATTTTATAACTTATTTTTTATTATATTACGTAATATATATTCGTTTCTTCAAAGTTCAATGACTGCGTTCACCCTTATGTAACCAAAAAAACAATGAAGAATTTATTTTTCGCTCAGTTGGAAATATTCAATTCGTATGATAACTTTACCAGTCAGTTTGACTGTGTTAAAATAATAGTTCATCTACGTATCCATCGTTTATATGGAGGTCCTTAACCTGCGGTTTATTCTGTTGAGCTGTCTACATGACAGACCAGATGTTCCTACCAATAAGGTTATCTGAGCGAAATATGCTGGCTGGTTGTCGGCCCAGTTAGCTTAAATGGAAAAGCATTGGCCTTGTAAGCCAAGGATCTGGGTTCGATTCCCGGCCTGGGCATTTTTTCGCTCAGTTGGAAATATTCAATTCGAATGAAGAATTTCTTCATAGTCCAGACAATAGAGACCGTATAGGGGCTCTACCTAGCAAATTTCATGGTAATTCTGGAAAAAGGCTTACTATATGTTTTTGGGGTCGCTGAATCCGAATTTTTAACTTCCCACCAAAATTTTCCCCGGCAACCCCCCAAATTTTGGTAAAATGCCCTCCAAAAAAGGTTTTTATTAAAAAAAATCAATTTATTTATTGTTTTAGGGAAAAAGTATCTAGAAATTCAGAAAGTAGACAAAATTTGCCACAAATTAGATATATGACATTATGACTTAGGATGAAGGGGAATGGGGGATCTGCCTCGAAACATGCGCACGGTGCTGCGTGAACTAAGTTGCGCAATTCCACTTAACCACTCACACGTTTACATTCGCCCTCCGAACTTTCTCTATAAGGTTTACTTTAAGTTTTTTGGGTCGCTGAATCCGAATTTTTTACTTCCTCCCAAAATTCCCCCCCCCCCCCCGAAAACCCGCTAAATAGTTGTTTTTAACTTAAATTTCTTATTGTTTTAGGGGAAAAGCATTACGAAATTCAGAAACTAGACAAAATTTGCAACAAATAGGATATATGACATTATGACGTATAATGAACGTGGAGGGGGAGGGCTGCCTCTGAACATGCATTGCGGCGCTACGTGCATTAAGTTATGAAGTCCAGGCAATAGAGGATTTTACCTGGAAAAATTAATACTAGTTTTGGATTTCGACTCACTTTATGTTTTTTGGGTCGCTGAATCCGAATTTGTAACTTCCCACAGAAATTTTACCCGGCAACCCCCCAAAAAATTGATTTTTTTTTTAATTTGGTTTTTGAGAAAAAGCGCGCGGGGAAGGTTCCGAGGCAACCCCCTCTCTCCCCGTTTATCCTACGTAATAATGTCATATATCCTATTTGTTGCAAATCTTGTCTAGTTTCTGAATTTTGTAATGCTTTTCCCCTAAAACAATAAGAAATTTAAGTTAATAACAACTATTTTGGGGGGTTTTCGGGGGGGGGGGGAAATTTTGGGGGTAAGTTAAAATTCGGATTCAGCTACCCAAAAAACTTAAAGTAAACCTTATAAGGAAAGTTCGGAGGGGAGATGGGAGGGCGAATGTAAACGTGTGAGTGGTTAAGTGGAATTGCGCAACTTAGTCCACGCAGCACCGCGCGCATGTCCCCCCTTCCCCTTCATCCTAAGTCATAATTTCATATATCTAATTTGTTGCAAATTTTGTCTACTTTGGGAATTTCCAGATACTTTTCCTCTAAAACAATAAAAAAATTTATTTTTTTAATAAAACCCTTTTTGGGTTTTTTTTTAACGAAAATTTGGGAGGGGGGTTGCCGGGGGAAATTTTAGTGGAAAGTTACAAATTCGGATTCAGCGACCCAAAAAACATAAAGTAAGCCGAATTCCAGAACTACCATTAATTTTTCTAGATAAAATTCCCTATTGCCTGGATTATCAGTTTATTCCGCGATGAAGAAAAGCCATCTAAAATGGTTTAAGAAAATCGTTTATAAGCTCAAGTGTATAAAACTGCGAAAGAAAATACACTGGTAAAAATGTGTTTGTGAGTTTGTGAAAACGCTATAAATATGTTTAGAGTAAGGCGGTAGATTAATGAAATAAATGTCTAAATATGACACTTTGAATGCTCTGAACGTATATCACAAACTTACAAATTTGTAAAACAAATAAATAAATAGTTAAATAAATTTCGGACAAATTTGATTTTATTAAATGATTAGGAAGTATCATCTTCTAAAACAGCGAAAGAATATACATTGTTAAAAATGTGTTTGTGAGGCTATGAAATCGGTATAAATATGTTTAGAGTAAGGCGGTAGATTAATGAAATAAACTCCTAAATATGACTCTTTGAATGCTCTGAACGTATATCACAAACTTACAAATTTGTAAAACAAATAAATAAATAGTTAAATAAATTTCGGACAAATTTGATTTTATTAAATGATTAGGAAGTATCATCTTCTAAAACAGCGAAAGAATATACATTGGTAAAAATGTGTTTGTGAGGCTATGAAATCGGTATAAATATGTTTAGAGTAAGGCGGTAGATTAATGAAATAAACTCCTAAATATGACTCTTTGAATGCTCTGAACGTATATCACAAACTTACAAATTTGTAAAACAAATAAATAAATAGTTAAATAAATTTCGGACAAATTTGATTTTATTAAATGATTAGGAAGTATCATCTTCTAAAACAGCGAAAGAATATACATTGGTAAAAATGTGTTTGTGAGGCTATGAAATCGGTATAAATATGTTTAGAGTAAGGCGGTAGATTAATGAAATAAACTCCTAAATATGACTCTTTGAATGCTCTGAACGTATATCACAAACTTTCAAATTTGTAAAAAAAATAAATAAATAGTTAAATAACTTTCAGATAAATTTGATTTTATTAAATGATTAGGAAATATCATCTTCTAAAATAGCGAAAGAATATACATTGGTAAAAATGTGTTTGTGAGTCTATCTAATCGGTATAAATATGTTTAGAGTAAGGCGGTAGATTAATGAAATAAATGCCTAAATATGACACTTTGAATGCTCTGAACGTATATCACAAACTTACAAATTTGTAAAACAAATAAATAAATAGTTAAATAAATTTCAGATAAATTTGATTTTATTAAATGATTAGGAAGTATCATCTTCTAAAATGAACTTCAAACTTGTTCGTAAGTTTTTCACAGATCTTTTGGAAACACAAAAAGATAGATAATAGCGAAAATTTTCGATAGATCAGCTATAATTTCCAAAATGCACATAGTGATCTTTTCACAACTTGCCATTGAAACAAAAATGTAAATTAGGAAAAAATATATAAGTTGTCTCAATGTGTATTTCAAAAACGTGATTCATAACTGATTGCACTTATTTTTAGAAGCATCGTGCAACGCGTTGTGTGGTCTTTTGCACAATGTAATATTCATTTTTCAAACGTTCTGTGGCAGCAATTACGACGAATGTAACGGATAAACTAATGAAAAGATTGTCTTGGTCAATGAACAAAGCTCTCGTAAAATTTATTCTTGAAATACGTTGAATGTACATTCTCTGTAAAAAAAGTACGCGGAATTCTTTAATAAGCACAACAAAATAAGCACAAAGTAGTCCCTAGAGAGTCCAGTACAACTATACCGCGTTTGACATAATTCATACATTTTTAACCCTTTATTTACTGACGGTACTTATAAGTACCATTAAAATAACTTTTTATAAAATTCATTTAATACATCGATTAGTTGTAATACAGTGTAGAATGAATTACAGATACATTACTTTATCTTGTTCCAAAAGCTTTATGGGTTACACAAAACAAAAATATTTTTAAAAGGATGATTTCTTTTGCCTTTGCATCTTTTCAGCTTTATTGGCGTTGAAGGGAGGGGGGGGGGGGGGATTTTTGAATTCGAAAATATTTCTACATTTCTATCGTAAGAACATTATATTTGTACATTTCCTACTTCTACAAAATACTAAGAAAAGCATTTAAAATAAAAGATTTGAATGGGGTTATAAATATTGCACAAAATCCCTATAAATTTAAATTTAATTAATCCTTCTAAATCCTTCAATTCTTTTAAAATGTATTAAACGATTAAGTAAATCTTCTAATGTAGTTTCCAAAATTCATGAAAAATGCTTTAACAGATAAAATTTTCATGAATTCATAATTCAGTACATAAAGTGTTAATAGGCTGATTGAGGTAAGGTTTCCAACTCCCTCAGCGAAGTTTTATTTACAGCCTCAATTGATTCAAAACGCCTTCCTCGAAAACGTATATGTTTAATAGTTTTAGCTTCGGGAACAAGAAAAAGTCACACAGGAACATATCAGGCGAGTACAGTGCTTGGTTGATGATATTAGTTGCGTTTTTAACCAACCACTCATGTACAACGATAACTTTGTGTGATGTTGCATTATCGTGATGCAAAATCCACACGAAATTTCAGTGATTTTTAAATTTCATGTGAAACACAAAATTTTAGCAAAGTAAATTTCAACTAATTTTTCTATTGTCAAAAATCGCAGAGCACTCAAAAATAATGGCTAAAAACACTGGTGCTATCAACGCACTAAGTTAAAAATTGTGCTCAAAATCCGCTTTATAACCCGGTACAGTGCTAACCGTTTACAAAAAAAAAAAAAAAAAAAAAAAAAAAAAAAAAAAAAGTCGTGGTATCTTTTACGGCGTCTTTTAAAGGATAAATTCTGGGTATTTTTTATACAGAATGTATATATTCCGGGTGTCCTATAATGGACTGACTGCTTTTAAAATTCAGTAACTTGCAAATGGTGACAGCTATTTAAAAAATTCTTGCAGGAGTTTTATGTAAGATCTAAGGAGTTGTTTTACTGTGATTCTCGATTTTAGTTTAAAATAGTATCGATAGAGGGCGCTGCAAGTAATAGGCGCCAAATCGGGCCCAATTTTTGGTCTCTCTCTTCTCTCAGTATTGTTGCGAAAGAAGGATGGGAGTTTAAATATATGGAGTGGTCCCATAAGAACAAAATTGCCTTAGCGACTGAGCATATATTTAACCTCCTGTTTCCGCATCAATAGAGGGGCCAAAAATTGGGCCCGATTTAGTGCCTATTGCTTGCAGCGCCATCTATCACAGCTATTTTAAACTAAAATCGAGAAATTGAGTAAACAAAGCTCATGACTTATTAAATAATCCCCTGCAAGAACATTTTTAATAGCTGTTCCCATTTGAAAGTTATTGAATTTTAAAATCAGTCAGTCCAATTTACGACAACCGGTATATACAATATTTTAAAATGTTATGCTAAACTCTTAACGCATAAGTTCTACGTTTTTGTTTTAGGAGCACAATAATTTCTTTTGTCAGATCGAAAACTGTTCCTTAGAACGTATATACCAAAATTGTTCAAAAAGCTTTTATAAAGCTTTCCAAAAGTATAAAAATATATATATATAAATTTCAAGGACTTTTGGAAGACCAAAAGCCAAAGTCCGTATCAGCAATTTTGCTCAACAAGGCATTATGTCACTTAATTTTAGAAGTTTCGTGCAAGACGTTGTGTAGACTTTGGTCTAATGCCATATTCATTTTTGAAAAGTTTTATGGCAGCATTTGCGATGATGAAACGAATAAACTAATGAAGACGTTTATTTTTCCATGGTAATGAATAAAACTCTCGTAAAATTTGTTCTTGAAATACCATGGGTACAAATATTTATAGATATATAAAATATTAAAAAATATTATATAATAGCATACTCGTAATGCATTACTTCTATTTTTTTTGTTTTAGGAATACAAACCTATTATTTAGTCACATTTGGAAAATTGTAACTTACAATGTATGCATAAAAATTGTTCATAAAGCTTTTACAAAGGTTTCCAAAAGTGTAGAAAAATAGCTAATTTAAAATGAGTTTTGTTAGATCAAAATCGGAAGTTCGTGTCAGTGATTTTGATCAATTTGGCGTTATGTATCTTCTCTAAATTGGAAGAAACAGATGGCCTTTCTTTAGATGTCTTTCAAAAATGTGAATATCAAATTTATTACATTTATTTTGAGACGCATTGCACATCTGGTTGGATATAAATCTTTTACGCGATATAGTAGTGTTCATAAAAGTGTTATAAAACTTTTCGAAAATCAGACATCACTGCAAAAAAGACAGACATTAGCGAGACATTTTTGTAGATCAAAATCAATGTCCATATCAGTAACTTTACGCAAATTTACATTATGTCAAAGTTTTAAATTAGACGAAAAAGATACGTTGTCTGTATGTGGTGTTCAGAAACGTAATTTTCAAAATTATAGCACTGACTTTGAGACGCACCATGTAAGTAGTTGTACAGAATTTTACGTGAATTGAAATATATAACAAATAACAACACGTATAATAATCACTTATAAACAGATTAAGTTAAATAATGCTAAAAGAAAAGTGATAAAATATCTTTATTTAGATTGAGGATTTATGAAAAATTGAAAAATTTAGATTTTTCTATTCTGAATGATTTTGAAAATGTCGCCGTTTGTGCCATGAAACGGTCGGCAATCTAAATAAAGATATTTTATCACCTTTTTATAGCATTATTTAACATAACAAATATATTATTGAATGCTTAGATATATCTTATTGCTAAACTATCCGTTTTTTATTAGAGAAATCATCGAACTTGTTACACGCGAAAATTCAATATGTAACGATACAGCATTATTTAACTTACCAAAATTATGGATTGAGTTACTCCATGGTTACAAGTATGGAAGTAAACATAAAAGTAAAAATAACATAAAATAACATGAGTAATAGGAGACTGGGTGTGAGAAATGCGAGTTTAAAACCATCACATTTATAGATCGTGCAACTGTAGAATATTCACATTTGTCTAGAAAATGGCTTCAGAGAAGTCAAATCATGTAGACAGATTGTATATAAAACTTTTTCACCATTTTATTTAACACATTTTACCAATTAATGAGTATATAATAGGTATACATTTTTGAAAAATTCTACAATAATTTTTAATTTGATGTAACGAAAAAAACAGAATAGACTATTTCTTGTCGTTTCTCTAGTCTATAGAGTAAACACTTGTAAAATATCTTCATTCATGAAATTCTCATATGAATATTTAAAAGTGTATAATATGTTTAAAAATATCAAATTTCTATTGACAATTTTTATACATATATTTTTTATTGTGTCTGGAATATCAAAACTACATTGTAAAAAAAAACTGTTGGTTTTACAATATAATAGTGGCAGCTACAATGTTAAAATTTTGCAGCAAACTGTCTCGACCGTTTTTACAGAAAATGGTTACATAAAAGGAATTTAAAAATACTTTGGCCATATGACGGCCCATATTATGCTGAGAATAGGATTAAATTACGGTTACGGTTAAGGAGCGATGTAAAGACGAACCTCGGCTATCCGGCAAAAACATATATCGGCAAAAAACATTATTTAAAAATGTCGAAATGCAAACGAGATATTAGAAAAATCCCTTCCCATAGGATTAGCATTAGTTCGTGAGTTCCTTCGGCGGCAGGGACAGGAGCCTTAACGGTTTATTACTACTTATTTTACAATTTATTATTGTTAATTTTAAGGTTATACACTGGAATTCAACTTTCAGTATTATACCGTAAAATAAACATTTTTTTTTCTTTTTTACAGTGTAGAATAAATTATAAGCAGATAAATTTGTAACAATTTAAATCTTTGTAAAATGCGCAGACTGAAATCGTTACAAAATTTTTAAACTGTTCAATTCATAACATTCTAAACATTCAATTGCGAAAAACTTTTTGTAGATCAAAAATCGAATTTCGTATCCTTTACTCAACTTGTCAGAAAAGATAGAAGAAAAAGATATGTGTATAGCACTTGTAATGGTAGAGCACTTGGCGTGCTATTAAAAGGGTTCCGGGTTCGATTCCCTGCTTAAACATTTTTCACATTGTTGGTTCTACGCTTCGTTAGCAATGTGATGAATCACGTATTATACATTTAATAATTTCGATCGTAATTTCACTACTGAAAATTAATTCAAAAATTAATTAAAATTGCATATCTGTTCATCGGTGCTGGGTTTATTTGTGTCTCATGTTTCGCGCTCATTGCGTGCTCATGAAGACTATTCCATCTTGTGCTCAGTTGCAGCCTTACCAACATATGTGAGAAATGCTAAGCTGGCCATCGACCTAGTAGCTTAAATGTTAACTTAAAATGGTAGCTTAAAAAGGTAAATTGAACACAGTACAAAAAACCGCATAAAATTATTTGCATTTTTAACGCAGTTATAAGCATTTATCAATCAATGTAACAATCACTTTCAAAGCCGTATCCATTTAATTGAAACTTTAAGTCGCGTTTTCTCAAAACTTGATATTTGACGACCATCAGTAAGATTTAAAAAAGAAATTTTTTGATGGAATGGCTTAAAATTTTTTTGCATGCATGTAACATTATTATCTATAGAATGAATTAATATATTTTAGATAGTTTAATATTTTGAGTATTTTTAATGAAAAAATTGTATTTTTTAGGGTTTTTTTAATTTTTCAAATTTGAGAGTTTTTTTAATAAGGTTTCCTTTGAGTGATAGTTATATATTTAATTCATTCTATTAAGTAAAGTTCTCTGATCATTTAAAGCAAAAATTAGGTTCATATGTCAATTTAACGTTAAGATATCTTACGGATAGTGATATGACACCTAATTTTTTTTTTTTGAAAATTGTGTTATATAAATTTTGCTATACTTTTTATTTTATTACATTGAAGTACTTCATTTTATAATTTTATAAGACTGCAAACATACCATAAAAATATCAGAAAGTTTAAATTAGTTACATTGAATACATCTGTTTTTATATGGACTCTAAGCGAGAGCTCTGCTTATATATTTTCGGTATCGATAAAGCCCTGAGCCTCCTTAACTTGTAACATCTATTTTATTATTTTAGTCTCCTTTTAAGTAAAACAGTGAGCTTTTAAAGTTCATATTGTATATTTTACCCTTCAATTTATTTTGTTGTTTATCTAGTCTGTGAAGTAAACTCATGTAAACTATTATCATTCTTGAAATTCGTATATGAATACTTAAAAATGTATAAAATATTCAAAAATATCAAAATGAATAGCAATTTTTCATTTATTTTATTATTGTCCCTGGAATACCAATTTATTACTTTTTCACAAATAGAAAGAAAGAAATATAAAATATCTTAATTTGATACACTTTAAATATTTTTTAAACGCCGAGATAAAAATTGTTGCAAAACTTTTGAAAAATTCGAAACAAAACACATTCAATTGAGAAGATTTATAGCAGATCAAAAATCCAAGTTCATATCTTTTACACAACTTGGCACTATGTCGGAGCTCTAAATTAGGAGGAAAAAGATCGGCTGTCTCCACTGCAGACGTCTTTCAAAAACGTGATTCGCAGATTTATTACATTTATTTCGAGACGCATTACGCAACTGGTTGGATAGACTTCTTTTGCGTGACATAATAGATATCCACTGTCAGACAGTTCAATGACAGTATTTGCTGTGATGTAACAAAAAATTTAATAAACAGATTTTTTTTCGACCTTGTCCATAAAAAGACGTCTCGTAAATTATCTTGATTTAAAAGTTGTTAAAAACTTAATAGAATTGAAACATAAAGCAATGATCAATACTGAATAATTTTTAGAACAGTGAATGAAATTTAAAAATATCAATTTATATAACGACATATTTTAATACTATTGATTACCGGTTCCCAAACTTTATTATTGGTCTACACACATTAAAGTTTGAAGTTTTTCGCCACCTATGCTTAAAATGTAGATATATAGAGGCTTTTGTTTAATCTATGACGCAATAAATATCCACTGAAAGACAGTTCAATGACAGCATTTACCGGAAAATTTAATGAATCGTTTTTGTTTTTTTTTACCTTGTCCATGAAAAGCATTCTCGTAAATTATCTTGATTTAAAAGTTTTAACAATTCAATAGAATAAAAAAATAAAGCAATGATAAGTAGTGAATAATTTTTTAGATGAGTGAGTAAAATTAACAAAATGTATTTATAGAATGACATATTTCAAATACTATTGATTAATGGTTCCTAAATATTATTGGTGTTCCACACACAGTAAAGTTTGAAAGATTTTCGCGACCTGCCTTTACTGTGATGTAACGAAAAATTTAATGAAGAGATTTTTCTTTCGACCCTGTACATAAAAAGCATTCTCGTAAAATATCTTGATATAAAAGTTTTAACAAATTAATAGCCTAAAAGTATAAAGCAATGATCAATAATGAATAATTTTTAGAAAAGTGAGTTAAATTATAAAAAATGAATTTACACAATGACATATTTGAATTACGGATTAACGGTTCCCAAACTTCATTGATGGTGATAACACATGTGAAATGTTTGAAAGTTTTTCGCCACCTGTCTAAAATGTAGGTATATAGAGGCTTTTGTATAATCTGTGACGCAATAGATATCCACCGCCAGACAGTCAAATGACTATGATGTAACGAAAACTTTAATGAAAATAGTTTTCTTTCGACCTTGTCCATAAAAGCATTCATGTAAATTACCTTGATTTAAAAGTTTTAAAAAATTTAATAGAATTAAAGTATAAAGCAAAAATCAATACGGAATAATTTTTTAGATAAATGAGTGAGATTTTTAAAAATGTATTTATAGAATGACATATTTCAATATTACGGAGTAACGGTTCCAAATACACATATTAAAGTTTGAAAGTTTTTCGCCACCTGTCTAAAATGTAGGTATATAGAGGCTTTTGTATAATCTGTGACGCAATAGATATCCACCTCCAGAGAGTCAAATGACAGCATTTACTATGATGTAACAAAAAATTTAATGAACCGTTTTTTTTTTTTTTTTTTTACCTTGTCTATGAAAAACATTCTCGTAAATTATCTTGATATAAAAGTTTTACCAACTCAATATAATAAAAAAACACAGCAATGATCATTAGTGAATAATTTTTTAGATGAATGAGTAGAATTAACAAAATGTATTTAAACAATGGCATATTTAAAATACTATTGATTAATGGTTCCCAAACATTATTGGTGTTCCACACACAATAAAGTTTGAAAGATTTTCATGATCTGCATTCATTGTGATGTAACGACAAATTTAATGAAAAGATTTTTCTTTCGACCATGCCCAAAAAAAGCATTTTCGTAAAATATCTTGATATAAAAGTTTTAAAAATTTAATAGCTTAAAAGTATAAAGCAATGACCAATACTGAAAAATTTTTAGAAAAGTGAGTGAAATTATAAATAAACGGTCAAGTGCGAGCATTACTTGCGCACAGAGGGTTCCGTAAAATAAATATATGAATTTGTAATTGTATTATTAGAAAATATATATATATATATATATATATATATATATATATATATATATATATATACAACGTAGGGTTGGGTATAACTGTATATATTAGAAAAGTGTAAATGGGTATACCATGAAAGTTCAAAGAGATATGGAATCTAAATAATATCAAATATAGCTATTTAAATCACTCTTTTTTTAATATAATCCAAATCTGTTTATGATGAACTTAATTCGGTACTGACAATAAAAGGAGTGCATAGTTAAACTTCATTTGGCAGTTCATGAAACTAAATTCAGCGTAGTAATAACCTTTATTTCTACAGTGTAGCTAAAACAAAACCTTTGTTCAAAGTTTAAATTTGGCATTGTGCTAAACGCGCTTCGAATTGAGGTCTCAAAGTTGCAACGCTGCCTTGGTCAGTGCCGCGTTTTCCCAGATAGGTGTTTAATTAACTTTTAAAGTCACTCGAGGCGTATTGAGAGATACAATCAATGCAAACTATCGCGAATCCCACAGTATTTATGCGATTCATTCTAATTAAATCTTTCGAGGGCGATGCCCTTAAAAAACGGACACCTAATTTTAATTCCAAAACAGACAAACGGCACCAAGAATATTTAATTAAAATTTTCCTTTTGTCATGTACATGAAAATAAGCAAGTTCGCATTTTCTAATAAATTCGTTTATAAATTCTGGTGTCAGTTCATTATTTCATAAGTTTATAAATAGAATTGCTCCGTGTCGGAAAGGATTAAGTGGTCGCAGGACTCTTAAAGATTTAAAATTTAAGAAATTTTAATTTTTTTAGATGTTAAACTCCTATCTTTTTTGAATATTTTGATATAATTGTTTCCTTGAAATTCCCATTAGAACAGAAGTTTTGGCTTTTAGAATTATACCCGCTCAATAGCTGAAGCGGCGTTTCCGAAACTTTAAAGTCATTATTTTCCATATGGAAGCCCCACCAGTGGCTGAGAGGTTCTGCTCTCGAAGCTGGTAGGCGGGAGGTGCTGGGTTCGAACCCAATCGCGCCCGTCGGCCTAACCGTTTCGGAGTTTTCGTGGTTTTCTTCAAAACCGTAGATTCCCATGCGTAAATACGTGTTAGGTTCCCTTAGAAAGACCCCCACGAAGGGCACTCCTCCCCAGGGCCCATATCCCACGTATTGATAATCGGCCGACACAAACCAAACCAAACCAAATGGCGTTTTTTGGCCATAACGCGCAGGATACCTCAAAAACTTCTGAATATTTTTTCATGAAATTTTCAAAGCATCTATTTCATGTTAGTCTGTATAAACTGAACCTAAAATTTCCTTTTTATTGTTCAAAAAAATATTTTTTTAGGTGGTTTTACTGTTGAAATTATCAAAATTTTGTATTAGCTAAATGCAACATTGCATTAAAAATATAAAAATGCTTTAAATACAAATTTATTTAAGTTCAGGGAAATTATTACAATCTGAAGTATAAGTAAGCACCAAAATTTTCATTCTAGTTGCAATATTCATTTTGTAATCCTGCGCGTAAACTGTTATGCCAATTTTTTGTTCGACAAATGTCTAACAGTTTCGAGCCCCCTATAAATACTAATTCTGTATCTTGCAATTTTTTATCCCAATTAAAATTGTGTTTTAAAATCATATACATTTTAAGACATTAAATGTTGAAAATGTTTTTTTTTTTTTTTTTTTCCACTTTTTAGAGTCCCGAGACCCCTTAAATTAGTATGTTTTTAACAATTTGACGTTTATTGCTTTTATACTGTTACTGGACATTACATTACACATATATATCATTAAAAGTTGTTAACTAGGCATAGAGTATGCCGCCCCTGTCCTTGTGTATGTCCAAACTGACCGTAACTTTAAGGGTTAATATCTCGGCTAATTACCGATGATTTTTTTCGAAAATCATTATCAACACTGCTTTTATTCTTCTGCAACGATAGGTATATTCAGCGATGCTCAACAATTTTTCTGAATGCCCGTAAATCGAAATTTGTGTATAACAGAAAAATGTTAGTTACTCAAAAACTATATGACCTACGGTAATTGCTATAATCTTCCGGCAAGGTTTACATTAACGTCCACTACCTCTAATTTTTTCATAATTTTAGTTCCAGTAGATTCGGAATTAGATGGTGGGTAACATATTTTTGCGCTACATTTTCAACAATATCTTTGAAAATATAATACCTAAAATTAAAAGGAATGTATTTTTGAGTTCAGCGTTAGAAACCCTTTCACAGGATACCCCACATGATATGCAAAGAAAAGATTTTTTTTTTCATGTAGCATAATTAGACCCTCTACTTTTTTACTAAATATAATTATGAATGTTTATTAATCTGAAAATATGTGGGTCAATGGTCTTTATTACTTCCCCGAATTTGAACTTTCCACGTTCCATAGTTTACGAGTAAAATGGCTGTGACAGACAGACAGACAGACACAGGAGTGATCTTATAATGGTTCCGTTTTTACTTTTTAAGTACGGAACCCTAAAAATGAATTTACACAATGACATATTTCAATATTACGGATTAACGGCTCCCAAACTTCATTGGTGGTGATAACACATATTAAAGTTTGAAAGTTTTTCGCCAGATGTCTAAAATGTAGGTATGTACAGGCTTTTGTATAATCTGTGACGCAATAGATATCCACCGCCAGACAGTCAAATGACTATGATGTAACGAAAAATTTAATGGAAAGAATTTTCTTTCGACCTTGTCCATAAAAGCATTCATGTAAATTACCTTGATTCAAAAGTTTTAAAAAACTTAATAGAATTAAAGTATAAAGCAAAAATCAATACGGAATCATTTTTTAGATAAATGAGTGTGATTTTTAAAAATGTATTTATAGAATGACATATTTCAATATTACGGATTAACAGTTTCCAAACGTCATTGGTGTTCTACACATATTATTAGTGGCTGAGAGGTTCTGCTCACGAAGCTGGTAGACGGGATGTGCTGGGTTCGATCCCAATCGCGCCCGTCGGCCTAATCGTTCGGTGTTTTCATGGTTTTCTTCGAGCCATGGATTTCCATGCGTAAATACGGGTTAGTTTCCCTTAGAAAGACCCCCACGAAGGGCACTTCCCCCTCGGGCCTAGGTATTAACGGATTAACGGTTCCCAAAATTCAATGGTTGTTCTACACATATTAAAGTTCGAAAATTTTCCGCCACCTGTCTAAAATGTAGGTATATAGAGTCTTTTGTATAATCTTGGACGCAATAGATATCCGCCGCCAGAGAGTCAAATGATAGTATTTACTATGATAAAACGAAAAATTTAATGAAAAGTGTTTTCTTTCGACCTTGTCAATAAAAAGCATTCATGTAAATTACCTTGATTTAAAAGTTTTAAAATACTTGATAGAATTAAAGTATAAAGCAAAAATCAATACGGAATAATTTTTTAGATAAATGAGTGAGATTTTTAAAAATTTATTTATAGAATGACATATTTCAGTATTACGGATTAACGGTTCCGAAACTTCATTGGTGTTCTACACATATTAAAGTTTGAAAGTTTCTCGCCACCTGTCTAAAATGTAGGTATATAGAGGCTTTTGTATAATCTGTGACGCAATAGATATCCACCGCCAGACAGTCAAATGAAAGCATTTACTATGATGTAACGAGAAATTTAATGAAAAGATTTTTCTTTCGACCTTGTCCATAAAAAGCATTCATGTAAATTACCTTGATTTAAAAGTTTTTAAAAACTTAATAGAATTAAAGTATAAAGCAAAAATCAATGCCGTATAATTTTTTAGATAAGCGAGTGAGATTTTTAAAAATGTATTTATATAATGACGTATTTCAATATTACGTTTTAACTGTTCCCAAACTTCATTAATGTTCTACACATATTAAAGTTTGAAAGTTTTTCTCCACCTGTCTAAAATGTAGGTATACGGAGGCTTTTGTATAATCTGTGACGCAATAGATATCCACCGCCAGACACTCAAATGACAGCATTTACTATGATGTAACGAAAGATTCAATGAAAAGTGTTTTCTTTCGACCTTTTTCATAAAAAGCATTCATGTAAATTACCTTGATTTAAAAGTTTTTAAAAACTTAATAGAATTAAAGTATAAAGCAACAATCAATACGGAATAATTTTTTAGATAAGTGAATGAAATTTTAAAAAATGTATTTATAGAATGACATATTTCAATATTACTGACTAACGGTTACTAAACTTTATTGGCGTTCTAAACACATTAAAGTTTAAAAGTTTTTCGCCAAAATCAGGTAAAATAGTATTTTTGAAGAAAATTTCAAGAAATACAATTTTCACATATTCAAGCTTCAGGAATCAATTTATTTTAGAAAGCAAAAAATCGTCTGTTGATTGGAACATAGAGATAAATTCCATAGACGTAAAGAGAAAAAAAATCCATCCTAGCTTTTGTAATTTAATTTACAACAGAAAAACATATCCGTACGATGGCGATTAATACTTTTCACAAGGACGTTAAACAAAATATTTTAGCGAGAAAAGTTATATATTTATCTAAGAATTTATTTTAATTCATAAATATAAAATACTTTTGATTAAATTCGCAAAAACTAAGTCATTTTTGTATAAGTTCGTCCAAATGAAGCCATTTCTACCAGCTCCAAAATTCAAAGCCAAATCTTGGAAGAAGGAAAATCTATTGGCAAATAAAGTTATAAAATATGTGCATTTTAATTTGAAAAGCTTTTGAGTTAAATTGTAAATATAATTTATTAAATATTGTATTTAATAAAATATATACTTTAATTCTCCACCTGTCTTAAATGTAGGTACATAGAGGCTTTTGTATAATCTGTGACGCAATAGATATCCACTGCCAGACAGTTCAATGACAGCCTTTACTATGATGTAACAGAAAATCTAATGAACAGATTTTTCTTTCGACCTTGTCCATAAAAAGCATTCTCGTAAATTATCTTGATATAAAAGTTTTTTAAAACTCAATAAAATGAAAAAATTAAAGCAATGATCATTACTGAATTATTTTTTAGATATAAGTGAGTGAAATAAAAAAAAAAAAATATTTTTATAGAATAACATATTTCAATGATATGGAATAACGGTTCCCAAACTTTATTGGTGTTTTACACACAATAAAGTTTGAAAGTTTTTCGAGTCCTGCCTAAAATGTAGGTATATTGATACTTTTGCATAATCTGTGACGCAATAGATATCCATTGTCTGACAGTTCAATAACAGCATTTACTATGATTTAACGGAAAGTTTAACGAACAGATTTTTTTTTTTTTACCTTGTCCATAAAAAGCATTCTAGTAAATTATCTTGATTTAAAAGTTATTAAAAACTTAATAGAATAACAGTGTAAAGCAATAATCAATACTGAATAATTTTTTGGATAAGTGAGTGAAATTAAAAAAAATGTATTTTTAGAAAGACATATTTCAATGCTATTGATTAATTGTTTTCGAACTTTACTGGTGTTCCACACACATTAAAGTTTGAAAGATTTTCTTTACCTGCCTAAAATGCATATTGAGGCTTTTGTATAATCTGTGACGCAATATATATCCACTGTCAGACAGTGTAATGACAGCATTTACTTTGACGTAACGAAAAATTTAATGAATATATTTCTTTTTTATCTTGTCTATAAAAAGCATTCTCGTAAATTATCTTGATTTAAATGTTGCTTAATACTTAGTAGAATTAAAGTATGAAACAATGATCAATGCTGAATAATTTTTAGATAAGTGGGTGAAATTTAAAAAAGTCCTTCCGGCCAGTGCCGGGAGGAAGAGGTAGCTTTCATATTCCTTATTTTAAAAAAGCCAACTTATATTATTCAAACACACGAAGCTCAATTTAGTGGAAACCGAATATAGGAGATTCAATACTAATCTTTATCAATACTAAATCATTATGAATGAGAATTTCGCGAAATTAGTCAGCTTTATCCAAGCTGCTTTTATTAAAGTAACTTATATTTGGCTGCCAAATTCGGCGATTTCTTAAAGTGCCTGCCTTTTTAAGACAACATGGTGGATGAGGCTAACCAGTGAAATTGGTCGAGACCTTAGTAATTGCTGTGCACATGCTCACTCACATCGGAATCGGTTGATATATACAAGTGCTGTCGCAGGCAAAAAATCAGATTTTTCAAAATGTCACCCACATTAGAAATTGAAACTGCTATATCTGAGCCATTTTTTAAGATAAAGACAAACAAAAAATGCTCCTGAATCCTTATATCAAGGTCAAATACTTAAGAAAGAAACCTTTTTCATTTTCTAATTTTTTTGCACCTCACTTTAAATATAATTTTTTTTTAATTTAATGGCCGCCATTTTGAAACAAGATGGCTGATGAAGCTGGCCAGCGAACTTGGTCGAGATATTGATGTATACTATCCACATGCCTTCTTACATCGAAATAGGCGAATGCGTGTGTTATCGCGTGACAAATACAAGATCGTTTCAAAATGTTAGCCATGCTAGAAATTCAAAGTGCTATAATTCAACCATTTTTTAAGATATAAACAATGGAACTAATTTTCAGAAACAAAAACTGCTCCGGAATCTTTGTATCAAGGCCAAACACATAAAAAAAATCTTTTTAATTTTCCAATTTTTTAATACCTCATTTTAAATTTTAAATTTAATTTTTTTAATGGCAAACCTTTTGAAACAATATGGCGAATGAAACTGGCCAACGAACTCGGTCGAGACATTGGTATGTACTATGCACAGACCAAGTTACATCCAAATCGGTTCATAAATAAGCCTGTTATCGCGTGACAAAAATCAGGTCGTTTTAAAATGTCAGCCACAATAGAAATTCAAAATGCTATAACTCAGCCATTTTTTTCAGATATAGGCGAAACAAAAACTGTTCCGGAATCTTTGTATTAAGGTCAAACACATACGAAAAAATCTTTTTCATTTTCCAATTTTTTGGTATCTCATTTTAAATTTTAAATTTTTTAAATTTTTTGAAATGGCCGCCATTTTGAAACAAGATGGCAGATGAAGCTGGCCAATGAACTCGGTTGAGATATTTGTATGTACTATGTACACACCAAGGTACATCCAAATCGGTTGATAAATACGTCTTTTATTGCGTGACAAAATTCAGGACGTTTCAAAATGTCAGCCACGCTAGAAATTCAAAATGCTATAACTGAGCCATTTTTTAAGATATAGTCGAAACAAAAACTGCTCCCAATCTTTGTATAAAGGTCAAATACATAAGGGAAAAATATTTTTTCAATTTTCAATTTTTTGGTACCACATTTCAAATTTAAATTTTTCTTAAAAATTTAAATGGCCGCCATTTTTAAAGAAGATGGCGGATGAAGCTGCCCAATGAACTCGGTCGAGACATTGGTATGTACTATGTATAAATGAAGTTACATCCAAATCGGTTCATAAATACGCCTTTTATCGCGTGACAAATTTCAGGACGTTTCAAAATGTCAGTCACGCTAGAAATTCAAAATGCTATAACTCAGCCATTTTTTAAGATATAGACGAAACAAAAACTGCTCCGGAATCTTTGTATGAAGGTGAAATACATAAGAAAAAAATATTTTTCAATTTTCAATTTTTTGGTACCACTTTTCAAATTTTAAATTTTTTTAAAAATTTTAAATGGCCGCCATTTTGAAACAAAATGGCGGATGAAGCTGGCCAACGAACTCGGTCGAGACATTGGTATTTACTATGTACACACCGAATTACATCGAAATCGGTTCGTAAATAGGAGAGTTACAGTGTGACATATGTCAGATATATATATATATATGGATATATATATATATATATATTGGGAGTACAAATTAATTCGGTCCGTTTTCAATAGATGGCTCTGGCTGATTTGTTTACTGAATAATGATAGATGTTTTTGGCATTGTTAGAAAGGTTTGACCTTTGTCAACCATATTCAGTCAACGAAGCTTCGAGTTTTATACAACAAAATTGGTTTTCTGAGCATTCAATATGTCGAGTTTTGTGCTAAATAAACAACATTTGCGGGAAGTTTTGATTTTCTTTTTTAATTGGAAGAAAAGTGCCGCTGAAGCGCATCGATCGCTTGTGGAAGTATATGGTGAATCTGCGCCATCTGATAAATTATGTAGAGAGTGGTTTCGACGCTTCAAAAATGGTGATTTTAGTGTCGAAGACAAGGAGCGCCCGGGCCAGCCGAAAAAGTTCGAAGACGCCGAATTGGAGGAATTGCTCGATCAAGATCCGTGCCAAACGCAACAAGAGCTTGCAGGATCGTTGGGAGTCACTCAGCAAGCAATTTCCGTGCGCTTAAAAAACATGGGAATGGTTCAAAAGCAAGGAAATTGGGTCCCATACGAGTTGAAACCGCGCGACGTTGAAAAGCGATTTTTCATCAGTGGACTGCTGCTCGAACGACAACAAAGGAAAGGTTTTTTGCATCGAGTTGTTACCGGAGACGAAAAGTGGATACACTACGATAACCCCAAGAAGAGAAAATACTATGCTCGGCCTGGTGAATCATTGCCATCGACGTCAACATCAACGCCAAAGTCGAATATTCATGGTCTGAAGGTAATGTTGTGCGTTTGGTGGGATCAGACTGGGATAGTGTACTATGAGCTGCTAAAACCTGGCGAAACAGTTACTGGCCAACGCTACCGAATGCAATTAATGCGTTTGAGCCGAGCATTGCGTGAAAAATGCTCGGCCCCATGTGGCAATTGTCGTTAAAAATTACTTGGAAACGTTGAAATGGGAGGTCCTACCCCACCCGCCGTATTCGCCAGACATTGCTCCTTCTGATTATTGGTTGTTTCGACGGATGCATCACGATTTGGCTGGACACCGCTTCACTTCTTCCGAAGAAATTCAAGAATGGCTCGATTCATGGTTTGCGTCCAGAGAGGACTCATTTTTCAGAGATGGAATCCGAAAATTGCCAAAAAGGTGGACAAAGGTTGTGGCTGCCGATGGACAATACTTTGAATAACATGTTTTTTCATTTTGATAATAAATAAAATGTTTTTTTTAACGAAAAAAAAACGGACCGAATTAATTTGTACTCCCAATATATATATATCAATTTTGAACGGAGGGTGGTTTCGGGGTCTGGGGGTCATGATCGATGAAAATATACCAAAATTTTTTGAAATCGCTTTCCTCCGAACGGCTGCAATAGGTAGCTTTTTGTAATGAAAGCTACCTAAAATGTGTTTATAGAATGACATATTTCAATACTATTGATTAAAGTTTCGCAAACTTTATTGGTGTTCCACACACGTTAAAGTTCGGATGTTTTTCGCGACCTGCTTAAAATCTAGGTATATAGAGGCTTTTGTATGATCTGTGATACAATTGATATCCGCTGTCTGGCGGTTCAATGAGGGCATTTATTTTGATGTAACAAAAAATTTAATGAACAAATTCTTCTTCGACCTTGTCCATAAAAAGCATTCTCGTAATTTATCTTGATTTAACTGTTATTTAAAACATAATAAAATTAAAATGAAAAGAAGAGATCAGTACTGAATAATTTTAAGATATGTGAGGGAAATTTAAAAAAATGTATTTATAAAATGACACATTTCAAGGCTATGGATTAACGGTTCCCAAACTTTACTGGCGTTCTACAAACATTAAAGTTTGAAAGTTTTTCGCCAAAATCTAGTAAAAATCTAGAAAATTTCAAGAAACACAAGTTTCACCTATTCAAGCTTCAGGAATCAATTTATTATAAAAAGCAAAAAATCTTCTGTCGATTGTGACATAGAGATCAACTCCATTGACGTAAAGAGAAAAAAAATCCATCGTAGCTTTTGTAATTTAATTTACAACAGAAAAACACATTTTTACGATAGCGATTAAAACGTCACAAGGACGTTAAAAAAATGTTTTAGCGAGAAAAGTTATATTTATCTAAGCATTTATTTTAATTCATAAATATAAAATGCTTTTGAATAAATTCGCAAAAACAGAATCATTTTTGTATAAGTTCGCCCAAACGAAGCCATTTCTACCAGCTCCAAAATTGAAGGCCAAATCTTGGAAGAAGGAAAATCTATTGACGAATAAAGTTATAAAATATGTGCATTTTTATTGGAAAAGCTTTCGACTTAAATTGTAAATATAATTTATTAAATATTGTATTTAATAAAATATATACTTTAATTGTTTTCTAAATTTATAATAAAGCTAGATTTCATTTCCCACAAAAGAATCGAGGGACCTCGGTTTAACTCAAAGGACTACTTCCATGAGCACTTAGTGTAAGTCACATGCTACGATTTTTGGCTACCAGTATTTTAGAATGAAAAATGCGACTTATTTTATTGGAGATATCTCATTAATTGAATAAGGCCAAGCAAACTTTTCCAAAATAACGGTGGCCAACAAGCATAGCAGTTATCAGTAATGTGCCTTACACTGCAAAAACCAATGGAATTAGCCAAAGGCAACACAACGGGTTTCCATGCAACTAGTTTTCCGCTGCACTGACTAGTAGCAAAGTACCCAAACTTCTAACAAAACTAGTAATTACTTATTAACCGTAATATTTGTAGGGTTATATTATGATATAACCGTTATATTTTATGATTTCTTAATAAAACCGATCTCTGATCTGATTAAACAGGCATGATATTCTAAATAAACTATTGGTAAATAATTTTACTGTAAAAGCTGTAGCCAAGTTATTAAAATTGACGATCTTTTCAATCTGTTTTATATAACTTAATTACTTGTATATTTTTTACATCTCTGTTTGATTTATTTGCATTATTATTTGCCTTTCACTGTGCAAGGGAGTGTAGGGGGGGGGGGTATTCATGTTCCAAATTTATCATTATAATTTTCAAACCATACGAATTTCTATTTATGGAATGAAGAAATCATTCAAATATACAGCATGTTTGTTTTAAACTAACTTAAATGTTTATGTTTGCTTCCGAGACTAGAAAGAAATTAATCAAATTTTTTTTCTGTAATTTCATTTAACTTGTGGTATTAAGAGTCATTAAATATCATCATCACAAAGTAAATAGTAGTTTCGGCCGCTGCACTGAAAGTCCCAGAACTCGAAATTCCATGTTAACCTATGGGAAAACGTTCAAGCGCGATTACTCATTACCTAATATAATTATTAAAATACCGTTGACACCATCAGAAAGTAGACGTCAGATGCCGATGATGTGCGTTTTTAAAAATTGCCTACGTAAATTTTAAATATTTTTAAGAAGATGATAAGATTTAACCATGTGGAAATTTCAAAGCTTATAGAGATTTTTTATGAACTTAAAATTTACGGAGCTAATTTTTAAAAACGCCCATCATCGGCATCTAACGTCTACTTTCTGATGTTGAAAACGGTATATTAATAATTATATTAGGTAATGAGTAATCGCGTTTGAAAGTTTTCCCATAGGCTAACATGGGATTTCGCGATTGGGGAGTTTCAGTGCAGCGGAGCCTTGAAGGTTAAAAGAATATGAAAATAACAATAATAAAAAATACTTTCTTTTTTTACATTTATAAACTTTCCGGTCTTCTTAAGCTGAGTGTAATTACAACTTATAATGCGGTACATAATATGATTATATAGATACATATTTAATCGTAATGCGCACATTACAATATGAGTTTACCACTAACTCAATGGAAGAGAGATCATGAAGCGTTACTAATCTCTTTTAAGCCTGGACGAGAAGTGAGCCGAATTACAGCATTTCTTTTAAGTCTGGGAGGAGAAAGAAAAGACTGTTTTGTAAAATCATCAAACTTCCACTATCTAAGAGATTACATCCAAAATCTGGCGAAACATAAAAGACAAAGAAAAGTAAATAAAATAAATAAGAATCAGCGAAGTGTGAGTTTTACACGTGTATAAAGGGTTCTGTAGAATAAATTTATTAACTACTGCAACATTACAAATTCGGAAAACACCTGAAAACCCGATTTTAGCGGCTGACGCGTAGTTTTACCATTGTGTTTTCCTGCACCCAAAGGTATAGCATAGAGGACTGGGAGCAGGAAAACACAATGGTAACCTTACGAGTCAACCGCTAAAATCGGCTTTTCAGGTATTTTTCACCAAGGTATGACTTAGCAGACTGATTGTGTTTTAATAAGCGAAACGAGTTTTAACTAACTCTGGAATTTCACCCGTGAACTCGATGAGATGATTGTCTTTGCCGCTGCCTCCTATATTTTTGCCATGTATTTTCGACGATATCTCTGAAACTACAATACCTAAAAATCAAATACATTTTTGAGTTCGGTGTTATGATAACTTTCAAACACTACACCATACGATACACATTTTTTTTTTTCAAGTAACTTAATTAACCCCTAATTTTTTCTTTAAAATATTTGTGAATGGCTAATAATCTATAAATATGTAGGTCAATAGCCTTTAGTACTCTGCGAATTATAATCTGCTTTTGTATAATCTGTGACACAATAGATATCCACTGTCATTGTCAGACAGTTCAATGACAGATTTACTATGATGTAACGGGTTGGGTTGGTTCATTTTTGACGGCCGATTACCTACTCGGGGGATATAGACCCAAGAAAGAGTGCCCTCCGTGGGGGGTCTTTCTAAGAGAACCTAACACGTATTTACGCAAGGTTTCCCAAGGTTAGAAGAAAAACACGAAAACTCCGAACGGTTAGGCCGACGGACGCGATTGGGTTCGAACCCAGCACCTCCCGTCTACCAGCTTCGAGAGCAGAACCTCTCAGCCACTGGTGGGACCTTTGATGTAACGGAAAATTTAACAAAAAGATAAATAAAAAGAAACCTCCCATATACTAGCTTCGAGGGCAGAACCTCTCGGCCAATGGTGGGGCCGGAAATTGCTGAAGGAAAAATTTCAACTGTGGCATGTATTTCCTAACTGAACTAATTTTTTACATGCATATAGTTTATAGATACAAATCTATATATCATATACAGGCTGCTCATAGAATTCAGATAATTTTCTGACTGTAGATTGGAATTGGCAAAATTGGGTTTTCAAGTGTGTTAATGCGTTTGCAAACGGTTCAGTTAGACATCATATTTTAACTTATTTAATGGTGTTATTACATTATTCTTAATGTATTCGAAAATGTTTCACAGGGCCAAAACTAGCCTTTTTTGCTCCCGAGGATGGATTTTGGCGCCCCCACCCCCATCCCTCCTCCTCTGCAAAGTATATTTACAAAGAGAATTTTACTAATTTTCTAATAACAAACATATCTTAAAATTTAAAATACAGTAGAGCCCCGCTCATCCGAACTAATTGGGACCGGTGCCTGTTCGGATTACAAAAAATTCGGATTATCCGAAATCCAAATGAAAATTGAAAAGTAAAAAATGTCTGCTAAAAATTACAAGTTATAAGTACTCAGTGACATAATAACCATCCTCTAATCCGACATTCTAAGGTCCAGCATGCTGGATAATCTAGCACGACTTTTGGAAAAAAAATAATATTCCTTGTTTCATCACTCCTGATGTTTAAACAATTCAATCAAACTTCAGAATGAGGACTTGCGTAACAAACCATTACAAACGGTTCATAATCGCGAATTTATAAACAGTTCAGTCTTCACGTCGACGAGTAGGAAAGAAAGAAACATTTCTGCAGATAATTTTTAATATCATATTGTTGAAAATAAACATAAATTTTTGTCATTTGACTTAAATATATATATATATATATATATATATATATATATTTTTTTTTTTTTTTTTTTTTTGCTTTTTAAAAAAGAATTTTGTAGTGACTGGAAAACAAACTAATATTTGATATTTTTTTAAGATGGCTTCTACGAGTAAGCCTACAGTGCACGTTTTTATTTTATCTTCGTATACATATGTTCTACTATTACGTTATTGAGTTTTATTATTATTATTATTATTATTATTCTATTCAATCTGTTTGAAAAATAGCCCCACCAGCGGCCGAGAGTTTCTGCTCTCGAAACTGGTAGATGGGAGGTGCTGGGTTCGAACCCAATCGCGCCCGTCGGCCTAATCGTTCGGAGTTTTCGTGGTTTTCTTCGAGCCTTGGATTTCCAAGCGTAAATACGGATTAGGTTCCCTTAGAAAGACAGGGCACTCCTCCTCCTCGGGCCTATATCCCTCGAGTTGATAATTGGCGTAAAAAATAAACCCTAACCGTTTGGAAAATAAAAAACATGCTCTATGGCCATTTTACATGTTTAATTCTAACTTCTACACTTTGTCCCGAAAAAGATCCTGCAATTCCAAAAATTTCTTAAGTTAATCTTTTCAGTTAATTTGTTCAAGTATAATTTTCAAAAATAAAATTGGTTCTGAGTAACCAGAATTTTGGATTAGCGGGGTTCTACTGTACTGTAATACTGAACTACGTAATCTGCTTTGACAAATATTGATTCATTAAAATCTTGAAAACGGAATTGAGAAGAATTGATGAAACTTCCGCTTCATACAGGATCCTTATGCCATATCATCCTTAGATTCTTCTATGCTTTGGCATACCCCAGAGAGCACGATTTTAACAATACCGTGCTAAAGATATAGACGTGAAAAAAATCGACAAACAAATCTTCATTTTGTGCCCCTTCGTTCTGGCGCCCGGGGCACATACCCCCTCTGTCCCCCTTAGTTTCGTACCTGATTGTTTTATAATCTATGTTTCTTTCTTATTTGTAATAGAGACAATTTTGTATTTTATCACTTTCATAGCACATTCACATCGCATTATTCAAATTTTCGAACCGCGATTAAGTTATTGTCGCCATCTGTCAACTTCGATCATAAAAAGTAAACGAAATGTCACAGATAAAGTGTTCCCTTGTTTCAAATATTCAAGGTCGCTTTTTTTCTCCCGTTGTCTCGTTTTTGAAATTTTCAAGTATTATAAGGAAATTTTAAAAGCTTAAAATGTAACTGGATTCTAATCTTAGGTACAGTTTTTGAAGTTTAGCAATGATTAAGCGGTTGTTAGCTTGTATCTCTGAAATTATCGTGTACCGCAGGTTAAAATAGCTCCGAAGAGAATGGAATAGAAAGAGAAGAGAGAGCTCCGAATTTAAAATAAAAAACTTAAAAAAAAATAGCAAAATAAATACTACATTTAAATTTCTTTGTTAAATTACTGTTCTGATTGCGAATAACGACAGCCGTCTTTTAAACACCGCAGTAATGACTAAAATAATTATTGAAGTCTATTGAGTAGATAGACTGACTAAATAGCCCATCAGAAAACATTTATAAGTATTGTTCCCATTGAAAATAATGAAAGACACTAAAGTCTCATTCCTAGATGGCTCCATGTGGAAAAAGAAAAGTTGGGAAAGTCCACTTTTAGGTACATTTCGTATGAAATACTACCTATATATTACATTCTCCCCTATGTTGGAATTTCTGAAAAATTTTTGCAGATCTACACCGATCATGACCCCTAGTTTTTATTACTTCTAAAAATAGGGCGAAAAATCTATGTATCACATATATTTGATAAAATTAAAAATGGGCTCAAGGGGCGCAAAAAATTGGGTTTTTGGTAGAAAGAAATTCATAACTTCGTCAATGCTCAAGATATCCACCAAGGGACAGAATTTAAAAAAATAATAACAATCGTAAAAATGTGTGCAGGTTAATTTTTTGCTACATATTTATATAAAACAAACGTCCCAGGTTCGGAAAAAAGTTACATCGAATTACTTTTATCGAAACAATTTGATACAGACAGCTCCAGACTTAAAAATCAGCAAGACACGGGACGGTATAGGAGTTTTCCTTCTATTTCGACCCCCAACATCGTCCAAAACTTATTTATCTCGTTAATATTGTTGTGCAATCATGCAATGGGATGTTCCCCACTATATGAAACAAAAACAACACAAGAATATGTACTAAAATAAAAATTATTATTCAGGGACTTAAAAGTCAAAAGATTGTGAGAATGCTCCATTTATGAGAAGTATGCAATTTTCTGTTAATTGGAACCGTGAAAAAAAATACTTTTTAGACAATATTTTTAGGTGCGTTCGTAATTATACAAATACGCAGCACCTATAATCGTAGTCTGGTCCGTCCGTCTGTCTGCCTGGTCGTCTGCACGCATATAGCAGAGCAAAAACTACCCAACAGAATGTTCTGAAATTTAAGATATAGAATCGTTTGCAGAATTTTGTCGAGTCATTTCCCATTTTCTGAAAATGTAATCAAAACTTAAAAAGATATTAATAAAAGCTTCCTCCATTCTATTAAATCCTATCATACGTTATCAAGACAATTATATCCAATGGTAGGTCATGATTCTATGTTGCCATAGTGATGACGTCCTATTTAAGATAAAGTAGTTTATTATTTCCGTAATACTGAATTTACTATATAGAATTGTAATAAATTTTTCTTTCATGCATTTTTGCATAAGCGTGCAACAGCTATTGTACCAAGATCTGACATAAAACTAGTTGTACTACGAACACTCCTCATTTCCCACGTTTGATTTACGATTTCCGACTATTAACCTAACACAACAAATATTCATAGAATTTTTAACAGATACCGATACTTTATACTTAGTTAATTTTTCATGCCAAAGTTTTTTATATTATTTGAGTCGTTCCGTATCATTACTGCTGAAATGAACTTCGTAAATTCTGTTAAACTAATAAGGCTGGAGACGCACAGAAATAGATTTTTTACAAAGTCAAGTTCGTATTCTTAACAATTTCGTAGTAGAAAATGGACACTATTTATGTGAAGTATGTCATTTGCTGTTTATTGCAGCTGTCAAAAGAAGAAAAAAAATACTTTTTATTCAACATTTTTTATTTTCATATTTTATTTATTTATTTATTTATTTTACATGCTTAAAGTGATATATTCTAACATCTGAGTAAATATTTTCCACATCGGAGATGTTCAGTCGCAAAATGTTAAGAACAGTTCACAGAAATAAAAAAGAAAAGTGCCCAGCTAAACTGATGGCATTGAGATCACAGGCTATTCACACTAATTGTATATTATAGTCTTATTTTAAAGAATAATGCCCCTAAAAAAAATAAGTGAAGGGGAATTAGCCCCCGTTTCCCCCTTTATACTTAACCAGTGAACCTCCAAATCTAATCAGGGAAGCTCCTTAACATAATAAACCGGTATACCAAATTTGGAGCAAATCGAATAATCCTGCAAAAAAAAACCATTTATCTAAATTAAGGGGGTGGACTAGCCCCCTTTTATCCTTAACCGATAAATCCCCAAAACGAATCAGGGAAGCTCCTTAACATAATAAACCGGTATACCAAATTTAGAGCAAATCGAATAATTCTGCATGAAAAACCCGTTTATCTAAATTAAGGGGGTTGGACTAGCCCCATTTCCCCCTTTATCCTTAACAAATGCATCCCCAAAATTAATCAGGGAAGCTCCTTAACATAATAAACCGGTATACCAAATTCGGAGCACATCGAATAATTTTGCATGAAAAACCCGTTTATCTGAATTAAGTGGGGTGCACTAACCCCCCTTTTCCCCCTTTATCCTTAACCAATGAACTCCCAAAACTAATCAGGGAAGCGCCTTATCACAATGAAACTAGAAAAATATTTTGAAGCAAATCGGATGTTTCTATCAAGAGTTATCACGTTACGTACATAAGTACGTACATACATGCATACATACATACATAAATACATACAGAACGGGCGGGCACATTAGCTTTCAGGTTTTGATAGCCTGTGAGCTAAAAAGAATTGAAAATATGAATTTCATGAGGAGATATTTTAAAAATACGAATACATTAAGTACCCCTAGGTTTAGCCTTTGAGGTCGCATTGACCGACGCCCTTAAATTATTAATACCGCCAAGTTTTGACTACGGGTTCTATTAAAATAGAGGTACTATATAGATGTATTCCGCATTCATACTAGTAGCTCTTAAGATCTGATAGCACAGAATGTACAGTCGTGGAAAGAAAATGGAAACACTTCCTACTAACTCTTCAACTAATTATAATAGAAGTAAGTTACTGGTACCAAACGATTATAAATAAAGTCTGGTTTTAAATGATGTACAAGGTAGCCAAAATTAAACTAACAGTACTCAGAGTGTTCTGTAACGCAATCTAATTGAGAGAATGATGCCAAATTTTGTAAGAAGATTAAACAAGACGGTGGACAAAGGATTCCGCGAAAAAAAATTTAGTTCCAAAAGTCACCGCTAAGGGAATATGAGGCACTGTATAACAGAAAAGAGAGTTTAAAAAAATGCAGAATCAATATACTAACATCGTTGAATGTGCTAAATAAAAGGTAATTTTATTTTAGTATTGATTCTGAATTTTTTAAACTCTCTTTTCTGTTACACAGCGTCATATATTCTCCCTAGTGGTGAATTTCGGAACTTTTTTGCGGAATCCTTCATCCCCCGACTTGTTTAATCTTCTTACAAATTTTGGCGTCATTCTCCTAATTAGATCACGCTACAGAACACGCTGAATAATGTCAGTTTTATTATGGCCACCTTGTATATAAAATTTGCTTAGGGGTCCGTCTACATATCAAAACCAGACCATACTTTGTTCTTTTTCAACGACAACACCCAATTTTGACAATATATTATAAGTCTTCGGTTCAAACTATTCCCAGAAACGAAATTTCAAGTCATTTTAATGAAAATTTTTTGAGTTATAAATATTAAAAATTTAAAGCTTTCAATGTTAAATTAAATTTTTCTATTTTTATTAATATTTCCTGAAATTATAATCCTAACGTGATAATTTTTTGTGTGGCTATAATACTTAAAATCCCAAACATAAATGCATTCAATTTGTAGTTTTAAAAATTTTATAATATGAATGATGAAACATGAAATTAATATTCGAAAAAAATATGAATTGCAACCTCAAATTTTTTTGAAAGATTTATATTTATAACAACATGTATAATAATCATTTATGAACAGATTAAGTTAAATAATGCTATAAAAATTGATAAAATATCTTTATTAAGATTCACGATCGTTTCGTCGCACAAACGGCGACATTTTCAAAATCATTCACGATAGAAAATATTTTCACATAATTTATTTATTGAACAACAAACATATGACTTGTGTTTGACATGAGAGCCCGCTTATAAGTCAGAGACAAGATAACACAAGTAAATATTACAAACAAGAGAAATACATCCTGGGTTGGTTGGTTGGTTGATTTTTGACGGCCGATTATCTGCACTAGGGATATAGGCCCGAGGGAGGGGTGCCCTCCGTGGGGGTCTTTCTAAGGGAACCTAACCCGTATTTACGCATGGAAATCCATGGCTCGAAGAAAACCACGAAAACTCCGAGCGGTTAGGCCGACGGGCGCGATTGGGATCGAACCCAGCACCTCCCGTCTACCAGCTTCGAGAGCAGAACCTCTCAGCCACTGGTGGGGCTAAATACATCCTGGGAGTTCCACACAAAGAGTGGTGCCAGCGAAAATCGATTCCACAATCTCCTACGCTCGCAAATGATTAGCAGCGTGGTGCTTTGACCACTCGGCCACAGAGACCCCTTCACACAATTTAAAAAACAATAAACACAGTAAACAATGTCACGAGACATGATGCATATTATATATGAATATGCATCATGTCTCGTGACATTGTTTACTATGTTCGTTGTTTTTAAATTATGTGAAAATATTTCTATCGTGAATGACTTTGAAAATGTCGCCGTTTGTGCGACGAAACGATCGTCAATCCTAATAAAGATATTTTATAAGATTTATGCATATTATGTCCTGCTTTATGCGAATTCTCGATTTCAAAATTTTCTTCCAAGTAGTTTTCGAATTATGATTAAAAAAGTCAAAATGATGATTTAAGGGGCCAGTCTATGATATGCAGAAAAGCTTAATTTAAAAAATATATATTTAAGTCATTTTATTGAAACATTTAGGGTGGCAACAGTCGAAGCATATTAAGCGAGTGAAAGGGTCCAATTGGGAAGAAGTAATACATTAATAGAAGTGACATAGTCATTCTTCAGCCTTTCAACAATCGAGCACCGAACTTCAATTTGGATACAACCACTAAAATAGGCTCAAGTTAAAATAATTTTGTTCTCTGAAACTAATCGTAAGAATTTTATGAAAATTTATTTTTAGACTTTTTGAAGTGTGTAGAATTTAGTTATGTTGTCAAACTTGGGTATTGCTATTGAAAATAAAAAAGCAATTTAACAAATTGCAACGACCATTTGGAAAATGATTTTTTCAAAGACTAAAATTTAAGACATAAAAAATCGCACGGAGTTGATCATACATTACGTACGCCACGGATTACATTTTTCGGTACTGTAAATTTTTAAACTTCTACGGAGCTGGTCATACATTACGTACGCCATGGATTAAGCATTAATATTCCTGGACCCATTTTAATAAAAAAATTTCATTCTTAAACTTCTAAACATCCCACAATATTACTTTTTACAACGTCGTATAGAGAAAAAAATGTACTTCTAAATGCAATTTGTTTGAAAGCTGTATCTCAATTTGTTTCTGAGCTATTAATTTTTTTTTTTTTTTTGTAGTTTTTATTACTTTTATGTCATAGTGACAACAGAAGTATATATGTCTGTTGAAAGTAAAGGGAAAATACAGATTACTGTATAGACCAATCAGAAAACGAATAAAATGCGGGATTCAACTAATAAAACGCTTCAGATATGTTTTTGATTTCCTACCCTGACTGAGGACAATAACCATTTTTCCAAATGGTTAAAAAAAAAAAAAAGTTTGAGTTCGTTTTGATATGTAGATGGCCCCTAAGCAAATTTTATGTACATCATTTAAAACTAGACTTCATTTCCAATCGTTAGGTACCACTAACTTTCTTCTACAATAATTTGTTGCAGAGGTAGTATTCACTTTTTTTCTCACGACTGTACCACTAGGTTTAGCATTTGAGATAGCACTGACCGACACCCTTAAGTTGTTTATACCGTCAAGTTTTGATAGGTATTATGCATGGCTTCCATGAATATAGAAATATTATGTAGGTCTACTCTACATTCATGCTAGTAACTCTTATAAGAAGCTACTTCAGTCATTTCAAAAGACCCGCTCACTAATGATAATCCTATAGAAGAAATTTTTAAAGATATCTCGTTTGTATTTCAGTATTTTTAAACAATCCTTTTTGCATTGGCTAGCTCAGATTGATCTGTACAAAGAGCGTTTTTTATTTTTTCGATTTTGTTTGCAGATATTTTTAATTAGACACTTACATTTTCGCAACCGGTTTCGAAAGTGAAAGCATCCTCTTGGAAACAATCTACAAACAAAATCGAAAAAGTAAAAAAAGGGCAGATGTAAAGATTCATCTTATCTATCCAACGCAAAAAAAGAAAAAACGAAAAAAATATATAAATGCAAACGAGATATCTTAAAAAATTTGTTCCATAGGATTCGCATTAGCGCGCGAGTCTTTCCTGATGACTGATGTAGCCTCGTAACAAGTTGAGTGCGACGGTGACTGACATTGAAGCTGAAAAATTTACAATGTTTTAAGTAATTTTTAAGATAAGTGTAATCCTGTAATAAATAAAAGGCAAGTAAATTTTAAATAAATTTTCAGTAATTAAAACAATGTATATATATTTATTGTTTTATATCATATTTTAGACCGTCAGTCATCGGTGAACGGCGCGTTCTAAACAGAAAGTTCAGTGTCAGTCACCGGCGACTGACGTGGCGCTTAATGTGTTAAGCTGCGAATGGACCATCCTTTTAACTATCATCAATATCGGCGTCGTTTCTTGTGGCCACGCGGTGTTTCTGATCTTTAATGACTTTAAAGGGAGTAAGACATGATGTCCTGCAAAAGAGGAACCTTTCCGTCAAATAGAGTTGAGCTCCTTTAGAGATCTGCACGGGCCGGGCCCGGGACATACTTTTTTCTGAAGGTTCGGGCCGGGCCGGGTTCGGGCCTTACTGTTTTCCCGAAGAGTCGGGCCGGGCCTAACTTATTTTTCTGTACAGAGCCGGGACTGGTTCCTTTTCTAGTCATCACGACCCAAAATTTTCAGCCCTAGTTTTGTGCCAGCTCATATGAAAATCATTGTCTCGGCGTGCCCTGTCCGTTCAAAGGTCAGTAAAATTAAGCCTGGCCCAAAGATTTTTGCAAAATATGCATACATTTTTGAATCGCCATTATTCTACAATTAAACATTAACATTTATTTTTTTTAAAAGAATAGTAAATTTCTACGCTCGTTAAAATATAGTAAAACGTGTGAAAAGGAACCTGCCTATGACGGAATCCTGTTTTAAACTAAAAAACGTGATGATAATGCAAAATTAATATACTAATACGTAAGAAAAGAATATATAATACATTTACATTTGCTAAGAAGTGAACTTGGGTATAAAGCATTTTTTTTTTCTTTTCTATGTAATTGAGTCTTAGAAGAATTTACTGTATAGCATTTAGATTTTTAACAATTCAATGCATGGAATATGGATTAACAATATTGATGATAACTGAAACATTTGCATAGGAGAAATAGAGATTCGTTAAAAAAATAAATATCGCAGCTTACTTGTATAAAAATGAAGTTTAGAAACATATTTTTGGTCAGAACTCCTCGTAAGAGTCAAATTTTTAACGAAATCTACGTAAAAATCAATGTTTTGTTCAATTCACTCGGGCCGGGCCGGGCCGAGCTCGGGCCGAGATTTTAGCTGTTATACCGGGCTGGTCTGGGCCAATATTTTTTTTTCTACGGGACGGGCAGGGCTAGGGTCGAACTTTTAACTTTTCTACCAGGCCGGGCCGAAATTTTTTTCTCATGAGTCGGGCCGGATCCGGCCCTGGAAATCTCGGCCCGTGCAGACCTCTACTCCTTATCTCCTGACCCATTGTTGATTCCCCTCATCCTTTTGTGAATAAACCGCAGGAGGGTCCAGAACAAAAGATTGCCGAGAAAAATGTAGAAGGATTGCAAAACAAACGTTTGCACGGAGCCTTAAGATCTGATAGCACAGAATGTACTTTTACTCATTTCTTATCACTTTCACTCTCAGATATAGCCGATAAAATCCGAGTAAAAATGAAATGCCTATCCCTGCTGACGACATTTTTTCCTCCCTGTGCTTGATTGAATCCCCAGTGGCGCAATTGGTTAGCGCACGGTACTTATAGACAGTAGTCGTGAGCAATGCCGGGGTTGTGAGTTCGAGCCTCACCTGGGGAATACCTTTTTATTAGATAACATTTGTTGAATATTAAACTCGTCCAAACTCGATCCAAATAAAAAGAACGTGTCAACAATCAGAACATCTCTTTCTCTGCTTATATTTTTCGTTCCTTGTTCCTTTTTTTAAATTCAAATTTGTAATTAATAATAATGATTCTCTAATAATTTAAACTAATAATTCAAAATTTTTATTTCAATTAGTCTTCGAAATATAATAATTAATATTTTAAAAACTTTAGCCATATTACAAAATATTTTGTGTAAAAAATTAATCTTTTGAAACTAAAAATTATAATAGTGATTACGCACATATAAATATTAATAACACTTATTTTTTTATTAAAAAAATCTTGCATTATCTAAAGTAATGGAACTGTGTTTTTAAAACATTATATATATATTTTTTTTCCATAAAAATAAAAGTACATTGCTCTTCTAATAATTGGAAATCTAAACTTTAATATTTTTTTTACTGTGTTTAAAGCTACTTTTACGTATTATTTATTCAATTCATAACGCGTGACAAAAATAAATAAATAAATAAATAATGGAAAAATAACAAACAAGGACAACCTTCATCGAATTCCTTCGTGAAATTAGCTTATATAAAATTTTACAAACAACAGGACCATTTACAGTACATATTTTGGTGTATTTTTTAAATTATTAATTAATAATTATATAACAAATTAATAATATAATAATTAAAATTTATATTGGTGTTTTAACAGGACCATGTTTAGAAAAATATTTCTAACAGTGGGTTAGTCCATTTTCAATTTTAATAAAATGGCTTTTGTGTAGTAAAAATTTAATAAAATTGAATTAATTCAACAATTTCCAACAAAAAATAAATACATTTATGTAAAATTTTGTGGGGAAGTTGGTTTGAATCCACAAAATCTTCACCTTCCCTGACTAAAGCCTTGCAAACACATTTCTGTCCTGATTACGCTACATTATTTTATCGATTTTTCACCAGATTTTCAGTTTGTCTGATTGTCTATATCAGGGGTGGCTAACCTATGGCACGCGTGCCGAACTTGGCACATAAGAAAACTTCTCTGGCACGCGAAAAAAGTTATAGATTATATTCAGCTTATGGAGAACATTTTATTATATATTATATAGAGAACCGTTTTATGGATTTTTTTTTCTTCAAAAAGTACAGTTTTGTGCAACAGGTATATAACTTTAAAATAATCCGTTATTTTTGAATGATCTAAGATACTATAAATTTCTAAGAAAGAGCCCTGTAACGTCATTTTCTCACCAAACCTTTCAACGTACCGAGTTTTACAAATCATTTTGCTTCTTTATCAAATTTCAAATGTCTTATTTTTGAAAATTGAATATTAAGAGATAGTTTGCATATTAATATATCTAATTGACACGCTTTCTACTTTAGATTAGGTTTTATTTTATTTAGGTTTAGGGTTTTAAGTTATTTCAGGTTTTATTATAATTGGGTTTTAATTTTGAAAACTGAATTTTAATTGTCAGTGTAAATATCATAATTATGTATCTATTGAACCTGCTTCTACCTGAAGAACTAAAAATGATCTGATTTGGAAGTATGCAATAAAAGAAAATCTCATTTATAGATTATTAATACGAAATCCGATGCGACATGGCTATATTGTTCAGTAAATACAGCATAATAAATAAATTAGAAATCGAATTTAGTATAAGTGTAAAAATATTTAAGTAAAAATTCTATAAATATTAATTATTGATTTTATCTACGTTAAAATGTTTCTGGCACGTTAGAATGTTGGTGCATAATAATTTTGAAATTTTTGGTACGCATACTCAAAAAGGTTCGCCATCCCTGTTCTATATAAAGTCGAGCGTCTACACTTTAATAAATATTTCGTGAATTAAGGAATTTATAATTTATATAATATGGTATTCTTAACGACAATACGAAAATAATAACAGTGTATATTTTTTAAAGAATTGCATGGGGGTGGAATATCTCGAACACTTCGAAAAAGCTAAAAATATCACTATGTTCCAAGTTTCAAAACTTGTGTAATAAGTCAAAAATAAAAATCAAACTTCATTTAAATATAAAGCTCATATTTATATTTATATTTAATAAAATATATGTGCTTATAAATTCATAAATAAATATTGAAATGATAAGTTTACAAATATATATATGATAATAAGAGAAAAGAAACATAACATGTCTTGCGCGCATGATAAAATCTGAAAATATGCATATAAAGAGGAAATTTTAGTGAAAATAAACACATAATAGTGTTACCTTTATAGTATTATAAGTAAAAAAATTAACTTAATAATTTAAAATATTAAAAATTTTCATTTTTTTTTTAAATATTTTCAAAGTGCAAAAACAAAAACAAAACTAGAAAACAGGAATTCCGCTTTTTCAGAATTTAGTGTCGCCCCCGATGAAAAAAAAAATATATATATGTATATATAAATAGTACAAAACATATTTCAATTTTAAGAATTACAACACACGCTTTTATTTTATGTAAAAAGACGTCATTCGCATCCGCTTACGAAATCCACATACGATCCACTCTTAAACATCTACAGTAAAGTATGCATAGGACTTCACTATCGCGAAATAATACACAAATGCAGCAAAAAAATGTCGTCATTGAAGGAACTTGACAAAAAAATACGGCTGTCTAATGATTCATATGCCTTCATTTGTTTGTAATACTAATATAGACACTTAAAATTAAATATAGTTTATAATAGCTCCATATTTTAACAGAAATCATTCGTTTACCTATTTTTTTAAATAGCACGTATCTTAATTACATTTTCTTTCGGCTGTTATGCAAAAATGGCAACAAAAATATATAATTACCATTTTACAACTATTTTTCCTGTACTTTCTACAGAAATGGAGTACTTCCGTTGCCAATATTAAGCAAATAGCTCCAAAAACTACAAAAAAATTAATATATTTCTAAAATAAATGGAGATGCAGTTTTCAAACAAATTCCATTTAAAAGTACCTTTTTCCCAATACGATGGTATAAAAATTGAAAATGTGTGATGCTTAGAAGTTTAAAAAATTGCTATTGAGTATTTAATCGTACTACTTTGTTTTACGGCTGGCTTCTATAAGGTAACGTTATTTTTTGGATACGACACGAAATAAGCTGGGAGAAAGAAATAGCATACCGTACCAGGGGCTAATAAAATCTTACCTTTTTTCTGATTTTAAGTTGTAGGTGATACAGAAATGAAGATGTGGTGAAAATCTCTTTTGATTACTATGAATAGTTTTTTAGTAGCAATGCACGCAGTATCAAAATTCATCATTTTGAATAAACGCGACTCAAAGTTTAATTATCATATGGAGTCTTAATAAGTAGTCTTAATAAAACTGCCATAGTTAGTAAACTAATGGACATTTTTTAATGCGGTTTTTTGCATATTGTTCAGAAATGATTACGGAATTGAAATATGCATTAAAAAATCGAAAATTTTGAAGGTTTAAAAGCCCCCCTTAAGAAAACAAAGAAACAATATTGTCTTACCAATGCAAAATTATTTGTAAAATGTTAATTATGTAGCTGAATCTCCAAAATTTTATTATAAAATCTATTATTATTATTATTATTATCTAAGTTGGTACTATTTTTTAAAGTATTTATTTTTTTCTTTTTACCTATCACACAAATATATACATGGACTTTTTGATATTCTCCCTTGATTTCGTGTGAGGTTTTCAAATACTATCATAACTAAAACAAGTTGGAAATTGCTCGTCAAACGTGGCAAATGAGGTGCGTTCGTACTATAACTAGTTTTATAATTATTTTTTGCACCCCATATTGTACTGAATGTATATTTTTTTGCGCTTCATAAGTGAATAGTCTGTAACATCATTAAAATGCACTTACAATAATTTTTCCCCATTCCCCGTAATGTGACGGAAAACTTTTGACTGTCCCTGTAATTAAACTATACATTCGATTTTCATAAAATTTGAAATGGCTCGACAAAATTTTGTAGCAATTATATATTTAAAATTTCAGACCATTCGGAAGGCTGTAAAATCATTAAAATGCATTTGCAATAATTTTTTCCCATTGGCCACAATGTAACGGAAAACTTTTGGGTGTCCCTGTAATTAAACTATACATCCGATTTTCATAAAATTGGAAATGGCTCAACAAAATTTTGCAGCAATTATATATTAAAAATTTCAGACCATTCGGAAGGCTGTAAAATCATTAAAATGCATTTGCTATAATTTTTTCCCATTGGCCGTAATGTAACGGAAAACTTTTGGGTGTCCCTGTAATTAAACTATACATCCGATTTTCATAAAATTGGAAATGGCTCGACAAAATTTTGCAGAAATTATATATTAAAAATTTCAGACCATTCGGAAGTCTGTAACATCATTAAAATTCACTTGCAATAATTTTTCCCATTGGCCGTAATGTAAAGAAAAACTTTTGACTGTCCCTGTAATTAAACTATACATCCGATTTTCATAAAATTGGAAATGGCTCGACAAAATTATGCAGCAATTATATATTAAAAATTTCAGATCATTCGGTCGGGTAGTTTTTGCTCTGTTATATGCGGACGGACAGACAGACGGACGGACAGACAGACGGACTGAACGACGACTATAGGTGCTACGTATTTATATAATTACGAACGCACCTAAAAAGGGAAAAACTTATTAAATTTTAAAAGTAGTACTCAATTTAGTATATTTTTATTACTATAATTTTTAACATTTATCATTCTGCCTTGATTTCGTATGAGCTATTCGAGGACTTTCATAACTAATACATGAAAAAATATGTTAATAGTACTCAATTTAGTACAGTAGAACCTCTTTTATCCGAAACTCTTGTTTAATCGAAATCCATATATTTTTTTCTACTATTACATTCCTTGTGGGCAAATCCATTTTGAAAGGTTTTTTTTTTTTTTTTTTTAACTATCACATTTCTTGTGTGCAAGCGGTCCTTTCCGAACTACGAGTACATATAAATATTGTCGATCGCCTTTCTTAGGGTTCTTTTGAATTTAACTTGAGCTCCCGTAAGCTGCGGAGTGGAACGAAGAAAACGAAAAAACTGGAGCAACAGAAAGACTGTGATACTGGTGAACTAATAATACTAAAAAACTCCGTGATAGAGTTTCAAAGCAAAGGCAATCGAAACGACGACAAACAAAACATTTTTTCAAACCCTTGTGATCTATGTAAAAAGTACTTAATTTCAAAATTTAAATTTAGGTAATTTATTCTTGTTACTATTTTACTATTTCTTTATTTTTATTAAGCACTTGTTACCATAATAAGAAATATTGCTTATATTTCTCCTTAATCTTAAAATTGAAGCATTCTCGATTTTCCGAAAGAGGGTCGGTCCCAATTACTTCGGATAATCGAGGTTCTGTTGTATTTGCTTCAAACAATAAATCTTTAAAAAAATGGTTATCGTTCTCCCCTGATTTTGTATGAGCTATTCAATGCCCGTAACTAAAAATAGAGAGAATGTATTAAATGTCAAAAGTACTCAATTTAGTATTTTCTAAAAACGATAGAAGTTTGAAAAAAATATTATGAAATATACTTTAAAGAGAATATAGAGCCAATACAGGGATGATAGTTATTTATTGTTCTTTTTATCATTTTCCAACATAGTTGAAAAGTGTTTGTGAATTCGGTCTGTTTGTCCGTCTGTCAAAGCTCTAAGTCGTGTAAATATACTGCGATTGCCATGTGATTAATGTATGTTATTGAGGTTTACTATGGTAATTTCGGTATTGAAAATGAAGCATTGAACATTCATAATTCATTTACAGGAGTGCTCAAAAGTATTCCCTTACGTTATGGTCTATGGGAGAAAAATCATTTGCGGTGAAATTTAATGGTCTTATACTATTACAAACATAATGAAATGTATATACACTTTTTGAAGTGCACTGCAAGATGAATTACTGTATAATATGTTATGTGTAGCACGTAGCACTTAAAGTTCGTTTACAGAGACACTCAAAATAATTTCATTATATTATAATCTATGGAAGAAAAATCGTTTGCAGTGAATTAAATGATGTTACACTTAGACCGGGAGCTGGCAGCACAGACCTCACCAAGTTCACGGATGAAATTCTAGGATTAGTTAAATCTTGATTCGCATATTAAAAAGCATTCGGTCTGCCAAATCATATCTTGGTGTAAAACACCTGAAAACCCGATTTTAGCGGCTGACTCGTAGGTTTACCATTGTGTTTTCCTGCTCCCAGTCCTCCATGTTTTCATACCTTTTGGTGCAGGAAAACACAATGGTAAACCTACGAGTCAGCCGCTAAAATCGGGTTTTCCTGTGTTTTCTACCAAGATATGACTTGGCAGACCGATTGCATTTTAATATGCGAATCAAGATTTAACTAAAACTAGAATTTCATCCATGAACTCGATGAGGTGATTGTCTGTGCTGCCGGTCTAACTATTACAAACATAATGAAATTGATAAGAATATCTGAGGCGCATTAAACCATTCTATATGTAGACTATGCATTACAATGCATTCATTTATCATCCATTTAGACGGCCACACAAAATAATTCGGTTGCATAATTGTCAACGAGGAAAACTGTTTTCAGCGTATTTTAATTATATTTTAATTATGGTGTATTATTTCAAACCTCATGACATTGATATACATTACTGGGGATTACTACAAGATGCTTGCTATGATGTTTATAGCATTTATCGATCATTTACAGGGATACAAAAATGTTTTTGGATTCAATACTGTATCCGACGATTTGGATGATTGCTGAAAGTGTGTTTTCAGTTATGGTATGTGTTTTTAAATTTAACTACTTTTTTACTTACTATCTTTACAAGAAGAAAGTATTGGATTCATAAAAATTTTCGAATTCCGCGGTTTTCGACGGATTGATACGTTCTAGGGAACAGAGAACCCTAAAAACAAGTTTTTACAAAATGTCTGTCTGTGAGTCTGTGACTCTGTCTGTGTATATGTGACACAAAGTTTGTGGGCGCTCTATCGCAACAACTATTGAACGCACTTTAATAATACTTTAGATTCAGTTAGTCACTGATATAAACTGGTGATGATCTCTTTTTTGGTGTAAATTGCCCTACAGGTGGCGCTGCTATGCTGCATTTTTCACGATTTCTGCAATAGCTGTATCTCACGAATTAATGCACGAATTTTAATCAAACTTCAGATTGAGTTAGTACTTGATATAGTTTGGTGCTGATAATTTTTTGGTGTATATCGTCCGACAGATGGCACTGCTATGCTGCATTTTGAAAGATTTCCACGACTTCCGCAATAGCTCTATCTCAAGAACTAATGCACAAATTTTCATAAAACTTCAGATTCAGTTAGTCCTTGATATGAGTTGACGCTGATTACATGTTGTATAAATCGCCTAATAGGTGGCGCTGCTGTGCTGCATTTTTTACGATTTCCTCAACAGCTCTATCTCAAGAACTAATACACGAATTTTCATCAACCTTCAGTTTCCCGTATACCTTGATTAATATTGCTGCTGATTATGTTCTGGTGTAAATCGCTCAACAGGTGGCGCTACTATGCTGGATTTTCACGATTTTTGCAACAACTCTATCTCAAAAACTAATGCACGGATTTTCACCTAACTTCAGATTCAGTTGACATAAGTTGTTTCTGGTTAGGTTTTGGTGTAAATTACACAATAGGTGCACTGCTATGCTGCATTTTGCTGGATTTGCATGATTTCAGCGATAGTCATATCTGCAGAAGTAATGCACGGAATTTCATATTTTTGGAATCCTCATGATGAGCTGAGATTGCCATTTAATTTTTCACTGTGATAGCGACTTTTGAAATATTAACATGTATGAGATAGAAGAAAGTTTTGGGGTTGGTACATCCGACTAGTTTAATACTGCATAGTGTGTATCAATTCTATAGATCATATACCGGGTTACACAAAAGAATTCGTAAGCATTACTGAGGTTGAGTGTGAATTGCTTAAAGGTGTTTTTAATGCACTGTAAAAAAAAAAAAATGTACATTTCTCAGCACAAACTGCTGGCGTCCGAATTGCCAGCACATTGTGCTGTTAATTTTACACAACTACTGTATTTTTCATGTTTATATAGTCAAGAAACCAAAAAAAGCTACAGCACATTCGACTGTGATCGAGTTTGAGCGCGAGATGAACAGTACTTTGTACTGTAAAAATGTTTTTATTTCAGTGTGTGAGTTATTCATTTTCAAGCTCAACTTAGTTTAGTAAACTAAGAAGTAGGAATAAATAAAATCATATACAGGGCTATGCAAAGAACTGGATCCATGGCCGACTATAAGTAAGTAATTCCTGGAAGTGTCATTTCAGCAGTTTTAAGCGTGTTTTTGTTTTCATTAAATTTTACCTAATATGTGTCTTTTATAAAAACCTGTAGGTAATATACAGAGTTGTACAAAATAATTCCAGTACGTTTCTGTCTATTCGTAAAAATTGCTGAATGTGAATATTTTCAAATGCGTTTTCTTATTAAACTAAGTTTTAGCATACGATATGGTAAACTTAAATAAAAAAATATATTATAATCCATCAAACATGCAAGTAAATATTACATAAATACATATACAATTAAAAATGCAAACGTTTCGGGCTAAGTTTTAGCCCCTCATCGGTGCAATAACATTCAATAGACCAGTAAATTATATATCATGTTTACAGTTAATAATTACTAACAGTAAAAATCAAATGAATTATAAAGAACCACATCAAAGCAATGCTGTGTATTCAGGTGGAACTGCACAGGATTCATTAAACGGCGAAATTTGCTTACGAGTAAACACATCTTCAAGAAAAACTCTACTTTAACGTTATTGCAACTGGATCTGATTACTGTCATATTTGCGAAATCTGGGCTATGGTCGATATATAAAGAATGCTGTACAAGTTTAAACTGCAGGCTTCCAAATTTGTAGGCACGTTTATGCTCGGCAAGGTGAATGACGCATGTACGAACAGTTTCACCTACACCGTCCAGAATACCTAGTGTGGAAATATGCTATCCAAACAACGCTAAAAATTTGTATCCCTTAGATGTGCGACGATACTGCTAAAATCCCAAGTGTCGATCGCAGCGACATCTGCGGGATTTTCGTATTACATTCTATAGACTGGTCTTGCAGTTGTAGAAAATATCCTGCAGATGTCGCTGCGATCTGTATATTTCAACAGCATCGTTGCACATTTAAGGGGTACAATATTTTAGCACCTTTTTAAGTATTACAGGGATAGCCAATTTCCACACTATATATTCTAGGCGCTATAGTTTCACCAATATATACCAATATATATCTCAATCTTTACAAGGGACACTGTAAATTTAACCAATTCTAAGTAAGGGAGGATTTTAGATTTAGACTTACAAAGTAAATTTTTCAAAACATTTTGTGTCTTGAATGCTGCACTGATATTATAAGACTTCAAAAGACAAAAATTTTTTTAAGAAAGATATTTGTAGTGTATTTTTTATATAGTAAACTAGTATTAAAAAATGCTCTGACGAGCACCAAAAAAGGCTAATATGTTTTTAAGTATGAAAAAGGGTTTGACAAGTGCTTCTAATTGAGCATGAAAAAGGACAAGGGGTCCCTATTTGTAGTGTATTTTTTATATAGTAAACTAGTATTAAAAAATGCTCTGACGAGCACCAAAAAAGGCTAATATGTTTTTAAGTATGAAAAAGGGTTTGACAAGTGCTTCTAATTGAGCATGAAAAAGGACAAGGGGTCCCTTCTTGGCTGCAGCTCACTGTCAATGCCAACTTTGAAAAAATCATATTTGCGCTTTTTCTATATAAAATAAATTCACGGTACTTTAGTAAAACTTTCCGTCGCGCTTTACACGTTAACTGCACTGTTGCACTGCGCATGCGTCTGCAATGCAACTTTGTACAGTGCACTGTGTACCATTATTTCTCTATAAATTATACTACACTGTACATACCTATTATGCTTTTAATTTTTGAACCTCAGCGCACACTCACACTGGGCTTTTGTACTTCCGTATTAAAGGTGTATGCGTCTAATGTTCGTTTATAATTTACATATGCACTGTTGTACTGCATAGTACATTGTACAGCCACAGCCACTTGCATATAATTTCAACAATCAATGAATCCATTATACTGTTATGCGTGCACATGTAGAATTGTTCCTGTGCTGAGTGCTGCAACAGTCTGCACTGCACTACAAATCAGTTTTCTGTACAGTTCTACACTGCGGGCGTGCTTGGTGGCACTGCATGAGTGTGATATGCTGCAGGAACTAAGATTTTTGGTACTAAGTCACCTTACGTTCATATTTAATCAGGCTGCGTCTTTACTGGCTGTGTCTTTACACTACACATTTTTATCGTAACTGTGGCTGATTTTTTTTATATGGAAAAAGCGCAAATATGATTTTTTCAAAGTTGGCATTGACAGTGAGCTGCAGCCAAGAAGGGACCCCTTGTCCTTTTTCATGCTCAATTAGAAGCACTTGTCAAACCCTTTTTCATACTTAAAAACATATTAGCCTTTTTTGGTGCTCGTCAGAGCATTTTTTAATACTAGTCATTTAAATTTTTTGATAATTATATATTGAATATAAATAAACCTGAGTTGCTTTGAAATATTCCCAATACTTTTTTCTTATTTCGCGCAATAATGCACTATTTAACCAAGTAATGCACACTGTTTTAAGAGGTTCAAGGTTTTTAAATCAAATTCACGTTATTTTTATTCATAATTTAATTTACTTGGGCTCCCTTAAATATAATTAATTTAATTCCTTAAACTGATATTAGTTTTTGTTGCATCAAAATATCTCAATTTGTTGATTCTCTCTAAACAAGTAAACCCTATTGGTTTACAATGGAAGTCTATAGGAATTTGGCGATATATTTACAAGTTGATGACAAACTGGCGGTATTTGGCGACAGAACAGGGTCCTGCCCATGGTAACCCCCCCCCCTTATAGGTATGGAGATGCATTAAATGCTGTTCTATAATCAATGAGATGCGTTTCATTCGAGCGATTATTAACAACTAATCGTAATTTCTGTGACACAGACGATAGCGTAATATATATATAGATTATCGAGGAAATCGAAGGTTTAGGCCACATCGTATTGTTTAGCTAGACCGGTTATACTAATATCGTTCTCATGTTTTGCTACAATTCTTTTTATCGAACAGTAATTCGCTTAAGCTTCTTACTACTGCTATCACTAAGCACTTTTTCATTCTTAGAAGCTATAATGAGAGCTAAAATTATCGCAAACCTGGCTAAAAGTAAAACAAAAAGTTAATTTTTTACAGTAATAAAGGTACACAATGCTCTCTGATATGCACACCTTACTCCAAACTTGACTAATAACAACAGTTATGTGAGGGTTGCCAACTGAACTATTCGGCAGCCTTGGTTGCGAACCGAGATATTGCACGCCCACCAAGTCAATTTTAATCATCGAAGTTGGACATAAACCGAACTGGTCATAAACAGAGGTTCCCCTTATATTTTGACCTATAAGTTTGCAAATATGGCATTATTTATATATTCGATGGCGATGATCATTAAGCATCTTGACGATTTTGGCGATGAAACTCACCGATTTCAAAGTAACGTTCCGAAGTGTACTTGAATCGCCACAGACGTCATATGAACATCACCTTGACGCGATTTTTTTCTGACGCCAATGTCATATACGCACAGTGGTACTTACTGTCGCCAACGTTTTATTATTTTGCTTGATATGGTAACCCGAATGTTGTTGTTTATTTATTAATAAATTGTTTATTTACTTTTATCTTCTTTTTTAAATTTATATAAATTGTTTTGTTCTATTGTTATTAATTAAACTTTTTTAAATTTATTGTTAATTCCTTTTTAAAAAAATATATGTAACTGGTATTCGAAAACAAAGTTTTCGCCGAATTGGCGTCAGAAAAAATATCGCGCGAACGTGGTGCGTATATGGCATCTGTACCATACTTGTTACAATTTGATTATCCTGTCGACCAAAAAATTATCGCCAAACTATAAGATTAAATGACAATAATGGATCATAGCAAATGTTACATTCACTTGACATTAAACACGATACACGTGTTTGTTACGTCATCAAGTGATTTTTAATTCAAGTTTTGGCACAGATATCATATACGCCCCATATTGCCGCGATTTTTTTGACGCAGCCAATGTCGTATACGCACTAGGTACTTAACTGGCGCCAAACTGTTGTTATTTTACTAAATATGGTAACCCGGATATAGGTGATATATAAACGATGTTTTCGCCAAATTGGCGTCGGAAAAAATCGTGCCAATATGGAGCGTATATGACATCTGTGCCCAAGTTTTTATTAGTATTTTTATTAATGTTTTACTAATTTGTTTATTCTTCCGTTATTTAAAATAAAAACTATGTCAGTTTGTATCATTTGACGAATAGTTTGGCGAAACTGGTCGACGGGATAATCAAGTAGTACCGTATATTTTTTCTGTACATTTTCGACAATATCTCAAGCAAAAGTACCTAAAGTTAAACGAAACCCTAATTATTTAAGGCACAGATGTCATATACACAACGGGTTTGGAGCGGGGTTTTTTTCTGACGCCAATTTAACGAAAACCTCGTTTTCGAATAGCAGTTACAGATATATTTTTAAATTACTTTCTATTCTTTTAAAAAGAAATAACTATAAATAATGAAAAGTTTAATTACTAACTATAGAACCAAACAATTTATATACTTTTAATAAATAAAATAGGAACAGATGTCATATTCGCCCCATATTGGCGCGATTTTTTTCGGTTGCCAATTTGGCGAAAACATCAACAACATAAACAACATAATCCGGGTTACCACATCAAGCCCTTTAGCGCAAGTTAAGTACCCGTTGTCTATATGATATTGGCGACAGAAAAAAATCGCGCCAATATGGGGCGAATATGACATCTGTACCATAAAATAAAAGTAAATAAAAAAATAATTGATAAATAAACAACAATAGCTCAGTTACCGTATCAGGCAAAATAATGCATTATCGCTCCAGTTATGTACTCTGGTGCGTATATGACATCTCTTCCTTATTTAAAATAGATGGAATGGTATTTTTTAAGGTATGCTTAGTATGCGAAGTATTTATATTACTGCATACCTATCGCTTGTACAAGTCAGGATGTTATGATGATAATTAAAAAAAAACTTACATTTAGCTTATGAACAGAAGCTTGGGATTTACCCTTTTTTTTTTTTCCTATCAACTCGTTTGTGCTCCATTGTGTCTATTACTCCAGTTCAAAATATTAATCAAGAAAGTTTATATATATATTTATGAAAATTATGCATTATCTGCTTAGGTTGACGTCGGTTTCAAAAATACAAAAATCTGTCAGTTGAATTTCAATTTTTATTGACTTATGAAAACAAAAGTACACGCGTTATCCTTTTTTTTTAAATTATTGTATTGCTTTTTAGGAAGTGGCAACACGAAATAAGTTATTGAATTAGAAAATTAGAAAATGAAAAGGAGATATTTCTATAATTTTATGGAGACATTATAAAAGACAAATTCGATTTTCTCAGCGACCGTCAAACATACAAAGATTTAAAAAAAAAAAAAAAACCTATTCTAAGTTTTAACAAGAGGATCAAAATAAAACAAAAACGAAGTTAATCCACCCACTGGAACGTTAGCTACACTTTGTTGAATTTTGTGTCTTCATTTTTTCGTTTAAGGCTAAATAAAAAACTACTGAAAGCTACAGTAATTTTTTAAATACTATCAGTTTATTCGTCTCGTCGAGTTCTATCTTTCAAAAGAAAAATCATTGTCGTGCGTCAACTGGTTCGCCAGAAATTTAAGAAAGTCGTTTGCATTTTCTATTTCTTAATCATATTATAGCTTAACGCTACCGCGTTTGCTATGATACATACAAATCTATAGATCACATGCAATGCTACACAAAAGAAACGGAGTACCTTTCGGGCGATGGGCAATAGTTGCTGAAATATGATTTTCAAATGTGTTATGAATAAATCCACATAGCATTTTTAGTTTGCAGAAAATTTGCTGAAGTCTTGCTTTGAAAACTTGCAAAGTTGCAGCAAGCTCAGCATCACATGATTGAGAGTTCATAACAAGACTGCAGTAAGATAACACAAATGCAGAAGTCACCACACTTTGAACTTGCAGTTAACTTGTCGTGCAAATTAAATTCATGCTGTATCATATTTATTGCAAATTAACGGTAAACAAGTAATCAAAATACTGCAAACTTACTGCAACGTAGTAATCTTTCCATGCCACATTAACTGTTTACAACTGTAACACTATAAGTTTAACACCTTCGAAGGGCTCCATAGACCTGGTCAGGTCTATTGATGCATACGCACCGTTAAATTGCATGCATCGTTTTTACCACTATAAACAAGTTAGGGTAAAATATTTGTTCTTTCCAATAGGAGCCTTTTTTTCGCTGTTTGATAAGTATGGCGTTTAGAAAAGGCGCTGCCAACCGAATAAAATTTCTGCAATTTGTGCGTATGTGCTGGTTGTCTATTCTCTCAACAGAGGGATTTTTTTCTTTCGTCACTTTCGTGAATTAAAGACAGTCTTACCACCAGTTTCACAACAAACTACTCATGCAAGTGGGTGATGGTATACCTTGCGGGAGATTTGCTACTAAATTCTCAATTCAAATTTATCACGGCAAGATAATATCAGAAAAAATCAAACTTGCTGCTAATGTTCGTGCTATCTAAGAAATGCTTACTTAAGGTGTGGGTCTCTGTTCTTTACCTTATTAAACAGCGAAGTTTTGTTAAATTATTCTGGAAATATTGGAAAGTGTTTCATAATCTATGCTTGACCTATGATTTTCCTTTCTTGTCTTTTTTTAAGCGTCAACTTTCACTGCCCCCCCCCCATTTTATAACAATCTTCAACTGTGTTTTCAAAGAATTACCTTTATTTTTACTGCGATCTAAAGTTGCCAAACGATAATGCGCCTTTCAGTTTAACAGATGGCGCTGATATCTTCAACTATCACAAAGAATGAACTATGATCGCTTTCCCCTTGAACTTCATCTATCTTGTTGCCTTCAAAATAAAACCTTATTAATTTTCGTACATGTAAGATGTAGTTATCAAAACTGAAGAGAAAATCGACTTGAAAGTTTTCACTCGTAAAAATGAGTTAAACAAATGAAGTAAATAACTTCCTTTACTTTGATTTATCATCGACTGAAAGTAAAATATTTTTAAAAATTTCTCGGGCTTTACCGCTATTGAAATTTTGTGTAAATGTTGCGTAGACCCTGTGGAATAGATTCATTGCAGTCTAAATTAGTTCAGTATTAGCCATGAAAAGCAAAAACGGCACTTCAAGTTGATTTTGTTTAGTAAAATAGGAATTTTTTTTTTTGTTCCACATGTGACATATTGTTGAAAAGACCTGTGACCACTTATTCATGTGACGCACATCCTGAGCCCCTCCCCCCCAATTTGCCCTCCGGGGGGCACTATTCTAAATTTTGCGGACACCATTCATGCTCCACGGGGGCGAATTTGGGGGAAGAGGCTCAGGATGTAAGTAACATGAATAAGTAGTCACAGGCCTTTCTAAAAATACGTCACTTGTGGGGGTCGGCAAAAGTTAGAAAAATGCCCCCCTTTGGGTATACTATCGCGCCTCCTGGAATACATCCGCCCCCTCTCTTTGAAATACCTTTTGCAGAAATGTGTTTCTTTGCACGGTGACTGTATAGGAAAGTACTAATAAAATGTAGCAGTTTCATAAATTTTACCCTGTTATTTCAATGTGAGGGCAAAAACTTATTGACACCCCCTCGTAATATATGCTTGACGCATGATTTTACTTTCTGGATTTTTTTTAATTTGTTATTACTTTTGTTAAAGAACTGTATGTTTAATCATTTCTTTTTTCCTCTTTTTAGCGGAGAAAAATTTGTTCGTCCGCACCGATGATTTATGTCTATTGGCCTACCTAAGAGGAAAGAAATATGATGTCGAGAAGGCCTTCAAGAGCATGCAAAACACTTACAAACTGAGAATGAAGAAAAGATTCTACGATGCCGACGACAACACTGTTGTCCACGATGTTTTCAAGCAAAATTATATTGGATTTTTGCCGTATAGGGCGAAAAACGGAAGCGTTATATTGGTGGTAAAATTAGGTATGTGTGCGATTAAGGGGACCTTTCACTCACTTGAAATCACTCGCTCCGTAATGTTAAACCTATGGACAGGTTATTTTCGAATTTCTCGTTTAATTTTGCATATTTATTTTTAAACGATTTTTTTTTTGCATAGGATAACAGCTGAGGTTGATCTTTAATATGGCTATATTTTACTTTTTCAATTTCGGTTACATATCTTTTTAATAAAGGTACTCTCACTTTCAGAACCGGTGTCGAAACTATAAGTACCTTTATTGAAAAAAATCTGCAACCGAAATCGAAAAAGTAAAAGATAGTCATATTAAAGATCGACCTAATCTATCTTATGCAAAAAAAAATCGTTTAAAAATATTCAAATTTAAACAAGATGTTCGAAAACAATCTGCCCATAGGTTTAACATTACAGAGTGGGTGTTTTCAAGTGAGTGAAGAGTCCCATTAATTACTAATTATACGGCAATAATTACCGTAAAGTAATTTTCAAGGACTACTACTTATGTAATTTGAAACCTGTTCTCATTTTGTCCTTATTCATTTTGAGTCCGAGTTTACGCTGTAGCCAGTAGCGCCAACTTTTGGAAAATATTGGGTGAGTTCAAAACTTTTGAGTAAAATAACACATGCAATTTTTTTCCCTTAGCGCGTGTGCGTGTGGAAACAGAGGCGGGAAGGAGCGAATGACTAACGATCATAATTTAATTTTTTTTTTTCAATTCCTACTATTATTTCACACTCTCCCTATATCTACCCTATCTATATTATAAAGGACAAACATATCTGTGCGTAACGCATACGTCATTTTGCGAATGGCAACACTTTGAAATTTTAAATGAAATTTTGGTTTTGCAATTTTCTCTACTGCAAATTTTTAAACTTCTAAACATCGTACATTTTAAATTTTTACACCGTTGTATAAGGAAAAAAAAGCTCTTTTAAATGCAGTTTGTTTGAAAGCTGTATCTTAATTTATTTTTGAGATATTAATTTTTTTGTAGTTTTTAATACCATTTTTCTAGTCGTGGCAACAAAAGTACCCCATTTCTATTGAAAGCAAACGGAAAATAGTCGGAAATAGGAGATACTGTATATTTTGTTGCCATTTTTTGATAAAATCTGAAAAAAAAGCTGAAATTAATATACGGGTTATGTAAAGAATATTGTCTGTTATTCCGTGATAATGACGTCATATGCATACTTTTCTATAGACGAAGTTTACAACTTTATTGTAAAAGTGGATTGCTTTAGCGGATGTAAAGGACGTCATTTTATAAAAAAGCGTGTAATTTAATTCTTAAACCTAAATTATGTTTTGTAGAAGTGCGTCATTTTCACAGCCCAGCTACTTTAAAATTCTTCACAGGTGAAAATGCTTCACTTTTGAAAATAATGTATTCGAAATCATACACTGATAAAACGCAAATGTTTTACAAAAATTTAGAGTGTCTTTATAAAGAGAGAGGTGACATGCAAATAATAGCGATTTATAATTATATTACAGAAATTGATGATTCTCGCCTGGATGGATTTGCTTCGCCGAGTTGGACAAGCAAACAAATAATTCGAGGTTTAAAATAATATCATGTTCCTGAAGTTTTTGTCAGAAATTTTCTCGAATAATAAAATTTTAATGATTCTTTAGGACATTCTACTACAATTTTATCAAAATAACATAATTTACTTAATTTAATTTTTCATAAATTTATATAATCTTTATATTTAAAACACAAGTGTGTTTTTTAGTCCCCCTGATATTTCTGCTGAACCAATTGTACTATTTTTTTTTTTTTTAACATAAAGGTGTTCATTTGTAGATGTGATCGCACTATCTGTTTTTTTTTAATATCCCCACTTTTATATTTTAATTTTAAAAGCATTTTAGGAAATTTCTCCAAAATGGTGAAAATTAGATAGCTTTCATTATTGCAGAGAAGGGAGAAATAATGAGGTATTTTTATCGTTATTCATGGCATTTTCTGATAAAAATTCGAAATTGCAGGGACGCAAAATGCCTTACTGCTTTTGAAAACACGCATTTTTCCTCATAAATTATCTATATTGTTTTTCCTTCTGCATGTGTACTGATACTAAGTTTCGGACACTAGGCGAAATGCTTATTTAAGTAAAAATTAAGTCATATTTAAAAGAAAACGATCATTTTCTTAGATAAAACTAAACATTTTAACACAAATGCGTCTTAAAAACATAAATTACGGAAATTTTTACTCTCCGGAATTGAGATTAGAATCTCAAGTAAAGAGTGCGTCTGTTCACATAAAAGATATTACTGACAATCGTGACTACAAGTTTTGAGTTAAAATGATTTTAAAATGATCAAACAAAATACAATAAAAAAAAATGATGAATATGGATATGAGAAGTACGTATTTTGAGAAGGTGAAAATTGCTGTTTTTCATTCTGGAATACCAAGCACAAGAGTTTCAATTGATAACCACATCCTAATAACTGATCTTTATTATATTTTACAGATTATGTATCTATATTATAAAGAACAAATGTATCTGTGCGTAACGCTGACGCCATTTTGCGAATGGCAGCACTTCATGATCAAATTTCGGTTTTGAAATTTTCGCTACTGCAATTTTTTAATCTTCTGAACATCGTACATTTTCAATTTTCGTTGCATAGGGGAAAAAATTACTTTAAAATGCAGTTTGTTTAAAAACTGCATCTTAATTGACTGATGTATTATGTTTCCTAAAATAATTTTTAAGCATGATTTTTTTAAAGTTTATCTTATCACGTGCCGGTTTCAATACATAATAATAATAAACATTTTGCACATAAAGCAACAAACATTGTTCAGCATTTGTTTCTGATTTTTTTTTTTTTTTTTTTTTTTTTTTTTTTTTTTTTTTTTTTTGCATAACGAAATTAATACTTCCTTTATAAAAAAAAAAAAAAAAAAAAATATTAAAAAAACACCAATCTAACATATTTGTGAAAGACAAATTAACGAAATCAATACTTCTTTTATAAACAAATAAAAGAATAATGTTGAAAAAACACCAATGTAACATATTTGTAATCGTAAAATTTAAATTTTTAGATCACTAAATAAAATTTTTTTTTCAAATGGAATTTGTTTGCAAAGTTCATCTCAGTTTACTGATTGTCTATGGTTTTAAAAACAATTTTAAAGCGTAAAATATTTTTTAATTTATCTATAGTACGCGGAGCTCGATTACGAAAGATTAATCCGTTTGCCTTTAAAACAAAATAAAGAGTTCATCATTTTCTTTCGGCTAATATCCATTTTTAAAAAAACTTCCCTATGAATAAATAAATAAAATCATATAAATAAAACACAAATTTAACAGATATGTATAAGCTCTGAAATTATCAGAATATAAAAGGATGCCGTAAGTAGCAAAATCTTGGTCTCTTAGCATGTGGCTAATAAGAAATTATCGCTTTTGATAAATTTCAAAAATTTATTTGATTGTATAATTCGTATTTTTCACATGAAAAATGCTTTTATAATGTAAGTGGGTATTCTAAAAAATTTATTGCATATAAACAATTATTAGTTTTCAGTTTAAAAAAATGTTTTCACCTATATTCTGTAACCCGGGAACGATCCCCTAGTATATATAAAATCCTAATGAAACGAATATATGAAACGTCTGAAATGTATCGATTCTTTGAATCGACTGATTAAACAACTGATTTTGTTTCACGGCGATTTCTCCTAAAATATGGAATACTTTACGATGAAATTAACACTAAAAATCCGTGTTGATCCACAGATCACAAAACTGGTATTAGAATTTCTTAATTCGAAAGAGTTTTCGAAATATTAATTTTTTTCTAATTTTAAATACATTTTTTCTAATGATGGTAACTCAAATTAAATCATAACAGAATTTTTTTTTCATAATTCAGAAAAGGTTACTATTTTAAATTAATTTGGTGACCAGTTTGGCCTCCTTTAAATGTATGCTAAGAACAATGCTTTTTTTTTATTTCGTTATCATTTTATTAAATACAAAACTTTCATTTAAAAATGAAACATTTAAATTGATGGCTTTCACTTCTTTAAAAAAAAAAAAAAAAAAAAAAAAAAAACGAAAAGAAAAATATTAGGCACAGATGTCATATACGCACCGGGGTTCCTAATTGGCGCACAAATGGCATCATTTTGATAGACATGGTAACCCGGCTATTGTTGTTTATTTAATAATAAATGTTTATTTACTTTCATTTCTTTTTTAAATTTATATAAATTATTTTGTTCTATAGTTATTAATTATTTTTTTTGCTATTTTCTTTTGAAAATAACAGAAAATAATTAAAAAATACGGTATAATGTAGTAGTTATTCCGTCAACCAATTTCACAAATTATATAAATCGCCAAATTGTACAGATTGACAAAATTTTTATTTTAAATAACGAAAGAACAAATAAATTAGTATAACATTAATAAATATAAAAATAAAACGTCGAAATAAAAATCACTTGATGACGTAAACACGTGTAACTTGCTAAAAGTCAAGTGAATGTGACATTTACGATCAAGCATTATTGGCATTTAATCTTATAGTTCGCGATAGATGTTTTGTCGACGGGATAACTAAGTAGTAACAAAAATACATATGTAACTGGTATTCGAAAAAAACGTTTTCACCAAATTTTCGTTAAAAAAAAAAATAAATAAATAATAATAATGCCAAACATGCATGATTGTATATGACATCTGGCGAAATATTAAATTATGTAACAAACCATGACATTTAATTTCAACTTCAAATCAATGTTTTAATTTACCACTCGAACAATAAAAAAAATGCTAACTGGCGAGTTGAAAAAAAAAAGATATTGGCGAGATTTGCACCCGGCTTTTTTTTCTTTCGGCACAGATGTCATATACGGCCCCATATTGGCGCAATTTTTTTCTGCCGCCAATGTCATATAGGCAACAGGTACTTAACTGGCGCCAAAGTATCGTTATTTTGCTTGATATGGTAAGCCGGATGTTGTTGTTCATGCTGTTGATGCGTTCCCCAAATTGGCGTTGGAAAAAAATCGCGCCAATATGGGGCGTATATGACATTTGTTCCAAACCTTCATATGCAAGGCGAAGGGATCAGATCGTATTTGTTTATGGCATTTGATGACTTGAACAATTATAATATAGATGAAATGATGGGAATAGAATAATATTTGGCGACTTATCACCTGTGCCTGGATAACATTAAAGTATCAAAATGGCACCTAGAGTATAAAAAGCAAAGTGCTCCACCCGAAACTGTTGATGATAGTCACATGATTTTGGCTGTTGTTATAGAGATTGTTTTAGAATATCGGTTGACAAAGACTCTGAATACTTAATTCATTTTATTTTAGCTTCTTTTCAAATGTTTAACTGATCCTCTTTAATCAAAAACGAAAACAACCATTGGATGTCTTAACAGCAACTGATTCTCCGTTAAATTTTTGCATTCAAAGGGAATTAAATGGAAACCCGTTTACAGGGAGATCTGCACAGCTTTTTCAGTATAATTTAATCTTCTCTAATATTTTAAAAACCCATTAGATTACCATGTTTTTAGATTTTTAGATTCTGTAATGCCTGAACGGGGGTTGGCGAGCGTAGCTTGCAGGGGGCAGAGCCCCCTAGTATATATATACATATATCTTGTTCAAATTTTCAATCGTTAATAAAATACTCATTATTCATCCTATCAAGTTGAAATAAATTTTTTTAAACTTGTACTGGATGACAATTGATGCTAATACAGATTTTTCAAATATTAATTCATTAATTAAATTTTAATTAATTAATTTTAGTTTTATATGGGAGACAAAATGGCGGCCATTGGTTATTGAACAGCATTTAATGCATCTTCATATCTATAAGGCGGGGTTACCATAGGGAGGAGCCTGTTCTGTCGCCAAATACCGCCAAGTTTGTCGTCAACTTGGCGATATATCGCCAAATTTGGCGACCAAAATGAGTCACCGAAAGTGACGCCAACTTGACGATATCTTTAATATTTCGCGAAATTCCCATAGACTTCCGTTATAAACCTACTTGCTTATAGAAAATCAACAAATTGAGATATTTAAATGCAACAAAAACTAATATTAGCTTAAGGGATTATATTAAATTTTTCTTTGATGACCTAAGTAGGAATTGACTTTAAAAACAAAATTTTTATGTTACTTGTTTCTAAGCAAAATATAAATTTATTATAATTAATAATTTATTTTATTACAATATATTTTTACGAGTTCTTCCTTATAAATACATTAATATTTATTATAAATAACATAAAAATGTCTAACTATTGAAAGCGCGAAAAACTAAATGTCAAGAAAAACATATACTTTAGTCACCTAATTGCGTTATCAATTCAAGACTTTAAAACGGTAACAAAATATGAAAAAAAATTTGTTTTTGAGAGAAATTTAACTATACATCCGCTAAAGGGGCTTTCAATGCTCCCGTAAGTGTAATTGGTGTCCTCATTATTTATCAAACATATTTTGAGAACGTCAATAAAACAATACTTCATTTCAGCGATTAAATAAATAAATAAATAAATAAATGAATAAATAACGAATTAAATCAATTGAAATTGGGTTTGAGCGGGCGGAGTGATCAAATTATTGGGTGGAATAGCGCCCCACGGACCCATATAAGTTGGCGCCACTGGCTGTAGAAAATAAGTATTATCTAAATATTGAAATCATTGAGATTATAAGCTAGCAAATCTGTATTTTCAAAATACTGGACTCAATGAGTTTGTTACCGCGAAGACACATGCAAGCTAATAATAAAGCAATGTAGTGTTTTATATATATAGTTTTTATATAGTATTTTTATAAATTTTATTTTTTAACTGTGATCAAGTCTGTCTTAGTTTATTTTATTTAGTGTTTCAATGTAGTGTCTTTTCTTTGCATAGGTAAGATGAGGGCGATCTCTAACAGCGTACTTTAATTACTTTTTAGATTTCGGTTGCGAGTTTTTTTTTTTTTTTATGAAGCTGCTTTAACTTTCGTAAACGGTTACAAATTTGAAAGTGCCCCCAGAAAAAAAAGAAACAAAATACAAAAATACAACGTTATGTATCCAACTCAGATGTTCTATGCAAAAAAAAAAGAAAAAAATATTATTATTATTACTATTATTAAAAAAAAAATAGAAATGTAAATGAGAAATTTGAAAAAGACACTGACATTGGTTTAGCGTTAGCTTGCAAGTGTTTCCGTGTGACTAGCGCACGTTCTTAATGAAAAGAATTGCCTACTGTGGCATTATCAGATCTTTTATTAGAAAATAAAGCTATTACGTGCGAAAAGCATTAAATGGTGAAAATTACGTCATATTTAAAACGGTTTATTTAATAATAAAACGTTATATTTAAAACATCATATTTAACACCATTTTTATCAGGGTTCGTACGGGTACCGTTATTTTCAAGGCCAAATATCAGAATTCTTTTATAGAAAAATAAATCTGGTGTAAACGGACGAAATTTCGCCTTACTTCAGGAGAGATTTTCCATAAAAAAATACTGGTACCGGAGAATTCTTTAGTCGGGAAATTTAAGCACCCGTACGAACCCTGTTCATATAGTGTTTTTAAACACTATATTTTTAATTGAAATATATATTTACAGGCGAATGTTGAAAAAGAAAGAAAACTTTAAAATAATTAAATTACTTCGAGCGAAAAGCATTTAATAGTGAAAATTACGTCATGTCCAAAACGAGATATTTAAAAAGATTTTCTTAAAAGAAAACTTTTCTTATAATCATCATAAAAGTCTGAAATTTGCAAATGTGTAATTGATCTTTCTTAATCAATCACGTAAAAAGACGTCAGCTTTCGCGAGAAGGTGGATGCAACCTAGCGTTTTTCTTAAAAGAAAACTTTTCTTATAATTATCTTAAAAGTCTGGAATTTTCAAATGTGCAATTAATCTTTCTTAATCAACCACGTAAAAAGCCGTCAGCTTTCGCGAGAAGGTGGATGCAACCTAGAGCTTTTCTTAAAAGAAAACTTTTCTTATAATCACCATAAAAGTCTGGAATTTTCAAATGTGTAATTGATCTTTCTTAATCAATCACGTAAAAAGCCGTCAGCTTTCGCGAGAAGGTGGATGCAACCTAGAGTTTTTCTTAAAAGAAAACTTTTCTTATAATCACCATAAAAGTCTGGAATTTTCAAATGTGTAATTGATCTTTCTTAATCAATCACGTAAAAAGCCGTCAGCTTTCGCGACAAGGTGGATCTAACCTAACGGTTTTCTTAAAAGACCAACTTTCCAACCTAAAAGTTTTCTTAAAAGAAAACTTTTATAATAAAAGTTATAAAAGTCTGGAAGATAGCGCCTTATTTTTACTTAACTGTTTTATACAAGCGGGTTTTCAAATGTGTAACTGATCTTTATTAATCAATCACGTAAACAGTCGTCAGCTTTCGCGACAAGGTGAAAGCTACTTTTGGGCACCAAAAAATTCCTCCAATTAAACAGAAATGAATGGCAATCCAGTTTACCTACGGTTCCGGTAAACCTTAGTTAGAAGTAAGGTTTTAATCTTCCGTAAACACCTAATATTTTTAAAACAATACCTGTTTTTAGAGCTATTTTACAAGGATTATGGAGAGCGTAGTTCGCAGGTGTGCAGAATCCCCTAGTGCTCGCTAAAAAAAAAAAAAAAAAAAAAAAAAAAAAAAAAAAAAAAAAAAATATGTTTATGAAAATGTGCAGTGCTTATTTTATTATTTTAAAAATATAGAACTTAAAGATTATTTTTTTTTGATTGAGTTTTAATAAGAAATGCTAATAATAATAATGTTTTAATAATAAAATTGTTTTGCGGGATTTACTTTGAATCTCATGCATAAATATAATATGATAACTAGTTTTATTTCATTGTTCCACTTTTTGAACAACCACCTTAAAAAAAATAAATAAATGCACAAAATAAATTATAACTTAATAAAACACAAAATAATAAGATGAAAATGAATAAAACTAATTTCAATTTTAAATGTGAAATTAGGAAATTGGTTTGTGTGTGAAATATTACTTAAGGACATAATGACAATAAAACAATTTATCTAATTTAAAACTCGTTTATTAAATATCTCAAACATGACCGTTTGCAAAACCGTTACATTGTTTTGTTTACTAAACTGATAATCATACGTTATTTTTATTTTCTTGTTTTTAAAAATAAATTACGAGAAATTTTAAGGAAAATGCAATCAGATGTTGCAAACCATTAAATGTGTTTATAAGTAGTAGAGTTAATTGATTATGGAACAGGTTCCAAATTTGTATAATTTTACTCTGAAAATAAGTAAAAAATATATATGTACTTCATGAGCATTTGTATGTGGGGGGGGGGGGAGATTTTCATTAATGGCTTACAATTTAAATGATTCTACGTTTACCCATATATTACAACAGGAATATTGAATATACATCTTATGACACTTAAAAATATTAAAATATAAATAGATTTGTGCTTTTGAAAGCTTAAAACATAATAAAATTTAGAAATGACTAAATTTTAAAATATTTTGTAACTATTTTTACTTTCTTTCATCTTTACAAGAAGAAAGTATTGGATTCGTAAAAATATTCGAATTCCGGTTTTCCACGGATTTACATGTCAGTGATCCCGGAAAACATGTTTTACAAAATGACTGTCTGTGTGTGGCACAAATTTTGTGGACGCTGTATCTCAAGAACTGATGAACGGAATTTAATAAAACTTTAGATTCAGTAAGTCCCTGATTTAAATTGGTGCTGGTTACTTTGTGGTGTAAATCGCTCAATAAATGGTGCTGCTATGCTGCATTATTCATGATTTCCGCAATAGCTCTATCTGAAGCACTAAAGGACGTATTTTCAGAAAGCTTCAGATTCAGTTAGTCCTTGATATAATTTGGTGCTGATAACTTTTTGGTGTAAATCGCCCAATAGGTGGCGTTGCTATGCTGCATTATTCATGACTATCGCAATAGCTCTATCTCAAGAACTAATGTATGAATTTTCATCAAACTTTAGTTTCAGTTAGTCCCTGATATAAATTGATCCTGATAAGTTTTTGGTGTAAATTGCCCCACAGATGCTACTGCTATACAGAACTTTTCACGGTTTTCGCAATAGCTCTATCTCAAAAAGTAATGCACGGATTTTCATCAAACTTCAAATTCAATTAGAAGTTGACATAATTTGTTGCTGATAAGATTTTGGTATAAATCACCTAACCGGTGGCTCTGCAATCATGCAATTTTCAGGAAGTATTAACATGTATGAGATACAAATGTAAATAAGTACGAGTAGTAAGTCAAAATTACGTCCATTTTTAATCATATCATAATATTAAAATATTTATTTGCTTAACTTCAGGAGTTCAGGAGTTTGTAACGATACATTATCTTTTCGTATCCCGAATTTATGGGTTGAATGGTTGGATAAATTACGGCATCGCGGCATAGAGGGAACACGAGCAATCGCGAAAATATAGGGCGCGTTACATGATTACTTGTTTATTTTCGATGATTTTTTCCATTTTTCATTATGCATTTGTAATTCTCTATTATACATTCTGACGACGACTCAGAAAATGAGTTGAAATATGTAAATAAAGACTTTTTAATTTACTTTTAATGTGTTTTTATAACGTCTTTTAAGCAAATAAATATTTTAATATTATGATATGTATGAGATAGAAGAAAGTTTTGGGATTGCCACGTTCCGACTAGTTTACAATGGAGTTGTATGTGTAGTAGGCAGAAAAAACAAGAACAAAAAATCAGTCGTCAAGCATAGATTATGAAGTACTTTCCAGTACTTCCAGAAAACTTTAACAAAGCTTCGCCGTTTAATAAAGTGAAAGATGACGTCTAAGTAAACAATTTGGAAAACGGATAACACATTTCAAATCACAATCTTAGCAATTATCATCAATAGTCGGGAAAATATCCGAATTATTTTGTGCAGCCTTTTATATTATATATAGATTTGTATACGTTGCATAGTATGCTAAAATTTAAATCAGTTAGGAGACGCATAAGGGCGATTCCACAGAAAATTCACATTTTGGAGGGGGGAGGGGAATAAAATTTCTAATATGTTTAAATTAAGGGTGAGATTGGAAAGCTTGATATTTTTATGTTCTATAATAAAATCCTAAAAAAGAAAGGTATTGTAAATTACTGTTTACAAACTAAGTTAAGTACCATTATTGTCTTTGTAAAGTCATAATGTTACGTCAGTTACACAATGAAAGGTACGTCAGTTACACAATGAAAGTTACGTCAGTTACACGTGTAAATGCCATTTTTCCGTTTTCATTGTTCAGAATTAATTAAACATGTTACTGTTATAATTTGTCATTACTTAGTGTTATTGAGAACACTAAATCACTTTTTTTAAGGGGATAGGATACTTTTAAACTTTGAAATTTTTCGAAATTTTTTTATACATATTTTGATTCCGTAATCATTTCTGAGCAATACGCAAAAAAACCGCATTAAAAAATTCCCATTAATTTACTAATTATGGCAGTTTTTTTATGACGACATAGTAAGACTACATAGGATAAATAAACTTTGCGTTGCGTTTATTAAAAACAATGAATTTTGGTGCTGCGCGCATTGTTATTAAAAAACTATGCATGGCAATCAAAAGAAATTTTCACCACATATTAATTTATGAATTATCTATGTTATAAAATGCAACATCTCTAGTAGTAAATAATCTCAATTTTATTATTTATTTATCTTCCTCAATCTTAAATTATTATTTATTCATTTTAAACTCAACTTATAATCTAGAAAATTCTCTTCAAAATATTTAAGTTTCCTCTTAATAAAGTTATTCTAAATTTTATTTATTTTCCTCAATCAAACTTAAATTCTATCTTTCAATCATTCATTAAAATATATTAAACTAAACAATAACAATAATATGTGTAAACAAAGTTTTACGTTCGTGTTTACTTTTCCAAAAAGATCGTGATCGCGATTCTACATTCTTTATAAGTTTAAAACAACGAAAATAAAAATAATTTATTTTTTTAATATTGCATGCTCAATCTATAATCAACAGATAGAATATATTTTTCTGATTAATTTGATATAAGTTACAGCAAAATCCGTCAACAAATATTGGAGATATTTAATTTAACGTTTTCTGCATTTTCCTATTTTTAAATATTGGCGCGATGCTTTCTGTCCGCCATTGATAAAAGGATGCTTTTCTGCGCCATTTTTTTCGTACAATTCGGTGACATCGCGAGACACCCACGCGGATAGTTCATTGAACTCATGCGTTCCCGGATGGACGCGCGGTACTTGAATGCATCGGATTGGCTATTTTCAAAATCTTACACATTCTTGCAAGGAGAGAGCTGTTTTTCGTCAGTCAACAAGGATTAAGTCAGAGGGTGAACGTGCAGTTTTAAGAGGCTGCGGGGTTTATCCCCGTAGCGGATGGCAGTGAGTTGAGAAATCTTCGTCGTGAAACAAGGATAATATTTTGTCTACATCAAGAAATGAAATATATTGTATTGTACAGTATATGGCTAATAAAATAGTCCCTTCAATAATTAAAATTTAAGATCTGTCGACATTCTACAGTGTGAGAACATCATGCCTTCCTAGAATCAACGATGACCACCATTTCGATCTGAAATAATCTATTGCCTGCACCGCCAAGATAAAGAGAAGTTTAACCGCCATCTATTATTTTGATAATTCATCTCTGCTTCACCTTATTGAATTTTCTCAGCAAATGTTTGTAAATCAAAAGTGATATATTAGCGTATCCTGCATACTTTTAACTTCTGCTACTCCCTTCTACCTGTGTTATCATCATTATTACTCCATTTAAGTATAAAGCTCTTACGAACAATTAGTTTAAAGAACAGTTTGAAGTACAATCCTTTTTTTAATAACTTTAGAAAATAGGTAATACCTATGGACATTTTCCATTTAAAACCCATAGAACATTTCTACAACAATATTTTACAATATCGAAATTTCAATGCTTCGTAAGATAATCCTCCAATCGTTTATTAATTCCTGTTGAAGTGAACACACGCTCATTGTGTTGAATTAATATTTTTTTTGTGTAATCTGAATAGTAATATATTATTTTGACCCTTCTCCCCCCCCCCTTTATTTTGAATTTAAATAAATTATGTTGCATCAATAAATATATTAGTGACATTTATATTGGTAGTTCATTTTGTATAATTACAACATACACAAGAGTTGGGTGAGTAACTTATCTTTTCTTTATTTTTCATTTTTCAACAATTGTTATATATAATTAATAATTTTTGGATGGCTTTAATTCTATTTACATTTCAACGCAATGTCTAACCACTTTCTTTCCGGTCGGTATGCGTCTTTGGATAGAGGGATTTTATGCCTTAAGATGTTAATTTAACTTTATTAATTCAATGATTTTAATTTCTTAAATATTACCAATTTAAAAATCTATTTCATTAACTTTAAATCCCTTTTATCCAAGATCGCCTATCAATCTACAACTTAAAAACAGAAAAAAGTAAGATTTTATTTTTTATTTGTTTTTGTACTTTGAAAATATTTTTAAAAAAGTGAAAATTTTTAATTTTTTGTTAATTTTTCAATTTAATCAATATTTTTTACAAATATTCTGGTTTTAGCATAAAGGTAACACTATTATTTATTTATTTTCGTCGAAATTTCCTCTTTATATGCATATTTTCAGATTTTATCATGCGCGCAAGATTTTTTTCTCTTATTATCATACATTTTTAAACTTATCCTTTCAATATTTATTTATGAATTTACAAGTATATATTATATTTTTAAATATAAAATTAAATATGAGCTTTATATTTAAATGAAGTTTGATTTTTATTTTTGACTTATTACACAAGTTTTGAAGCTTGGAACATAGTGATATTTTTTACTTTTTCGACGTGTTCAAAGGTATCCTACCCCCTTAACGGGATAGTTTTGATAATTTTTACTCTTCAATGAAGGCAGAAATTTTTTTTGTCTATTTTTTATATTACATCAGTTACAGAATTCTGAATTGCAATTTTTGGTATTAAAAGAGAGATTGAAGTAATCTGCAGGTATTTGGGTATTAAGACCTTAGTAAGAAATATTTTAAGTTGTAAAAATGTCTTCTAGCTTTATTAGTAAATTTTCTACACAGTTCTGAAAACAAAATTCGATGATCAAGTGTTACGTCAGTTACGATGGAACTGACCGTAACACAGTTTGAAATTCTCATTCGGGAATTTCTGACAATAAATGCAAAAGTACTCGAGATCTTTTGTGCTTCCCTGTGTGTAATCTACAGAATTTATACACACCAGTACCAGAGGTTCGCTATCCCTGGCGTAGAATATGTTTATTTTTCTTTTTTTCAGTCAGGGCAATTGAACTATTGATTGATGTAAAATATTACCTTCTTTAAAAAAAAAAAAAAAAAAAAAAAAAAAAAAAAAAAAAAAATACACTGTTATACTTATAAAAAAAATTGCAACAAAATTTAAAAATGTCAAATGATAAAATATGGTAATTCAAGTCTATAATAAACAGAGAAATTAAATTTAGAAAGCTCTGAATGACACGGAAAGCAACAATTATGAATTTACTGAAGTCTTTAAATATTCATTAGAGCGTGCAAGGCACAAAAACAACAAGCTAATAATAATAAAATGTATAAATAACAGGAAACCTAAAAAATAATTTACAATTTCGTAATCTGCTTGTTAAAACCGGAAAAAGGTACAAAGTTAATTATTTCTGAAATAATAGTAAATTCCACAGATAATGAATGGGAATATTTCAAAACCTCTTGGTCTTACATTTTTTCAAAAGATTTCATTACTTTCTCTGAAAAGAAAATAATGTTTATCAGTTTTGGCAATTAAACTATTGATTGACATATATCTTTTTTTGAAAAAAAAATTGTTATATTTATAAAAAGATTTCTGCAACGAAATTTAAAAAAGTCAAATGATAAAATATAGTAATTAAAGTCTAATTAACAGAGATTTTAATTTTTGAATGACACAAAAAGCAACAATTAAAAATTTACAGAAGTCTTTAAATATCCATTGGAGTGTGCAATACACAAAAACAACAATCTAATAATAATAAAATGTATAAATAACAGGAAAACTGAAAAATAATTAACAATTTCGTAAAAAAGCAATTTGGTTACCATTTTATGAGAATTATTTGACAAGTGAAATTTGACAAATCATAAATCTGGTTGTTTTTCAAAACCTCTTAACCTTTCATTTTTTCAAAAGATTTCATTACTTTCTCTGAAAAGTAAATACTGTTTTTCAGTTTGGGCAATTGAACTATTTATTGACACATAATATTATCTTTTTTAAAAAAAAATATTCTGTTATATTTATAATAAGTTTTGTGCAACAAAATTTTAAAAAAATGATAAAATGTAGTAATTCAAGTCTAATAAACAGGGATTGTAATTTTGAAAACTCTGAATGACTCGAAAAGCAACAATTATGAATTTACTGAAGTCTTTAAATATTCATTAGAGCTTGCAATGCAGAAAAACAACAGTGTTGCAATAATAAAATATGTAGTTAACAGGAAACCTGAAAAATAATAATCAACTAGTAAAAAGCACATTGTTTACCGTTTTATGAGAATTATTTGACATGTAAAATCTGATAATCATAAATCTACTTGTTAAAACCGGAAAATGTTACAAAGTTAACAATTTCTGAAATAAAAGTAAATTACTTAGATAATGAATAGGATTATTTCAAAACCACTTAACCTTTCCTTTTTTCAACTGATTTCATTACTTTCTCTGAAAAGTAAATATTGGATTTCCGTTAAAAGCAAGTTTCTGGATAATTTATGGATACATGCGCATAATCTCTTAGAGTGATGTGTGATTAAAGGTTTAGTTTATGGGATGGGATCTGGAATGTTTCTTCGTAGAATTATTATTTTACAACTCTGAAATATGATAAAAACATTTTTCCTCTTGGGTTCCTGTAATCACAATAAAAATTGCAAAGTATTTAGATAAAGTTTTGAAATATGTTCCCAGAAGTGAAATAATTTATTTACATATGCTGATTATTTATGGTATAATACGGTTTTACAAATTCGGATATATTTGAAAAAAAAAATATTTGTACTTGTGTAAACAGCAAATTGTTATGCTCGTCTATTTTACTTCTAAGTAGCATGTCGCAAAAAAAAAGAAAAAAAAATGAAACTAGACATGAATTTCATTCATTCATCAGACATTTGTTCAATTAAGTTCCATTCAGTCCATTTGTTCAATTAAGTTCATTTTAACATTAAGTCCATTTATTTCAAATATTTTTGTCCCTCCTCCATTAAGGGGTCTCGGGAGTCTTACTTTTTACCTGGTGGTGCAATTTAGCTACATGTCACATTTAATTTTTTTTTCTCAGTCTCTATAAACCATAAATGCATAAAATTTTTAATATTGACAACCTAATATCTCTTCTATTTAAAAGAATTTTTTTAATATTCTAAATTGAAATTTTATTTTTTGTTTTATGTTTGATTTTGATTAAAATTTAAAAATCGTTTGTTGACTTACATGTACTGCGCGCAAGACTATAGCAAAACCATTGGTTCAAGAGCCCCAAAAATATTGATAATTATATAAAACTAATGTATCTTGAACTTATACTTCATTTGTACGCAATTTATCTATTTATTTTATTTAAAATTTAAATTTAAATTATAAAATTTTGAAAAAAAATTATTCTTTTATTGAAAAATTGCCAATTTTAAATAATCAATGCAATTATAATACTAAATTTGAAGTATAAGTTATTCTTTACCTTAAAATGAAGATATTTACCAAGTTTCATGTAAATTGCTTTATTTGTTTGTGAAAAATGTTGCGCGCAAGCATAAAATTTCACAAATAATTTTAAATTTTTTATCAAAAATAAATATAACAAATATAAAATAAAATTTCAATATAGAATATTAAAAAAAAAATATTTAAAATAGAAGAGATACTAGGTTGTCTATATTAAAAATTTTATGCATTTATGTTTTATAGAGACTGTGGAAAAATTAAATGTGACATGTTGCTAAACTGCACCGCCAGGTAAAAAGTAAGACTCCTAAGACCCCTTAATTAAAAATGAATTTTTACATCATGTGTACTTTTCTAGGTATGTGGGATACAGAGAAGGTGGACAGAGATTTATTCATGTGGGTCCTAACTCATTGCATGATCCATTCCATTGAAGACCCGGCAACACAAGTAGCTGGATATACCGCCATAGTGGATGTGAGGGGTGTTGGAAATAAACACCTAAAGATGCTAACAATTGAAAATATCCTGCTGCTTATTTATTCAACGCAAGTAAGTTATATAAATGAATTTTAAATTTTTAGCTTTCCCCTCGGGCACGCTGGGTATGATTATTTTCCAGAATTTAAAAAAAAAAGTAACAAGTTTGTTATATAAAATTAAAAAACTTCGGCACTGAAGAGAACAAACTGAAATAAATGTACAGTCGTGGGAAAAAAAAGTAAACACTTCTTACTAACTCTGCAAAAAATTATCGTAGAAGAAAGTTACTGGTACCACACGATTGGGAATAAAGTCTACTTTTAAATGATGTATATAAAATTTGCTTAGGGGCCCATCTACATATTGAAACGAACCATAGCTTTTTTTTTTCAGTACACAATTCTAACAGCATAAATGAACTTTAGACCCTTCAATTAGCCTAAAAACAAATTTTTATGCAATTCGTACGATAAGTTTCCGAAAAATTAATTGTTTTAAAACGAGCGTATTTTAGGGGCTGTATCCAAATTGAAGTTCGGTACTCGATTGTTGACCGAGAGTGCACCCTTCTTGATCAAGGTATCTTAAGCGCCACTCAAGCAGTCATCGAAGACTGCTAGATTGCAGGACAGCATAAGAAATTTAAAAATATCTAGTCACTTCTATCATAAACGGCCCCTTAAACCATCATTTTGCCGTTTTTTAAGCATAATTGGAAAACTACTTGGAAGAAAAATGTGAAATTTTGGATTTTCATAAAGCAGGGCTTAATAAATCTAAATCCATCAAAAAAATTGTAGGTTGCAATTCATAATTTTTTTCGAATATTAATTTCATAATTCATATCATAAAATTATAAAAATTGCTAATTCAACGTATTTATGTTTGGGTATTTTGTATTATTGCTCTACAAAAAATTAGCACATTAGGAGTGTAATTTTAGGAGATATTAATAAAAATATAATTTAATTTAACATTAAAAGCACTGAATTTTAAATGTTTATAATTTAAAAACTTATCATTCAAATGACTTGAAATTTTGTGTCTAGGCATAGTTTGAACCGAAAATTTGATATTGTCATTGAAGAAAATGAAGTTTGGGTTCGTTTTAATATGTAGATGACCCCCTAAGCAAATTTTAAATACGTCATTTAAAAGTAGACTTTATTTCCAATCGTTCGGTACCAGTAACTTTGTTCTACGATAATTTGTTGAGGAGTTAGTAGGGGGTGTTTACTTTTTTTCCTACGACTGTACAAAAATTGCCGTACAAAAATAACCATCAAATATGAGGACGTTAGTTTTAAAACTGGCCTTATCCAGAAAATCAAATATTGGGACAGCGTTGCCAGATGGGCTACTTTTTTTTAAAATTTAGATTCTTGTTTGGCACCATTTTTTTGAAATGGTGAAATGCGCCTTATTTAATGACATATTAATTAAGGCGAAAACAAAGGTAATTTTACCGTTTCAAAAAAGTGGTGGCAATCAAGAAATCTGAATTTTAAAAAAGTAGCCCACTGGCAACACTGTATTGGGAAATCACGAAAAACCTTTGATTGCATCCATTGGTTTCATAGTAAACCAAGATTTAACAGTGGTAGAAATATAGGGTAAAACTAGTTTTTTTTTTTTTTTTTTTTTCATATTGTTGTGTTTTTTCGGTGCAGGTTTACAAATAGAATAGATTGATAGAGAAAACACGATTTTTTAATTTTCTGATAAGGCGAGTTTTGAAACTCACGTTCTCATATGTTAAATCAATGATGAACATTTTAGACGGCAGTGTGGGAAATATTTTATCTCATTTATTTTCAATCAAGATTAGTGCAAGAATTATTTAATAAATAAATATATGTTTTTAAAGTATAAATGTTTTTAAAGTATAAAGTATAAAATGTTTTTAAAGTATAAATTTGCTGACAACAGGATTCCCACGGTCTTTACTTTTAGGTAGATTTCGTAAGAAATACTATCTCCGTACATTCTCCACTATGTTGGAATTTCTGAAAAGTTTTTGTAGATCTACGCCGATCATTAACCCTAGAACGAAAAACCACCACCAAATCAAAACTTTATCTGTCTTTCTATCTATCTATATAAATCACTTTTTTATAGGACACGATAACTTCCATAAATCTGCAGAAATCTCTTCTAAACTGATATACAAAATCAAGGGGCAGAAAATCTTGGTAAGGTTCGTTAATGGGCAAAATCGGACGAAGGGGGGAGGGGAAATAGGGACGGGTTTGTGAAAACCGAAAAACCCCCGTAACTTATTAATTATAATGCAGTTTAGGTAAGTATTACTTCTAAGCAAAGGGGCAAAAATTTATGTATCACAGATTTTTGATAAAATTAACTCTAAATGGTGAGGTGATTTTTTTTTTATTTATTTAAGTGGTAAGGTGGTAAGTGGTAAGGTATGTAACCCCAAAATTCAATTTCTTGTGCACTCCACAAAATTTAGCGAATTAAAATAAGTAAATTTCCTGTGAATTTTGCATTATTTACTTGTATAAAAACAACTGAAAAAGTACTGTAAGAATACATACATATGTGAGTGTACAATCCATCTAGTAATGTAAAATGGCAATATTTGAGAATTAAAATTTCTCTGGGGTGCGAAACACCCCATTTCACCAGTTAAGGGTTAAAAATGGGCTCAAGAGGCGAAAAAAAATAGGCTTTACAGGAGAAAAAATTCATAAATTCGTCAATTCACAAGATATAAAATCTGCTTTAATTTATTATAAATCTTCTTAATATTATCTACAACTTTTATATTGACAAGTTTTTGATAAGATCAACTCTTACAGCAAAAACAAATTAAACAAAAATATGGGTTGAAGAAAAAATTATCGTATTAACCCTTAAATGCCTGATTTTTCAAAAATCATTGTAATAATGTTTGTCGGCTTTCATTTTTTAAATAAATCATGGGAAAATACTTAAAAAAATCATATTTTGTTTTAAGTACGGTTTACAACTAAAAAACTGTTTGTTACTAATCGGCAATACTGCTCTTTAATTGAAAAAATAATTCTCCTTGATAAAATTCTATAATATTAAACACACAAGAATTTTAGGAACTATAATAAGAAATAAATTTTACTTGCTCACTGCAGAACAAAATAGGGTATTTCGCAAGCTTCCAAACAAAGCAAAAAGAACAAGTAGCAACAATCTTTATTCTTAAACAGCACAAGTGTTGCCATCTATATGTTAAAAATCGATTTAATAATATTTTCAGAATGTATTTTATTGGCAACATTAGGCATTATAGCTTCAATATTATTCTAATAGTATTTTAGAGCATAAATTTTGTATGTTGCCGAAAAGCAACACCCGGAATTTAAGGGTTAACATGTTTGAGATAAAACCATCTCTTACAGTAAAATGAAATTAAAATCTCGTCAAAAGAGGCCAGATAAAATTGTTAAACTTGGTTTATATCTAATCTTGCTTTAGTTTTTGTTGGCGAAATTAGTACCTAACTTCGAAATCTACCTCAGCCTGTAGGCCGAGCCATTAGGGATTTTTTTAATATCCATAATTCCGAAAAATTATCTTTCCCTTATTTAATTGTAGAAATTTATTACAAATTCTTGTTTTTCAGATCCTTTAAAAATTATACCTCATTCGTTGAATACACGCATAATCATATTTTTTCCTAAGGTAATTATCGCAAAATGTAGTATAAAACCACAATTTAAAATACCCACAGCAATATTGCAAGCTTCAAGAATTTTCACGTGAATATTTTCTTTCTAGCCACTATAACACGTTTAAAGTCAAGGCCAGATAGCGCGTTACCACAAAGTGGATGCTGGTAATTTATCAGACTTCGAGCAAAAGCGTTGTTTTTACGTTCATTCCTGTTCTCTCTCAAAATACTACTTTCTGTCCTAACTGTCTTCAATCATGATGGTTGTTTAATGAGACTGGAATGACTTGATCCAACAAACATCGTTACAGCAAGTGTCTCCCAAATATCATGAATTGATTACAGGTTTGGGAAGTTTAACGTTTCAAGCGTGAAGGTCAGGAATTCACTTTCCATGTTTTTTCCTTGTCGGAGATTTGCATGGTGGAGTCTTAGAAGAACTTAACCCCTGAGGACTAATTTCCTTTTCCTATAACCTAATAATCATGTGTGGTGAAATGTCATTAATTCAGGTTACTTTTTCGCGTAATTTACATGTTTTGATAAACCATCATGCTTCTGTATATTGCAATGACAATAGTTTGTCAACAAAATTTGTATAGTACATTGATAACGGCACATTTTTTTTTTTTTTTTCTTAAAGTTAATGTTAATTTGAATATTTCCATATAATCAAGGATGTAGTGAAGGGTGTACAATGGAATAAGGCGTATACGCTTTTGAATTTTTTAAGAAACTCCCTTTACCCTCTGTTTCTCATACAAAGCTATAGAGTATGCACATTCTCTAGAGTATATCTTTCCCCTAAAGCGTATACTTTCTGTTTTTTTTTTTTTTTTTTTTTTTTTATGATTGTACATAATTAAAGTACCACTGTACAGTCGTGGAAAAAAAAGTAAACATCCCCTACTAACTCCTCAACACATTATTGTAGAAGAAAGTTACTGGTACCGAGCAATTGGACATAAAGTCTACTTTTAAATGATGTATATAAAATTTTCTTAGGGCCCATCTACATATTAAAACGAACCCAAACTTCCTTTTTTTTTCAATAGCAATACCCAATTTTAACAAAATATTCCAAATCTTCGGTTCAAACTATGTCTAGAAACGAAATTTCATTAGGATGATCCGTTTTTGAATTATAAACATTCATAATTTAGTGCTTCTAATGTTAAATTACATTTTCACATTTTTATTTATATATCCTGGAATTATACTCCTAATGTGCTAATTTTTTGTGTAGCAATAATACTAATATACCCAAACATGAATACGTTGAAATTGTAATTTTTATAATTTTATGATATGAATTATGAAACTAATATTCGAAAAAATTATGAATTGCAACTTACAATTTTTTTGATGGATTTAGATTTACTAAATCCTGCTTTATGGAAATCCAAAATTTGACATTTTTCTTCCAAGTAGTTTTCAAATTATTCTTAAAAAACGGCAAAATGATGGTTTAAGGGACCGTCTATGATAGATGTGAGTAAGATATTTTGAAATTTATTATGTTATCCTGTAATCTAGAAGTCTTCAATGACTGCTTGAGTAGCGCTTAAGATGCCTTGATTAAGAAGGGGGCTCTCTCGGTCAACATTCCAGACGGAACTCCAGTTTGGATACAGCTCCTAAAATAAGCTCGTATTAAAATAATTAATTTCTCGGAAACTTATCTAACGAATTGAAAAAAAAAAGGGGGGGGGCTAATTGTAGTGGCTAAAAGAGTGTAGAGTTCATTTATGCTGTCAGAATTGTGTTCTGCTATTGAAAAAAAGAAAGTTATGGTTCGTTTCAACATGTAGATGGCCTCTTAAGCAAATTTTATATACATCATTTAAAAGTAGACATTCTTACCAATCGTGTGGTACCAGTAACTTTCTTCTACGATAATTTTTTGCAGAGTTAGTAAGGGGTGTTTACTTTTTTTTTCCACGACTGTACCTAATATTTGTTGCTGCCAACTCCTTCACTTTTATACGTCAAATAAATATATTTTAACTAGAAGTTTTATTTCCTAAATAAAATATCCTTTTAAGACCGGAAAATTTCTGGCAGATGTGAAAAGTTTAGGTGGTTTCCCCTAATTAATGGAATCGTATTTGATTGAAAAATTATTTAAAAAAATACCCCATCTCAGGTTATGCCGAAGGAGGATCCACGCAATTGTGTGGGTGCAGGCTCTACTTTAAATCACACGAAAAGGAAAAAAAATGTTTTTTTTTTCTTTCTATCACCTACACTATTGCGTAGGTCAGGTCTTAAGAGGGCTGGTCACTCAGCTTCGGAATTCTCCTCCATAATGTTAAGTCTATGGACTTCTGATGCATTCGTCTATTTAAAATATCTTCTCGGGAGATTCCTATTTTTAACATCTTTTTTCTGTGTACTCTTCTGAAAGGATGTCTCATTTTTTTTTCTTAGTTTTCAAAACATTTCTAAAATCTATGCTGAATTTAATATTTTATGAGGTTAAAAGCGGGCGAACTATGAGTAAGATTTTAACACTTACTATAAAATTATGTCTATACTTTAGAAATATTTTGAAAACTAAGACAAAAAGAGACATCTTTAAGGAAGTGTACACAAAAAATAGAAGTTAAAAATATTAATTTCCCGAGCAGATATTTAAAATATACGAATGCATCCAATGCCCATAGACTTTACATTAGTGAGGGGGAATCGGAAGCTGAGTGACCAGACCCCTTAAGAATCAGAATATGTCTCCTTATATCCCATCTATAACAATTCAATTCTCTTTGAAAAAGATTTTAAAGGATTGTAAATGCTTAAAAATTTTTAGGCGTTTCTGAAATAGCAATTTTTTTGCCTTTTTAATTCCTTTTTTTAATTCCTTTTTTTCCTTTCTTGAAAGACCTTCAGACAGAAAGCGGGGATAGGCAAGGGATATCTCACAATTTCTTTATGTTACTAACTCTGACCGTACAAAGGCTTAAGGGAGCTGGTCACTCAGCTTCGAAATTCTCCTCCATAATGTTAAGTCTATGGACTTTTGAAGCATTCGTATTTTTAAAATATCCTCTCGGGAAATTGATATTTTTAACATCTGTTTACTGTGTACTCTTCTTAAAGGATGTCTCTTTTTTATTCTTAGTTTTGAAAATATTTCTAAAATCTATGCTGAATTTAATATTTTATGTGTTAAAAGCGGGCAAATTGTGAGTAAGATTTTAACACTTCCTACGAAATTAAGTCTATAATTTAGCAATATTTTGAGAACTAAGAAAAAGAGAGACCTCTTTTAGGAAGTGCACACAAAAAATAGAAGTTAAAAATACTAATTTCCCGAGGAGATATTTTAAATAGACGAATGTACCAAATGATCATAGACTTTACATGAGTGAGGGAAAAATCGGAAGCTGAGTGACCAGACCCCTTAAAGGAATAAGTACTACATATCATTAAATAAAAACGTTTTATTAAATAATTTGCTTTCAACAAGACACGTTTAGGGTAAAGTGCCCATATTTCGTCCCCTCTCCTAATTTCGCCCCCCTTAACTTCTCCGCTTCTGCAAAAGTGGCGCCACTTATGACGCATGGCACAGGGGATGGGAGGTAAAAGGGGTCAGTGTTGAAAGTTTCGTTGGCCAAGACGCATACATAAATTAACGACGGCGAATTTCCTATTTTTAGAAGACCTGAGTTCTTATTATGTGTTTGTAGAACGTTATTTACTGTACTGTAAGTATTTATTTCTTATTCATTGCATGCATTTTACGTTGGGAAGATGCTGACAGTAGCAAACAGTGAGTTTTAGGACGCTCAGTTTATCTTACGGGATCTGAAGTTCCATCATATTGGGAAGTAGCGTGGTCCCGATTTCGACCCCCTTGCAGTTCTTATTTTCGCCCCGGGGACAAAATTAGGAATGATTTTTCATGACATTTTTTTTTCATTTTTTCCTCATGTTTGGATGGCTAATGTTTCGTTATGTTATTCTTCCACTGATAATTAGTACATTTCTTTATGCCTTACTTTATAGGAAATTAAATTACTTACTCCTTTAGAAATAAATTTTGATTTAGTTATAAGTTAAGACTCGGCGTATTGAATTTTTTCGGGAGACGAAATTGGGACCATTTTTTTTCTTTTACATTTTTTAGTTACTTTTGAAAAAACTATTTTTCGCATTGTTAAAATTCTTTGTACGATATTTGCCTATGGTTCTATGTGCGTGGGTAGTTAGTCTATGTAAAATCCAAATTTGGTAGATTTTCACTGAAAATTACAACTTTCAAGGGCATAAAAGTGACTGGGGGACGATAATAGGGCACCTTACCCTATACGATTTAAAAAAGAGTAGACTTTCGTAATTATGAATATTTAAAATCATAGTTTCTCTATTTTTGTGAGATAAAAGTTAACAGATCCCCGCTGTAAACTAGTGACCAGCGTCATTAACAAGAAAGGTCTTCACAGATGCACACTAGATAAAAATTTGCAAGACTGAAGACACTACTTATGTGGATATAGATAATAAATTTTGGCAAAAATCTCCGTATCAAGTCGGAAAATGTGCGTCAAACGTGGCAAATGATGTACGTTCGTACTATAACTATTATAAATATTCAGATCTTGGTGCAATAGCTGTTGCACTCTTAGGCAATATTTATTGAGATTCTATATATTAAATTCAGTAATAAGGAAATAATAGGACTCCATCTTAAATAGGACGTGATCACCATGGCAAGCTAGAATCATTAACTATCATGGGATATCACTGAATTCATGACATATGATAGGATTTAATAGAATGAAGAAAACTTTTATTAATATATTTTTAAGTATGGATTCGATTTTCCTAAAATATGAAATGACTCAACAAAATTCTGGAACGTTTCTACATATTAAATTTTAAACCATTCGATTGGGTAGTTTTTGCGCTATTATATGCTGATAGACAGACGGGCGGACCAGGCGAGGACAGTAGGTGCTACGTAAGTATGTAATTACGAATGCACCTAAAAAGCATCGGAGTAAGCAACTATAAATGTTTAAAATCATAATTTACGTATTTTTGCGAAGCAAGGGTTAATTAATCCCTTTGCTGCTATAACATAGCAACCAGCAGCACTAATAAGAAGAGTCTTCAAAGTAAACACTCTAAAACTTTTAAAAAGACTGAAGACTTTACTTATTTGAATATACATAACTATATTTAAAAAAAATGGTACGAATCTCCGTATTACGTCAGTTAAGTTGGAAATTGCACGTCAAACGTGGCAAATGAGGTGCGTTCGTAGTATAACTAGTTTTGTAAATATTTTTAATACATAAATATTTTTAATATTTTTAATTTTGTGCACTGCATATTGTACTAAATGTATATCTTAGTGCATTTCATAAGTGCATATCAATTTCGTTCTGCTCGAAAGGCTGTAACATCATTAAAATGCACCTGAAATCATTTTTTTCTCATTGGCCGTCATGTAACAGAAAACTTTTGATTGTCCCTGTCATTAAACTATGCGTCAAATTTTCATAAGATTTCAAATGACTCAAGAAAATTATGCAACAATTATATATTTTAAATTTCAAACGATTCGGTTGGGTAGATTTTGCGTTGTTATATACGGGCAGACGGACAAAGTGACAGGCGGTCTGAACGACGACTACAGGTGCTAAGTATTTATATAGTTATGAAAGCACATAAAAAACACTATGTGGCAAAACATCGCTCTGTTGATGACGTATTCATTCAACAAAATGAATTTTCTAAAAAATATTTCCTATGGTTCATGATATCAGTCATGATATCTGACATAATATCACTCAACTTATATATTTATAATACGTAATTTTATACTGGAAGAAAATGTTTTATTAAACTAAACTCAAAACAAGTAATATAAAAATTTTGTTTTTAAAGTCAATTCCTACTTAGGTTATCAAAGAAAAATTTAATATAATCCCTTAAGCCAATATTAGTTTTTGTTGCATTAAAATATCTCAATTTGTTGATTTTCTGTAAGCAAGTAGGATTACAATGGAAGTCTATGGGAGTTTGGCGAAATATTAGAGATATCGCCAAGTTGGCGTCCCTTTTGGCGACTCATTTTGGTCGCCAAATTTGGCAATATATCGCCGATTTGGCGACAAACTTGGCGGTATTTGGCGACAGAACAGGATATCCCCCTATGGTAACCACCCTTATAGATAGGAAGATGCATTAAATGCGCCAATAACCAATGGCCGCCATTTTGTCTCCCATGTAAAACGAAAATGAATTAATTAAAATTTAATTAATGAATTAATATTTGAAAAAAACTGTATTAACATCAATTGTCATCCAGTACAAGTTTTAAAAAAATTATTTCAACTTGATAGGATGAATAATAAGTATTTTATTAACGATTGAAAATTTGAACAAGATATATAAATAAATAAATAAATAAACATAGGGAGAGTGTGAACTAATAGTAGGAATTGAATAATATTTCATTACACTGTAAAAGTATAAAAAAATAAAAATTCGAAAAAACCTGAAAAGGAAAACTTTTTCTGCTAATACTTTTATCCATTACTAATTGCATGGAAACTATGGATTGCATTTAAATTGCATGAGGTCTTCCGATTGTTTTTTGTTTTGTTTCTATTTTTTTTGGGGGGGGGGGGGCGGGGGGGTCTAGTTTTATTATACATTTCAAGTTTATAGCCCGAACAATTCCTTAATAAATGGAGATTTTGTACATTTTTAGACCTTTTTGCGATCACTTCGCTTGTTTAGGTGCGTACGAAATCATATAAATACGTAGCACCTATAATCCTCGTCTGGTCCGCCCCAAGGTTATTAGACATATAAGGTTGGCTCGTCACTAAGGACGCCGTCCCGTCCACTGCCGTTGCTATGTAGGATCATACGTCACAAGAATCCAGGAACCCCTGCCGTAACCCATGTTTGCTTTGTTTTTGCTTGTTCGTACGAAACATTTTTTTTAGATTTGAAGACAAATACACAAAGACTTGAATTTAAAGCTATCTTTTAACGTGAATGATGTGGTCTTCAATAATATCAGCTAAACATTTCTATTATGCAAAATTATTTTATTTCATTTCATGAAGATACATTCAATGAAAAGAAAGATATTTTTTAAAAAAACTGTTGAATATATATCATCAAAAACATGCAATCTAAATATCGACAATAAGTTATCTTCTTTTTCTAAATTACGAATTTTTATCCGCGTAAAATATTTAAATGCTAAGTCAAAAGAGATGAAATCAATAAAAAGAAAATTAAAATTTAGCAATAAGGATTGTGTAGCCAAAAGAAAAAAAAAAAAGAGAGTCAAAACTATTTTCCTTTTTAATAACTAGTTGTTTCCTTTTTCAATAGTATTATCTTTATTATATAAAATCGAATGCTTTAAATAATTGTAAATAATATGTGAACAGTTGAAATGTTGTAAATATTATTATTTTTTAATTATTGATATATTAAATGTTTAACAAGAAATTGATTGTGTTAATAATTATTGTGAGAGGCTAATTTCTCCTCTATCACCCCCCCCCCTCCTTTGTATCAGCCTCTGGAAACAGCCAATATTTAGGGGGGGGGGGGGACCTGTAGGAAGGTACTATGTGTTTTATATACAGTACAAAGTCTCAAATCCGAACTTCCGAAATCCCGAATTCTCCAAAATTTGGACGTTTCGGTAACTGGCGTTTTTATTTTAGCGAAACGTAAAATAAACCGCTAAATAATCGCATAAAACAACTGCTAAAACTGCGAAAATCGCAGAGGTTAAAATTTATTATATTAAGCTAAAAGTTTGAAACCGAATTTCTTTTACGAATGTCAAAAAAAAATCTCTAACACGAAAAAAAGAATCTTAAAAAATTAAAAATCGCTATATGAATTCTGAATAAACTTTATTAAAAAGAGGCCATTTATAATACGGAACTAAACGATTAAAACCGAATTCCTTTTACTAATGCGAAAAAATCGCCGCGAAACGTGAAGAAAGAAAGAAGGAAAAAAACTTTAAGCGTCTAAAGTTTGAAGAGAACATAATTTACTATAGTGGACAATATTGTAACTGGAATTCTTTCACGAATGCCCCAAAAATTGCCTCGAAACGCCAAAAATCGCATTGCAAATCTCCCAAATTTCAAAAAATGTGTAAGACAAAATGTATTATATTGGGCTAAAAGATTGAAAATGAATTCATTTTACGAATGTCAAAAAAATGCCGCAAAAATCTAAAATCTGCATAAAAAATTCGCGAAACTTTCAAGAAACGCTGTACGAATTCCGAATAAACATTATTAAAAAGAGAACAACATTTACCATATTAAGCTGAAAGTCTAAAACGGGATTCCTTTTAATGATGTGGGGAAAGTGCCGCACGAGGGGTAAAAAAAAGGCTAAAAATTTAAAAATCGCAAATAACAAAATTTATTGTAGCTAAATGTATTGTCTAAAACATTGCAACCAGAATGATTTCCCGAATCGCAAAATATCGCATTGAAAATCCCTAAAAAATCACTAATCATGGGGTAAGAAGTTTACCATATATTAATTAGGCTAAAACTTTGAAATCGAATTAGCTTTACGAAAGTCAAAAAGTCGCCGTGAAACGTAAAAAAAAAAAAAAACCCTCTTAAAATCGCTTTAAAAAATGCGAAACATTGAAAAGTCGATGTATGATTTCAAAATAAACTTCACTGAAAAGAGGTCAACATTTATTATACTGAATTAGAATATTGTAATCAGATTCCTATTAGTAATGTAAAAAATGTTTGGCAAAATTCATAAAAACATTAAAAACTACATTAAAAAAAAATCTATAATTGTGATGAAGTTTTTTTACCTTTTAAAAAAGATATATTCCCCAATTAAAATATCTGCTTTAGCATCATTTTAATTTATTTTCTTTTAATTATTAATTAATTGTTTTCTTTTTAGTATTCAAATGCTTTGTAATACGTAGATAATTCGCCGGTAAAAATGGATAAAATTTTCATTTTTTTTTTTTTTTAATTATGCAAATGATTCAAAATTCGGAAAAGTCCAATCGACAAGTTCCGGAGGATTCCGAATTTTTGACTTTGCACTTTACTAATCTGCTTTAAAAGAATAATAATTGCATATATTGTAAGTATTTTTAATGTTTTTTACAACTAAAAAGGATTTTTAAACTTATTAGTTTTTATAAACGTAATTCTGAGAAACTATTATTTTGTTTTTCTAATTTGTAGAAATTCCATATTAAAACGTGTATTTTAATAAAATGAATTCAAGTTGCAACCCACTATTTTACTAATTTAATAAATATATATATATATAAATAAGAAATAGACAACTGATAAGTAAAAAATATATACATTAATAACAAAATAACAGAGAGAGTGAGAGAGAGAATAAGAATTATAGTTCAGCTATAACTGTATTTTCTCTTCCCCCCCCCCCCCTCGTGTCACTGTACAGATTTTAAAACTTATTAATTTTCTTTAAAACTAAGGTCTATTATTTCTTTACACGTGTAAAAAAAGTATTAATAATTTTTTCCACTTAAAATTACATAACAATTCAACTGTACACAACGCTATTAGCACGGGATGGATTCTGATTGTGGATTCTTGTGACGTAGCCTGACGTAGCAGAGCGAGATCTCTCCGATTGGGTGAAAAGTTACGAGCCAACCTCATATGTCTAATAACCTTGGGTCCGCCCGTCTGTCTGTCCGTCTGTTCGCATATAACAGCGCAAAAACTACGTAGTCGAATTGTTTGAAATTTAATATACACAGTAGAACCTCCATAAGTTAACCACCCAAGGGACTGTAACTAAGTGGTCAACATACGGAGGTGGTCAACTTAGGGAATATTTAGAAAATATTTAGTTTAATATTAGAAAAAAATTAGTAAACCTTTTTAGTATTTTTTAAGGAATAATTTAGAAAAAAATTTGCACTTACTCATTTTTATTTTTACTAAAGGTACAGCACATTTTTACAATTTTTGAAAGAATAATTCAATTTTTGTTTGTGTCCTCTTTTTGTTCATTAGGTAACTGCAAAAAGCACTTTCACAGTTTACAAGTCCATTAAGCATGCTTGGGAATTTTTCTGCAGCGAAATCTTTAAGTTGCTCCATCATGCGCTTTACATCGTCTTCCTTCAGAGTTGGGTACTTTTCATTTTAGTCGTCGCTTGGATCATTATCCTCTTCGCAGTCCATTTCTTGTACCTTAGAGTCCTCGCTGTGCTTAGTTTCAGAGAGTATCTCATTGAAGATTGCCTCTGGTTCTGGTTCAACAGATGTTAGTAACTCATCGTCCACGGTAACATAATCTTCAAAATAAACTCCATCAAAAACTGGCAAGGCAGATAAGAGGAAGCTCATCCTCTTGCACCGATGTTGTAGTTGTAATAAATCCAGCTTTCTTGAAGCAGTTTTTAATCGAGGTTTGCGTAACTTTATTCCAAGCAAACTAATCCAATGAACAGGCATTTACTGACGCAGCTGTTGACGATGCCAATGCAGAAGGACCGCAGGTTTGTGATTTCATGATCACCCATTCCAGAAGTTGAGCTCTGTAGTGTACTTTGTAGGACTGAATAATGCCTTGATCTAAAGATTGTGTTTGGAGGCAAAAATTTTAGCTTCACATTTGTGAGATTATTCAATTTCGGGTGGCAGCGGCAGTTGTCCACGATAAGTAGACTAGACCACTTCTTTTTCCTCATTTTTGCGTCAATTACTCTAACCCACTCTTCGAACTGGTCATCCAAGCGGATCTATTCGCTCTCCAAAAAACAGGAAGGTCTTCAGCTTTTACATTTTTAAATGCACGAGGTTTTGCGGATTTGCCGATCACCGTAGTCTTCAATTTTCCCCCAGTCATACTAGCACATAGAAGAACAGCAAAACGCTGTTTTGAAAGTTTTCCTTTTTCGCAATTATCACCCTTCATTACTAGACTCCTATCAGACATTGCTTTAAAGAAGAGACCGCACTCATCAGCATTAAAGATGTCCTCATCTTTAAAACCTTTCGCAAAATCTGAGAATTTTTCAATAAACGTCTCCACCACTTCAGCTGGAACCTCATTCGATTCCCCCCACAAAAGTTTTTGAGAAATCTCACATCGTAGTTTCAATTTTTCAAGCCAACCTGCTGACCAGGGCCGAAACTAAGGGGGGGGGGGGCAGAGGGGGCATGTGCCCCGGGCGCCAGAACGAAGAAACGCCAAATGAAGGATTATACTTTTGAAATAGATCATTTTCTTCTGATGGACTGATGGCTTCTATTATTATGAAACAGTCATTATAAATGAAGTGTTAGGTGCAAAAAAAAATTATGGCCATTTTTTTTTCTTCCCATTCTGGCCAGAAAATCAGAGTTCTAACATTTTACGGCTGCGCTTTCATCTTCACCTAACACTTCATTTATAATGGCTGTTTCATAATAATAGAAGCCATCAGTCCATCAGAAGAAAATAACTCGGTGAAAGTGTAAACTCGGTTAAGCAGGACTCGGATAATCGGGACTCTAACTGTATATTTCATTTTAAAAATTATCTTTAGAATATTTTTGTTGGTGTTCAGAGGGGACTCATGACCCTCGTGACCTCCCCCTTGGATCCGCCATTGTAGATTACGTAGTTCAGTATTACATATTTTAAGATTACACATTTTAAATTTAAAAATAAGTCGGCTATTAGAAAATTAGTAAAATTCTCTTTGTAAATATACTTTGCGGAAGAGGGGGGGGGGGGGAAATCCATGCTCGCCCCGGGTGCAAAAAAGACTAGTTTTGGCCCTGCTGCTGACGCTCGGAAGTCCTCTATTTCGGATTCTTTTGCAAATGTTTTTGCTAATTCCTGAAGCATAGGTCCCGATATTCTAGCATTGATTGGTCTCATCTCTTTAAGGGAGTCCGGGACACATTTTCAAAAACTGTTTATTTATTGAGATAAACTTTTGAAATTTTTTGTGATGGTTAACAATATTATTTGTAAACAAAATCACATGATAAAATTTCTCATAATTTTTTTTTTAATTTTTAAATATAAATTTTGTTAAAAAAGTGGGGTAAATTAAAATCGTTATAACTCGAAATATTATTTGTAGAATTTAATTTTTTTTTCATTTAAATAAACAGAAATATATAAGTTTTAATTTAGATTCAGCCTTTTAAAAAATATTAATTACAAAAAAAATTAAAAATATTTAAAGTAAAAATTAGAAAAAAAATTATGTAACTTTAAAAAAAAATCATATTTTCAAAAATTATTATTATTTTTTTAATTGCTGAATCTAAATTAAAGTAAAACTATTGAAAAAAGACATGTTCCAAGTTTGAACCATTTATCTGTAACGGTTTTTGATTTATAACAATTTAAATAAGAATAATGTTGAAAAAACCCATCATGAAGAAAAACGCAATTTCACAAGAAGTCGCTTCCATGACAACCACAGCTTCAAAGGTAGATTTTGAAAACAAACCAAAACGAAAAAAAAATAATATTTCCTGTTCTAATTAAGATAGAAGCATGATTTGAACGTCATTGTAAGCAGAAAACAGCAGAGAAATTTTTAATCCAATATTTTTTTTTTTTTTTTTTTTGAGAATTTGAAGATTTTTGTGTCCCGGACCCCCTTAAACCAATGAAATGTGGCTTCGTTCACATCGTTGAGACACGTTTTTCTGCGTTTTCTTTGCAGTCCCGTTTTTGGAAGAATATCTTTTCAGATATTCTTCCTTGCGTTTTAAAATGTTGCTCACAGTTGTCTTGCTTATACCAAATTTTTCGCTGTCTTTCTTGGCCTACTGCTTTCCAGAAAATTTAGAAGATCCACTTTCTCCTTTAAGTTCTTTTAGAGCTTTTCTTTGTAACATTTTTAATGAAAATTTGCAAATAAACGACCGGTATTTGCAAATAAACGACCATTGTATCATACTGGAAGTGAATAATGAATGGAGCACCACAAAGGGGGCGAGTGTTGCTCAGATAAGCCGAATGAATGATAAAGAAATTCCTGGAAACCAGAAGGAGAACAAACGGAGGAATAAATATATTAAATTTAAAAAAATCAAAAAACCCGACTGCGTACTAATTAATTATTTCTCATCAATATGAAACTATTTTTTATATTACTTAACTTTTTTTTATTTACTTGTATTGATGACTTTTAAGTTGTGTTTAATTATTAGTTCCTATCTACAAACACTGTTTTGATGAGGCCTATAGATGTCTATTAAGAAGGTTAGAGTTACAGGTAAAGGTAGAGATCCAAAGTACACAACATCCAGGTTGTGTAATGTTTAAACGGAGCTTCTATCTGCAAAATGGTCAATGAAACATCGTCTTCATTTTGAAAGGCCTATCCAATGATATGCCACTCAATAGGGTACGCAAAAAAATTTTCTTCTCTACCGCCATTTTATAGTTTACGGCCGCCATTTTGAATTTGTAAAAACAAAACCTATCCTATAACCATCGGAAGGTTAAGACGAATCGATAGAGACCCCATTCATTAAAATCCATCCAGCCGTTGGGATGTTTCGAGGGTATAAAGAAATCCACATACACAGATACGCGTGAAACACATAACCCTTCCTTTCAGTCGGGTAAAAAGCAAATTCAAGAAAACATCAGCAGTCAAGTTACAGGGAGTAAAACCTACTAAAAAGTGGTCAACATACAACTTACGGTGGCGGTCAACATAGAGAGGTAAAACTCCACTGAAAATGCGTTATGACCATTCAAAGTAATAAATTTTGGTCAACATAGAGAGGTGGTCAACTTTGGAGGTTTTACTATACAATTGTTGCATAATTTTGTCGAGTCATTTCAAATTTTATGAAATTCAAATCAAAACTTAAAAAGATGTTAATAAAAGTTTTCTTCATTCAATTAAATCCTATCATACGTTATTAATTCAATGATAAATGATTAATAAAATTATACTTGACGCAATATAATATAAATAGAAAAAAATGTTGGTAACGCCAGAACTTTAAATTTTGAGGCATACTAGTTTCGGTAGCATTAGGCATACCGTCCTCGGTGCAAAGAATGACGGAAGTTTGATCGAATATATAGAAGAGAAGGGGACTCAAGCGTTCGCATAAAACATTTGAAAATACAATTTCAACAATTTCCATCAAAAGCAAAAGCAAAATAATAATAATAATAACAATCTGAATTTTTTTTACGCGAACCTGTATATGAACTATAGATTCATCATATAATATATAGTATATTAAAATTTAGTTCAATTAAAAAAGGCATATCACAGTTAAAAATTCCATTTCAGCAATTCTTCATAAACGGTTTCATAATTTTTGAGACATAAAACATTAGGGAGACTACCTGTAAGAATTGGATAATGACGTGTATATGACGTGTTTGCGCAACCCAAGTCATGTGAGTTATTATTCTTTATTTATTTTTAATGTTGAAATCAAGGAAACTAATAATAGTTGATGGTAATTATCTTTAATAAGAAAACGGTGATTAGTGATTATTAGACTAACTGAATTGACTCATGAAATATACAGTGTCTCACAAAAGTGATGGGACACTTGTGCTTTATAAAAAGAAACTGCAATAAAATAAATAAACAAACATGTGCAAAAATTTTTTGGGTGTGTTTCATATTTAAAGTTAGTAACAATTATTACATAACATACATTTTGTCAAAATATTAAAATATTAATTTAGTAAAAATACAATTGTTCAGAACGGAGCAAAAAATGGCTCACATAAGTGATGGGACACTTACTTTTCCATCAAATATTTATCCAAAAATTTTACTTTTTAAAAGGTTTTAATATTTTGTTGGATTTCCTTTTACTTTTAAAACATGATTTAATCTTTTTGGGATGGATTCGACTAATTTTTTTGTGATTTCTGGAGTGATTTTACCCCATTCTTCTTGAAGCACCGATTTTAGTTGTTGTTTTGAAGAAATGGTGTGTTTGCGAATTCTTGATTCCAATTCTTGCCAAATATTCTCTATGGGATTTAAGTCTGGAGATTGTGGTGGTGTTTTTATTATTTCAGGACAGTTATATAGCAGCCAGAGTCTAACGTTCAGAGCAGTGTGCTTGGGGTCATTGTCCTGGTAGAATTTAAAATCGTTATGAAGGTTCAATTTTCGTGCTGAAGATTTCAAATTTTGCTTTAAAATATCAATATACTTGTACTGATCCATTATACTGTCAATAAAAACAAGATTACCAACTCCAGCGGACGACTTACACCCCATACCATAACTCCTCCTCCACCATGTTTTACTGTTGGTACCAAGTTCTGTTTGCGAAATTCTTCCCTGGGTTTTCTCCACACCAAGATTCTACCGTCAGAACCAAATATATTAAATTTACTCTCATCAGCAAATATAACTTTATTCTAGTAATCAGAATTCTTATTTATGTTGGATTTTGCGAAAGCTAGTCTGAGTTTTCTAGTCTTTTCACTTACGAAGAATTTTTTCCTGGCTACTCTACCGTGATATCCAGCAGATCGAATTACCCTTCTAATAGTCTCAGGATTAACAATTATTCCATATAATGCTTGTAAATCAGCAGCAACTTTTGGAGCACTATTTCTTGGATTTTTTTGTAATATTTCGAACGATAATTCGCTTTATTCCATTGGATAGCTTTGATGGTCGGCCAGGTCTTCTTTTATCCTGAATCATATGATTCTTTTTATATCGTTTAATGATATTGAAAACTGTTGAACGACTCAAGTTAACTGTTTCAGCAGTTTTTCTAATAGATTTTCCACGTTCAATATGCAAATTTATAACTAATTTTCGAATTTCAGGCGAAGTTTCTTTTCGTTTAGCATTCATGGCTACACAGAGCTAAAAAACACAAAAATTCCAAAACAAACTGGAGAGAAATACTGCAGACGATTTTATAAATTATTGCCAATTGCTTTTAAGCAAAAATAAAACCCCAAAAAATATTTTTATTGCTTATTTCAGACGATTTTTGTTGCATATATAATGGTGTCCATTAAATATGTGAGCTATTTTTTGCTCCGTTCTAAACATTTGTATTTTTATTAAATTAATATTTTAATATTTTGACAAAATGCATGTTATGTAATAATCTTTACTAAATTTAAGTATGAAACACACCCCCACAAAAAAATGTGTACATGTTTTTTTAATTTATTTGATTAGTTTCCTTTTGTAAAGCACAAGTGTCCCATCACTTATGTGAGACACTGTATATAGTGTAATAAAACGTTTTGTAAAAGAAAAATTACTATTAAATCGCAAGATAAAACCGACACTATTAAAATTCACCAAATATTAGAACGTCTAAGAAGGAACTTCATTCCAATAGTACTAAATACACTGTATCATATAAACTTAAAAGGAGAAGGAAATAACATGCAATATGAAAATGGAACTTTATGCACTATATAGCCATTAATCACCGGACACTTTCAATTTTAGACATTTTGTCGAATATTTAAAGATTTACCTGTCGGATTTTTCTGGAACTTCCGGATTAAGAAGAATATGTTTGACTTCATATTTATCAACGGCGATTTGAACAGAAGGACATTTAGGGAGTCAACAAAAAATCAAAAACAAAGAATAATATTTTGGGACAGCAAAGTAAAACACATTAAATGATCTATCGCTATATCTTACGAATATGTGCATATTGTACAATAGGTGTATCTATTTTTGTAAGATTAGTCCAGATACCCATGGAGATATGTCAGTTTTTTAAAAAAAGTTAAAAAAATTCTTGTATGCTTTTTGTTTATATCATGCAGAAACCAAATTTAACGACAGTTTCAGAAAATTTGACAAAATGTAGTAGAAATAATATAGTGCAATTAGAATGTAAAAATATATTAAACATTCGATGAAATATTAGCCCTTTTATGATTTTTTTTTTTAATCTGCACATGCGCACACGATAGGAAATATATTTTTTTTTATGATTTAATAGTGAACTTTATGTAGTAACTCATAAAAAAAAAAGCCAGTCAAATATCATAAAAATTCAGAAAGATATCGGTGATAGAGTGAGATGATTTTTAGTTGCTCTGTAAAATTTGCTGAATGATAAGGGATATTCCACAAATTATCATATTTTATTAACTGGCTTTCAGCAAAGATGTAAGATGTTAGTATTTAATGAATGTCAACGTGTTAGAATATTTAGAAGAAATGCTAACATTTTGAAGCTTTTTTTTTCTTAGAATAGGCTAGTTCTGGTGATTTTCCAAGAACTACTAAAACATCAATAAAAATTGAAAAAAAATTAAGAGTAACAATTTATGGAAAAACCCTTATTATTTATTTTACTGGGTGATCCCAAATGTTATTAATTTTCTTTGATTTTATTTTTGCCCCCTAAATGTCCTTCTGTTCAAATCGCCGTTGATAAATATGAAGTCAAACATATTCTTCATAATCCTGAAGTTCCAGAAAAATCCGACAAGTATATCTTTAAATATTCGATAAAGTGTCTAAAATTGAAAGTGTCCGGTGATTAATCGCTATATAGTGTATTGTGAAAGCATTTAGTAAGGGGACTTGGTACCCTTATATTAATTAAAATATAGATTTTTTACTTTCCTCTATCTTCAATAGAAGAAAGTATTATAATCGAAATTTTTTTCGACTTCCGGTTTTCGACGAAATTACACGTTTTAGGGATCAGAGATCCCAAAAAACACGTTTATAGAAAATGTCTGTGTGTCCATATGTCCATGTACCTGCCGCCCTTGTACCATAAAAAAGTGTATGAAGTTATGCATAGAATTGAAGTTTTTTGCTATGGCAAGCAGGTCCTCTCTTAATTTGGAAAATATCCGCTGGAAGGGGACGCTGTAATATCGATTTTTGTGCCATTTTGAATATTGTACCATCGAAAAGTGAAGAAGTTATGCATAGAAATGAAACAAATTGTTTGTATATGTTTTTGGCCATAGCAAAGAATGTAGAAGCAAGAAGGTCCTTCCTGAATTTGGAAATATTCCGCCGAAAGGGGGCACTACATCAAGGATTTTTGTGTAATTTTCTTGATTTTTTGTAATTCTATTGTACACCGGCGGTTCGTGAATCGACGGGGATTTTCCATCCTGATAAGCCGACTATTCGCGAACAACAATAGATATACAACAGAATAGCGAAAAACTATTGATTTTAATAAATATCATGATCGAGATTAATTCATTTGTACTCCGATTAATTGACTGACGCTGAAATTTAAGATGAAAGTCAAAGTTGATATAGTATTGAACTAATAAAAATGAAATATTGACATCTGTAACAACATTTTGAAATATTAAAATATATTAGATAGAAGAAAGTTTTGGGATTGGCACATCCAACTAGTTCAATTTATTTTAATATTCTTTAACAACTCTAGTACATTGGCACAAAGTTTTGAGATGATCTGACGATTGTAAGTGTATCAAAAATACCTTTTATTATCTTGATAGTACTTTAAATGCTACGCTTTAAAATCTTTAAATCGATTTTTTTCAGTTTGCTGTTTTTTGATACATTACTGTGTTTAAATTAGTAAAACTTCTAAACTATTTGTCAAATCACCCCATTATCTTTTTTTGTATCCCCAATATTGCGTACTTAATAAAATTAGGGATAGATTTTACAATATCATGAAAAATAAAAATAAAAAAAACTTGAACCGTTGAAGAAATTATGTTTTCTGCTGCGTTTTTGCCCATATTTGTACATATACGTGGGTGGTTCATAAATTATTGTCCCTAGTGTATATAAAATATTTGTACTACGATGGTTGTTGTGGAATATCCAAGTCTAATGTCTTAGATGCCTATATGCTCAATTTCAGAACCATAGTTGCTATATTCACATACTTTTGGAGGGAGGAGTGATAAGAGGGGGAACAGTGAGGGTGAAAGGCTGATTTTTAGCTTATATGGCTAGATTTGTGACAGTTGATGAGACGTAACTACTGTCGTTTGGACTCGGGATCATAGTGATGTAGCCACATCTCATCCACTGTCACAAAGGTAGCTTCATAAGCTCCAAACCAGCAATTCATCATCACCCCCCTCCTTAAAAAATCCCTCAAAAATAGGTCTTTAAAACTTCACCCCTCCCTCCAAAACTATGTTGATATTGCAGCTACGGTTCTAAAATTGAGCATACAGGCATTTAAGACATTAGGCTTCGATATTTCACATCAACCATCGCAGTACAAATATTTTATATACACTAGGGACAATAATTATTGAACCACCCACGTATATAAATTAATTCATTAATTGTAAAATCGATCATTAGAATTATGTATAATCTGATAAATATCCTGCCAAAAAAATTTAGTAGAATTTTGAAAATCACAGGAGAAGAATGTTTTTTAAAATTCTTTTAATTAAAAAAAGGAGACACCAAACTCACCTGTAATATGAAGGAATTCGAACCAAATACGCGGAATATAGCAGGCTTCTGATTTTAATAGTGGAACAAATCTAGAGTCTTTGAAATCTTTAATGCAAGCAACCACTTGTTCTAATGACGTGTTGTCATACCGAATTCCGCGTATTTGGTTTGAATTGTTTCATAAAGTCTGGCCTCTTGGGTGATTTGATTGAGCTTTCTTTTCCCCACCCCCTCCTCCTTCGTTATTAATGGTTTCGACCGCCTGCGGGCGTACTGAAAGAAGTTTCCTGTCATCGCATATCAGTCAGCTTCGAGTTTTTCTATTTTAGTTTCTTCTCCTTGACAATGGCTAAGGTTTAGCCGAAAGCGCCACGAGAGCTCTTTATATGTACTTTTAACATCTAGTGTTTTTAATTTTTTTAAAAGCATTTGTACGTCACACCTATTTTAATAATGTATTTTAGTAAATTAGTAGCAGTAGGCAAAATAATTTCATATAGATGCATAGCACCACGGAAAAAGAAAAATGTTTAATGAGTTAATACATGCAAAATTAATTGTATTATTTGTGATACTCTGTGTGTATATTTGTGTGTACGTGTCAAAAAAATTATTTATTATTATACAATTCTTTTTTGCGATATAATGATTGTCAATTTAAAATTTTTCGCGTACCAGTTATCGTATGTACTACTTCGGCCATGCGCGCTATTTCTGAATCGTCCAAATTTTTGGCATTAAAAATCCTAAATTCTTCTATATATAAAAAAAAGTAACGATTTGGAAATGGACCAATAAAAATCTGCGTAGATAACGCGAAACGCATCTGATAGCTCAGATCTCTCTGATGCTATAAGGGGGTGATCAAGGGGGAGGCGGCTCTGTCGCCAAGTTCGTCGCAAACTTGGCGATATAGCGCCAAATTTGGCGACCCAAATTAGCCGCCAAAAGTGACACCAACTTGGCGCTATTTCCAGTATTTCGCGATATTTCCATAGACACCCATTGAAATCCTATAGGTTTTACTTGATTGCAGAAAATCAACAAATTGAAATATTTCAACACAACAAAAACAAATATTAGCTTATGAATAGAGCTTAATTGAACTATTTACATTACTTTTAAGCACAAATAGGCTAGAGTGGGGATGAAAGGGACATTTTGTCTTTATAACCTTATAAAATAATGACCTTAAAAGATATCATTATCATGATTGCGCCTAATTCTCGTCTAAAACCTCTGCTTTAATACTAGTAAAACCTCTTATCACCAAATACAGTAATTTAAAATTTGTACGCATTTTTATAAATTGGGAGAAATGTCCCTTTTAACCCCATTGTGGGGGATGAAAGGGACACTCTGCGGGGTTGAAAGGGACACACATAAATAAAACAATTTTATGAACATTTTTTTCTTTTTATTTGCGATTACATTATTCAAAAATAAAAGATAATAATACACAAATAAAAATAAAATATATTGCAACATATGATAAAACAAAAACAAGAAAAATAACTTGTTTAGGTCTACTTGACAAAAAACATGTTTAAATCAAAAATTTTTAGAAAGATTTAGCTCTACCAGTTTCGGATTTAGGCAACTTCATCACAATATTGATATTCGCGTCATTCATGTCAATAGTATCAGTAAATACAAAGTGGTTTTAATCCTTTTTTCTGAAAAAATGTACTTCGAATTCATTCCGAGTGCTTTTCAGGAGTTTGTGAATAAAGTGCGACAGGAATGTTACCATAATTATTCCATTACCTTTTGCAAATTTTATTGCTTTTATATTTGTATTGCTTTCATGATTATCAAATAAAAGAAGAATAGTATCAGTTTTGGAACAACTAGAATATTAAGCTAATGCACAATTGCTTTAAAAAAATCTCCGGTCATCCACCAACTTTGATGAGCAAGTCCAAGCCTTTGGGATGGGGCAGCTTCGAGCATGAACCCTTTGTAATTCTTCCTTGGGAAAACGAATACTGTTGAACAGAATTACCTGATTCAGAAACAAAAGTGTGACAAGTTTACCACGTTCAGCTGATGTTACGTCAGAAAATTGCTTTCACCACGTTTTGCTACTATATTTGGTGGCTTGTGCTCTGTCATTAAACTTGTTTAATCACAGTTATGTATTATATTCCGTGTGAATTTTTAGTGATTCATACTGACTAAAGGTGTTTAAAAAATATCAACATTAGCTTTGTTGAAACCTGTACTTCTTGTTAAACTAATGGCTATAGCTTTTCGTAAGAGAAAGTAATGAAATTTGTTGATTAAAATCTTGGAACGAATCATTTCCAGCTTGCTTGTTTGTTTCCCAATACAGGGACATATTTCGCAAATTCAAAGAAATTGAATACTCATATGCACACTTGTTAAACCATAGATAATATTAGATGCTTAGAGCAAATTTGAAGCTAACTCTTTTTATTCACCTTCACTAAAAACTTTTTTATTACCAAATGGGTGTATTGAAATTCATCTGCGTGTGCATTCTTACATTTTAGAACAATTCTTTCTAAACATGACTTTTCAATGCCGTAGGCTTTAGCTACTGATCTAATAGACACTCCTTTGTCCTCTTCTTCAGATACAGCACACATCAGTGCTTCTTCAGTAAATTGGATTTTTCGAAAATTTCCTTTTATATTTTCGAAGCATATTGATTGTTTGGTGATTTTTGGAAAAGGAAAAAATACCAAAATTGTATGTATATGTTATTGTAATATTTGTATATTTTTGTTCTACATAGTAATGCAAAGTCTACATTCTTTCTACATAAAAAACTAAAGCCATAACATAAATTTTACAAAACATAAATAATATTTTGTTTAAATAATAATAAAACACGAGGGATTGAAAGGGACATGTCCCTTTCAACCCCATACCCACCTAGCTAAATAAAAAACATGCATGACAGTACTTTAGCTAACAAAATAAACCGGTATTCATATAAAGTGCATACTTTATAGTGCTAAATAACATAAATATTATAATGCTAAACACAATATTAATTTTTTAGAGGCAAAAAGAAAAGCAAGATCAAAATTTACTTATTTTTATCAAAAACAAGTTTTGCTTTCACCACCTACAACGCTACAGTTGCTGACATCAGTTTTAAGGATTATTAACACTGGAACGCCCGGAAATTTTACTCAAGTTTCATAAAAATATTTCACACCAGAATTTTTATTGAAAATTATTTGAATGATTTATTTAACGTAAATCTGTGTCTTTAAAATTTAACTTATTTTGTGAAAGAATTTCTGGTCCCAATTGACATTTAATCATATGGTTGGAATCGAATCGACTCCTTCCGAGCGTTCTAGTGTTAAGACAGAACAAGTATCGCCATCGATTGAGACAAAATTGAAAATTCCTGCAGTTTATTTTCGTCCTCAAATTTTGAGTGCCCCTTTCATCCCCAGTCTCCCCTACTAACTATTTACAATATTCATAACACTATATAAATAATTTTTTTATTTACTAATTCGGTACTACTTAGTTATCCCGTCGACCAAAAATCTATCGCCAAACTATAAGATTAAATGCCTATAATGGTTGATCGTAAATGTCGCATTCAATTGACTCCAAGCAAGTTACACGTTTTTCCGTCATCAAGTTATTTTTATTTTGACGTTTTATTTGTATTTTTATTAATGTCATACTAACTTATTTATTCTTTCGTTATTTAAAATGAAAATTATGCCAATTTGTGTAATTTGGCGATTTACATAATTTGGTGAAATTGGTCGATGGGATAACTAAGTTGGGGAGACCGACGCTAGTTGGCTACGGGGGTAAGTAGGCGCAGTCCTCATAAATCGCCTGTTTCTGAGTAGATTGCGCAACCAGTCACAGAGTACCTTTCTTCTTGATTTTTACAATCTCATTGTAGTTTTGCAGCGTTACTTACGTGCAGTGGACATTTATTACGATTTTTCTGTTTTTTGCACTCATGTGTAATTTTTTGTTGCTTCATTCTTTTTCTAATTTCTAATACTTAACTTAATAATTGCGATTTAACTTGTGCTGTTTTTCTTAGTGTATGATTCACTGTACCTACCCCATATGTGATTTACTTGGATTATTTATGCTTAGAGGATTACGTGTCCCTTTTGTGAAGAAATTTATTACGGGGCAAGTAGGCGCATTGAACACGGGGCAAGTTGGCTCGGTGTTTGGTGTGCACTGGTAGCTTGAAAATCAGCAAACAAGGAGAAAAGTGGTTGCAATGCAAGATTTTGGGCACACGTGGCTTGTCCAAACGGAAACACTCGATTTTTTATTTGTGGCAACTGTATCTCTGATGATGATATAGAGTAGGATAGAAGTTACTCAATGTTAATGTTTTATTCATTATTTTTATGTCTGTATAATTTAGAATTTACATTGTACGGCTATAACGCCTTAGTCTAAACTTACTGGTAATAATGAAATTGATTTCGCTTAACTGCGTGTCTTATTTGAGCTTCATTTAATTTTTTATAAAACGTGTGCCAACTTACCCCATAGGTATAGGCAACTTGCCCCGTAACGGGGTAGGTTGGCGCACAATTTTCCTTTTACTTTAGGCTTCCGCTAAATATAAACTACAAAAGCTACAAACTCAAAACTCCGGGTATTTATAGCCAAATGTCTGTTCTTATAAAGTGCAGTTAAAATTTGTTAAAAAACTTAAATAAAAAATTTATAAAAATCAAAAACTAAAAACTGCGCCTACTATCCCCGGTCTCCCCTAGTACCAATAATTCTTATAATTATGAAACTCTCTAAGCTCTAATGATTATGTGTTTGCAGATAAGGAAATAAAATTGTCAGGAGTTGGGGAGGAGCGCGTTTTTACCAAATGGAACTTAAAATTAAATGCATAGAAAATAAGGGATCGCGTAGCGATCCATAATGAAAACACGGAACTATTACGTCTGGGGTTGGCTAGAAAATAGGGATTGCTTCGCAATACAGAATGGAATCCCGAAGAGATTACTCGGGAGGTTGGTGAGCGTAGCGAGCAGGGGAGCGGAGCTCCCCTAGTCTAATATATAAAAGTAATAATTTGTTTGTCTGTCTGTATTTCTATACAATTCCACTGTTTAGAAGCCAGAATTGTGAAATGTTAGGTACATGTGTATTAAAACACGGCCGAGGCAACTAAAGTAATCCGGAATCGAAATAATTTATAGTTAATTTTTAATTATTAAAAAACCACCTATTTAACAGAAATTTCCTATCAAATTTAAACATTTTTTGTTTTAACAGTTACCAGAAATTAAAAATCCACAGTAAAATTCTTACCACAACAATTACTTTCCTAATGCAAGATTTTCACGTGAAAAATGAAATGAAATAAATAGTTTAATGAATTTAAAAAATTTGAATATTACGTCATAACTTTTCTATTGTAAGATTTCCAAGTGAAAAATGAAATTAAAATAAATAGTTTGACGAATATTACGTCATATTGGAAATATAATTTGATGTCAGTAGGTGAATATATAACGTCATATGAGTTTGAAAAAACATGCTGAAACATGATAAAAACCCGATTATGGAAATATTGGCATATTTTAACCCCTTGGGGAAGAGCGACCGGTATTCGTGCCGCGTAAGGTTCTCATAATCGGGGATTATTTTCACCAGTAAATTTTTTTTGTAAATTTTGCCTTATTTAATCCGAGCATTTTACCCGATTAAATTAGGCAAAAATTTCTGTTTTAAAAAAACGGTGATTAACACGTTCACGCCGGCGCAGTGGGTCACACTCGACATTTTGCACGCCGCTGTTATTTTAGAGGAATTGCTGTTCCTTTAAATCGGCCAGTTGTTCTAATTAAATAAAACAACATTTTCTGTATTAAAATACTAGTATCCAAAAAGCCGGAGACTTGGCAGCTCTGAGACAGTCGAGTGTGACCCACCGCGGCGGCGTGAACGTATTAAATATTAACAATTTTGTAAAACACCCTCGTCAGGAAGGGGTTAACGATTTTCGGGCATTTTATTGCTTTTATTTGTGTTTAGAATTTAAAAAGCTGTTAACAGTTCAAGAAATTATATTTTTTCTGTTACGAATAAAATTGAAATAAAAAAATACCACCAAATTGATTTTTCAAAGTAAACATTCTTAAAATTCCTGGAAACGCCGGGTACTATAGCTATTATGTAATAACAGTAAGTTGTCCAGAAAGCGAAAACAGAATAACTGCGGGAAATCAGCATTTGATAAAGTAAGACATAATCTGGTGCGTAGCAAAAATCTAGAATTTCCATATTCTTTTCAGCTATTATTTTCAAAGCGCAAAAAATCGTTGAGACTGAAAGAATATTGTATTCTTCAAGCAGGCGATAACTTGAGAAATAGCGAAAATGAAATAAATGTGAGAAAACAATAGAATTAAATATTGGTATAAACTTTGGATAATATGTGGAGTAGCCTTACTCGAGCTGAATAAAAATAAGTCGGAAATTGTACGTCAAACGTGGCAAAGGAGGTAGGTGCATTCGTACTAGAGGTCTGCATGGGCCGACATTTCCAGGCCCGGGCCCGGCCCGATGCAAAAATTAAAAGTTCGGCCCGGCCCGTAAAAAAGTTAAAATGTTCGCGGAAATATATGACCTATACTATACTGTTTACACACCTGCAGTTTCAGGTTAATTCCTCATGTATTTTTCTAAATATTTAACAAAACGCCTAAAATCTCAGGCGACCGGTCACCTTTGGCCATATAGTGTATTAAAGAATATAAATCTTCAGATATTTTTGAATACTATGGAATTTATTTCATTTCGAAATACGAAACTCCGATTTTCTGATTTTTGGCCACATAATCCGATTTGGGACCACTGTGCGGCTCTTGAATTCATATTTTGCTTCATCTGGCGGCGCGGTATTTTCGCCTATTCAGACACTGTATGTAATGATACGCCCCTCTCATATTTATTAAATTGAACTCGAATATAGCAAGCACAGTTGATTGTGAATGTCTGAAATTTCGTGGAGTAATTACTTAGAGACATGATTTTATTGACTGCATATGTACGAATTTAATAGAAAATGTCTTATAGTCTAAAGAAATATGCACAACATGATATAAATGCATTTTCTCTAAGGTAGAAGGCACGCCCTTAGTCAATGATATTTTTTGAATGAAAACGAGAATTCTCGTTTCCCGTCTTGAATGTATTAAGTTTATAATATTGAATTGTTCTTATTACTGAATTTTCGAATATTCAAGTGTGACCCACCTGTAGTGCACGCCTTCTATTTAACAGTGAAGTGTGACCCACCGGTGATTCACGCCGCCTGATGGGACAGTCATTCGTGACTCACCGGTGATGCACGCCGCCCGATGGGACAGTCGAGCGTGACCCACTGGTGATGCACGCCGGCGTGAGCGTGTTAACAGACTCTCATATTAGTTTTATGTCCTGGGGTTTCGTTGTCACGCCTTTCTGCCCGTTCTTGTCTTGATTAAGTGAGGCTGGGTCTCCGTGAACCTTTTAATAGCATATTGCACTGCACATCGAGAACATTTCACCAACTTGATTATCTCTTCTCGAGATATTCCTTTTATTTGAGATTACCTTCTTCATGCGCAATCTGAATATTCAATCTTTTTCAATAGACTGCTCACTTTTTCAGGCATTAAAATTAGAATTAGAATTAAATGATGCAAAATTCGCCTCTAGGTCACACACGGAAGTTAATTTGCGCTGCGAAAATCAAATGAAGGTTGGAAAAACATTCGAAGTATTTTCTTTTCAAAAAATTGCATTCTCTTTGTTTTAGTCACCAGGTGTCGCCAGCCGTTCCAAAGAGATTATCTATGTTTTGATTGACGTTTGAGAACACCGCTTACGCATTTGTTTAAAGCGTTTGTTATTGTTTCTAATATTTTTTTTATGATTCAAGTGTTTTGAATGGTGTGCCTAATACTTTTGGCCAAGTCTGTATATTTACGAAAGTTGGAACAAGGCCGGAGTGACAAATAGAGAGACAGACAGATGGACACTGAAATTAGAAACATTTTTTAATTATGTTGGAAAGTATTCAAAGAGGAAACTGGTATCATTTAATTGGTGATAATGTTTACTTTTATTTGATACTTTCTAATTTTTCTCCTACTAATGATGCAAATGGGTTAATAACTTCTTAATACTGTAATCATTAATTGCATCGCTAGAAGCTTTTGAACAAATATCGCCCAATCATTCAATCATTCTAATACTCAATAATCTGTCGCCCCTGGGTTTATAAGGAAAATAACGTGTACGAGGAATCCCCCAGAAGAAAGGCTTCCTGGATTACAAAATTTAGAGGTTAAGCTTCTGACTAAGCAGGCGTAAAACTGCAATCGCCTTTAGAACGATGGGATTCCTCACTCTGTAATGGATGCTGTACACACCCAAAAACGTACGTTTCAACGGAAGAAGATGGGAATTTTATAAGAGGAAATAAAAGCGATTGGTTATGACTATGGTATGCCCAATCCTCTTAACTTCCTGTAAAAGAAAGAATAAAGTTGCATATTTTAGCCAGGTGGGGATGGCTGGTAATACATTCAAGCTTGAATGAATTAAAAGGTAATCAAAACAAAGATGAAATTTTCTATATGTTAATTTCGCATTTTAGATGAGCTTAAGAAGGGATTCCGGTGTAAAACCACTAAAATAAATAGCCTAAAAAATTTTACTTTATTCTTTTGTTTTCCGTTTCTAATGCCGCTTTGTTTAGAGTTCCCAATTAAAATAAGAAAAAAAAAGCGTTTCGACAAATTTCTGTTTCATATGTCAAAATTTGCGCAACTTAACAACTTTTTTTTTTTTTGAGATAGCACCAAGTTAAAGGAAAGTTAGTAATTAAACTGACGACACGTAATCTAGAATGAAGATACATCAGAGATGTTTTTATATGGTGAATGCATTAAATTTGCCTTTATGTATATTTTTAACACTTTCCGACAAAGTTGAAAAGTGTTATTGACTTCGGTTTGTCTGTCCGTCTGTCCGCGCTCTAACTCTCTTAAATATACTCAGATTGCGCTGAAATTTTTGTATGTTATTGACGATTACCATAGAACGTTCGCTATTTCAAATGAAGTTTGTAGCGTGTTTAGTTCATTTAAAGGGACAGTCAAAAGTATTCCATTACATTACGGCCAATGGGAAAAAATCATTTCAAATTATTTTTAATGATGTTAGACACTCTCAAACATAATAAAATTGATATGCATTTATGGAGTACACTAAAATATGCATTCTGTAGAATATGCGGTGCAAAAAATAGTTATTATTCATATACAGAGCCACACAAAAGAATTCCATTACATAATGATATAGGGGTGGAGGAAACTGTTTGTGGCGTATTTTAATTATGTTAAACTATTTTATATATAATGAAATCGATATACGTCGCTGAGGTTTACTATAACTTATTTCATGTGTAGTATGAAATGTGTAGCATTTGCAGAGACACACAAAAGATTTCAGATACTATATTGCATCCGAAGTACTGTACATTAGCGATGATTGCTGGAAATGCATTTTTAATTATGATATGCGCTTTTATGTTTCACTATATTTATGCATATTATATGGTGTGTATAAATACTATCATTCATATACAGGGCTACACAAAAGAATTCGTAAGGGTTACTGGGTATGAGTGCAAATTGCTTAAAGGTGGTTTTTGAATGAGTTATGTGCATTTTTACGCTGAACTGCATTTAGTTTACTAAGAAATGTTTGTAGCATATAGATAAAATGACATACAGGATCACGCAAAGAATTGGATACGTGACCGTCTATAAATGATAATTTCTGGAAATGTGATTTCTGTAGTTTTAGGAGTGTTTTAGTTTGAATTAAATTTTAGCTAAATAGTGGCGTGTAATAAAGGTTGTAGGTAGCAGGATTGTACAAGGTTTAAATGTTTTATGCATTTTCTAAAATGTTTATTTAGTTATCTTATTTACCTTATTTCCCTAAATAACGAAGTTTTGTTAAGGCTGCTCTCAAATCCAAAAGGGCAACTTTATGGCATAAGTTCCGATTTATTTTGTTCCGAAATGCATGAAACTAGCAGGTGTTGTTGTTCAGAAACTATGTAATTGAGCTAGTTTTTCCGGTTTTTTTTTTTTTTTTTTTTTGCAAACGTAATAGATCTTTCAGAAAATAGTATCAAAGTGGGCGCTTTGAACCAAAATTCAGCGCGAAAGAAGAATAATCACTCAAGAAAGGGTGAAAAATGTCTTTTGTAACGTGATCATAATCTCATATAACTCAATAGGTAATTTATTTATGAAAAAATGGAAAACACAGCTTGATTACTAATCACTTCCATGGTCAGGCTTTCCAATTTTATATCTTTTGTTAAAAAATGAATTTGTAAATGTGTCAAAACGTTTCGCGCTTGTTGAGCAGAGCAGTTGAGAAAAGCCTTTTAAAGGATTCAGGTAGTGTTTGAAATTGTTTCATAATCTATGCATAACGCATGATTTTTCTTTCTTTCTTTCTTTTTTTTTTTTTTTTTTTTTTTTTGTTAATTCACAGACGTGGCTTTTAAAATATTTTACACCCACTCCCTCCCACCACACACACACACACACACACACACACACACACACACACAAAAAAAAAAAAATCATTTAAATATAAAAATAACAACTTCTCGTTTGAAAATGAATGCCTTCCTGGATTACAAAATTTAGAGGTTAAACCTGAGAGTAAGCAGCAGTAAAATTGTAATAGTATATATTGTAACTTAACATTGTAATGTGTGCCGGTCACACCTAAAATCATAAGTTTAATCGGAAGTAGATGCGAATCGTATTTGAGGAAATGAAAGTCAGCTACCCCTAGGCGCTTAATTTCCTCTAAAAAAAGTATGATGTTGCATATTTTAGCCAGGAGGGGATGGCTGTACATTCAAGCTTGAATGAATTGAAAGGTAAATAAAAAGGATAAAATTAAATCTAGACCTTCAGTTATCGTTTTACGTTTACAGAAATATACTTTCGTAATAAATAATAAATTAAATTAAATTAAATTAAATTAAATTAAATTATAAAAAAATAAATAAATAATAAAACGCCGCCTCTCCACTAATTTTGGCACAGACCATCGTATTAAAATAATATCAGTACCATCCAATTGTTAATAACGTCTAATACTAAAACATGAGCATGGAATTGTGTTTGGAGGAGAGGGGCCAACATATTAAAATTTCAACTAACTTTAGAATTTCCAATACAAACACCCTATTTTTATAACATGTTTTCCATATATGATTAAAGTTAGAGTACAAACTTATAAACTAAATTTCAAGCCATTTATAAGAAAAGATTTGCAATTAAAACTACTTAGTTTTTTTATATTCTAATTTTAAATTAAATTTTGTATACTTATTTTATCTGATATAATAAATCTATGATGCTGACATTTATTTCCCTTTTTGTGCAAATATTTGAAATCTTAAGCTTAAATACCTTGAATTTACATCATTTTATTTCATGAAATATGAATTGTGAATTATTAAATTAAAATTCGAAAATTGTATGATTATTGATTATTTTTATATTATTTATTCCATGTATTTCTATCTAATTTGAGGGGGGGGAAAGAATTAAAACAAAATACTTTTTAAAGGATTGGTAGATTTTATATCTATTACTAACCGAATGGTACATAAAATTTCTTTAAGCAAAATATTATTTATTATTAAAATGCCGTGTGTGAATTCTACTGTCTACATACTAATTATATGTCTTAAGTTACATGTAATACATTATTATTATTTATAAACAATAATAACTACTTAATTTTAATATTAAATTACTAATACTTACGAATAATTAAAAAATACTAATCTATTACAAAAATGTGTTATTTCATGCAAAGTTTTTAAGATGAACAAATAATAACTTAACCAAAATATTTATAATTTTCCTATGCAGTAACTCATGAGTATTCATGCCCGAACCACAGCATTTCTGCCAGAATGGAAGTACCTTGCCCCTGAAAGGGTTAAACGCATATTAATGTATTTATTATTTTAAAGTTTCCCTTCTCTTTTAATATTCACGTGTAAATACTATTTTCAAGACATAATTTTCAACATTTTCCTGCTTTTAACACTTACTCATTTAATAGTAATTTTAAAGGGGTTTTTTCTGTTTTTAACAGTCACCTGCAAATAAATTTTTAATCGTTAGGAAATATTATTCTTTGCGTTGGTTTTAGAATTGAAAACAATCTCTATAACAATAGCCTAAGTCATGTGAATATTATCAACAGTTCTGGGAGGATCCCTTCGCTTTTTATATTCCAGGCGGCCATTTTGGTACTTTAATGTTAGCCAGCCACAGGCGATAAGTCGCCGAATATTATTCTATCACCATCATTTCACTTATATTATAATAGTTCAAGTCATGTAACTTCCACAATTAATTGCGATTCTTCGCTTTTCATAAGAAAGGTTTCCATTTTGATTAAATAATCAAAGTTATTTTTTCGAATAAAACTACATAAAAGCTGCCATGATCGCAAATAATTCTTGGTACTTTTATGTTAGCCGGGTGCAAATCTCGCCAATAGCTTTTTTTTTAACTCGCCAGTTAGCATTTTTTTATTTTTCGAGTGGTAAATTAAAACGGTACTACTTGGTTATCCCATCGACCAAAAATCTATCGACAGACTATAAGATTAACTGCCAATAATGGCTTATCGAAAATGTCACATTCACTTGACATTAAACACATTACATGTTTTTATCACGCCATCAAGTGTTATTTAATTCGACGTTTTATTTGCATTTTTATTAATCTTTTGGTAATTTATTTGTTCTTTCATTATTTAAAATAAAAATTACGTCAAGTTGTATAATTTGGTGAGTGGCTTGGCGATTTATATAATTTGGCGAAATTGGTCGACAGGATAACTAAGTAATACCATTAAAACATTGCTTTGAATTTGAAATTAAATGTCAGGATTTGTTGCATTATTTAATCGGGTTTGGCGTGATTTTTTTTTTTTTTTTTTTTTTTTTTTTTTTTTTTTTTTTTTTTTTTTACGACAATTTGGCGAAAACCTCGTTTTCGAATACCAGTTACATATGTATTTTTAAATTATTTTCTATTATTTTTAAAATAAATTAACAATAAATAAAAAAAATAATTAATAACTATAGAACAAAACAATTTATAACATTTTTTTTAAATAAAAAGAAAATAAATGTAAATAGAAATTTATTAATAAATAATCAACAATAGCCGGGTTACCATGTCAGGCAAAATAACGCCATTTTGGCACTATTTAGGTATCCCGGTGCGTATATGACATCTGCGCCTAATATTTTTCTTTTCGTTTCGTTTAAACAAAAGAAAAAAGTGAAAGCCATTAATTTTAAGCTTTTCAGTTTTAAATGAAAGTTTTGTATTTAAAAAAAAAAAAAAAAAAAAAAGCCTTGTTCTTAGCATACATTTAAGGGAGGCCAAATTGGTCGCCAAATTAGTTAGTTTAAAATAATAACCTTTACAAAAATATGAAACAAAAATATCTGTTACGATTAAAATTTGAGTTGCCATCATTAGAAAAAAGTATTTAAAATTTCAAAAAAATTAATATTTCGAAAACTATATCGAATTTTAAAATTCTAGTACCAGTTTTGAGATCTGCGGATCAATACCGATTTTTGGTGTTAATTTCATCGCAAAGTATTCCATATTTTAGGAAAAAACGCCGTGAAACATAATCAGTTGTTTAATCAGTCGTTTCATAGAATCGTTTCATAGAATCGTTTCATAAATTCGTAACATTTCAGTCGTTTCATATATAAGCTTCATAAATTCGTTTCATTAGGATTTTATATATATATAGGGTAGATTTATGAAACAAAAAATAAAAAAAACAAACGTAGCGCGTTCCGGTCTCGAACCGAAAACAAGCAACAACAAGCAATACTGTAACAGCTGAGCTACGACCAACATAGTAATTTCGTTACAAAGTAAGTATTTAAGTTGTGTTATAATATTAGCCCCCCCTCCTATTTCTAGAGAACTAAGGAGAGTTGTATAAAATCAGTTGAACCTAAAACTAAGAGGCCTCTACCTACAAGATGTATAAAAATGATCAAAATCTGTGATTACCAAGCTTGGCCCTCTCCTTGTGATACGTAAGAATTCATAATAGCGAATGCACAAGGGAAAACAATATGCATAATATGGTTTTCGAAACAGAATCCATCATCACTACATAATCAATTCAGGATTATGTACAAGAACGATCATTTTGATAAATTTGATAAAATTGTAATACAATTGTTATTTGATTATAAGGTTGGGGAGGTTGGTGAGCGTAGCGAGCAGGGGCGGGGGGGGGGGCGGAGCCCTCCTAGTTAATTAAATAAAAGCATATTTTCAGTGTTGTGAGATAAACTGCTTTAAGATTCCCTTTCAATCGCTGCTTACAATCAATGTGTAGTTACAGCAGTTTTTGCGCTGTTTGTTTCAGAGTACACAGAAAATATTATTATTTAATATATTATATATTTTTTAAAAAATTATTATGTTATTTTATTTTATTTAAGATTTAAAAGTAATTTGTCCTCTTAACTGCATTTTGTTTTGATTTTTATTGAATTTTCTTTGACAGTCTTGCTTTCCTGGAAGATATAAAGCCATTCATGTGATAGGGATGCCAAAGTTTTTCCAGTATGCTTATAACATGGTTTACCCATTCATTATGAATCTCAAACTCAGAAAGAGGGTAAGTAATATTTTATATTAACCCTTTCAGGAGCAAAGTACTTATATTGTTAAAATGTTAAAAAGATACACTATATGGCCATTAATGATCGGAAATTTTCAATTTTAGACATTTTGTCGAATATTTAAAGATATATTTGTCGGATTTTTCTGGAACTTCAGGATTATGAAGAATATGTTCAACTTCCTATTTATCACCGGCGGTTTGATCAGAAGGACAATTAGGGTAACTAACAAAAAAAATCAAAGAAAAAGAATAATATTAGATGTGAATTTCCAACTGGGCGAAAAATGTCCGGACCAGGATTCGAACCCGGGATCTCCTGGCTGAAGCCGCCAGTGCTCTGCCATCTGAGCTATCCCGGACGATTCTGGTCGAAATTTTTCACCCAGCTAACCTTGAAGATTACAGCATTGGTGAAAAAGAATAATGTTCGGGATCACTCTGAAAGATAAAATGCACGAAATAATCTATCGCATTAGCTTACAAATATATGGATATTTTACAATACATGTATTCTTTTGTGGAAGAATAGAACGTATATTCATGGAGATACATCGATTTTGTTTTAAAGTTCAAAAATATTTTCCATGTTTTTTGTTTATATCACGCAGGGTTTTTGCCAAATTTAACGCCAGTTTTGTAAAATGTAGTAGAAATAATATGATGTAATTGGTATGTAAATATATTAAATATTTGATGAAATATGAGCAGTTGAATGAAATATTTTTTATCTGCGCATGCGCGCACGATAAAAAAAGATATTTTTTTCATGATTTGATAGCCAACTCTATGGAACAACTCATAAAAAAAGCCAGTCAAAAAAACGCAAAAATTCAGAAATATATCGGCAATAGACTGAGCAGATTTTTAGTTGTTCTCTAAAAACAGCTAAATGATAAGGGGGTTTCCATAAATTGTCGTTTTTAAGTTTTACTTTTTTTCATTTTCATTTTTTATTGATGCTTTAGTTCTTCTTGGAAAAACACCAGAACGAGCCTATTCCAAGAAAAAAAGAAGTATCAAAATTTAAGCATTTCTTCTAAATCTACTCATTGACATTCATTAAGAACAAACTACTTTGTTGAAAGCCAGATAATAAATAAAAACTACGTAAAGGTTTTAAGTTTCAATTAAAGATTAATAACTTATTAAAAAGGTGGTATAATTATAGAGAGAATAATTAAAAATTACAAGGCTTAATATTTATGGAAAAATGATAAAGTTATAAAAAATAATATAGGTTTAAATTAATATACTTGTAGCACAGTTAAAGAAATGTAAAGCTTGGTAAAAGCTTGTAAGGGCAAGCCCAAAGCCATATAAGTAAGCGTACAAACTTAATAGGGTCATTCCACGTAAAATGAGCAAAAATTTAAAAAAAGTCGTGGCCACATAGTAACAGATTTTAATAAAATTTGATATACAGGTTCAATTCATATTCAAATAGAGCTCTGCAAAATATCTTCACAAAAAATAAATTATTTTAGCAGTTTTGGACATTTAAAAAACTTGTGATAAAGAATGGCATGTGTGCAATCGTCCAAAGTTGCAGGTTTGAAGTTCTGTATCTTGAAAACTATTTAACTGAAATGAATTTTTTTTTAATAATGTAACCTCTGAAAAATTATCTTCTTATTTATTGAGCAATAATAATCTGGTAACACCATGATTATTCTTTAATTGGTTGTAAAAATTGAAAATTTGCAAATTTTGAGAAAATTAAAAACGTAATAAAAATTAAAGGAATTCAAAAACATCTGAGAAATTAATGCCTTATGTAGTTTTACATATTAAGATCGAATTACTAAAGTTTTTAAGTTGCCATGTATTTCCTTCACCTTTAAAAAATTTTAGAAACTTAAAAAAAAATGACAAAATCGTAATTTTTCCTCTTATTGACAGGTAAAAAAAACAATGAAGGAAATGTCCCACATTACAGTTATTGGACAGACATAAAGATCAATAAGTCCATAATCAGATAAAAAAAAATCAAGCATGCCTTTTTGATTCCTAACGTCACAAAATTGGGTTAAAAAAGGCACTATTAACTATATTCCATGAGCTATTTTTTTTAAATTCGCGAGCGTTTCTTAAAATATTGCACGATTTCAAGGTGAAAAAATTTAGTGCTGCCATCTATTTTCTGTATGTGGGTTTAGAAATTAATATATAATTTTCTGTTCAATTGAGCTTTTTTTTCTACTTTAATTAAAAATCTTCTTGAGGAAAAAATAAATTGAAAGCAAGTATAAAAGTCTTTATATTTAAAATATACACTGTTATCTATAATATTAAAAAAATTAAAAGTTTAAAAAAAGCTTTCTTTCATGTCGAAACAAGTGATAGAAATATTGCATTTTATCCTCAACATTTTTTACTATTTATTTTTTTTCTCATTAAGGAATAAAAAAGGCAAGAATTAAAGTTTAAATATTTAATATATATACTTTTAGCTATAACGTCAAGCAATTTTGATATTGTCAGAGGTGTCCTTCATCTCTATAGAAACGTTGCATTTTCCCCTCAATTTTTTTCAAAATTAATTTTTTTCTCATTAAGGAATAAAAATACAATTACTAACTTACGTCAATCTGTTACTTATCATTCATTCCTAATTATAAATAATTTTTAATATAGTCTTTGCATTCTTAAGGCTAATAACCAAAATTGAAATTTCAAGCATGTAGCCAAAACCACGATTTTGCATCCACTTTTAATATAAATTTTAATACTTAAATAAACAATCCTAAAATCTATTATTTTACATTTACTCATAAATGGATATGATCTACTTACAAAATGATTTTCGTTAAAATCTGTGACATGTCTGCCACAGGTGATTTGCTCATTTTGTATGGAATGACCCAATACTGGAATCGGGCGTAAATTAACACAGTTGCGCCATCTTGTGGACGGGGTGATAATCCACATACGCGGGCTTATAGTGTGACGTCATATATGACAGGATACCTACCATCTGCGCATATTTTCTAAATCTTTAGTCACTCATGGAACATGATAATCGAAGACACCACGAAGTTTTCTTCACATTGTCAGATACATTTCAGCTATTAATCAAGGTAAAACAAACTTTACAATTTTAGTGGTGTGAAGTAAGAAAACAGTTAGGCATCTTCCTGTAGTTTAACCCCGTCCGCTACGTGGCGTGCGACCTTGATTGATGTGACCTTGCCTTTAATCTTACGGCTGCCTCTCCCATTTAAGATAGGACGCTTACTTATATCGCTTTGGAGGAAGCCAGTCAACGAAGTAACGGATGTTAGGTCACAGGTCTACTTCTTTTGCGTATATTTTATAAAGCAAAATTCAGTTTTAAAATTCTGGTGCCAATGTGGGATTTGGAAATTAAAGTTAAGTGGTATATATCGGGTAGTCCATCTGTTAGTTAATTCTTTATTATGAAAGAAAACGCATTTTTATGAGGGAAAATCGAAATTCTTTACTGAACATGGAAAGTGGGCCTATGCCATTTACGTATGGAATACAACTTCGCACATGTGGCCACTGCGGCTCCGCTTACATGCCATCATCCGAACATCAAAATTTTCGATGACTTTTCCGAGAATGAGCGGATCCATGGCCAAAATTCCCGCCCGGATTTTACGTTTGAGGTCTTGGATTGTTCGGGAAGCATTGGTGCACACTTCACTTTTCAAAAACCCCCAAAGGAAATAATCCATTGGGGTTAAATCGCACGATCTTGGCGGCCAATTCACATCAGAATTTCTTGAAAATACGCGGTCTGGAAATTTTTCGTTCAATAAGTTAATGGTTTGGCGAGCAGTGTGTGCCGTTGCACTATCTTATCATACAAATGGCATACATTTGATAGTTCATACATGTATGACAGATGACACAAATAACCCTTGAAATATTCATAGTTCAAAAAAGAACCAACAGATGGACCACCCTATATTAGAACGTGAGTTTCAAAACTTGCCTTATCTAAAATTTAAAAAATCGAGTTCTCTCTATGTCTATTTTAATGGTGAACCTGCATCAAAAAAACACAACAATCTAAAAAAAAAAAAAAAAAAAAAAAAAAAAACCTAGTTTTATCAGGTATTTCTGGCATGATAAAATCTTGGTTTATAATGAAAACCAATGGATGCAGTCAGGGTTTTTTCGCGATTTCCCAACATTTGATTTTCTGGATAAGGTGAGTTTTGAAACTCCTGTTTTCATATAATATACCGCCGCCCCTCAAGGGGTTAAAAGTAATAGAAATTATGCATATGTGTATATGTGCATGAATAAGAATGTTCAGTAGACTTCCGACTAATCGGAAAAGTTAAAAAATTCTCTATAATAAAATTAAGAATTATTATTCCCTGTATGTATAGTATTAGTAACTGAATAGAGTACATATATGATTTTGCGTTTCTTGCAATTAAGTTAAACATTATAAAATCTATTTTTAAACATGAACGATAATTTTATTCTTAAACTTCGTTTTTCTATAACATAAAAAAAGTTTAGAAAGTGCCGGCCAGTATCAAAGAAGTAAGAAAATATGAACAAGAGCGGCTTTTTGTAGAAGAAGTGGCTTTTTAATGTTATGACTGTGGCAGTATGTGGGTATTTATAAAACTCCGGCTTCTCCAACCTGCCCCATGGCCGAAACTAAGGGGGGGGGACAGAGGGGGCACGTGCCCCGGGCGCCACAACGAAGGGGAGCCAAATGAAGGATTATGCCTTTGGAATGAATCATTTTCTTCTGATGGACTGATGTCTTCCATTATTATGAAACAGTCATTATAAATGAAATGTTAGGTGAAGATGAAAGAACAGCCGTAAAAAGTTAGAACTCTGATATTCTGGTCAGAATGGGAAAAAAATGGCCATAATTTTTTTTTATTATTATTATGGTCATTTTCCCCCATTCTGACCAGAAAATCAGAGTTCTAACTTTTTACGACTGCTCTTTCATCTTCACCTAACACTTCATTTATAATAAATGTTTCATAATAATGGAAGACATCAGTCCATCAGAAGAAAATAACTCGGTTAAAGCAGAAACTCTGTTAAGCGGGACTGGGATAATCGGGACTTTACTGTATATTTCATTTAAAAAATGATTTTTAGAATATTTTTGTTGGTGTTCAGAGGGGGTTCATGACCCCCTCGTGACATCCCCTTGGATCTGCCCTTGTAGATTACGTAGATGAGTATTACATATTTAAAATTTAAAAATAAGTCGGCTATTAGAAAATTAGTAAAATTCTCTTTGTAAATATACTTTGCGGAAGAGTGGGGCGCCAAAATCCATGTTTGCCCCGGCTGCAAAAAAGGCTTGTTTCGGCCCTGACCTGCCCTAAAGCCAAATCACATTGTGCCGGATAATCGGGATGAGAAGTACTTCACTCTTATTTTATATTGTAATGCATAACCACAACTCTGAGTTTTGAAAGGAACAGTACCTGATTTTGAAGTCGATCCACATATAATGAAAGATTGTTTTGAGTTGTTTTATTTAAATTTGAAGTTGCTCAGATAATGGACGGGGGATTCAGGTTACTATTGTAAAATCCGTTAAGTTATAATCATTTTTGTATGCTTAAAAAAAAAAAAAAAAAAAAAAAAAAAAAAAAGACAATTATTTTTTTCAAACAGAAATTGTCATTAGATTAAATGAACTTTAAACAACAAATTGCATAACATCTAATCATCTTGAAGGTCGGGAGAAAAAATGATTCCTAGTCCCAACCGCAAGACCTGATTGGTGGATATTGAAGCTTGGGAGGGGGGAAGGGGTGGTATATAAGACAACGCAACGCAAGGTTCGTAGAAAACCACTGAAAACTCCGAACGCTAGGTCGACGAGCACCACATGGTTTCGATTTCAGCACTTCCCGTTTACTAGTTTTGAAAACCGAATATCTCAGCCGCTGGTGGGCATCCTTATAAGAATGAAATTTTAGCTTATTTTGATTTAATAAATTTAAATTTATTATCACGGTGGAATGAAATATTTCTCTAGAATCTAGAAAATAAGGCATTTGACACAATTACATTGACAAATAGTGCTCCCAGGTGTCCGACGTAAATGAGAGCTCCAAATGCTCTGGACACCACTAATTTCTTACAGTTTATTTCGCCACCTTTAATTGCAGATAACTCTGCTATTAGATAAGGCGATGAAAATTAAGGGGTCTCAGGACTCTTAAAATTGGAAAAAATTAAAAAAAGCCATTTTCAACATTTAATAGCTTAAATTGTATTTGATTTTAAGACACAATTTTAATTGGGAATGAAATATATAAGTATGTTCTTTCATTTCAAATATTAAAAAAAATGTAAGATGCAGAATTAGCATTTACAGGGGGCTCCAAACTGTCAGACATTTGATGAGCAGAAAATCGGCATAACAGACTACGCATAGGATTACAAAATAAATTTTGCAACTGGAATGAAAATTTGTCTTCCTACTTATACTTCAGATTGTTATAATTACCCTGAATATAAATAAATTTGTATTTAAAGCATTTTTATATTTTTTATACAAAGTTATATTTAGCTAATGCAAAATTTAGAAAATTTCAACAATATAATCACCTAAAAAAATACATTTTTTAAACAATAAAATGGAAATTTTAGGTTCAGTTTATACAGACTAACATGAAGCACATGTTTTGAAAATTTCATGAAAAAACATTCAGAAGTTTCTGAGATATCGTGCGCGTTATGCCCCAAAACGTCATTTGGAGAAAGAAAGCCTTCAAAGTTTCGGATACGCCGCTTCAGCTATTGATCGTGTATAATTCTAAAAGCCATAACTTCTGTTCTAATGGGAATTTCGAGGAAACAATTATATCAAAATGTAAAAAAACCTAGAAGTTTAACATCTAAAATGAATAAAATTTCGAAAATTTTAACGCTTTAACAATCCTGAGACCCCTTAAAATACTGGTGTTTAGAGCATTTGGATCCCCGATTTACGCGGAACATCTGACAAAACTATTGACAAACCATCTCTTATGTAACGAATTCAGCTAAATTTTTAATCGTATTCAAAACAATATTAAGTACGAGTAGGATTAGGTACATCACAAAATGCGGAAGAAAGGTTTATAAATGAAATATATGGTTGAAAGATTTTCCTCTTATATCATTTCTAATACGTGACAAAGAAGATGTAAATAATAAATGAATTTAACCATAAAGATCATATCGTATGTGAATGAACTGCATAACAAGTGGCAGATTACATATATAATGTTCAAAAAATTACATTCCAGCTAGTATTAACATGCGGACATTGCATTAGATATTTTCATCTAGTGTACATTACATTTAGTTTGATATCGAATTTTATAATGCATTAGAAATGCAAAGTTTGATAGAAGTGCTTTTTTGAAAGAAAGGGGATAATCATTGCCGAATGCGAACTAAAATTTTAATTCAAAAATAACATAGAAAGAATAGAATATAGCTTTAAAATAGCCTCGATGTTAGATTGACAAAAACTGAATCAATTTAGCGACACAAATTCAGTAAACTTCCGATTATCCGTCATTCTATCAACCGCCGCCCTCAGTTAAATGCTACCCCCTACGCTAAATATAAATGTTTATATATTTTTTTTTTCTTCATCAGAAACGAATTACGAAAACTCAACTGTACTATAAACCCGAGTCAGTCGGCACTACAACCCTTGGCACAAAGTTTCCGATCATTACACCAACACTATCATTTTTTGTAGGAAAGGATTATTTATTCTCACTGCATAAAAATTAAACGATTATTAGTGATAATACATTTGTATTATATATAATGAACAACAATATGCAATAAAGAAAAATCATTATACATCAATTCATAAACAGGAAAATGGTGATTGAAATTTAAACACCAAAGAAAAAATTATCCAATCAAGCTTTGATTTGGAAAAAAATAACCGATCACTGTAATCAATATTTAGTAAATCCCCGTTAAGCTTGGATGACAGCCGAAATTTTTCGTGGAAGGGACGCAATAAGCTTTTTACACTCATTGGGAATAATTTCACACCAGCATTCTCTTATAGCTTTACGTAGTTCTACGGCATTTGTGATCCTTCGAAAATTGATTTTTCTTTTTAATATATTCCACAGATTTTCGATGGGATTAAGATCCAGACTGTTGGGCGGCAAAGTCATGGTTTTAATTGAATTATTATTTACATTTTGTAGAAATTTCTTCACTGATTTGGTGCGATGGGGAGCTGCGTTGTCATCTTGAAATAAGAAGTCATTTTGATTCCCGAACCATTAATCGATGCTGGGAATCAAAAAATTCTCTAAAATGTCAATGTAAACTTCAGAGTTTACTATACGTAACACAATACACAACTTGCCGACGCCTTGTGATGCCATACAACTCCAAACTGTAAATGCAGGTGAAAATTTAGTCCTCGGATTGACATACTTATTATTGAACTTTTCACCAACTCTCCTCTAAACAAATTTTCCACAATCATCACCTGTTCCGAGATATATGCGAGATTCATAGCTAAAAATAACTTTATTTCATTTATCAAGTGGGCAGCGTACATGTTTTTTACACCATTGCAAGCGCTCTTTTCTATGCTTCTTTGTCAAGTAAGATTTCGTTTTAGCTTTACTGAATTTAAATCTTGCTGCATTTAGAGGATTACGTACAGTGCGGTCACACACCTTTACGTTATACTTACAAGGGCACCACCAAACATGATGCGCACAGATTTTGATGATTTCAAAGTATGTTGTAGGGCTTATACCACTAATTATTCTGATGAAAGGATTTCTTCAAATGGGCCTTAGTTTTAGAGAAATTGGGGGTTAAAGTTCAGTGTATATTTCAAATACCCATTAGTATGACTTGCTGTATGTGAATTCGTGGCACAGCGGTAGCATGCGAGCTTATGGGCAAGGACATTGCGGGTTCGATCTCACCCTGGGGCACTTTTTTCTTTTTTCCTTATTTTCCTTATTTATTTTTTTACTTATTTATTACAGGCTTCAGCTAATGCAACAGCATTCTTTTTTACCACAGTGGAATATAATCGCGTGGTTCAGGTGCAAATTCTTCAAGTACAAAATTCTCACCATCTTCATGAAATCCCGGACACTATAAAAAATATTTAAAATTCAATCGTTTGATTTCAATTTTTTTTAACAATGAAATATAATGAATATATATATATATATATACCGGGTGTCCCAAAAAGGACTGACTGATTTTAAAATTCAATAACTTGCAAACGGTGACAGATATTAAAAAAATTCTTGCAGGAGGGTTATGCATAAGGTCAAAAGTTTTATTACAGTGATTTTCAATTTTAGTTCGATTTACAAACAATAGATGGCGCTGTAAGCAATAGTCGCTAAATACAGGCTCGATTTTTGGTCCTTTATCTTGTTCCATGCAGAAAAAGGAGATGGAAATGTATTATCCGGGCCACGAAGTACCAAAAATCGAGCCTGAATTTAGCGACTATTGCTTACAGCGCCATCTATTGTTTGTAAATCGAACTAAAATTGAAAATCACTGTAATAAAACTTTTGACCTTATGCACAACCCTCCTGCAAGAATTTTTTTAATATCTGTCACCGTTTGCAAGTTATTGAATTTTAAAATCAGTCAGTCCTTTTTGGGACACCCGGTATATTGGCTAAAGTAAAAAATTATGTCTTTGTAAATTCGTTAAATTCATCTTCTTCATTCAATATCAATTCTTTGGCCTCCAATAATTTGTCGATCATCTAATATTTCTAAAATTGCACCATGACATTCTTCAGCCATAGCAATTGAAGCACCGGATATTTCACCCGGTGGAGAACTTGTAAACAGATCATTATTTTGTAACAACGTCTCGCAATATTTTAATGCATTTGTAATTCGGCCTTTTTGTTTCTCTTCCAAGCGAGAATTTTCCGCATCAGCGCTGGTTCCTTCCATAACACAATCCTTAGCATTCAATCTGTCACAATCTGTAGCCTTCTTTTAATTTTCATACCGAAATTTCCCCGATATGTAACAATATTTCAAATCCTTTATTTGTCTGAAAAATAAGCTAAACGAGATCAAGAAAAGAAATTTTTATTTTTTCCAATATTACCCAGAAAAGCAAAGCAGACGATTAAAAAATGTATAAATATATTTATATGTATCGTAAATTTTATCTCATTAACAGACGATTTTTGCAATCCAGTTGAATTTTTATGAATCACGCAGAGAGTGTTTTTATTTGTTATAATAAAAAAATATTTTAAAATGTAATCTGTCATTTTTTATTTGTGCAAACGAAAAATGACGTTTAGGTTGAACTTTATTAAAGATAAATGTATTTTACAAAGTATTAAAAATTTGTACAACTGCTAAAAAACTTGTATTTAAGCATTACTACTTTAATATTTTATAACTCTTTCGAAGGTATGCATTATTTGAATTATATAATCCTAGATACGTTTGAGAAATTGCACTTGAAAATTATTTTGTATAATTTACACAAGAAAAAGAATACATTTTCCTTTAAAATTCCATAAAGTTAAAAAAAAAAATAGAAAAAAGAAAAATCATTATTGCAGAATTGTGCTTAAAGTAACAAATGTAAATAATAATTAATTTTAAAAAAAGTTTTAGGCATAAATTAGTTTTGTAAATAAAAATATTAGTTTAAAAATTGAAGAGAAAAATAAATTGCCATGAAAAATTCGAAAATTTAAATGTAATTTATTAAGAAAATATCAAAGTTCAAAGCTGTAGAATGCCCAATCTGCTTAAAATTTTTAACGTGTAAAAAATATAAAAAATTTGTAAAAAAGACAAAAAAAATACCTCGAAGTGGAATCGAACCCGCAATGTCTTGGTCCGTAAGCTCGCACGCTACCGTTGCACCACGAATTCACATTCAGAAAGTCACACTAATGGGTATTTGAAATATACGCTGAACTTTAACCCCCAATTTCTCAAAAACTAAGGCCCATTTGAAGAAACCCTTTCATCAGAATAATTAGTGGTATGACACCTACAACATACTTTGAAATCATCAAAATCTGTGCGCATCATGTTTGGTGGTGCCCTTGTTAGACCATTCGACATTGAGTTGTTTTGAGGTTGCTCGCCGCTTTCTTTTCGCTTTTTCACAAGTTTTCTGTCCTCCCTAGGCGTTGTCATTCGTGGACGTCCACTTCGAGGTAAATTTTCTTCGCTGTTAGTCGACTTATTTTTTTCCAAATATCGCATACTGTACTTTGAGCACAATTTAATAAAGCAGCCACTTTCCCTTGTGAATTTCCCTCTTGCAACAATTTAATCATGAGGATTTTTAAATCGCCAGACAGGTTTTTCACACGAGCCATTGTCCAGCACTTCAGAGCTGCTTTCGATCTTGCAGCTGGAAGATTTCTTCTTTTAAATAAGATTCAGATATTGTACGCATGCGCAGGCACTCTTATCTGTCTTCAATATGCAAATTTCAAACTTTTTTCCTCAGTGATCGATTACTATTTTCCAACTTCCGTCTTGATCGGATATTTTTTTTCTCAACTCGGAAACTTTTTCACCTGCAGTATAATTATAAATTATATGATTGTTATATTGAATTCACTTTTCATTTATACTTTAATACGTGTTCTTTTATTTGGCATATTGTAAAACGCGCACATGCTCATGAATCGCGAAATATATGCTTCGAAATGCAAAAATTATAAACTTGATAACACTGATCAGAAACTTTTTGCCAAGGGTTGTATTCTGAGAAAAATGCTTGGTCATGAAGAATTAGCGGATGACGAAATTATTAAAAACTAGAAAACAGGAATTCTGCTTTTGCAGAATTTATTGTCTCTCCCGATGAAAAAAATATATATGTATATAAGTATAGATAATACAAAACAAATTTAGTTTTAAGACTTAAAACACCCGCTTTTATTATACATAAAATGACGTCATCCGCATCCGCTGAAGAATTCTTCATTTACAATCTAGTCTTAAACAACATCTACAGTAAAGTACGCATATGACGTCACTGTCGCTGAGTAATACACAAATCCAAAAAAAGAGATGCCTTCATTAAAGAAACTCGACAAAAGAAATCGGCTATCTAATGATTCATATGCATTCATTTGTTTGTAATATACATACTTAAAATTAAATTTGGTTTATAATAGTTCCATGTTTTATTGCAAATCATTCGTTTATATTTTTTTCAAAATGACACGTATTTTAATTACATTTAAAAGTTGTTATGGTAAAATGGCAACAAAAAGATATAATTACAATTTTCGAACTTTTTTTCCTTTACTTTCTACAGAAATGGAGTGTTTGAGTTGCCAACATTAAACAAATGGCGCTAAAAACTACACAAAAATTAATATTTCAAAAATAAATTGAGATGCAGTTTTCAAAGTAATTGCATTTAAAAGTACTTTTTTTTCTAATACGGCGACGGTATATTAAAATTGAAAATGTGCGATACTTAGAAGTTTAAAAAATTGCAGTAGAGTATTTAACCGTAGAATAATACATCTGCCTTGTTTTACGGTTGTCTTATACAACGTTATTTTTGGAGACGACATTTTAATCGCTGGGAGAAAGAAATAGCATACCGGGGGCTAATATTTTGAGTCCAAAGAAACTGGAAGCGGTTGAATATGATGAATCGGGGAATGATGATTGAGGAGTCTGTCATGCAGAAGTAGAGACCAATCTCTCTAAGTGCATTAATTGTTTTAAGATGCAAGAGGAAGCAGATGCAACCCAAGTACTTTTATTACGTAGAATCCGTAATCTTGCTGCAGTAAAAGCACAAGCAAAACACAAACAACTAGTTGGATGTTCCAATCCCAAAACTTTCTTCTATCTCAAGTCAATATTTCATTTTAATTAGTTTTAATAGTATTTTTATTATAATTATGCATAACTTCATACACTTTTCGATGGTACGATGGTACAATATTGAAAATTGCACAAAAATCGCTGTTACAGCGCCCCCTTCTGGTGGAATTTTTCCAAACTCAGGGAGGACCTTCTCTCCATGGCCAAAAACATACACAAAAAATTTGGTTCAATTCTATGCATAACTTCATACATTTTTGATGGTACAATATTCAAAATGCACAGAAATCGAACAAAAATCTCTATTACAGCACCTCCTACCGGCGGATTTTTTCCAAATTAATGGAAGACCAGCTTGCTATAGCCAAAAACTTTTAAAAAAAGATTGGTTCAATTCTATGAATAACTTCATACAATTTTTGATGGTACAATGGCGACACACGGACAGACAGACATTTTGTATAAACATGTTTTTTATGATCTCTGACCCCTAAAACGTGTAAATCCGTCGAAAATCGGAAGTCGAAATAATTTTGATTACAATACTTTCTTCTATTGAAGATAGAAGAAAGTAAAAATGTATAATGGCTGACTTTGGATGTAAACAGGTACTATACTATACATATTTGTTCTGTAAAATTCTAATTTTTTTCTAAATAAATTGATTGCTTATTATCAATTATGCTTTTTATTAACGAATGTACAGAAGAGATTTTAAAAAAAGTGTTTAAATATTCTTATTTATAAACTGGCAAAAATAAATGTAATAGTAACTTTTTTGTAGTGTCTTTCGATTATCTGCCATATCCTGGGTCCCGTGAGTGACGGATAACAGGAAGTCTATTGAACAGTAGAACCTCTTTTATCCGAAACTCTTTTAACCGAAACTCTCGGTTAACTGAAATCCATTTTTTAATTTTATTTATTTATTTATTTATTTATTATCACATTTCTTGTGTGATAATTCTATTATCAAAGCTTTTTTTATTTTTTAAGTATCATATTCCTTGTGTGCAAGCGGTCCTTTCCAAACTACGATTACCTGTAAATATTTTCGAACCCCTTTCTTAGAGTCCCTTTGAATTTAAGTTGAACTTCCGTAAGCTGCGGAGTGGAACGAAGAAAAGGAACAAATTAGCAATTCTGAAGCTTTTGAATGTTTTGCAAAAGGTTTGGCATGGCTGGAGCAACAGAAAGACTGTGATACTGGTGAACTAATAATATTAAAAAACTCCGTGATAGAGCTTCAAAGCAAAGGCAATCGAAAGTGCGACAAACAAAATATTTTTTCAAACCCTTATGTTGTGATATATATAAAAGGTACTTGATTTCAAAATTAAAATTCAGGTTATTAATTCTTGTTTCTATTTTGCTATTGCTTTAATTTTATTAAGCACTTGTTACCATGATAAGAAATATTGCATATATTTCTCCTTAATCTTAAAATGGAAACATTCTCGATTATCCGAAAATTTCGATTTTCCTAAAGAGGGTCGGTCCTAATTACGTCGGATAATCGAGGTTCTACTGCATATCCAATTTCAAATAGAAATGTATTTCCGCTCAGTCGAAAAAAAAATCGATTTGTAAAGTTTTTTTTTTTTTTTTTTTTTTTTTTTTTTTTTTTTTTTTTTTAACCAAGCGATGCAATTTTTTGTTAACCCCTCGCCTGGCTAGTTCAACACCAGGATCCGAAACAGTAGGTTGACAAATCTAATCGAGAGGGAAAATTTCGAATTCAGAGGATAATTCGATTTTTACGCATTTTTTCTCCAAGATTTCGATCTGCAGATGGTCCCATTGTAACAAACCTAGGAACTGAAAAATATATATTTGTACATATGTCTGTTGTCATATTTTGTTGATTTTGTGGGCTTTACTGTAGCAAAAATCAACCAATCTTCACGAAATTTTAATATGGTGTTGTGGTACAAATACTACTAGAAGTTTTTAAAACATTCGTCAAATCATGTATAGTTTTTTTTTTTTTTTTTTTTTTTTTTTTTCTTACAGGGACTCCTTAGAATTTTTTAGATGTCACCCGACGCTACCTGCGATTTGGATCGTTTCGAGTCAGCATTATTTTTATTTCGTTGGGTTGACTTTAATTGGTTCATGTTCGGGTCAGTTTTAGCTGTTGTGTGTCGGATTTTCTCAAGGAAAAAAAAAGAAGGTAGTTCTTTGTTGTAGTAGACCCCGAGAATAAATCACCAAAGGACTAAGATGCACCACCAAGTTATGTGACATATATAATGGTATAATCATATGTGACGTATATGACAAAATTATAATAATATATGGCCAAATTGCAGTCATATAAAATTATAATTTGTTCGCGATTAAGACTATTAAATTTTGTATGACATATTACGACATATGCCGCATAGATGACACGTAAATATTACGTATATATGACTATATATTGGCGTATATTTGATGTACCTTGGCAAAGTCGTAACGGTAACCTTGGTATAATCATAATTGCGGTGCCGGCTATAACTGGGAAGTATAAAAAAAATATCCACAAGTTTTGATCGTCTATTTCTTTGGAAAAATCTCTTCGGTTACTTTAGGAAAAATACCTTAAAATTAAATTATTAATTTATAATTCCGTCCTAAAAATAATAAAAACTTTATTTTGACATCGGAAGCGCACCTGTGAACAAACATACTTAATATAATCCTTGCATATGAAAAAGTAAGAAAAAAATCCATTATAAAATTCTATTTTTGCATAAAAAAAAACAAAGCTGCATTAAATATAAAAGAGTGTAAATACAACTTTTTCCCACAAGACATAATGGTACAAAAATTTTTGATCTTCTATTTCTTTAGAAAGATCTTTGAAAATAAATACTTTACGAAAAATGCCTTAAAATAAAATTATTAATTTATAATTCAGTTCTAAAAATAATAAAAATGATAAGTTTTCATAGGAAACACACCTGTTAATATAATTATTATAACCCTTGCATATCAAAAAGTAAGAAAAAAATCCATTGCAAAATATCCATTTTTACATTAAAAAAAAAAAAAAAAAGAGCTACATTAAATATAAAAGAGCGTAAGTACAACTTTTTTCCACGAGACATAATGGTACAAAAAAATTTGATCTTCTATTTCTTTAGAAAGATCTTTGAAAATAAATGGTTTACGAAAAATGCCTTAAAATAAAATTATTAATTTATAATTCAGTTCTAAAAATAATAAAAATGATAAGTTTTCATAGGAAACACACCTGTGAATATAATTATAACCCTTGCATATCAAAAAGTAAGAAAAAAAATCCATTACAAAATTCCGTTTTTACACGAAAAAACAAAGTTTCGTTAAATATAAAAGAGTGTAAATACAACTTTTTCCCGCGGGGTATAATGGAGAAACAAGTTTTGATCGTCTATTTCGTTACGAAATTCTGTCTGTGGTTATTTTTTCAATACTCCCAGAATGTTATTTACGCCTATTTTCGCGGGTAATTCCGTATACCGTTGCGTCATACCTTTTATTACATATATCAATTACTTTCGTCTGTGAAAATTTTATTTGCAATACCAGTTTGTCAGCCTGTTTTTCTTTTTTTGTTAATTCCTGACAGATAACCCTGACACCTGCTCTCTGTTATATAGAAATTAAATGATGCGTATCTTAACTACACGCGTGGTAAAAATAAATAAATAAATAAAAATAAAAATAACATGGAAAGTTTAGACACGTTCCTAACTTGTTTTAGAAGTTAATAATTTATCGTATAATAGAGAAATATATAGCATAAATAATTAACAATTTAAATTTGTTAATGAATGAATATTTGAAAATTTTCGACTATACAGGGTGTCCACTCTCAGTGATGTTCAATGGCTAATTCCTGAATCGTTAACCATAGACATACAGTTTCAATTACAAAAATGTTTTAAATGAGGTAAGAAATTATTTTGAAAATCGTTTGGATCAAGAAAAACATTTCTAAAAAAAAAAAAATAATAATAATAATAATACGAAATTTAATTTTTTATACGGTCCCCCAGTCCTATAAGTGATATTTAGTAAAAATTTTCCGTTGCACTAACAAGAAAGACAAAAAAAGGTCTCATTCACCTAACGCTAAAATTGACCGAGTTATGAAACTTTGAAATGCATGACTTACACCACTTTTCTGCATCTGAACATGGATGAGTTTTACCATGCTTCGAGGGGACGTATACAAAGTGCTTAAAGTATTAGAAGAACTCATTTCACGCGTACCTGCGCTTTGAAAGAAATCCTATAAGTGTGACAATTGAGTTAACTTTTATTATTCAGATAACAGATAGGTTAAAACAATTGTATTTCAACATATGTTTTATTTTGTTAGGATTTAAGGCTGTTTCTTTTCATGATTTCTTTTAACAAAAATTAATCTATTTTTACTACTTTTATTTAATCTTCAACGATTATATGTATGTCTTCCCAGTTCAAAATTTATACTCAAACTTTAACTCACTTTCAGCTATCCAAACATAGTAAAAATTTCATACTGACGTAAATCCGGTATTAATGTAATAGTATTATGATTTTCGGTGCGAACCATTTATACTTATTTTACAGGATAACACAAAATTTTTTGGATAGATTACAAGTTTAAGAAAAAGTTTTAGATTAGATAACACGATCGAGCTATCATCGTGTTTTTTAACTTTTATAACTGATTTTTTTGTGTATTTTAACACTGAATCCGAAAATAAATTATCTTCATATTTAACCTTCATGTCAAGATTTTCCAGAAATCGTAAATTTCAAAGTTAAAAAATAGCAAAAATCTAATACTATAAAATAGAGATGGTTATGTTTTTTAACTTTTGATAATTGATTTTTATGTACTTTTTAGAACTGAATCTGAAAATGACCTTCATTTTTAACCATCACGTTAGAATTTTTCGCAAATCATAAATTTCAAAGTTAAAAAATAGCGGAAATCTGATAACATAAAATAAATGTTAAACTTTTTTTTATTTAATTTAATTTTATTTGATTCAATAATTTATTCAATTTTTTAGCTTATATTGGGTGATTCCTACAGCTAAACAGCTCAGGGGCCCGATGAGGTGTGTGTGTGTGGGGGGGGGGGGGGGGTTAAATTTTAAATTTTAGCCTGAAATTTGTTTTGCGAAAAATCGAGATTTTTCGCATTTTTTCATGTGCGAAACATTTTGAGGACATGGCTAAAAATGAAGGTCGTTGCATACAAATCAATTATCAAATATTAAATCCACAACAAACACATGTATTCAGTTAGTATCAGATTTTTTGCTATTCTTTGACTTTTTAACTTTGAAATTTACGATTCGCAAAAAAATCCTTACGTGATGATTAAAAATGAAGGTCCTTTTTGGATTCATCGCTGCAAAATATACAGGGTGATTCATAAATATCGAAACAATAGGCTATTTCCTTAAATATTGCCCCTAGACCCATACTTCCAATTGCAAAGTTTCATAAAAAAAAGGTGCAAAATTTAATGACCTAAGTTGAAACTCCATGGAAGGTTAATTTGAAAAAATGCGAAAATTAAATTTTTATACGGCCCCCGTAGTGTAAAAATTCCAATCAGGAAAACTTTCTTTATCCATTCTTCAATTAAACACAAAAAATTGCATCCTCATATCTGAAAAACTCGGAGAGTTATGGCCGTTTAAATAATTCCTCAGGTTTTAAGGGATTAGACACAAATTGAAATGCGTGCAATCCAAGAAACAATATTACTTTAGGAGTTCTAGGAAACATGTAAAAAATGTATTTGTTGAGTTAGAATTTTGATTTTTCTTCTTTTTTTTGTGATGGTTAACCATATAATTTGCAAACAAAATCGCATCCTAATACTTGTCATAAAGTTTAAAAAAAAAAAAATTAAATGATTAGTATTTTTTTAATCGGATTTAATTTAAAATCTTTGTAACTCGAAACTTTATTCATCGGATTTCAAATTTTTTTCATTTAATTAAAGAGGAAGGTATAATTTTAGTTTTATTTCAGGATTTTTTAAATATTAATTTTAAAATTATTAAAAATATTTATTTAAAAAATTATGTAACTTATTTTAAAAAAAAATCCTATTTTCAAAAGTAATTTTTTTTTCAAATTTACCGAAACAGAATTAATGTAAACGATTCTTGATTTATAATAATTTAAAGACAAAAAATGGTAAAAAAAAAATCGTGCAGAAAAACGCATTTAATGTCTTAAACATTAATTGGCTCCTAATAAGATGTTTAAATGCTTTTTAAAAAATTGCACGTGAAAAAGTAACTTCTTTCTGTAGTTTAAACTTCCGATTCAGTTTAACTTTTGCCGTTTCCAAACTTCTTTTTGTACTATTTAAATGTCCATAAAGAAATGTTAAATGTGTAATTTGAAACAATGCTTTTTTTTAACATGCCGATTAAGAATTTTTCATAATTTTAGCCCTCACAAATTCAGGCTTTTTATCGTCCCGGCGAGGCCGTTAAAAAAGTCTGTATTCTGGGGTCGGACCAGGCCAAATCCGGGATTGACGATTTTTTTCTGAAGACTCGGCCAGGCCGGGCCCAACGTATTTTTTCATATCGAACCGTGTGTTGGTGTGATTTATGACGGCCAATTATCTACACGAGGGATATGGGCCCGAAGGGGGGGGGGGGGGGTGCCTTCCGTGGAGGTCTTTATCTACCCGTATTTACGCAAGGATATCCAAGGTTCGAAGAAAACCAATTAAAACTCCGAACTATTGGGCCGAAGGGCGCAACTGGGTTCGAACCAAAGCCTTCTCAAGACTATCAAGCCAGACACGATTTCATTACCCCACATATGTGACGTAACGACCCGGGGCTGGCGCCAATGCCGAGATTTTGAAACTTGTATCTGGTTGTTTAGAATTAAAATGTAACGTATGCACGTGTTGTTTACTTAACTAATAGAACATATTCTTTTGAAGGTAAGTTTTATTTTCAATTTAACTACTTATATTTTATTAGTACTAGCTCTATTTTTTGTGTTCAGAATATCTTTTATTTTTAACTTCTTTAAAATATATTAACTATTAAATCCCAGTATCGTATTGTCAACAATCCCGTGTACGTGTTTCAAAACAAAACGATATTATTGTACTTCTGTTTTATTTCAAAAACAGCAGTAATTTAAAGTGGCAAAAATCACTAAATCGTATCGAGACTTATATCATTCCCTGTCTATCGTAATTTGCTAAAAATTGGTGCTTGAATGGTGTGAATCGGTGAATTATCACAAAAGTTATTAATTAATAAAGTTTTCATTGTTTAATTATATTCTTTATAAATATGTAAAAATAGCTTCATTTTAATATGTGCCAGAGCTAGACAGCTCTGTTCGGCCCAACACATTTCTCCTTATAATTTGGAAGCTATACGGCCAATTCAGTTTGAAAATTTAATGTCCTATGCAACATATTTTTCTACCTCAACTATTATATTTTCAATTGGAAATTTTAATTAGTTCTTTTAATTTAAACAAATTAATAGAAAAAAAGAAATTTTGTATACAGTAAGTACAGCATAAATATTATTAGTTTAAACTTTACCTTTCTTGCTATTCAATAATTTCGATTATAACTTCTGACTTTATTTACTCGGAAATACTGGCACCAGATAGCTGAAATTTATGTCAGACTGAGTTTCTTGATACTAATCATGCTAAAACATTTTCAGCCAAAAGTCTTAATTACAAGCTTAATTATTATGTAATTTATAACTTGTCACACCTTCCTATCTTTTTAATTTGTTCAGTTTTCTCTCATTAGAGTGACTTTTAATGATCGACTTTTATTAGAAAACACTAGTCGTGAGAATAGTATAACTCCGATTATTCTGTAGGCAGAATTGATTGGGCTTTAATTTGATACCAAAATTTATGTATTTTTATAGATATTTTCATACTTAAAAATTTAAATGTACTAAAAACTTTCATCATAATTTCTATGGATGCATAACATTGTTATGGATGCATAATCTTGTTTATTTCTTTTAAAGCCCGATCAATATGCATACTAATTTGTTGGTGTTTTTTAATCTTAAACTCTTAATAAAAATTCATTTTATAATATTTGTTACACAGTGCATGCTTATACATGACAATTACAGATATGGGAATGATGTGTCTGAATCTCTTTATTTTTACAATGACTGTAAACAATTTATACCTCCCCCCCCCCCCACCTTCCGAATTCGCAAAAATTTTGTGTGCTTTTATATAACTTTTAACGTTTAATTAAAAATAACAATAAATAAAATTATTGTTACATAATTATAAATTTACTTTTCTGTGTAGTCAGGACCCGACTTTGTTTATCTAGGTCCTCGGAGCAAGCACCATTCTGGGACCCCCCTTTTATCTATCCGTAGAAATTATTCGCGAATAATGCATAAGTGGTTAGTGCTAAACTTCATACGTATTGTATGCATCCATAAATTTCCTACCAGGTACTATTTACATTTGTATACAGGGTATCACAAAAAGATGGTCACAACTTTATGAAAAAAATATTAGTAGAATAACAGTAGAAAAAATCATGGTATTTGTTTGCAAACTTTTATTTGTTTTTCTATTTATGTTATAAGATGTCTAAAAAAAATACCCCCAATTGGTCCATAATAAATGATTTCAACTTGACTCGTTATGAGGAAAACGTCTATGAAGAATTTCTTTTGAAAACAATGTAATACTAAGTTGTTATAATAAAATTTAAATCATTAGTTTTCTAATGATATATAGTACAAAGTCCAAAATCTTAATTCTTGAATATCTGAACAAAATAAATATATGTTAGGAATATTTCAATTCCAATTGATGAAAGTGTTTTCTTTCTTTCTTTTGTTCTCACCAGGTTTCAGTACACTTTTTAAAAACTGTATTGCTTGTACCTTGCATAATATTTTAAAATAATACAAAAATTAAGAAAATAATAATTTTCTGTTTCATGACCTTGTTTTGTTTTATTATGAGAGCTTTGTGTTTTTTCAATTTAATCGATTTTATGTGAAAATTACCCACTTCTGCTAAGTAAAGTTTACAGTAAGAAAAATTTATCTGTGTTGTTACCTAATTTCATGCACTCTGTAGTTTTACTATTTATTTATATTAAATTTATTATACTCCTTTGCATGTTTCAAATCACTAAATATTTAATAGGATATTTATTGTATAATTTCAAGCCACAATGAATAATAAAAATAGCATACAACTTGAATTTGTTTTCATTTAACAATCATTTTTCATCCACTTTAATTTAATTTTAAATGTGGGTTTTGATTGACAGAATATTGGTATTTATTTATTTATTTTTGAAAATGAAATAATTGAAAGCAAAGTAATACTCTCTATGTGTTTAAAACTACATATATATGTTTATATATATATTATATACATATTTGTAGATTTTGCTTATATATATTTATTAATGTCTTGTTTTAGAATATATAGAAAATAGATAATTGATATTTTTGTAAATTTCAAAATAGAATAAATAATGAAAACTATTCACTAAATTTAATTTAATACTTCGAATTTTTTTCATTAACCAATCATTTTTCTTTAATGTAACTTTAATTAAGTGCACATTTTGACTGACACAGTGATATTATTTCATAATTTTTGTTTTTGTGTTATCGTTATTATTATTGTTTCGAGTGATCGAAATTGATTAAAAAGCACTTAATTAGCGTCTTTAAACTATACGTTTTTATTTTTTCCCATATGTTGTGATAATAAGTTGGTATATAGAGGAAATAATTAATATGTTTTAAATAACGCATGTGCTCTTCACGGCTGATCTAAGCCCCGCGTCGTGACGTCACGAAACCTCGTGTTTGGCTTGTAGTCTTGGGGCGGCTTTGGTTCGAACCCAGCATCTTCCTTCTACCAGCTTTGAGAGCAGAACCTCTCGGCCACTCGTTATACCGAACCGGGACTGGCTTCCTTATTCCTAGGTCTCCTCTGGGCGAAATTTTCAGTCCCGGTCTCGAGACAACCCATATTAAAATCCTTATCTCTGACTGACCTAATCCGTGCAAAAATAAGTAAAATTTGGCTTAGACCAAAAACTTTTACAACAAATGCATATATTTTTAAATGGCCATTATTTTACAATAAAACTTTAAAATTCATATTTTTAAAGGATAGTAGATTTTAAGGCAAAAAAATTAAAATACAGTTAAAATAGTGAAAAAAATCTACCTTTGACGGAATCCTTTTTTAAACGGAAAGATCTGTTGATCTGTTGAAAATGAATATAATAATACCTGAGAAAAAATAGACTACATTTACAACTCCTAAGGAGGGAACTTGTCTATAACGCTTTTTTTTTTCTTTCCTATGTGATTAGATCTTAAAAGATTTTACTTTATAGCGTTTTTCATTGTCTCCAACACATGGAATATGGATTAACGATATTAAAGGAGAAGTGAATCATTTACATATAAATAGAGATTCATTAATAAAACAAATGATTACAGCTTTTGGCGGTTCTTTTAAAATAATAATTATAAACATGAAAAAAGAAAAGATATAATAAGTATTTTTGGTCAGAACTCCTCCATACGAAAAAATTTCTAACTATATCGATGTAAAAAACTATGTAGAAATTCAGTGAAACCGGGCCAGGCTACGATTTGAACTTTTTTCCAGGCAGGGCCGAACTTTTTTTTCTATGGGTCGGTTCGGGACCGGACTTAGATATTACGACCCGTACAGACCTTTAGTGCAGACCACCAGCATACTTTGAAAACAGGCTTAACGTAAAATCTATACACTGCTATTTTATGTCCAAAGGAGAGGCACTGTCTTATAGTGACTTTTAATAATGTACAATTTGTGGATGATCCCTATCTTGCCTTTAAAATGGGTCAAAAACACGTCGCTCAAAGGCATGGGTAAATGGTGTAAGTCACGAATTTTGGATTTTGATATCTCTGCCGATTTTGAAGATATCGAGATGAATTTTTTTGTGTTTAATTCAGGAATGTATTAGGAAAAATTTCCTAATTGGGAATTTTACTCTACGGGGGCCGTGTAAAAATTTAATTTTTGTAGTTTCTCATATAGACCCACCATGGAGATGTAACTTATCTAATCAAATTTTGCACCTTTTTTAATGAAACTTTGCAATTGGAAGTATGTGCCTAGGGGCAATATTTAAGAAGATAGCCTATTGTTTCGATATTTATGAATCACCCTGTATAAGAATCAATTATCAAGGCTAAAATACATGACTCAACCCAAATTTTGCAGACTAGTGTAATCTAATAGCATTTTAAAGCATGTATCATTTTGTAAAACATTGACACTGTTGCTTTTCATCATTTTATTTAACAAAAATTCTGTTATTTTTTTTCTTCTTATATGTTTAGCACAAGTTGTATATTTTTCATTAATATGTTAAAATGATTATAGATTTCAAATGTATATGTTAATTTTACTCTCAACTATTTTTTTTTAATATAAATGACGATTATTTATATTTCTACTAAATCTGTTAATGACCCCTATTTCGCAGTAAAAAATATGCTCCAAATTTAATCAACTATTATACCAGATCAGTTTTAGTCGTAGAATAATGGGATTTTTCTTGTCTCATTTGTCTGTGTAATAGGAAATTTCACTAAATATAACTCATAGGACCGAGGGATGGTATAAAAAATATTAAATTTCATAATTTTTAAGAAATACTTTTATTGATCCAAATCGCTTTTAAAATAATTCTTTACCTCATTTAAAACATTTTTGTAATTGAAACTATTCATTCAACTCATAAGCAGTTTTCTAGTAGTATTAAAAATGTACCTCATTGAAAATTTAAAAATTCCTTCAATCATAGAAAAATATTTATTGAAATTGATCGTGTAAAAAATTAAAACTGTTGTGCATACCACTTTAATTAGTAATATTCAATAGTCCACCATAATAAAGCATTTATATTTAGTGGGTGTACAAGCATTTTTACGAAACGTAGTGCACGTAAGGATAAAGTGCCCACATTTCGTCCCCCCAGTCACTTTTAGGCCCTAAATGTAGTAATTTTCAGTGAAAACCTGCCAAATTTGGATTTTACATAGACCAATTACCCACGCACATAGAAACATAAGTAAATATCATACAAAAAAATTTTAACACTGCGAAAAATTGTTTTTTAAAAGTATCTAAAAAATGCAAAAGAAAAAACAATTATCCCAATTTCGTCCCCAAAAAAATCCAATACGCCGAGGCTTAACTAATAACTAAATCAAAATTTATTTCTAAATGAGTAAGAAATTTAATTTATATTAAATTAAGGCATAAAGAAATGTACTAATTATCAGTCGAAGAATAACATAACGAAACATTAGCCATCCAAACATGAGGGAAAAAATGTCATGAAAAAGCATTCCTAATTTCGTCCCCGGGACGAAAATAAGAACTGCAAGGGGGACGAAATTGGGACCACGCTACTTCCCAATATGGCGGAGCTTAAGTTCCCGTAAGATGAACTTAACGTCCTAAAAATCACTGTATGCTACTGCCAGCATCTTACCTACGTAAAATACATGCAATGTATAAGCAATAAATACTTAATGTACAGTAAATAGCGTTCTACAAACGACGTAATAAGAACTCAGGTCTTCTAAAAATAAGAAATTCGCCGTCTTTAATTTATGTATGCGCTTTGGCGAACGAAACTTTCAATACTGACCCCTTTTGCCTTCCGTCCCCTGTGCCTTGCGTCATAAGTGGTGCCACTTTTGCGGAGAAGTTAAGAGAGACGAAATTAGGAAAGGGGACGAAATATTGGCACTTTACACAATACCACGTACAAATAAATAGAGAAGTCCGTGACGCTTTATAAAAGCATTCAAAAGTGTTAAAAAATGAAGAGAAAATTAGAGAGTTATAAAGCATTATTTTTTTTTTCGATACAAAATGCTATATACGATGTCAATGAACTAAAGGTTCAAAAGAAAGGAAAGGTAAAGTACACATAAAGAAGCAATTTTGGTATAGCAATGTGGGGTCAGAAATGAAAAAGTGTTGGCGAAAAACAAGAAATTTGGAAGAATTTCAAACACGCGTTTCATTGACATAACAATTACAGTTAAGTGCTGAAATGACCAACACCAGCATCGATACAAGCGTAGCAGCTACAAGCAAGTAATTGGCGTACGCTTTCGAAAATTCCAGCTGTCACATCTACGAGACAACAATTGACTCTGATGAGGACCTCATTGCAAGATTTTCAATTCGTTCTGCAATTGTTCGTGAAACGCCTGGAATCTTCGACATAGTGAACCAATCATTTGCTAGATGCTGTATCGATGTTGCTGGTGGCACATTTCAGCAATTACTGTAATTGTTATGTCAATAAAACTCCTGTTTTAATTTCTTCCGCAGTTCTTGTTTTTTGCCAACACTTTTCGCTTCTGACCCCACATTGCTATACCAAAATTACTTCACTATTGTTTTCATCTTTCTAAAGAAAGTAGTCGGATGTGGCAATCGCAAAACTTTCTTCTATCTCATATATGTTAACACTTCCTGAAAAATGTAGCATATCAGCATAACCGGTTAGATGATTTGCACCAAAATCTAATTATCAACAACTTTAACAACTTCTAACTAAATCTAAAGTTTGATGAAAATCCGTGCATTAGTATTTTAGATAGAGCTATTGCGGAAATTGTAAAAAATTCTGCATAGCAGCGCAACCTGTTGGGCGATTTACACCAAAAACTAATTAGTACCAATTTATATCAGGAAGTAACTAAATCTGAAGCTTGGTGAAAATTCATTCAACAGTTCTTGAGATACAGCTATTGCGGAAATCGTGAAAAATGCAGCACAACAGCGCCACCTGCTGGGCGATTTTCCCCAAAAATTAATCAGGACCAGTTTATATCAGGTCTAACTGAAGCTAAAGTTTAGTGAAATTCCGTGCATTATTTCTTGAGATAGACCGCCCACAAAATTTTTGTCACATACAGACTCACAGAGTGACAGACAGACGGACAGACTCACAGACAGACATTTTCTAAAAACCATCAAATCGTGTTCAGGACATTCTAAAACGTATAAATCGGTCTAAAACCGGTAGTCGGAAAATTTCACGAATCCAATACTTTCTTCTTGTAAAGATAGAAGAAAGTAAAAAGTATTGTAATCGAAATTTTTTTTTCGACGAATTTACATGTTTTAGGAGTCAGATAACCCGAAAAAAATGTTTATACAAAACGTCTGTCTATCCGCCCGTATGTCCGTGTTCTTTTTGTATCACCGAAAAGTGTATGAAGTTATGCATAGAGTTGAGACAAATTTTTTGTGTATGTATTTGGCTATAGCAAGCAGGTCCTCCATCAATTTGAAATATTCCGCAGTATGGAGGCGCTGTTATAGACATTTTTGTACCATTTTCATTATTGTACCACCGAAAAATGTATGAAGTTATGCATAGAATTGAACCAAATTTCAAGTGCATGTTTTTGGCTATGGTCAGCAGTTCCGACGTAAATTTGGTAACAATTCGCCGGAAGGGGGCGCTGTAATAGCGATGTTTCTTGATTTTTCATAGTTCTGTTGTGCATCGGTTGTTCATGCAGCGACGGGAAGTTCGCATCCAGCTACCGCGGCTATCCCCCAGCACAGTGATTCCCAACCTTTTATTAGCCACGCCCCACCAAAACATCTGTAAAATAACTATGTCCAACCACTCCTTAATATATAAATTATACCTCTTATTATTTAAAAAGTGAACTCTCTTCACACGGGGGAAGCGTAATATAGCCTTAACAATAGGTAGGTTCACGTGTAAAAAAGTATTCCTGTAACATATAGCAGAGAGTAGAACTAGAAAGTTCACTAAATATATAATCGAAAGTGTTATATAAAATTGTAAAATTTAACACCTGAAAAATTATATAGTTTTAATACTATAAAAAAGGATATCAAAAAAATTAAAAAATATTTTTCATATAATTATTCTGGTGTAAAATTTATTTAAAACTTTTGATTGGGAAGATTTTTAAATTTCAATTACAAAAAATCTGATTTTTTATTCCATTTATTTTTAATCTACAACAATACATTTCTAAAAAATAAAGTCCTTCCAGTCAGTGCCGGGAGGAAGAGGTAGCTTTCATATTCCTTATTTTTAAAAAGAAAACTTATATTATTCAAACACACGAAGCTCAATTTAGTGGAAACCGATTATAGGAGATTCAATACTAATTTTTATCAGTACTAAATCATTATGAATGAGAATTTCGCGAAACTATTCAGCTTTATCCAAGCTGCTTTTATTTAAAGTAACTTATATTTGGTTGACAAATTCGGCGATATCTTGAAGTTCCTGCCATTTTAAGACAACATGGTGGATGAGGCTAACGAGTGAACTTGTTCAAGACCTTAGTAATTCTTGTGCATATGCTCACTCACATCGAAATCGGTTGATATATACAAGTGCTGTCGCAGGCAAAAGATCAGATCTTTCAAAATGACATCCACATTACAAATTAAAACTGCTATATCTGAGCCACTTTTTAAGATAAAGACAAAACAAAAAGTGCTCCGGAATCCTTATATCATGGTCAAATACTTAAGAAAAAAATCTTTTTCAATTTCTAATTTTTTTGCACCTCACTTTAAATATAATTTTTTATTTAATTTAATGGGCTCCATTTTCAAAAAAGATGGCTGATGAAGCTGGCCAGCGAACTGGGCCGAGACATTACGATAAACTATCCACATGCCTTCTTACATCGAAATAGGTAAATAAATAGGCATGTTATCACATGACAAATATCAGATCGTTTCAAAATGTCAACCGTGCTAGAAATTCAAAGTGCTATAATTCAACTATTTTTAAAGATATATACGAAACAAAAACTGCTCCGGAATCTTTGTATCAAGGTCAAACACATAAAAAAAAATCTTTTTCATTTTTCAATTTTTCGATAATTCATTTTAAATTTAAAATTTGTTATTTTTTTTTAAATGGCAGCCCTTTTAAAACAAGATGGCGAATGAAGCTGGCCAACGTACTCGGTCGAGACATTGGTATGTATTACGTACACACCAAGTTACATCGAAATCGGTTCATAAATACGCCTGTTATCGCGTGACAAAAATCAGGTCGTTTCAAAATGTCAGCCACAATAAAATTCAAAATGCTATAACTCAGCCATTTTTTTTAGATATTGACGAAACAAAAACTGTTCCGGAATCTTTGTATTAAGGTCAAGCACATACAAAAAAAAAAAAATCTTTTTCATTTTCCAGTTTTTTGGTACCTCATTTTAAATAAAAATAAAAATTAAATGGCCGCCATTCTGAAACAAGATGGCGGATGAAGATGGTGAACGAACTCAGTCGAGACATTGGTACGTATTGTGTATACATAAAGGTACATCCAAATCGGTTCATAAATACGCCTGTTATCGCGTGACAAAAATCAGGTCGTTTCAAAATGTCAGCCACGCTAGAAATTCAAATTGCTATAACTCAGCCATTTTTTAAGATATAGACGAAACAAAAACTGCTCCGGAATCTTTGTATCAAGGTCAAACACATAAGAAAAAATATTTTTCAATTTTCAATTTTTTGGTACCACATTTCAAATTAAAAATTTTTAAAAAATTTAAATGGCCGCCATTTTGAAACAAGATGGCGGATGAAGCTGGCCAACGAACTCGGTCGAGACATTGGTACGTATTATGTATACACCAAGGTACAGTCGTGAAAAAAAAAAAATAAACACCCCCTACTAACTCTTCGACAAATTATCGTACACGGACGTTACTGGTACCGAATGATTGGAAATAAAGTCTACTTTTAAATGATGTATATAAAATTTGCTTAGGGGGCCATCTACATATTAAAACGTACCCAAACCTCATTTTTTTCAATGGCAATACCCAATTTTAACGAGATATTTCAAATCTTCGGTTCAAACTATGCCCAGCCAGCCACCAAATTTCAAGTCATTTGAATGATAAGTTTTTGAATTATAAACATTCAAAATTTAGTGCATCTAATGTTAAATTACATTTTCATATATTTATTTATATCTCCTGAAATTATGCTCCTAATGTGCTAATTTTTTGTGTAGCAATAATACTAATGTGCCCAAACATAAATACGCTGAATTCGCAATTTTTATAATTTTATGATATGAATTATGAATTATGAAATTAATATTTGAAAAAATTATGAATTGCAACCCACAATTTTTTTGATGGATTTAGATTTATTACGTCCTGCTTTATGAAAATCCGAAATTTCACATTTTTCTTCCAAATAGTTTTCAAATTATGCTTAAAAAACTGCAAAATGATGGTTTAAGGGCCCGTCTATGATAGAAGTGAGTAGATATTTCGAAATTTCTTCTGCTGTCCCGTTGTCTAACAGGCTTCATTGACTGATTAAGGTGCCTTGATCAAGAAGGAGGCTCTCTCGGTTAACAATCGACTACGGAACTTCAGTTTGGATACAGCCCTTAAAATACGCACGTTTTATAATAATTAATTTCTCGGAAACTTATGGTACGAATTGCATAAAAAGTGGTTTTTAGGCTAATTGAAAGGTGTAGAGTTCATTTATGCTGTCAGAATTGGGTATTGTCATTGAAAAAAATGAATTTATGGTTTGTTTTAATATGTAGATGGCTCCCTAAGCAAAATTTATATACACCATTTAAAAGTAGACTTTATTTTCAATCGTTCGGTACCGGTAACTTTCTTCTACGATAATTTGTTAAAGAGTTAGTAGGAGGTGTTTACTTTTTTTTTTCCACGACTGTACATCCGGTTCATAAATACGCCTGTTATCGCGTGACAAAAATCAGGTCATTTCAAAATGTCAGCCACGCTAGAAATTCAAATTGTTATAACTCAGCCATTTTTTATGATATAGACGAAACAAAAAATGCTTCCAAATCTTTGTATTAAGGTCAAACAGATAAGGAAAAAATATTTTTCAATTCTCAAATTTTTGGTACCACATTTCAAATTTTAAATAAAAAAAAAAAATAATAATTGGCCGCCATTTTGAAACAAGATGGCGGATGAAGCTGGCCAACGAACTCGGTCGAGGCATTGGTATACACTATGTATACAAGAAGTTACATCCAAATCGGTTCATAAATACGAGAGTTATAGTGTGACAAAGATCATATATATATATATATATATACATATATATCAACTTTTGAAAGGAGGGTGGTTTTGGGTCTGAGGGTCATGATCGATGAAAATATACCAAAATTTTTTGAAATCGCTTTCCTCCGAACGGCTGCAATAGGTAGCTTTTGTAATGAAAGCTACCTAAAAATGACAAAAGAAACTGATAGCGATTGAGTGAGTAACAAATTTGGAATTGACCCCCGGTGGGGCGTACGCCCTACTTTGGGAACCACTGTTCCAGCATCTAATGTACAAAAGAACAACAAAAGATATTGATTTTATTAAACACTATGATTGAGATTAACTCGTTTTTACTCCGATTAGTAAAATGAAGCCGGAACTTAAGCTGAAAGTCAAAGTTGATGTGACATTGAAGTAATAACAAGGAAGTATTAACATGTGTAACAACTTTTTGAAATATTAACATCATGGGAAAGGAAAAATGTTTGGAAGAAGAAAGATTTGGGATTGGCACATCCGACTAGTGTGTACTTTACCTTCTTTTACAGTTTGCTCCATAAATTCAGGGACACCTTGTATATTTAAAAATATTTGGATAATCGATATGTCTTTTTTATCATTATTATTATTATTATCATTTAACTGTTGTTCAGACTGTGAAGCAGACATAATTAGGTTTACTACTTATTTCCTTGTTTTAACAATTTATACAACCCACGCATCTCACATTGAAATTCAGGAACGTATCGCTAATGTCATCTTTATTTATTTGTTTGTGTACTCCTTTCTTGAGTGTTTGGTTCAAAAACAAATTTATACTTTTCGTGTCGGAATGGAATCTTTAAAATGATTTTCACGTTTCTAATTTATATCGTGAAGCGTGTGTAGTACAAGTCTTCACAAGATAAGCAATTTTAACAGTATAATTTTCATTTTTTTTTTTCAATCGTAATGTTGAATAGCTTGATTTTTCTTTCATAGCGAGCAAACTGTAACGCAGTTATTATTTTAACCCTTAACCGGGAACGTGAAAATCCCGTGCACAAACAGAACACTTAATAATTTACCAAATAGTGAACTCAAACATTTAATCTTTAATAGTTATGCATTAACAGAACCATTTTTTTAATGTAACAGCATAAAAATAAGTTTGGAATGTCGGAGAGAGAAAATATTAATGGCAGATATGTAAACACAACGATGTTACAGACGTACAGTCGTGGAAAAAAAAAGTAAACACCCCCTATTAACTCCTCAACAAATTATCGTAGAAGAAAGTTACTGGTACCGAACGATTGGAAATAAAGTCTACTTTTAAATAATGTATATAAAATTTGCTTAGGGGACCATCTACATATTAAAACGAACCACAACTTTGTTTTTTTCTATAGCATGAAACAATTCTGACAGTATAAATGAACTCTACACCCTTCAATTAGTCTAAAAACAAATTTTTATGCAATTCGTACCATAAGTTTCCAAGAAATTAATTATTTTAAAACGAGCGTATTTTAAGGGTTGTAATCCAAATTGAAGTTCGGTACTCGATTGTTAACCGAGAGAGCTCCCTTCTTGATCAGGATATATAATCGTTGTAATGAAGCACCTTAAGCAGTCAATTGAGCCTGTTACATTACAGGATAGCATAAGAAATTTCAAAATATTTAGTCACTTTTATCATAGAAGTGACTAAAACCATCACTTAAACCATCATTTTGCCGTTTTTTAAGCATAATTTGAAAACTACTTGGAAGAAAAATGTGAAATTTTGGATTTCCATAAAGCAGAACTTAATAAATCTGAATCTATCAAAAAAATTGTAGGTTGCAATTCATAATTTTTTTTAATATTAATTTCCTAATTCATATCAGAAAATTATAAAAATTGCAAATTCAACATATCTATGTTTGGATATATTAATATTATTGCGACACAAAAAAAATAAAACATTAGGATAATAATTTCAGAAGTTATAAATAAAAATATGAAAATGTAATGTAACATTAGAAGCATTCAATTTTGAATGTTTATAATTCAAAAACTTATCATTGAAATGACTTAAAACATGGTGTCTAGGCATAGCTTGAACCAAAGATTTGAAATATCTCGTTAAAATTGGGTATTGCCATTGAAAAAATGAAGTTTGGATTCGTTTAAATATGTAGATGCCCCCCTAAGCAAATTTTATATGCGTCATTTAAAAGTAGACTTTATTGCCAATCGTTCGGTACCAGTAACTTTCTTCTACGATAATTTGTTGAGGAATTAGTAGGGGGTGTTTCCTTTTTTTTTTTCCACGGCTGTACGTTTCCGGTTATGGGTTAATTTATGTAATATAAACCCGTGTCTATAAGATGTTTTGATGTGTAGCAGGATTTAACCCTTAAATGCCTGATTTTTCAAAAATCATTGTAATAATGTTTTTCGGCTTTCATTTTTTAAATAAATTACGGGAAAAATACTTAAAAAACTCATATTTTGTTTTAAGTATAGTTTACGGCAAAAAAAAAAAAAAAAAAAAAAAAAAAAAAAAAAAACAGTTTGTTACTAATCGGCAATACTGGTGTTTAATTGAAAAAATAATTTCCCTTGATCAAATTCTATAATATTAAACACACAAGAATTTTAGGAACTATAATAAGAAATAAATTTTACTTGCTCACTGCAGGTCAAAATAGGGTATTTCGCAAGCTTTCAAACAAAACAAAAAGAACAAGTAGCAACACTTGAAAAAATAAATTTATCTTTATTCTTAAACAGCACAAGTATTGCCATCTACAGGTTGAAAATCGATTTAATAATATTCAGAATGTATTTTATTGGCAACATTAGGCATTATAGCCGCAATATTATTCTAATAGTATTTTAGAGCCTAAATTGGGTATGTTGCCGAAAAGCAACACCAGGCATTTAAGGGTTAAAACGCAATAGAAAGTATTCAGTTCAGTTCTCGCAAAATGTTTTATACACTAAGGATATTCATAATAAATTTTGTTCTTAAGAACATTTACTATTTTTCGGATATGTAATAAAAATGAGACGGGCTCAGCCCGAGCCTTTGTACCCGACATCACGCACGATCTTGCTATTTGATAAACATAAATGTAGTGAAAATTTTATTTATTTACACAGAAAAAAATTTATTTATCCAAAAACTTTCATTAAAATTAAAGTTAACGTTTAATGTTATTCCAAAAACAATTTTTTAAATTTACAAACTGTAAAAAGGAAACAAAAAAACCTTGCTATTTCAGAAGTAAGAATAAGAATGCGTTTAAATTTCATAAATTGTTTTACAATCCTTTAAAAATCAGTTTGAAAGGGAACTGAAATGTTATTAACCCTTTATCTACTGACGGTACTTATAAGTACCATTAAAATAACTTGTTATAGACTTCATTTTATACACTGGTGTCCAAAATTAAGAACCTCTCACAAAATGCTAATTTTTAAGTAGGTGAATACTCAAAAGGAAATAATATAATTCAAATAATTACTATCCCTACAGCACAGCTAGTCTATATAGCATCTCATTCATGTCATACATGGTCACAGGTGTCACAGTCACTACGGTGAAACAAAAAATAGAAAATTCTACACGTCTCATTATGAGTCTCAAATGATCACTATATGTGACTCCACTGAGACGTCAATGTGACTGCTGCTTTGTGAGGAGTCGCCAGGTGACTTTACAATGTAGTTACATTGTGACTCTCATGTGACTGTCATTTTTAGACTCAATTTCAAAGTCATCATGAACGTTACATTATGATGTCACCAAATAATATCACATTATAGTCACATAGTGACTTTTCACAAAAGAGCACAATGGTGACTTCACAGTAGTCTCTCTGTCACCTGAAAGTCATCATGTGACTTTAATGTGACATCATTTGGTAACTTATCACAATGCAGCGTTCACGATGATTTTGAAATTGAGTCTACAGATGACAGTCACATGAGAGTCACAAAGTAACTACATTGTAAAGTCACATGGTGACTCGCCACAAGGCAGCGGTCACAGCGACGTCTCAGTGGAGTCACATATAGTGATCATTTGAGACTCATAATGAGATGTATGGCATTTCCTTTTTTTTTTTTGCTTCACTGTAGTGACTGTGACACTTGCGACTATGTGTGACATGAATGAGATGTTATGTGGATTTGCTGTGCTGTAGAGATAGTAATTGTTCGAATTATATTATTTCCTTTTGAGTATTCGTGTACTTGAAAATTAGCATTTTGTGGTTGGTCCTTAATTTTGGACACCAGTGTAGATCGATTAGTAGTAAAACAGGTAAAACAGTTTAGAATGAGTTATAGATGTATTACTTTGTCTTGTTCCAAAAGCATTATTGGTTAAACAAAACAAAATTATTTTTAAAAAGGTGGTTTCTTATGACTTTCCTTTTTTGGCGTTGGAGGAGGTGGGCATTTTTCAATAATATTTCGGAAATATTTCTATATTTCTATTGTAAGAACATTATAGTTGTACATTTCCTAATTCTACAAAATTCCAAGAAAAATATTTAAAATAAAAGATTTGAGTTGGTTTATAAATAATGCACAAATTCCCTATATATTCAAATTTAATATCCTTCTAAATCCTACAATCCTTCTAAAAACCTTCTAAAATTTATTAAATGATTATGTAAATCTTCTAATGCAGTTTCAAAAATTCACGAAAAATGCTTTAGAAGAGGAAATTTTCATGAATTCATAATTCAGTACATAAAGGGTTAATAAGATATAGACCAGGAAGCGGCTGCACAGACCATCATCTCATCGAGTTGACGGTTGAAATTCCAGGATTAGACAGAATTTGATTAGCATATTAAAATGCATCTGGTCTGTCAAGAGTTTCACACCCGATTTTATTGGTTGATTGGTAGGTTTATCATTGTGTTTTTCTGTACCCAAAGTTGTGACAACATGGAGGACTGAGGGCAGGAAAACACAATAGTAAACCTACCAGCCAAAAAATAAAATTCGGGTTTGCAGGTGTTTTCTACGAAGGTAGGACTTGGCAGATCAGTTGCATTTTAATATGAGAGTCGAGTTTAAACTAATCCTGGAATTTCATCCGTCAACTTCATGAGGTGATGGTTTGAGCAGCCGCCTACAGCTCTAATATAAGGGGAAATATCATATTTTATCTGTTTTTGCGCGGCAGGGGCGTAGCCACAGATATTTTTTTCGGGGGGGGGGGGGGGGAGAATTCGAAAATTTCCCAACTTGAAACAAATTGCTCCAATTTTCGACTAAAATGATATGCACAACGTGTGTAATAATTATAATGATACTTTTGCATAAAAAATTCCTTACCAAAGAAAAATTCTGAAACTGAAAACATAAAAATTCTAATTATGGGTTTGTTTACTAAAAAAATAAATACGCTTTTTACTTTCTTCTATCTTTTCAAGAAGAAAGTATTGGATTCGTGAAAAAATTCGACTTCCGGTTTTAGACTGATTTATACGTTTTAGTAAGTCCTGAACACGATTCGACTGTTTTTAGAAAATATCTGTCTGTCTATATGTGATACAAATTTTGTGGGCGCTCTAACACAAGAACTAATGCACGAAATTTAATAAAACTTTAGAGATTCACTTATACAGTCGAATCTCGTTAACGCGAACAGAACACTCAAGAGGAATTTTTTTTTGTTCATATTAAAAGTTAGTTCGTGTTATCGGAACTTAACTACATTACATACAACTGGACGAGAGAATCGGAAACAGTTCGTGTTAACGAGGTTTGACTGTACCTTGATAAAAATTGGTGCTGATTTGTTTTTGGTGTAAATCGTCCAACAGGTGGCACTGCTATGCGGTATTTTTCACGATTTACATGATTTTAGCGATAATTATATTTCAAAAACTACTGTACGAAATTTGATCAAACGTCATATTCTGTTAAACCTTGACATAATTTGATGCAGATTAGCTTTTTATGTATATCATATAGCAAGTGGCGCTGCTATGCAGCATTTTTCACAATTTTGCGATAGATGTATCTCAAAAACTAATGCACGGAATTTAGTCAAACTTCATATTCCACATAAGTAGCACTTCCACATAAATAGATCCTTATTAGGCTTGGGTCTATACTCTCCAAAGCTATCGCTTTTGTGCACTTTGAGTAAGGAATTTTGGTTGCAGACATCTAAGAGGCTGGGTGCCAAAACTCAATGATTTGTTTGAAAAATGCTATGCTTATACCTCCTTTTTAAATACACACAATTCAACAAATCTAGAAAAAATCCTTTAGAGTTTGTTAAGGCAAAGAATTGTCATTTAATTTTGGCACTGTGATTGCAAATTTTGAGGCATTAACATGTATGGAGTAGAAGAAAATTTTGTGATTCGCACATCCGACTAGTTTTCACTTAATATTAATTCTTGTGGTCTGCAAAGAAGCCCACCTGTTAATAACATCGCTTAGTTTAATAAAATTCCCTATTTCACTTTCATATTTTAAAAAGCATTAGGCTGTCAAGCCTGTCATCCCTCATTGTATTTCTTATAATTCTTTACTGTAAAACTTATGTATATCAATGTCCATTACTGTGCTATTATTTTTATCCATTGTCTTTGGTGGAACCGTTTTTCTACGGTGCTTTCGAAACTCAGCTTCTCCAGTCACATCCTACTATTCATAATTGTTTGTGAGCTTCTCTGTAAGGAAATCTTTATTTCTTCAAAATGTTGTTCAAGTGCAACGTGTCAGTGTTACAGTGCATGTCGATTTTTTCTTCAGTTGATGGTCTGCTTTCATGGTCATATTTCTGTTCCAAATTAAAATCGTCCATTTTTTAACTTTTTCATCCTCGAATGGATTTTTAGATGCTCCAAAATCTTGCACGAAAACTGTTTTCCTATATTATGAAGGGTTTCTTCGTGCTGAGATTTATAGTAACATTTTACAACAGCTTTAAGCACAGAACACTGGGTTTTTGGCTTAAAATTTTATAAACACATATGAATATAAACGAACAGGACTGATATATATTTCCGCACACAAATAAAATTAAAATGTGACAAATTTATCTAAACTAACGACTTCTTATATCCGCATTTGCTCATATAACGCTTTTTACTTGACAGCGAAGGGTTAACTAGTTTTTGCGCCAAACAAATCATGAGAATGAGTAAAATATTGTCTAAAAATCGCAAAATTAGTCAAAAAAGTTGTGAAAACTTATCAAATCTTCTTGCCCATAGCCGTGTTTCAAGTAGGTTACTACATTCCTTTCTGTTGTGCTATAAGTGATCTCCAATTTTCAAAAGAAGCTGCAATCCCTTTGGATTAAAATAGCTGGATTCCCTTTTGGGAGGAGAAGGGGAGGTAGGGTGAAATTTGTGAGAAAGGAACAAAGTTTTGGAGGAAATAAAGAAACTGGTTAGTCAGTTATTGATGGACAGGAGTAGAGAAATTTAGGTCTGGTAGATGTACAATATTTTTGTAGAACTGAAAAATACAATGATAGATTGAGTGTGGCTGATTTCTTTTTGTATTTCTTTTGATAATTTAACTTGTTTACTGTTGCAGTACTCAAAATAATCACCTAAACATTAAAAATTTCGTAATTTTTTTACTATTACTTTTAAAAAAGAAAATGCCTCAAAAATCTAGAATTTCCCAACTCTAAGCTCAAATTTCCCAACTTCACATATACTGGGGGGAGGCTCCCCCCCATACCCCCCATGGCGACGCCCCTGTTGCGCGGTCAGTTTTAGTAATATAAACAAGAAAGAAAAAATCATGCGTCAAGCATAGATTATGAAACACGTTCCAACACATTCAGAATAATGTAACAGAACTGCATCTTTAAAAATTTTTAAAACATTACGTCTAATTCAACCATATGGAAACACTTTTGAAAACACAATTTCATCTGTTCCCAATCGGAAAATTATCTGAATTCTTTAAGCAGCCCTGTATAGAATATATAGATTTGTATCTATTAACTATATGCATGCCAAAATTTAGTTCACTTAAGAAATACATAACTTCAGTTGAAAATTCCCATCCAGCAATTTCCTCCAATAAGCAAAATGGTACGTGAATACTTTTGCGCAGCCCTGTATATGAGATATAGGATTTATGTATAACGAGTAAAATGCAAAAAATAAATTAAATTTAAAAGCACATTCCGAATTTTAAACCGAGCGCTCCAGCATTTATTACTCAAAGACAGTGCTGTAACCGATTTCTTTTGTGTGACCCTGTAAATGAATAAAAAATGATTTGAATGCCCTGTTATAAAGTGATCGTAGTGAAATTCAGTGATTTATATCAGTTTCAATGCATATGAAATAGCGTAATGTCATTAAAATACTCTGCAAACGAGTTTTCTCCATATACCATAATGTAATGGAATACTTTTGAGTGCCCCTGTAAATGAACGATTAATCCTACATTCTTTATATGCAATACCAAACATCCTTTGGTGACCCTAAATAACCTTTATCAAGTTCATGCAAACCGAGTATATTTACGGGAGTTAGAGCGTGGACATACGGACAGACAAACCGAATGCATAAACACTTTTCAACTTTGTTGGAAAGTGTTAAAAAGTTGTCGGATCTCCCTTATTTATCAAAAAAGTTCTTTTAATTTTGAAAATTATTTATAAATTCATATTCAAAAAATTTATAGATGTTAACCTACAATTATTTTTTATATAAAATGAAGGTACTTGTTAGTTATTCCGTCGACCAAATTACTGTCGCCAAATTGTAAGATAAAATGCCAATAATGGTTGATCGTATATGTTACATTCACTTGACAACACGTGTTTACGTCATCAAGTGATTTTTATTTCGACGTTTTATTTGTATTTTTATTAATGTTATACTAATTTATTTGTTCTTTCGTTATTTAAAATAAAAATTATGTCAATTTGTATAATTTGGCGAGTGGTTTGGCGATTTATATAATTTGGCGAAATCGGTCGGCGGAATAACTAACAAGTACCAAAATGAATAAGTGTCAAATTATGTCTATGTGCTCTTATTACTATCGTTAATTTTAGAGATATAGAACAATTTTTCTTTGTCAATATTTGCGACATTAATCTGTTATCGTAGCATCCAAAAAAAAAAAAAAAAAAAATCTTATAAAAAAATTACCCATAGAGGAAAGAGATAGATGGAGATGCAGTGTGCCGTAAAAACAGTTTGCAATATGACACGAGTTATCGCTCACATTTTAATGCAATCATTCGGCCCAAACAAAAGAAGTACGTGCAACAAGGACCGAACTCTTTGACATCACTCGTGCATTTTTTCTCTAAATGAAAATATTCTGATTATATTTAAGCATTCCAAAGTAGCATTTCATTGCATTATGAATTAAAAACTGTATTACTAAAAGTTATCTTCTTTTTTTGCGAAAGCACGTGGTTGTGTTTGGGCCAAATGTAACGGATTTTAGGGTTACATTTTTGGCGTCACCCGCAGTCATTACACTTCATTTCTATTCTTTCTCTTTACTCTATGAAAATTACCAGAAATTTTTTTTGGAATTTTCTTTGATGGAATAATGGAAATCCTTGTTCTAAATTCTCCTGTATTTAAAAGGCTAGTCAAGCGACTCGTATGCTATTTCTTACAAACTCGATTAAACAATCAACCGATCAACCAATACTCGTAGCCTCATTGTCATTTCTTTCAGACAACAATCAAAATGTCGTCACTAAAAAATACGTTACACCAAACCATAAGTGTAGTATAGTAAAACCATAAGTGTAGTATAGTAAAACCATAAGTGTAGTAAAAATAGTAGATTACTATACCTTTTCGTTACCATTTTCTCATAGCAACTGAACAAAAAAAATAATTCAAATACGTGCTATGCCAAGAATATTGTCTGCTACAAAAATGTATTTTAAAGAACAGTTGTGTGACTTATTTTCTCCGCATATACTTAATTCCTATATGAATAAGCTGAAAGAATGCAATTTTACTAATCCGTGTGCAATAACATTTTCCGAAATTTTAAAAAATATAAATGAATGATTTCTGATAAAACCTAGAGCTATTATAAACTTTATTTAATTTTCAATATCCATATTAATGTTACAAACAAATGAAGGCATGAATCAGTAGATGCCCGATTTTTTTGTAAAGTTTCTTGAATGATGACATCGTTTTTTTGCTGGGTTTGTGCATTAGGCAGGCCGCCACTAAGGCGACACATGCAGTATGTCTCTCGATTTCGGGGGAAAAAACTTGTTTAAAACAGGCTTGAAACAGCTTCCTTCTTTGTTTCGATGGGTTTGTCTCCTATGTCGCACTTCATTTTTTCCTTGTCGTCTCAGTGTGCGACCTGCCTTAGGCATACCACACACTGAAGAGACAAGCAACAGAAAAGCGTAAGTCAAGACACATTTCACGCTTATAACAAAGAAGAAACCGGTTTGAACGCTACAACTTGTCGCTTGTCTTACGATTTTGCCTGCTTGTTTGCTCAATGTGTGATCTGCCTTATTCCGTGATAGTGACGTCCTATTCATACTTTTTTTATACATCTTGTTTCAGACTGGATCGTAAATGTGGAATTCTTTAGCGGATGCAAATGTCGTCTCTGTAAATAAAATAAAAACGTGTATTTTAGGTCTTAAAACTGTAACGTTTTGTACTATCTATCTCTCTCTATATATATATATACATGGAAGGATAAAAACCCTTTAAAATTCAAAATTCCAAATTAAATTTGAAAAATTTAAATTAAAATCCGAAGTTTCTTTCTCCTAACTTTAAATCTCATTCTAAAACCAGTTTTACCCCTTGTAACTTTGTTTCCCAGCAATACATCTTATTACTTTCAGATATCATTTTTGGAAGATCTTTAAGAGTAAAAATGCTGACGTTCGGAATATTCTCATTCAGTTGTGGTTAGCCGATTCCCAGGCCGGCCAAGCCCAGGTCTGGCATCTGAGCCTGGGCAATCAATCAAAAGCTAATCAACCAATTAAAGAAATGTTCCTCCCAAATTTACAACTATGCCCTCTGCTGGAAAATATGATAAACCCCAAGATATTAGTTAAAACCCGCGCCAAAAACGAGAGAATTTGCACTTTTGAGATGCCTGCAAAACCCATGCCAATGTAGATCCTGAAAATCATTAGCATAACGGGCTCGAGGACTGTAAGACGGAGCACCAAATAAATGAGTTCGGTCCAACAAGAGGTTTCCAAGCCAAATTATTATTGGCCAGTTCTGTCAACCCCAAGATGTACTTGCATCTTAAAACCGGCTGTACGGACACATGCCGGGAAGTGAACAGGTCGCGGCCCCTATACTAGTCCGGAACGCTCGCGATATATTACATATATATTTTTTTTTCATCGAGGGCGATACTAAATTCTTAAAAAGCAGAATTGCTGCTTTCTGCTTGTATTCTTTTTTTTTTTTTTTCTGTTCCTTTCTGCCGTACCTGTTCTATTTCTGGGAAAGGGCGGCTTTGTTGATTTTTTTCCCCTATGGATTATCGATTCGATGCCGACAGCATTATATATCCTATTTTAAATGCGGGTTTATCGATATTTTATAGTGAAATCAATATATCCATCATTTAACAACTTAAAATAGTCTATTCATTCAGTGTATTGTTTTATTTACTGTAAGCTGCTATTATAATACAGCGCTACGTTCCGACGTTCCGAGTAATCCTTTTCAATTAGATTATGAATGTACAGAATAAAAGTAAGAAAATCTACCTTATTAATTTTACTGTAAAATCAAGTTGAAAGGTTACATAATTCTTGCATCTCTTTGGTGTGCAACTTTAAATCCAGAAGATATGTTCGCGACTTGTCAAGGCATTAATCAGCCATTAGAAATTAATTTTAACTGTACTACAAGACTAGATGATAAATAATTAAATTTTACAAGTATAAGAAAGACACAAAACAACTAAGAATAAATAAATTATGGTTAAATTAGAGTACAAAAATCATTCACCTACTAAAAAGAAAAAACACTTTTCAAATAATGTGAAATTATTTTATTTTTAAAATTTCTATATAATTTTTATGGTAACTAATTGACTGTTCCTCGTCTTTTTTCTAAAAATTTAATTTTATTTAAAAATGAATTTAACATAATTTGGTCAAAATTTTAACGATTATTACCCACACTTCTTGACCGCATGGACTGAAATGTGAGTCCGATGTAAAAATTCGCCCTAAAATTGACAAATAATATAAAATCTTGCTGCTGGCGTTATTTTTTATTTATTTATTTTTAGTTCATTTCTATTTCATTATAGAAGCGCCCATTTTTATCCATGAAATTTGATAAGAATAACGTCAACTAGTATTTTTTGCACCTATCTGTAACCAACTTGGCGATAGAATATTATAGGTGCTGTCCTACCATCTTTTTCTGATCGACTACAAATTTAATTGGTAAAGAATATATTATACGAATTCAATCTATATTTTAAAACAAAATCATGTTTGTGAATAATACTGACGTCATATTAAGGATGGCAACGACCTGAATAATAAATTTCGATTTTATCGCAAATGGATTAATTTCGTAATTAAAATATCGCACAATTTCAATTTTTACACAGCCGAAAAGAGAAAAAAAATTCTTTCAAATGCAATTTGTTTGAAAACTGTACCATAATTTACGAATTCTTATGATTTAAAAAATTCAAGTATAGTAAACAAAACAATCTACCTCTATCGTGTTCAGCCCGATTACGGACAAAAATTCACTTAAAATAGTGTAAACATGTTCAGTATTTGTTTCCTGCAAATACTACAAAACAAATTTAAAAGTTCACCAAATAATAAATAAACAAAACACAATTTTAACAGATGTGTAATCGAACTAATACTGAAATAATCCGAATTTTAAAAAAAGGCTACTTGTAATTAGTGATATCTTTTGAGATTTCTTTGGCTGTTAAAACTGCGGCTAATATAAAAGTACCGTTTTAATACTTCAAACTTCCTGTTACATTTCTGGAATGATAATGAGTATGTGAATACATAATTGAAATTTTTCATGTAAAATTTCTTTTTGGTGTTGTTAGTCTGGAATAATAATAATTTTTAAAAAATGCTAAACGAAATAAAATTCAACAGTATTTTCAATTAAAATATTTTTCCCTATGTTTTGTACACCGGACAGTGTGTTCTATAACTCAGAAAGCCTATTAGATGATCTGGTATCTATACTAATAAAAGAAAGTTTCTCTCTGTCTGTCTGTGTATGTGTGTCCTCGATGGTTAGCGAAATCTACTGACGTACAAGGCTGAAAATTTGTGTAAGGGTAGCCCAAGATCTCTCCTGAAACAGCTGAGACTCGTAATTTTGAATTTCTAATAATTGGCTGAATTATTAATTAAAAATCGCAACTTACCCTCATCAAAAAGTCAAATCTGTCCTGCCGAGAAGGGAAAAATTCTCGCGCATGCCCTTTAGCCCTATTCCAGGGTTGTCCAATTTTTCCCCTCTGTAAAAAACCGGCGGAAAAAATCCCCGAATAAAACCACCCCGGATAAAATATCATTTTGTCCATTTCGTCCAGTTTTAATAAATTTAAAATTCTAACGTAAAAATGCAGAATTTACCAATAACAAATAAATATACTGATTATCCCCATTCAAAGTTTAACTTTTATGTCAAAATGTCACATATACATATATTTATATACACTAAAGAAAGTGAAATATTTTATGTGGAAATTAAAAACTAAATCCAGTTCATCTAGAACCTTTTTTTATGCAAACATGTTTGAAAATAAAATGCTTATCAACATTAAGTTATAATGTATTAAATATCAATTGTGAAACATGTGCATTTGCAGTAAATTTTAACTTTTTTATCTGTCATATGACAGTCCCATTGCAATTAATAATCAGTTTACAAAATTAAAAATAGTAATAAAAATTTTTTAAATGTTTGACAGCCTCAAATCTAAAAAAAAAAAAAAAAAAAAAAGTCATCTTACGAAATAACAAGTTGATGTTAATTAAGAAAATGTTACATTGAAATTAAACCCGTGCTTGTAATGTTATTAATAATTTAATATATGCATAAAAACATTCATATTTTACTATGGGAACATCAATAAGAAGTAGAAAAATATAATGATAAAAATTTTCTTTTAGTTAAAATATTAAATACAAAATAACCAAAAAATAATAAAGAAATTAACAGATATGCATTTTATGCATATTATGAAATTTTGTTATTCAAGATACATAAAGGTTGTGAAACATTAGTCGTCAAATGCTTCAGGATCAGGAGCAAGTTGTTTGTCTTTAGAATTTAACCCTTTGCACTCGAAGTTTTTTTTCATTCGTATTACCAGCTACTCGAAGCAATTTTAGTTATTTCTTATTATTTTTTTAATTATTTATGAATACAAATGTTATGATATATATAAATATATATATATATATATATATATATAATTACTACATTTTGTAATCGTCCAAAGTGTGATACCTCTCGAAGCAATTGCCAATATGTAATCTTGGCTTTTCCAGACAGTTATCACAAAGTTATTTGCATTGTCCCTCGTGGATAGCGGAGCCCTCGAGTTTGAAGACAAATTTTAAATGGCTCCGCTCCGGAGCCCTCGAGTGCAAAGGGTTAACATTTTATAAACCATTACAAATTTTGTAGCAGTTTGAATTCTAAGCCTATTTGTAAGTTTGTTTTGAATCATGCTGAAATTGGAAAAAATACGTTCAATGCTTGCTGATGAAGCTACGCAATGAAAAAGATGACATGCAAAATTTTAAATATTTTCTAAGTCACTATCTTTTCAGGCATTCCCACCATTCTGCTGGGGATAGATTATTTATGATTACACCAGAAAAATATGTATCAGGAAATGGAGATGCCTTAATGGATAATTTAACAATCAATGGCAAAAAATTTTTATCCATGTCTTTCACTCATTTCCGTGATATTCTTTCTTGTCATTAGTAAGTCCTTCACCCATGTATTTTGGATGCAGTAAGTATGATAAAATGTGAGCTGGCGTATACCAACATGTAATTAACATTATCTTTGTGGATTTATTGGATTATGATTAATATGCAGTCATTCTATTTTAATTAAATGATTAATTGAAAAAAAATGTTATTAATAATTAATGTAGGGATATAATTCTATTACATCATAGCAATAATTTTATGTCAAACATATGAAAAATCAGCAATTTTCATTTTGTCCAATTTCTTCCGGCATCCCGGATTTTTTATAAAAAAAAGTGGACAAAATAGCAACCCTGCTATTTACTGAACGGTTTGAAATGAAGATTAGGAAGTTGGGGGGCTATTTTGTCATCATTTATTAACTTCCATCGGTCAAACCGCTTAGGAAAGTTAAAAACATAAGACATATACTGAAAGATCGTATTCTTTCGTCTCAAATGGCGCAATTAATTCAAAGAAGTAATATAAAAATTTTGTTTTTAAAGTCAATTCCTACTGAGGTATTCAAAGAAAAATTTAATATAATCCCTTAAGCTAATATTAGTTTTTGTTGCATTAAAATACCTCAATTTGTTGATTTTCTATAAGCAAGTAGGTATACAATGGAACTCTATGGGAATTTGGCGAAATATTAGAGATATTGCCAAGTTGGCGTCACATTTGGAGACTCATTTTGTTCGCCAAATTTGGCGATAAACTTGGCGGTGATAAACTTGGCGGTATTAGGTGACAGAAGAGGGTCGCCCCTATGATAACCCCCTTATAGTTATGAAGATGCATTAAATATTGTTCAATAACCAATGGCTGCCATTTTTTCTCCATATAAAACTAAAATTAATTAATTACATGTAATTAATGAATTAATATTTGAAAAAAGTTTAAAAAAATTTATTTCAACTTGATAGAATGAATAATAAGTATTTTATTGGCGATTGAAAATTTGAACAAGATATATAAATAAATATAGGGAGAGTGTGAACAAATAGTAGGAATTGAAAAAGTATCGCAGTTAAGCATTTGAAAAAAAAAAAATCAAAAAGGGTCGTTTTTCCCCCTTTATGCAACGCCCCTCCAGGACGCAATTTTAGATGTACCAACAAACCAAAAATATGCTCTTAAAGCTGAAATGTTCTTCTAATCGATAGTGTAATTGGTTTTTGAAAATATGAATTTTAATCCTTACACCGGCAAATACACCGGCGAATGCAGGTCACTTCGCACCTCGCGGAGACTATGTCTTTTCTAAGCTAAAAGTAACTAAACGTGTTTATTTTAACGCAAACATTTTAGCGCATCCCAATAGACTAGATTTACATTATGTACAAAAATTTTCAAACTTTCTGACGGGTAGAAATATTTTTTGCAAAATAAAATGTGTGAGATTTTCGACGAAATTAGTAAAAACCCGATAGACCGGGAGATGGCAGCACAGACAATCACCTCATAGAGTCCACGGCTGAAATTCCAGAATTAGTTAAAACTTGATCCGCATATTAAAACGCAGTCTGTCTGTCAAGTCCTATCTTGGTGGAAAACACCTGAAAACCCGATTTTAGCGGTTGACTGGTAGGTTAACCATTGTGCTTTCCTGCACCCAAATGTATGAAAACATGGCGGAGTAAGAGAAGGAAAACACAATGGTAAACCTACGAGTCAACCGCTAAAATCGGGTTTTCAGGTGTTTTCCACCAAGATAGGACTTGGCAGACCGATTGCGTTTTAATATGCGAATCGAGTTTTAACTAATTTTGGAATTTCAGCCGTGAAGGAGATGAAGTGATTGTCTATGCTGCTGCCTTTCGGTCTAAGAGTGTTTCAATTCAGTGTTCGCTTACTATGCATAGACTCCAAAAAAATTCAAGTACACAGAAAATAAAATTCCACATAGCTTATACTTTTAATAAAATACTTTTTCGCGATTTTTTCATTTAAAACTATAAAATCAGACAAAATGGAGTTAAAAATATAAAATGTACAAATTAGAGATTCGTTTAAGGTTATTATCACAGGCCCGGGCAACGCCAGCCGAGTCATCTAGTATGTAAAGCATATTTTTTTAATTTAGCTCGTATATCAGCTTATTATTCATTATGGTGATTTATGACAAAAAAAAATTTCCTTAATATATCAAGATAAAAGGGATTTTAATTCGTATTTAACCTCTTTTGATATCCGCATTTTTCATTTGAAAAAATGCAAACTTCTTTAAAAAATCTTGAGAATGAAATCAAATGTTTTTCTTCGGAATTATGGCAAAAGGAAACATCGGCGAAAAAAAAGGTTTTTAAGATCATTTGCAATTTTTTTAATATTTAGTGGATGATAACGAAAAAGGAAATAAAGACAAACAACTTTAATAAGCTCAAGAGTTTTAAATGCAAATTGATTGCTTTTCTTTCTGTTTGAGTTGCATTCAACCAGAGATTAAGGATTACTTATTGGAATATTTGTTTGAAGCCGAAGATTATCATCATTAATAAGTTTTTATATATGTTACATTATTACATTTTCTACGATTTATATTACATATGTTTTGAGAGTCAGTTCTTTCTCTTCTCAAATAAAACTTTAGGTATGTAGATGCGACTTAAAGCCTCTATAAAATGACGTCATTTTTAATTAATCATTGTAGATGTAGTTTTTATGAATGGAAATGTAAGTTTCCATTTAAAAATAATGCCTGGCGAAATAGACAAATAAATTTTTACTAAATGCTAAGCCATTTGGTTGAACTTTTTGCATTTTACTTGTCAGAGAAATCGTATATTCTTTTATTACATGCGTCAAAGAAAAATCTCATTCTTATTTATACAGCTGGGGGATTTTACTTTTCAAGGAAATTAAATCCTTACGGGTCGAAACCCGTCCAGGGTTCTCAGCAAAACATGACTGGCAAATGGACCTTATGCATGCGACCTGAGGTCGAGACTAAAATTCGTCCGCTTGCGGTATTTACTGGCGATGTTTAGCATAGCAGTCTATGGAGTGAGAGCTATTAATGCTTATTTGTTAAAAATACGGCAAAAAAATTCTTTGTTGCAGCAACACATACTTAATATACTGTAATCGAAATTCAAAATGTTGTTCTGTATGCGAAAAAATTCCCTAATTTTGCAAATTTTCAGTTAAAATGTATGCACTCAACCTGGGTCAAGGCTAAAGTCGTCTGCTAGCGGTGTTTGCGCCTGCGCATACTGGTTACTGCCGGTGCAGTAACTAGAATAACAGATAATCATACCGCCAGCTCTGGCGTCTGACGTCACCTGAATAGGGGTTCATTCCCAGACTTTCCCTGACCAAATTTCAAAAGATTCCCTGACTTTAACTGACCAAACAGACATACAACGAAATTTGCTACTTATTTTCGAAATCCTTTGTCAAAATTAGCGATTTTTTTTGCGATCATTCTTCAAATTCTCGATTTTGTGAGCGTTTGATGAATTGCATGATTTTTTCCCCGAGACTACTTGATGAATTTTGCATCTTTTTATATTTTTTCTCCAAGACTTTTCCATGACTTTTTAGAAAATACTTGTAAATTCCCGGATTTTTTCTATATATTTTGCAATTTCCCTGACTACTTTGAAATTCCCTGACTTTCTATGACGCTGGGAACCCTGCCGTCGAATTCGACGAATGGAAATGTTTAAAAGACTGAAAGAACTTTAACTGAATGACTGAATTCATAAAAAAATAACACAAATAATTACAATAATTAATCAATATTATATCGACTAGAGTAACTCTTAAAATAAATATTATTTTTAACTAAAGTTTAATTACAACTTTTCAAATTATTGAAAAATTAAACTTTATTCCTTTACGTAATAAGGAACATGCAATTAAGATAATGAAATTATGAAGTTATTAATTGAGGATTTGATCTTTGGTATTACGGAATGAAAAATCGACGAAAATTGCGCCACAATGACAAATTATAATTTTTATTTTCAACGCAATCTAAAAGTAACATCTTTTTCAATGTCGGAAACTTTACATGCATATATTTTACATTCATATTCACTAAAAATATTTTAACGTGCAATAGACTACTGATAAATATATTCCCAAACTTGATGCCACGTTCGTCAGTTACAATTTTGCATGTAAAAGTTCATACTCTTTACTTGTTGTGTTTTATCGCTGCTCCCATGGTCTAAAACCAATGTCAGACGGGCGTCTTTTTTGCTGCTTTTTTGCTTAAGTATTATCCATTCACAATGCTGTCTTAATCGTGCTTATTTTGCGCTTCGCACAGACGATATTTCTTTTGTTGACAAATGAATGTTTTTAGAACTTTATGAACTGAACTGTACCTACGAAATTTTATGATGTAAGATTTATTGAAGCGAAAGTATGTTCGCGAAAAGTTATGTGCTTTTGTGCTTGTGATGTTAAAATATATTGTTGTTACGTCTACAATTTGCCTCTGCCATTACTCCTTACACAGAATGAACTTTTATTCCGAAGAAATTTAAATTAGTCTTTTATCTCCCGATAGGATGAATTTAGGTAAGCCTAATCCATTTGCATAATTAAATAGTTTATTTTTAACTGTGAAATGAATATTGATAATTAAATATCAGTATAATAATATTGAACATAAAATTTTATAAACAGGGACTAGAATCAATATTACTTGAGGTTCTAATTTGTTTCCCGGCGAAATGTAGAAATTCACTTTTAGACGCATTCACAGTAAAATATTTAGTTATATCAAAGAAAATATTCATTTCATTTTTACTATGACATCGTTTTCACCCACTGAAGCCTTCTGAGATTAACGTCTGAATCTCAGTATCAGCGGAAGGAAAAAATATTGAAATGTAACAGCTTTATGAGCCGTGCGTTATTTTAAATCGTGACGTCACTTTCTGTTCAAAAGTCTTAAAAAATATTTTTTTTAATTGTAATACGAAAATGGCATCCGAAATGATATGGTAATTCCCATTCTTTCCTCTCTCTCTTCAACTATGGAAGTAACCCGATTACCAACAATGTGAAGAAATTCCATAAAGGGCTTTTAAAATTAAAATTAAAATATAAAAATAGTATTATTTTAAAAAATAGCAAGTGGGGGCACATCTGCAAATAAAGTGCTTTCATTTAAAACAAGTAATATAAAAATTCTGTTTTTAAAGTCAATTCCTACTTAAGCCATCAAAGAAAAATTTAATATAATCCCTTAAGCTAATATTAGTTTTTGTTGCATTAAAATATCTCAATTTGTTGATTTTGTATAAGCAAGTAGGTTTACAATGGAACTGTATGGGAATTTGGCGAAATATTAGAGATATCGCCAAGTTGGCGTCACTTTTGGCGACTCATTTTGGCCGCCCAATTTGGCGATATATCGCCAAGTTGGCGACGAACTTGGCGGTATTTGGCGACAGAACAGGGTTCCCCCTATGGTAACCCCTTATTGAAAATACTTTTATTGATCTTCAATAACCAATGGCCGCCATTTTGTTTCCCATGCAAAACTAAAATTAATTAATTAAATATTTCAAATGAAAATCAAATTTCGAAGTAAAAGGCACAAAGGCCAACATAGTGAAAAAGATTCCAAGCCAGGACTCGAACCCGGGCCATCAATATAGCGCATTGACGTTCTACCGACTAAACCACTTGGAACGATACACAGCTCGGAAAATTTCTCACTATTATATGTTGGCAAGGCTACAAACGCAGCACAAGATGGAATATTTATCGTGAGCCACCGACCTGGGGCTAACACGAAACATAATTAAATCCAGCATCGATAGAAACTATATTAATACATGGAAATTATTCCAGAGAGAAACATTCGCCTTGGATACAATATTTCAAATGAAAATCAAATTTCGAAGTAATTGCTTAAAAGGCGAAAAGGCCAACATAGTGAAAAAGATTCCAAGCCAGGACTCGAACCCGGGCCATCAGTATATACTGATGGCACTAAATTCTGAAAAAGCAAAATTCCTATTTCTAGATTTTTTTTTTTTCTTTTAAGAAGCGCATTTCTTTTATTTTTCAAAATTTCAAAATTTCAGCCGGTGGCCCTTAGCTACAACTTTATTTTACAAGCAGAAACTGTGATTTTAATATATATTTTGTGTTCTACATGAAGTTAGAATGCTGCCCATCGAACCTGGATATTTTGATACAGGTCAAAGCGGCTACAGGTTTCCGACGTAATAATGTGACCAAATTCAACATTTTAAAAAAGAAAAATACTTGAACCAATAAAAGACAACGTGGAATTATTAGTTTTTAAATTAATTTTACCCTCTTACTAAAAACATTTTCAAAATTTGTCTCTTTTTTTTTTTTTTTTTTTTTTTTTTTTTTTTGCCATCGAGAACGTATATCTTAACCCTTTATCTACTGACTTATATCTTAACTGACGTATATCTCAACCCTTAATCCTAAATCTACTGACGGTACTTATATGTACCATTAAAATAACTTATTGTAAAATTCATTTAATACATCGATTAGTTGTAATACAGTTTGGAATGAATTATAGATACATTACTTTATCTTATTCCAAAAGTATTATAAATTACGCAAAACAAAAATATTTTTAAAAGGATGATTTCTTTTGCCTTTGTATCTTTTCAAGTTTCTTAGCGTTGGGGGTGGGGGGGGGGATTTTTTAATTCGGAAATATTTCTATATTTCTAATCGTAAGAAAATCATATTTGTACATTTCCTATTTCTACAAAATACCCAGAAAAATATTTATAATAAAAGATTTGAGTGAGGTTATAAATCTTGCACAAAATCCCTGTAAATTGAAATTTAATTGATCCTTCTAAATCCTTCAGTCCTTCTAAAATCTTCAAAAATTTATTAAATGATTATGTAAATCTTCTAATGTAGTTTAACCAATTCACGAAAAATGCTTTAGAAGATAAAATTTTCATGAATTCATAATTCAGTACATAAAGGGTAAAGTACAGTAGTGGAGAAAAAAAAAAAGTAAACACCCCCTACTAACTCCTCAACAATTTATCGTAAAAGAAAGTTACTAGTACCGAACGATTGAAAATTAAGTCTACTTTTAAATGATGCATAAAAAGTTTGCTTAGGGGGCCATCTACATATTAAAATTAACCATAACTTTGTTTTCTTTTCAATAGCTGTACACAATTCTGACAGTATAAATGAACTCTACACCCCTCAATTAGCCTAAAAACAAATTTTTATGCAATTCCTACGATAAGTTTCCGAGAAATTAATTGTTTTAAAACGAGCGTATTTTAAGGGTTGTATCCAAATTGAAGTTCAGTATTCGATTATTAACCGAGAGAGCCCCCTTCTTGATCAAGGCACGTTAAGCAACACTTAAGCAGTCATTGAAGCTAGATCACAGGATAGCATAAGAAATTTCAAAATATCTAGTCACTTCTATTATAGACAACCATCATTTTGCCGTTTTTCAAGCATAATTTGAAAACTACTTGTAAGAAAAATGTGAAATTTTGGATTTCCATAAAGCAAGACTTAATAAATCTAAATCCATCAAAAAAATTGAAGGTTGCAATTCATAATTTTTTCGAATATTAATTTCATAATTCATATCATAAAATTATAAAAATTGCATATTCAACGCATTTATGTTTGGGTATATTAGTATTATTGCTACACAAATTAGCACATTAGGAGCATAATTTTAGGAGATATAAATAAAAATATGAAAATGTAATTTAACATTAGAAGCACTAATTTTTGAATGTCTATAATTCAAAAACTTATCATTCAAATGACTTGAAATTTCATTTCTAGGCATAGTTTGAACAGAAGATTTGAAATATCTCGTTAAATTTGGGTAATGCTATTGAAAAAAACAAAGCTATGGTTCGTTTTAATATGTATATGGCCCCCCAAAGCAAATGTTACATAATATACATCATTTAAAAGTAGACTTTATTTCCAATCGTCCGGTACCAGTAACTTTCGTCTACGATATTTTGATGAGGAGTTAGTAGGGGGTGTTTATTTTTTTTTTGAAGTGAAAACTTCTTTAGGCGCGTTGAGCTTTTTTTGAGATGGGAAAAAACCACTGATTTCGAGACACTGTAACCTAACGACATGCTAGCATTTTGACACATAGACACTAGCGCGCCAAGCGGTGAATGACAGAACTTTTCCTTCTTCAGCTCAATCCGCAAAAGAAGAAGGAAGCTAAAACTCACTTTTTCTCCAGGCGTATTGCTAAAACAAATTATTATTTTGTTTTTCGTCAGTTAAAATGAATTATACCGTATTCGTGACCTGCCTATTTCGTGTAACTAAAAACCGATAAAGCTGTATTTTATCGTGTTGATGGTCTGGTCAATAACCAACAGTATTGGCGGGAATTTCGATTACGGAAGATAAAATACGGGGCACAGATGTCAGATACGCACTTGGGTACCTAATTGACAGCAAAATGGCGTTACTTTATTTTACAAGGTAACCCGGCTACTGTTGCTTATTTATTAATAAATTGTTCATTTACTTTTATTTTATTTTTTTAAATTGTGCAATTGTTTTGTTCTATAGTTATTAATGGAATTACTGTTTATTTATTGTTGTTTACTTTTTAAAACAATAGAAAATAATTTAAAAATATATATTGTAACTGGTATTGGAAAACGGGCTTTCGCCAAATTGACGTTAAAAAATCGCGCCAAACCTGGTTCGTATATCACTTCTCGGTTTTTTTTATTTTTCGACTTTTTATCCAAATTTTCCGGATTTTTTAAATTTTCCCTTTCATTGTATCCCAAACACTACCTTCATACCAAATTTCAAGATTCTAGGGATACAGGACGTACCTCTGAGTTTTGATGATCGGTGAATCAGTGTCGAAAAGGCGAAAGTTTAAGTTCATATATCTTCTGAAATAAAAAAGATAGAAACGTGAAATTTCAGCATTTAGTTCCATTTCCACATTACTTTAGATTTACGAAGTTTCAAGTTTCTGGGAATCACCAACACAAAGATATTGGGGGTCAAAAGTACCCTGAGTTGCTTCCAGAAAAAGATGCTTACGGCTGTGCTTTCAAGACTTGGCAGGGGCACTGCCGTGTCCCCAGATGCTTTCATTAGTGCTGCTACACAATTCAACGCATAAAACATTTCCTGACGATTAAAAAAACACACACGTAATTGTTGAAGTTTTCACTTCTATTGGCACTCCCGGAGTGCCACTGTTTTTTTTTTTTTTTTTTTTCTCCACGACTGTACATACTTGTATTAAAACTGTAAGGGGAAATCGGAAAAAAAGGGAAAGTGCTATTAGAAGTAATGGAGTTATGAATCAAGAGGAGAAGACATATAGTGCAGTGTCTAGCAGTTGTGAGTGAAGTAACTGAGGAGGTTATCACATGATGGCGGCTGTTGCTTTAAGTCGGTAATCAGTTTCTGATTACCGCCGGGGCAAACTTCCACCAGTAAATTTGAATAGAAAATTTCGCCTTATTTAAGCGCCTTATTCATGGAAAATTCCTTTCACAAATATGGTTAAACTTTCTCTTTATTTTTACTGGCGGCAGTTTAGAGAGGTATTATAATCTTTTTCACTGACACTGTCAGAAGTTTGTCTAGGTTGTCACAATATAGCGGAAATACAGAGCCTGACTACCACCGAAGTTAACATCCATCAGTAAAAAGGAATGTCTGTTTTTGCCATTATTTACTTTTATGGATTTATTTCCCACTTTTAAATAATGAAGAAATTTCTATGTAAATTTTCTGGTGGAATATTGTCCCGGTGGTAATCAACCCTTGCAAAAGCAGTTACAGTTGAAGATTCACTATTTTAAGGATATGTCAGTCCCTCTTTATTTGTAATTCCATGTTAGAAGTATGCGATTAATATATTTTTCATAATATTTTAAAGTGTAAAAGGAAATATAGTGAAAATGGAAAATGTATTGCAAGTAAGCTGTTACTGTATTTTTATAATATTTTAAAGTAAAAGTGAAATGCATAAAAGTAAGAGAGGATATTTTGATGTGTCTTTCCACATTATGTTAAAATGCGAAAAGAAAATTTGTTAGAAGTTAATGTATTGTTGTCAATTTTTAAAATATAATACTAATAGCAAAATGTATTCGAAGTGACAGATTAGCGTCTATTTTATAACATTTAGCCCTACACTGGTTAGTGATTTATGAATCATATTTATAAATCATAGGCATTTATAAATTATAAATAAATTCATTTCCAAACAACCACTATATTTTAAAAAATACGAGGGAAGACAGTAAGTAGGTCACAAACTATTAGGGTTGGGTTGATTTTTGACGGCCAATTATCTGCACGAGGGATATAGGCCCGGGGGGAAGTGCCCTCCGTGGGGGTCTTTCTAAGGGAACCTAATCCGTATTTACGCATGGAAAATCCACGGCTCGCAGAAAACCACGAAAACTCCGAACGATTAGGCCGACGGGCGTGATTGGGTTCGAACCCAGCACTTCCTGTCTACCAGCTTCGAGAGCAGAACCTCTCGACCACCACAAACTATTAGGAGAAGTCGGAAATGAGTAGTAAATTGTTTCCAAATATGCCAATAGGTGGCAGCATAACCCAACTATAAGATGTTAATTTTATGAGACAGCAGTTGTACAAAATGATCAGGGTCGTTCAAAAGTTGTTGACGAAGAGCGCAGTGGTCGTCCGGTTGAGATTGGGACAAAAGAATCAGAGCGGAAGGTTGCTTATGCCGTCTATTGCTCTAACCATTTCCTCAACCTTCCGCGCTGATTCTTCTGTCGCAATCTAAACCGCACGACCACTGCGCTTTTCGTCAACAACTTTTGAACGACCCTGCTCATCTTGTACAACTGCTGTCTCATAAATTCGAAATAAACATCTTACAGTTGGATTATGCTGCCACCTATTGGCATATTTGGAAACAATTTATTACTAATTTCCGACCTCTCATATCGGTTTGTGACCTACTTACTAACTTTCCCTCGTATATTCCCTCTATGCAATCACAGGTAAATGCTTTCAAAGGATAACAAGTTGCAAAGCAACTCCACCTCCTTCGACGAGTAATTGGGTAACACATGTTAGAGGAGCCATAAAAAGTTTGTCTAGCCGTAGTACAATAAGTTGTACTACAATATAATAAAAAGGATACAGAAAAAATGTGTTTTATCTCGAGAGATATAAGACGAAGCAAACTAGAAAACAGGGATTCTGCTTTTTCAGAATTCAGTGTCGCCCCCGATGAAAAAAAAAATATATGTGTATATAAATATAGATAGTTCAAAACATATTTCAGTTTTAAGACTTAAAGCATCGCTTTTATTTTATATAAAATGACGTCATTCCGCTGAAGAATTCCTTATTTACGATCCAGTCTTAAACAACATCTACAGTAAAGTATTTATATGACGTCACTATCGCTGAATAATACACACACAAAAAAAAAAAAAAAAAAAAATTACGTCAATCAAGAAACTCGACAAAAAAAAATCGGCTATCTAATGATTCATATGCCTTTATTTGTTTGTAATATAGATAATTAAATTAAGTATAGTTTATAATAGCTCCATGTATTATCAGAAATCATTCATTTATATTTTTTCAAAATAATAGCACGAATTTTAATTGCATTTTTTTTTTCAGTAGATATGGGAAAATGGCAACAAAAAGACATAATTACTATTTTCCAACTATTTTTTCGTCAGAACTTCTTTCTTACTTTCTACAGAAATGGAGTACTTGAGTTGCCAAAATTAAATAATTGGCGCTAAAAAATACAAAAAAAAAAAAAAAAAAAAAAAAAAAAAGGAATAGCTCAAAAATAAATTGAGATGCAGTTTTCAAGCAAATTGCATTAGAAAGTACTTTTTTTCCCAATACGACGGTATAAAATTCGAAAGTTTGCGATGCTTAGAAGTTTAAAAAAGTGCAGTAGGGTATTTAACAGTACAATGATACATCTGCTTTGTTTTACGGCTGGCTTATACAAGGGGACATTATTCTTTGGAGACGACACTTTATATGTTCGGAGAAAGAAATAGCATATCGGCGGCTAATACAGATATAGGATAATCCAAGAATTATGATAAGTATAAGAGATTGAGAGAATATAACTTTAAATAGAAATAATTATGGTATAAAAAGACTAAAAAGTAAAGAAAAGGCGAGTTTACGAGAAAATTTAAGGTTTACACTGTTCAAAACTGTTGATATACCCTACACAGTCAGAAGAAGCAAAAAATTAGATGTTAAGTTAAGTTAAACTGCCCCACCCCCAAAAAGGGTAATTTTCATTGCAAGTAATCATAAATGTCTGCTGTTAAATAACGTGAAAATTTCCTCTTTAAAATTTCTGGTATCTAACTAAATATTATTATAAAAAACATAATTCCAAAAGAAAAAATCATGCAGTGTAGATTAAAAATGTAAAGAGAAGATCTACTAGAGTTTAGAGATTAGTGTATTTTTATAGTATTTTGAAATATAAAAAGAAATTGTATTGAGAAAGATAGGATAGTTGTGATGTGGAATCACATGTATTTTTCTTAAATTATTCATTTTCTCTAAATTTCAGTTAAAACTAATCTTTAATTACTTATTCATTTTACCCTAACTTTTATTTATTTCCCAATATTCCGCCCCCCCCCCCAAAAAAAAAGAAAAGATATTTAACATATGCCTTAATCACATTTGGATGATTATTCACCCTCACTATATATAAATAAACAGCAATGTGCGAGTATTACTCGCGCTCAGAGGGTTCCGTACAATAAATATATGAATTATTAACTGTATTATTAAAAAAATCGTTGCTAAAAGAATAATATGACTTTATAAAAAACTATACAACGAGAGGGTTGGCTATAGCTGTATATATTAGGAAAGTATAAATGAGCATACTAATAAAAGTTCAAAGAGATATGAAGCATAAATAATATCAAGTATTGCTATTCTGTATAACTCTTTTTTTAATCTTATCCTAATCTATTTATGATGAATTTAATTCGGAACTGACAACAAAAGTTGTGCATATCTAAACTTCATTTGGCATTTCATAAAACTAAATTCGGCGTAGTAATAATATTTTTTTTTTTTATCGTGTAGATAAAACGAAATCCTTGTTCAAAGTTTAAACTTGGTATTGTGCTAAGCGCGCTTCGAAAGGAGGTCTCAAATGTGCATTGCCGCCTTGATCCGTGCCGCGTTTTCTAGATGGGTTTTTAATTAACTTTTAAAGACACGGGAGGCGTATTGAGAGATTGACTAAATGCAAACTGGTCGCGAATCTCATATTATTGATGTGATTAATTCTAATTAAATTAATCTGTTTTTAACAATTTAACGTTTATTGCTTTTACACTGCTACTGCGCATTACATTACACAAATATATCATTAAAAGTTGTTATCTAGGCTTTAAAAGCGGATGGTACATACATTACGCCGCACTTGTCATTATGCTTGTCAAAGCAGTCCGTGTCTTTAAGGGTATCTTTACTATCTCGGCTAATTAGCGACGATTTTTTTTAAAATCATCAAAAATGCTTTTATACATTTGCTACGATAGGTACCTCCAGTTTTCCTCAACACCTTTGCTGGATGCCCGCAAATCGAAACTTATATGTAACGGGAAAATGCGCATTTCTCAGAAACTATGTGCCTATAATTTTCTTGCAAGGTTTAAGTTAACGTCTACTACCTCTAATTTTTTCATAATCTTACTTTCAGTAGATGTGGAAATAGATGGGGGGGGGGGGGGCATATTTTTGCACCACATTTTCAACAATATCTCTAAAAATATAATACCTAAAATTAAAAGAAATGTATTTTTGAGTTCAACGTTACAAGAGTTTTCACACGATATACCAAGATAATACTTTTTTTTTCAAGTAACTTAATTAACCCCTCTACATTTTTTTCCTAACTAAATTCGTGTATGTTTACTAATCTGTAAATATGTGTGTCAATAGTCTTTATTACTTCCCTCAATTTGAACATTCCACGTTCCATAGTTTACGAGTAAAGTGGCTGTGATAGACAGACAGACACAGGAGTGATCTTATAATGGTTCCGTTTTGACTTTTTAAGAACGGAACCCTAAAAAAGAGAATAAAGAACGACTTTGCTTTCGGTCAGTAGAAATAACTCTTTGCTCTGCTTAATTTTTGAGTTTAACTTCCTTGTTAAATCATAAATATTTCCAGCACTGTCTGTTTTTTCTTTCACGCTATGTTCCCAAAACTTTGCTCCTAACGTACAAATTTGCGTTGGAATTCTTTCTGGCTCACTTTTTAGGACTGCTATGCTGGTGGCCCTGCCACGAAATTCAAAATTCTCCTAATTGTCCAAAGCGTAACAAATAATTTCTTCTCATATGATATCATTCATTTTTCATGTGCTCTTTTCGCCAATTGTGTCATGCCAATTTGTGTATTACAGAATGATTAATTCTCGCTTGCTTCACGAACTCAGTAATATGAAAAACGTTTTTTAGAAACGCTCTCTGTTACCACCCCTATCCATTTCTGTATGAAATGCTTTAATTTTATATTTCTGCTCCAAATAAACGGATTTCGTATAAAGCAATTTAAAAGCATTTATTTTTATTATTTATCACAGCCTACAGCTATTTATAAACTATAGCGAATGCAAACAAACTGAACCTGGTAATCATTTAGATTTACGATCTACAAATATTTTAAAGTACTGAACTATAATAATAGTGTATTTCTTATAATATCGGAAGCTCAAATTCTAATGGAGTTATGAATAAAGAGGGGGAGACATATAGTGTACTGTCTACCAGTTGCGAGTGAAGTAACTGAGGAGGCTGTCTCAAGATGGCGGATGGTTTTTTTTAAATCGGATCTACAGTTTCAAAATTCCGCTGGGGTAAACTTCCCACCAGTAGAATTGAATAGGAAATTTTGTCTTATTTAAGCGTCTTATACATGGATATATTTTCTCACAAATACTTTCTGGGGTCAGTTTGACAGGTAAAACAGTCAGATTGCATCACCGGTTGTCACAATATGGCAGAAAAGAAGGACCTGATTACCGCAAAAGTAAACTTACACCAGTTAAAATTAAAATCTTTTTCTGTATTATTTATGCCTGAAATATTGAATTAGTAACGTTGTTAAATACAGAGAAAATTTCTATATAAATTTACTGGTGGTAGCTTCGACCGGAGGTAAATCAGCAATTGCGAAAGCGGTTACAGTTGAAGCTTCACTATTTTAATGATATGTCCGTTCTTTTCTATTAATAGTTCCATGGAAATTCTGTGTTCGACTTGCAATATTTTCCTCATTAAAGTTATTTATTCGTTACTAATATTTTTGTCTTTCTTCATATTTTTACTTTTTACATAACATGATTTTTTTTTCCCTTCACAGATTTTCATCCACGGAGAAGATTTAAAATCCCTCCACAAACAAATACCGCAGACGATTCTGCCAGAGGAATTTGGCGGCAAACTTGGTCCTTTCGATAACAGTTCTTGGCACGCAAGTATCCTCGCCAACAACGAATGGTGCTTGGAACAAAGAATATATGGTTATCAAAAACCACAAAAATCGTAGTTAAGGAGCAACTGTATTTTAATGCATTGATACTTATTGGTTATAACTGTAGCACTTTCTTGGCGACTCTTTTGGCGGCAGAAAGACTTTTAGATACACCTTTTTTTTAATTAAGTGTAGAAAAGAAACAAAGATTTAAATTAATTTATTGTTATTATTATTACTATTATTATTATTATTAAGTAACTTTTCAGTACGAAATTAATTTTATTTCGAATATTTTAAAAGTAGGTAGTTTGTTGGTAAAAAGTTGATAGTTTTGATTGCTACGAAGTAATAATTAAATTTGAAAATATATTTATTTTCCATATCATTTACCTTTATTAATAATATTATTTTAAAGGTTTGTGCACACCGTATTTATGAAATCATTATTATTTTTTTCTTTGCCATTTTGTATGATTTTGTGTAAATACTGTAAAACCCCCATAACGGGCACTCCCAAATAGCAGACATCTCTATTTAGCAAATACCTTTTTTTAATCCACAACACATGTATACTTGTATACTTTTACATTTTGAAAGCGAACACTTCCGAATAGCGGACGAATTCCGCTGTCCCGAGGTTTCCGATATTTTGATAGGTTTTAGTGTAGTCTTTTTTTTCTTTACTATTATCTGTATGCTTTTATTATATCTCACATGTTTAGTTAATAGATGCAGTGAGTTTTAAAATGATGTGAACGATTTCAACTTCTTTTTTAGTTTATAATTTGCCAAAATAATCTATAACATTACAAATAGTACCTACTATGTCATGTAACCGCCCAAATTTAAGTCGCAATGGTTATCGTAAAGTTAGTCCAGAAATGTTCAATGCTTGTAACTTTCATTAATCTGCATGCAAAGTTGTCACAGGGACTATTTTTTTTTATAATTTTGGCTACCACTATTTCCAAACATTAATCTTCGTGGTAAACTTCTACTAGAAACTTACCATGAAAATTATTTTTTCAAAGTAACCAAAATAATAAAAGAATAGCCGCCAGTGGTAACCCTTGTAGCTACAACTGGTCAACTTCATCCAGAGTCTTTTCAAAACAATTATTTTCATATCTATATTACAAAGGATAAGCGTGTCTGTGCGTAACGGTGACGTCACTTTGCGAATGACAACAGCAGACGATTAAATTTAACTTTTAGTATATTTTATTGCAATTTTTTTTTTCTAAATGTCGCACATTTTCAAATTTTACACCGTCGAATAGAGAAAAAAATGTACTTTTAAATGCAATTTGTTTGAAAACTATATCGCAATTTACTGAATTTTTATTTTTATATTTTAATAATTTTGAAGCATGATTTTTAAAAATCTATATCTCTGTCACTTGTAGACAGACGATTACAAAAAAAAAAAAACCTGTTTGCACTAAAATTAATATAAATAAAACAGGTCAGCATTTGTTTCTGGCTTATATTCCATAACGAATTTAAAACTTTATCAATTCATAAATATAATACTAAAATATAAATAAAACACAAATTTAAGACAGGTAATCGAACCATGCTTAAACCACTGAAATTATCAGAATAAAAAGGATTAAGGATCTCTTGCGATTTCTTCGACTGTTAAATCCCTGCACCTAGCCAATACGAAGTGATCGCTTTTAACAAATTTTAAAATTTTGTTTGAATACATAATTGCTATTTTTCATGTAAAAATTATTCTTGGTATTGTTAGGGAAAACTCTACATATATACCGGGCGTTTCAAAAGTTCGGTGCGAAAATAAAAAGCGATGAAAAAAGATCTATGGGTCGGAGAGACATGATGTTTGCGGATAAATATTCAACGTGGTACGGGATTTTGTTTGACACCAACAAAATATTTGTTCAAAATCTCGACAATAGAGGGCGCTACTGCAGATAATTCCATATTGCTTACACAACGCAAGATTTGGATACAAAAACATTAGAGAATACTACATGTACATTTTTTTGTATCCAAATCTTGATTTGTGTTGCAATATGGAATTATTCCGCGGAAATATCTGCAGTAGCGCCCTCTATTGTCGAGATTTTGAACTAATTTTTTATGCCATCCAAAATCCCGTACCATGCTGAATATTTATCTGCAAACCGCATGTTACTCCGACCCATAGGTCTTTTTTATCACATTTTATTTTCGCACCGAACTTATGAAACACTCGGTATGTTAACCCTCTTGCTGCGCAACCCGAGATTTTCTCGGCAACGTAAAAGTAGCAATGTTTGCGCAACCCGAGATTTCCTCTGGGATTCATTTTTTTCCACTGGCGACTATGTTTAAATTCAACTGGGACCACTTTTCAAATACAAAACAACCTCTACAAAAGAAATATACTGCAAAACTGATTTTCTTAAAACAGTGGTGCCAGAATATAAAAATGGTCTCCAGTGACAGCCCTGATTTAGCCTGATTTAAACGTTTAATTATTGATTCAGGTTTGGGTTAAAAAAACTATTTTACAAAAAATGTTTACATATTTAAACTCTATATATATATACATTTGAAATGTGAATAAAAAAATGCGCAATTTTTTAACGTATTTTGATTTTTAAAAATTACGCAGGGAGAGGGTTAAATGTAAAATATTTATTAGAACTGAAAAATTTATATATGTACATGGTTTTCACGTATATTCTGTACCCTGGGAAATCCCGGTTGGAACTCCTTGTATAAATAATGGTCGACGTGATCACTTTTCTTTGTTACCACTAGTTCAAAATTTAATAAAAACCCAAGTAGGTCTGTATCGCCAAAAACAGTCGCCAAGAACGTCTTATATGTTATAACCAACACGCATAAAATATATCTAGGAATAAAATCCTAGTCTGACATTCATATGTGGTTCCTACATGGTACACTGGTGAGGTAGTTGATCTATTAAGATATTGTGGGATGCACTTAGTGGGATTGGAATGGGTGAATGATATATTTTTTAATACCTCACATTTATGGTATTTGTTGGGTGTTTGTTTTCACTCTTGTTTATAGTTAAAAAAACATTTCTGAACGAAATTTGTTATTGTTGTTTTTTGTTATTGTTATTATGGTTCTTTGTTGTTACTGAAACAAAGGCATTACAAGTTTCATGTAATCTATACTGTACTTATATATTGTAAAATTTTGGTGAATTATCAAGTTAGCTTTTTTTTCTGTAAGCGTTTTTGTTACTGTTGTGCGTAATTGCAGGATATATGTTGTGTGTGTGAATCAGTTGTAATGATCGCTAAAGTTATGTAATTATGACTAATTTAAAATAAGTGAGGGGTAGAATTATAACATATAATTTTATGAAAAATTCTCACTGATAGAGCCAAAACACTGTATTAAAAAACTAGTGTCGTGAAGGAATTTTCAACTTGTCATTAATATAAACTTTGCAACATACTTATAACTACTTAAGAGGTGACACAAACATATAAAATTATTATTTAATACAACCCTGAGATCTTTCGAACACATCACACGCGTTCATTTTTAAAGGGAAAAGATGGCTGACTGAATAGAAAACAAATTTAAAAGAAAAAACAAAATACTACTTATGCGCAAGCGGAGTCCAGTCCATTTCTCTGCAGAGGGGTGAAAAGATCAGTTCGTATTTTCGGGAGTTCTTGAAATATTTAGAATATTAAACCAAATCGCGGGAATATTATAAGAAAGGATATCGTTACAAACAGTATCACTCCTAAGTAAAATTTCAATGGATTCACGGATTATGAAGAGTAATGGTTAGATGTTTTATATGTTTGTGTCACCTTTTAAGAAGTTATAAGTATTTTGTAAAGTTTATATTCTCACTGATCATAAAATATCGTGTTAAGCTATGGGAATTTTTTTATTATAGGATTACAGAGCGACACAAATCGCACAGAAGACATAATAATTGAAAAGTTCGAAAGATATAGACAACGGTTTTTCATATAAACACACAAAAATAAATGGGATTGTTTTAGCAACCAAGAAGCTGGAATAGCTATATTTGGTAAATCAGTTACTACTGCCGTTGTCTCAAAGCGCTGCCTGTTGCTACGTTTAGCTACCATGTAACAGGAATTAAACCAAAAGACTTTTTTCAGTTCTCTGGAGAGTATTTTCCCCGCCTGATAGCTATTCTCCGCAACTCTCTGAATACTATACTCTGTGTAATATCAATTGGCTTCTTAAAGACACCCGTACTTCCCAGTTCATTCCTTCGTTGTGATGACAATAGAAGATGCGAGTCCCTGGTTCAATTTTTACCAGGGCCATAAGCGAACAAAGGACGAAGTTTTCTACTGATCTCAAGTAGGGTGGGAAAAAAAGCAGCCAGTCAGCCGAATGCGGTATTTTTATAGTTATAATCCTAAATAATGACCGAGAAACTGACCTTTAGAGGTAAATTGAAATTACATAGAGTATAAAGCCTACGCGCTGACAAAAGAAAAAAAAATGGCGGTTATTGTATGTGGAATCCTTTCAGAATTTGTACAGTCCCTTGAATTTGAATACCAATAATTTCGAAAAGAATTTTTCGCTCATTTATTCACAGAAAAATAAGGCAAAGAACACGTTTAGAAATTCGTGGTATTTAAATTCACGGGACTTTACAAACGCCGAAAAAAAGGGACGCCTACAGATGCCGTCAATTTTGTGACAGGAGTAAGTCTTGTATTTAGATTCTCATTAATGGCATTCCTCAAATTGAACATTTGTAATCGTAGTTGCATTGCGAACTGTAATACGCCGCAGAGCAAAATGCTGACATAACTGGAACGTCACTTGTTGGTGGCAAATGTAGTTATTCTGACAATAAAATTTTCGATAGTGCAAAAAATCCCGTGCACATTTTTGTAAAAACAACATCGTGAAGCTATTTATTCTTTTTGAATTATTAACTTTTCATTTCTTCTGTAACTTTTGCATCGCTCTGTAATTATTATTTAGTACATTTAGGAAAACTTGGGTGCACCATTATAAAGTTTAGGTGTGATATTGATGTTTTCAAAATTTGTTTCTTTAATTTAAAATGTGATTTACCACTAGAAAGACCACTGCAGTCCAATTTGACCGGATCTAATTAAATATATTTCGATTCGAACCAGAAATTTCTTTAAAAGAAGTCAAATATATTTCGTACAAAAATAGTGAAGCCACGCCCTCGGTATATTCGGATTGGCTGTTTGCGCGGCCGTTTGCTTAAATAGAGTTTTTCTCAAATTTCTCCTCCTTCCGTCTTCAATTCTCTGGGTTTTCGCACAGTATGTTTGTTCTGCGGTGGAGACAGTCTTTTTAAGAACTAATTTTTGTCTGTTACCAGCATTCGTGCGGTTGTAGGCGTTTGGATGGGTTTTTCATTCAAAGGTGTGATACCTTTGAATTTGTCGATCGAATTTTGGAACACCATGTAATTTTTTTATATACTTAAATATAGAAGCTGATATCTCAGCGAAGACGTGTCGAAATTGAAAAATTCTTTTTGCATTAGATGAATTTGAGCATTTAGTTTCATACCACAAATAGAGAATAATAATTTAAAAAAAAAAACGGTTTTCTAGTCGAATTTCTGGATTTTGAAAGTCTACTGTCCCCTTAACGGATATTTCATATTTAAATTGCCCATTTTAACACAAAAAGACAAGGTCCTGATTTTGATATATGGTACAATTAATCTTTCAAAAAACTTCTAGTATCATTTTATCGTATTCGGAATATTACAGACATGTAGATAAGATTCATTTTGCATTTCGACATTTTTTATATGCTTGTTTATTTCATTCTTATTTAATTTCTTTCTGAGATTGTATTAAAAAGTTTCAACAGGATAACTGTTGCATTTCACTTCGAGATCATTTCTTAAGTAATTAACGATTAGGGTTTTATTTATTCATTTTTTCCTTAACATTTATTGGTACGAGTTTCGATAGTTTTTCTACATTGTCTATGCTATAATTCCTTTAATAGTTCCCTTTCATATCCATATAAATGCGACACTTTCTGCATTTTTATGAGTTGCCATATATTTTATGCCTATTGTGGGGCTTTGTATAATAGTATTGTATATATATGTATCTTTGTACGGCTTTATTTATGCACACTGTGTTTTAAAATGCTGTTAATACGAAACTTTTTGTAATTTTTAAAAAAGTAAAAAAAGAGAAAAGCATTGTGCTGTTTACAAAGCTATTATTTTTCTGCAAAAGCAATAGATGTTTTTTAACTATTGTTGTTCGAAAATGTATATATACCATATTAAATGTAATATAAAAGTATTCTTACAAGGAAGGTCTTCAAGGCGCATACTCAGAATATTTTGAAAAAAAAAATGCTAATGAAACTACTTATGTATGTAATAAAGGATCAGTCAATTTTAGCGGCGATATTCCAATAGAAAATCTGTAAGAAAGCAAAATACTTTCGAATATTTGGCGCGAAAAGACGAAGGCACCACGCCATTTGGCGAGCAACATTTCTCCTTGCCAAATGCAAGCGATTGTAATGCATTTTGAAATTTCTACGTAAATGAGTGTTTAAGGGGTCAGTTTATATTCAACAATTTTCCTTATTTTAAAAAATATGGTTCAAATGGTGAACTCACAACATTTAAATGTTCAAATAAAAGCACATTTTGAAAAAAAATTTAACTGCATATTTAATTAAAATTTTAAAAAAGTATAAAAATTTTTGAGTTTTTTAAATCCCTACTACTTTTTTTAAATATTGATATTTTTGACCAATATTTCTTTCTAAAGATTTTCAAATGTTTATACACAAGTCTACACATGGATTTTTAGATCCATCTGATGTTACATTTAATATAAATTTTTTTACGGATACGTATAGCGTAAAACAATGAAATCTAACGCATCTTCCTATACTTTTATTATAAAAAAAAATAACAAAAAACCTGAAGACTAATTACATGCGCAGATTTATCACATACATAATAAATAACATGTACAAAAAAATTAAAATCTCTATCTTAAATGCAAAAAATGCCTTAGCATTTTTAAAACATGAAAGTGAAGAAAATAGAAACATCGAGAAAAAGCCATTTAAATTTTTAATTTGTGTGGGTAATTGGGCTTGGTGCATTACCAAAATTTACAATATCTCGCGATGTAATTGTCGTATGGGTAAAAATGAGTTGTCAAAATATTCACAATTAAAAATGGATTTGTAGATCAATTTTGAGGTAAACTGTCCCCCGAACTGCACAGTACTTAATGAATTTTAACTTAATCAATGAAACAGTTTATTATTGTTTCTATAAGTTTATATAATATATTTACTAGTGCGTGTTGCTGAAATTATTTAATTTTACACGGTTTTACTGTCTGGATAAATGTTAAGTGTGTTTTAAAGGTAAATGATGTTCGATTAAGAAAGATCTTCTTATACATTTCGATATTAAATAAGTCGTTGTTTCCATGGCAACAATACTATTATTTTGTTGCCTCCGGCACAAACAATATCGAAGTCAAAGGGTGTTTAAAGTCAGTTTACGAACTTAATTTTAACTTTGAAATAATTTTAGCCCATTAAATTTTGTTCTTAACTGCATAAAATGATCGTTAAATTTCATTATAGATACATAGAAATGTACATGACAAATTCTTAATTATAAAAATGTATTTATTTAAGTTAAACTTACTTAAACTTACTTAAACATGAAACCGTTTTTCCTTAAAGAGAATTCGACATAAAAGGGTATTTCGTTTTGTTTTTTACTCCGTCTCCAACAGGTGATAAATCGCCAAATAAACAATTTTTTTTTTCTACGGACGCTCTATTGAGGTTCTGCCTGAAATTTTTTATAAGCATACATACCTAGATGAGAAGACCATTCTGCAATTTATTTTCAGAATTTTCTGAGTATGCACGTTTGGAGAGTGTCTTTGTTAGTACGAATTTCTCTCGTATTCTGAAGGAAGCATTCTTACAATTAAAATTTAACTTTTCTAAATGGAATTTTTACATGCGACGTATGTTGTACATACGTATTTTATCTTTATAAACCACATTTTTAAAATTTTGATTCATCATATTGATTTCTGTCTGCTAAATCTAAAATAATTTCTAATATTTTTAGTTTTTTCAGATGATTTAAAAGTTAAAATTTAAAGTGCCGAGCTAATGTTTGGTTTTAACACACGAAGAAAAAAAGAAAAAAAAAACTGAATATATGAGTAAATATCATTTAATGTATATAAACTGTGATCAGCCAAATGACTGTTTTATGTTTCAATAAATAAAAAAAAATTTTCTCATGTGTCATTTCTTCATATTATCACAACACCTTCATCTAATTTACCATATATACACGTGTATAAGTCGAAACCCCCAATTCTTAAGCAAAATTTTGGAAAAAATTGAAATTTTGTGTATAAGTCGAACCACATTTCAGGTAGTTTGTTGAAAAATGATTTGTAATCGAGGATTAAAAAAAAAATAAATAAATAAAAAAAAAATAAATAAAAAATAATAATAATAATAATAATAAATTTTTATTAAGTTAGTAAACATTTTTTTTTTCTTTTATAGTTTCGATTCAGTTTTTTTTTTTAATCAACGTTTAAAACTGCATAATTATGTAAAACTGAAGAAGCTTAAACTATTTTGAAACCTATTCACATCAATTTAATTAAGGTTAGTTGGGGCAACTGGGCCATGATTTTACAATGTGCCTCTGGAGCTTCTGACAATTTAGCTGCAAAAAGCTAATGTTCATTTGAATTAAACTCTGAACTTCTGTAAATGTGTTCAGATAGGTTCCTTCTATCAGTCAGAAATGCTCAAAATTATATTTTAATATTTAAAAATATAAAAATATACATATTTCATCTTTATTTCCTCATGGGTCCAGTTGCCCCATAAAAATGGGGTAAGTGAACCAGGAGGGTCTATGTTCCACACGTGTTTATTTTTTTTTCATATGAAATATCATGTCCTGTTTAAAAAAGTGTAAACAACTTCAAAAAATTTAAACCAGGCAGATCATGTAAATTATGTGCCAATAAAGAGCATTGTAAGGGAAAGCTTTCCTGTCAACGTGTCTAAAAAAAGCACTAAAAGTGAAAATATTAGATTTATTTATACCAAAAACATAAAAATTAAGTAAGTACTTATGTACTTTAGTATAGGTAATAAGTATAAAAGTCACATGGGTATTTTAAGGGAAAAAAATCCCTGCCGGCCCGGCCTACAGGCAGAGGTAGATTTCGAAGTCAAATATACTAATTTCACAAACAAAAACTAAATCATGATTAGAGATAAATTTACTTTAACAATTTTATCTGGTCGCTCTTGACGAGTTTTTATTTCATTTTCATGTAATAGCTGGTTTTATCAGAATCATGTTAGGGCGGCATTAAAAAAAAAATACTTTTCCATGCTCAACAACTCGAAATTTTCTGCCATAATTCCAGATTCATTTTTAATTAAAAAAAAAATATGAAACATGCTGACGTGATTTTTGAAGAGATTTATAAGCGGCCGGTGTTTTTATTTTTTGTTCAATTAATTAAAACTTGATATATAAACAATTATTTTCTCAGAAGGACCATATTTTTCGTTTCTAACACAATCGCTTCGGGAAATTCCGTTCAAAATGCCCACTTTGACATCATTTTTTGAAATATATTCTGCCTCTATCTAAAAATCGATTATTACGGTACATTATATAGTTTCTGAATAAGCGAATCTACCAATTAAATGCGTTTGAGAGCAAAAATGAATTTAAAAACCAGTCCGAAAATAAGCAGTTTGGATTTAAGCGCATCCTTAATACAATGATTTTTCCAACACAATCCGCTTCGGTAAATTCGGTTAAAAATGCCCTTTTTAACAGCATTTTAAAAAATATATTCTGCCCCTATAAGAAAATCAACCATTACGGTACATTATACAGTTTCTGAGTAAGAAAACGTACCAATTGGAAGCCTTTGAGAGCAAAAATGAATTGTAAAATGAGTCAGAAAATAAGCAGTTTGGATTTGAATACACCCTTACTAAGATCATTTTTTTTCTTCAACCGGTATGTATTTTTAATTTGTTTTTGCTCTAAGAATTGGTCCTATCCAAAACTTGTCTATATAGATGTTGTAGACATTATTAAGAAGATATATGATAAATTCATGGGGATTTTATATCTTTTGAATTGACGGAGTTATGGATTTTTTTCTTCTTCAAACCCCCTTTTTGTTTTCGTTTTTAATTTTTTTTTTTTTTGCAGTACAAATTGGTCCTATCAAAAACTTGTGAATATAAAAGTTGTAGATAATGTTAAGGAGATTCATGATAAAATTAATTGGATTTTATATCTTGTGAATTGACGAGGTTATGGATTTTTTTCTTCTTCAAACGCCCTTTTGTTTTCGTTTTTAATTTTTTTAATTTTTTTTTTTTTTTTTTTTTTTTTTTTTTGCGGTACGAATTGCTCCTATCAAAAACTTGTGAATATAAAAGTTTTAGATAATGTTAAGGAGATTTATAATAAAATTAATTGAATTTGATATCTTGAGAATTGACGAAGTTATGATTTTTTATCTCCCCAAAACCCTATTTTTTGCGCCCCTTGAGCCCATTTTTAAATTTATCAAAAATCTGTGATACATAAATTTTTGGCCCTATTTTTAGAAGTAATAAAAACTTTAAACTTATTTGATATGTACAAAAATTAAGAAGTTATGGGGAGTTTTCTGTTTTCACAAAACCCCTCCCTATTTCCCTCCCCTTGGTCCGATTTTACCCATTAACGAACTTGACCGAGATTTTATGCCCATTGATTTTATGTATCAGTTTGGAAGAGATTGGTGCAGAATTACGAAAGTTATCGTGTCCAGAAGAAAGTGATATATATATATATATAGATAGATAGATAGATAGATAAAGTTTTTTACTGAGGGTGGTTTTGGGTTCTAGGGGTCATGATCGGTGTAGATCTGCAAAATTTTTTTAGAAATTCCAACATAGGAACGATCCCAATAGGTTCATTCCACGTAAAATGAGCAAAAATTTAAAAAAAGTCGTGGCCACATAGTAACAGATTTTAATAAAATTTGATATACAGGTTCAATTCATATTCAAATAGAGCTCTGCAAAATATCTTCACAAAAAATAAATTATTTTAGCAGTTTTGGACATTTAAAAAACTTGTGATAAAGAATGGCATGTGTGCAATCGTCCAAAGTTGCAGGTTTGAAGTTCTGTATCTTGAAAACTATTTAACTGAAATGAATTTTTTTTTAATAATGTAACCTCTGAAAAATTATCTTCTTATTTATTGAGCAATAATAATCTGGTAACACCATGATTATTCTTTAATTGGTTGTAAAAATTGAAAATTTGCAAATTTTGAGAAAATTAAAAACGTAATAAAAATTAAAGGAATTCAAAAACATCTGAGAAATTAATGCCTTATGTAGTTTTACATATTAAGATCGAATTACTAAAGTTTTTAAGTTGCCATGTATTTCCTTCACCTTTAAAAAATTTTAGAAACTTAAAAAAAATGACAAAATCGTAATTTTTCCTCTTATTGACAGGTAAAAAAAACAATGAAGGAAATGTCCCACATTACAGTTATTGGACAGACATAAAGATCAATAAGTCCATAATCAGATAAAAAAAAAATCAAGCATGCCTTTTTGATTCCTAACGTCACAAAATTGGGTTAAAAAAGGCAATATTAACTATATTCCATGAGCTATTTTTTTTTAAATTCGCGAGCGTTTCTTAAAATATTGCACGATTTCAAGGTGAAAAAATTTAGTGCTGCCATCTATTTTCTGTATGTGGGTTTAGAAATTAATATATAATTTTCTGTTCAATTGAGCTTTTTTTTCTACTTTAATTAAAAATCTTCTTGAGGAAAAAATAAATTGAAAGCAAGTATAAAAGTCTTTATATTTAAAATATACACTGTTATCTATAATATTAAAAGAATTAAAAGTTTAAAAAAAGCTTTCTTTCACGTCGAAACAAGTGATAGAAATATTGCATTTTATCCTCAACATTTTTTACTATTTATTTTTTTTCTCATTAAGGAATAAAAAAGGCAAAAATTAAAGTTTAAATATTTAATATGTATACTTTTAGCTATAACGTCAAGCAATTTTGATATTGTCAGAGGTGTCCTTCATCTCTATAGAAACGTTGCATTTTCCCCTCAATTTTTTTCAAAATTAATTTTTTTCTCATTAAGGAATAAAAATACAATTACTAACTTACGTCAATCTGTTACTTATCATTCATTCCTAATTATAAATAATTTTTAATATAGTCTTTGCATTCTTAAGGCTAATAACCAAAATTGAAATTTCAAGCATATAGCCAAAACCACGATTTTGCATCCACTTTTAATATAAATTTTAATACTTAAATAAACAATCCTAAAATCTATTATTTTACATTTACTCATAAATGGATATGATCTACTTACAAAATGATTTTCGTTAAAATCTGTGACATGTCTGCCACAGGTGATTTGCTCATTTTTATGGAATGACCCAATAGGTAGTATTTCATACGAAATCTACCTAAAATAGCTAGGTAAATCTATGAACAAACGGCTACGTAAGTACTTAAGTACTTTATCTGTATCTAGTGGTCGTATTATATAGGGAAAATTTTATTATTCCTACCAGAACCCTTAATGAGTTACCTTCATGATCATTTTATTTAGCATATTCTAAAGAAATGTGCGATAAAGATATTATTTTCAAAATAGTTGTAGGAACAATAAAAGTTTCCCTATAGAATGTGACCCCTGTAGCATCGTGCAATTTCAAGGTTTGGCTATCTCGCTTTCAGGGGCAAGGTACTTGCATTCGTAAAATGTTGAAATAATTTAATGACACATGTATTTACAAGAGAATCTATTTGTAAACAAGCAAAAGTATATTTTCGCGTATTTAGTAAAGGTGAAATTTTCATTATAAAATTCCGGTGCCAATGTGGCAATTAGGAATTAAAATTATGTGATGGCATAACCGCCTCTCAAGGGGTTTAAGAAATTTGGTTAGATACCACTCAATATGCTTTTTTTTAAATTTTATTACGTCATTTTAATAAGGTATTCTATAATTTTCTTTATTGTGGGCAAAAAGTAATGGAGAAATTTTCTTCCCGTTGTAAGAGAAACTCAAAAAAATTATTTATAACTATTGGGGTAACTGGATCCAGAATGGCCCAGTTACCCCGGATACATGTCCCAGTTACCCCATTCTTGAAAATTTTATGGGGTAACTGGGACACCGGTCTTACATTTGAAACATGAAGTAAATATGTATAGATACCTAATTATATTAACGTAGTTATATGTCTAATCTTTAAAAAAAAAGATTGTTTAATAAAAGTACTTACAGTATTTTAATAGAAAGCCAAGGAAGTTCAACCAAGTGGATGTTGTTTTTAAAAAAAGAAACGTTAATTTTCCATAACCTATCACAGCAAAGAGAGAGTTATGATTGAGTTGACACACGTTGTTTTAGGAAGAAGAGGTTAAGGGGCATTGTTCACAAAAGCTAAAACTTAAAATACCTCAACGGTTTTTTATAAAATAGCCTATGACCCAGTTACCTCGTGGTTCCAGTTATCCCAACTAACCTTATATTTCAAAAGAAAAAATTCTTTGAAAAATCTTTTCAAGCTTATTTACAAGCGTAAATAATTTCGTATATGGCTAAAATATAGTGCTTCTTTGTATTGTAGAACTTTTAGGAGAGAAATGTAGAAACATTCTCAAGTTGAACTCTTTTTAAAAAGGGGGATTAAAATGTTGAAAGGAATGCCCTTTCATTGCAGGAATTCTATCCCAAGAAAAAATAGATGTAGAACAATTACAGGGATATTACTGTTGAGCATTTTCTTTTTCGTTAGTCACATTGAAATGACCGTTGTCCTCTTTAATCTCTCCCTGCAACCTAGACCCATGTGTGATTACTTAAAAGACTTGCCCATTCGCCGATTAATTGCGAGTAAAACATGGCTCCGGTATTTCGTACTCGTATATGAGTCGATCCCCAATTTTCAACTCCCAAATTTTGTCTAAAATTCTTCGACTTATACATGAGTATGTACGGTATGTACTTTTTATTTGTATAGCAACTACATTTTTACAAAGAACGTTCTATTAAAACTCATACTAAAATCACAACAAGGACGAAAAATCATGCTTGTGGCATAGATTATGAAACACTTTCCAACACATGCAAGATACGTTAACAAAGCTTTACAATCTATTAAGGTGAAAGTTGATGTCTGAATAAGCAACTTAGAATGTGCACAACGTATTCGATCATCAATTGTCGGCTAAATATAAGAATATTTTTGTACAGCCCTGTATATGATCTATAGATTTGTATGCATACTACCTGGTATGAAAAAAGGCTACTACAGAAATCTCCGTTTAAACGAATATTGACGGTTCCAGAAATAATATTCTATTAAGCGGGATATTTGATTAAACGGGAATCATAACTGTAATATTTAATGCGTAATAAAAAGGTAAAAGAACCATCTACGGTATATTTCATTAACAGCATAATAAATCGTTAATAGAATAACTTAAACTAAAATAAATACAAATGATAATATAAAGTAAATACGTATTAATCTAATGTCAGTACATACATTTATATGCTTTACATCACAATGCAGCTCGTTTAAATTTGCTCAAAACTTGGATACTTCTAATTTACGTTATTATACTGCCTTAAAAAATCGTTTAAAGTGGTTTGTTTAAGTGGAATCTTAAAGGAGTAAATTTCGAGTTATTTTTCGAATGAGTGCAAAATATCACAATTACCATCTCGAATCTCGAAGTGACGGCGCGCATTCCCTGGTTACAGCAAGAGGTGATGTGAGGGGATCAAGGTAGGGGAATCATTTGACCTGTCCATTATACGCCTGCCGGCCGAAATCATTGTAGGGGGAACTGAAAATTTGTTTTCAGCGTAAAAGAACAAAAAATGACAAAAGGTGAAAGGAAATTCCAGCTGAAACGTGCTTTCTGCGCCTATTTTCAAACATCGGTCACACAGTTGTTATTCGATTAAGCGGGGACGTTTGTAAAAGGTATTTGGTTTAAGCGGGGGAAAATAGCATAGAACCAACAGGAATAAATTCAATTCCGGAGGATTCTATTCGAATATGCGGGGTATTCGATTTTCCGTTACCCGATTAAGTGGGGAGGAGTGTGTTTGATTATCCCGTAAACCAAAAAACTATCGCCAAACTATAAAATTAAAGGCCAATAATGGATTACTCTAAATGTAACTTTCACTTGATATTAAACACAATACATGTTTTTGTTATGTCATCATGTGATTTTTAATTCGACTTTTTATTTGTATTTTTATTAATGTTTTACTAATTTATTTGTTCTTTCGCTATTTAAAATAAAAATTACGCCAATTTGTATAATATAGCGAACAGTTTGGCGAAATTGGTCGACGGGATAATCAAGTAGTACAAAAAGAAGTTAATTCAATTAAACTCATAGCACAGTTGAAAATTCCCATTCAGCAATTTCCGTCATTAAACGGAAATGTACTTGAGATCTTTTTTTGCAGCCCTGTATATGATCTACAGAATTTATACACACCAAGTAATATAGAAATAATAATAATTAAATTTAAAAAGCCTGTATCACAACTGAAAACGCAGTCCCAGCAATTATTGTTCATAGGAGTACTGTAGCCAAATTCTTTTGTATGTCCCTGTAAATGAATGATAAATTTTATGCACACCAGATTTTCAATATTTTTACTTTCTTCTATCTTTACAAGAAAAAAATTACTGGATGCGTGAGAATTTTCGAATTCCGGTTTTCGATGTTTTAGGAGTCAGAGATCCCGAAAAACATGTTTTACAAAATGTCTCTCTGTGAGTCTGTCTGTCTGTCTCTATGTGACACAAATTCTGTGGGCCTTCCTATCTCAAGAACTAAGGAACGGATTTTAATAAAACTTTAAATTAAGTTAGCCCCTGATATAAATTGGTGCTAATTACTTTTTAGTGTAATCGGCCAACAGGTGGCGCTGCTATGCTGCATTTTTTTTTACTTACGCAATAGCTGCACTATATGGCCAAAGGTGGCCGGTCACTTGCGATTTTAGACGTTTTCAGAAATATCTAGAAAAATACATGAGGAATTAACCTGAAACTACAGGTGTGTAAATAGAATACTATAGGTCATATATTTCCGTGAAGATTTTTTCCCGAAACCTCATAGGGGACCGTCAACAAATTGGAAAAGAGCGAATATCTTTTGGATAACCCTGTAAAAAAGAACGTAGCAAAAGCGTTCAACACAGTAGATTGTGATTAAGTTTCTTATTGCAATAAACTGTGTTCATTTTTATGAGAATAGCATGTATATTCGTAGAGAAATTAAAGTTTTTATAAAAAGAGTCCCAAATTTTGCCAAGTTTTTTGCTTATAATTTGTAGAGTTCTTAATATAAAAAAAATGTTCTTTTCAGAAAATATGACAAACAACATTGTACACAATACCCTGCAATCAGAATTAAAAAATAATGAAAATTGGATGAAAAATGAGCACGTTTACTAAAAAATGTTTCACTGCGCATGCGCGAATGCAATCAAAATATAATGTACATAATGTATTAGCTAAGTTTATAGAGCAACATTTGTGAAAGTCTCACAAACATAGTTTGAAAATTCTGAAAATGATCGTTGATAGATTTTGCTCGAAATCCGTTGTTCCCAAAATGAAGCAAAAAAATGAGAGGTTGTATCCATATATCCATTAATTAATGCCAATATAGCATACACAATACTGCACGTACTACTGTATTTGGATACAACCCCTCATCTTTTTGCTTAATTTTGGGAACAACGGATTTCGAGCATAATCTATCAACGATCATTTTCAGAATTTTCAAGGTATGTTTTTGAGACTTTCAAAAAAGTTGCTCTATACACTTATCTAATACATTCTGCACATTATATTTTGATTGCATTCGCGCATATGAAGTGAAACATTTTTTAGTAAACGTGCTCATTTTTCATCCAAATTTTATTATTTTTTAATTCTGATTGCAGGGTATTGTGTACAATGTTGTTTGTCATATTTTCTGAAAAGAACATTTTTTTATATTAAGAACTCTACAAATTATAAGCAAAAAACTTGGCAAAATTTGGGACTCTTTTTATAAAAACTTTAATTTCTCTACGAATATACATGCTATTCTCATAAAAATGAACACAGTTTATTGCAATAAGACACTTAATCACAATCTACTGTGTTGAACGATTTTGCTACGTTAGTTTTTACAGAGTTATCCAAAAGATATTCGTTTCTTTTAATTTGTTGACGGTCTCCTATGGGGTTTTTGGAAAAAATCTTAACGAATATATATGACCTGTACTATTCTGTTTACACACCTGGAGTTTCAAGATAATTCCTCATGTATGTTTCTAGATATTTCAGAAAACGTCTAAAATCGCAAGTGACCGGTCACCTTTGGCCATATAGTGTATATCTCAAGAAGTAATACACGTATTTTCATAAAACTTCAGATTCAGTTAGTCCTTGGTATAATTTAGTTCAAATTACTTTTTAGTGTAAATCGCCCAACGGGTGGCGCTGCTATGCTGCATTATTCATTATTATCGCAACCGTTCTTTCTCAAGAACTAATGCCCGAATTTTCAACAAACGTCAGATTCAGTTATTCCCTGATATAAATTAGTACTCTTTAGTTTTTGGTGTAAATCGCCCAACAGGTGGCAGTGCTATGCTACATTTTTCACGATTTCCGCAATAGCTGTATCTCAACAAATAGCACATGAATTTTTATCAAACTTAAGGTTCAGTTAGTTCCTGATATAAATTGGTCCTGATTAATGTTTGGTTTAAATCGTGCAATAGGTGGCGCTGGTATTCAGACTTTTTTTCGATTTCCGCAATAGCTCTATCTCAAAAACTAATGCACGGATTTTCATCAAACTTCAGATTCAGTTAGAAGTTGACATAAGATGTTGCTGATTAGATTTTGGTGTAAATCATCTAACCGGTGGTGCTGCTTTGCTGCATTTTTCAGGAAGTATTAACATATATGAGATAGGAGAATGTTTTGGGATTGCCACATTCGACTAGTTAAAATAGTGTAATATCATTAAAATACACCGAGTTGATATTTCCCCACAAACCGTAACGTAACAGAATTCTTTTGAGTGTCCCCGTTAATAAACCGTGGGTGCTAAATGTTTTATTTTCAATACCGAATATGCCATAATAAACCCCATTAACCTATATAGATTACATCTGAACCTGAGCATATGTACGATAGTTAGAGCACGAACAGGCGGCAGGCGGACAGACAGAGAAACCGAATTCATAATCACTTTTCAACTACAGTCGGACCTCTATTTAACGAACCTCTATTTTGCGAATTTTTCTATTTCGCGAACTTTTACTTAGAACCAAGAACATTTTGCAAATTTCTTCGTAAAATAACCTCCAAATAGCGAAGTGTATTCTCTGTTTAACGAACTTTTCCTTGGGATGAATTTTTTTTTTCTCACTATTTCTTAAAATATTACTGGACATTTCAATCTTATTCTTTCTTTTAACACATTTTATGATGATCAATGACCATGAACAGGTCTTACCAGGCACCTAACTCACTAAGAGCAGTAAAATCGTTGTGATTCTTTGCTTTCCATCCAAGAAGAGCAAACTTTCAAAATCCCCTTTTAACCCTCAATGAAGCTGCCCCGTGTCCTTAAACTATTGTTTCCCGTTTTCTAGATTGTTGATCATGATCAATCCTGTTTGGTAATTTCGGTTCTTGTAGCTCGAAAATATCAAAGCGAAAGTGCTTGAGCATCAAAGAAAAAAAAAATATATTCTTGATGAGGGGGATAAAGGCGTGAAGAAAAAGAATACTGCTTTAAAATTTGGTATTCCTCCGAACAGCTTATCAACCATAATAAAAAATCGTGATTTTAATGTAAAATTATTTTTTTACTGAAAATACAATGTATTTCCAGACAATGTTTTGTTTCATTCTTATTTTCCTTGCAGATTTCTTTTGATGGGTAAAATAAGTAAAACAAATAGATATAATATATAAAAAGAGTGTGACTAATTACTTTTTTTAAATTATATTTAGTGTTTATGGGCTTAAAATGTATTTTACGTAGTTCGAAGTATTTTAAAGGGTGACTCTATATTTAACGAATTTTCCATATAACGAACTTTTTTTCGGGATTTAGCGACTTCGTTAAATAGAGGTCCGACTGTATTTGTAAAATGTTAAAAACAATGAATTCTCGTTATGTAAATTATAATGATCTTCTTGACCTCGGATGGTGAGTAAAAACACAATACTATAGTTTTGAGATCAATTAATTAGCAGAACTCTTCATCAGGCGATTAACAGCACAGAGTAATTTAGACTACAACATCTAAAACGTAATCTGCACTGGCGTTTTGATATCTTTGATATAAATATGAAATCGAACAGGGAGACGTTGAACGTCCAGAGTTCTAAATCTATCAACACCACATTGTAAATAGAATACAGAATGGATGCGGAACAAGCCACACTTATCCATATACTTATAAAAGAGGGTATAAACGAGATACTGGAAAGATGTGAAACACTGATATATACTGAAATATCGAAGAATTAAAAATACAGAGACAAACGAGTTAAAATGCTATCACAAAAACATTATTAAAAATGAAGTGGGTTTTTAATCACCATCTGGAGTAAAAAGAAAGACAGAGAGTAAGTTCTGGTATTATGGAATGCCATTTACATTTTTATTTGTCAGCCAAAATAAAACTAGTCTAATATGGCAATCCCAAAACTTGCTTCTATCTCAGACATGTTAATACTTCCTGAAAAATGCAGCATATCAGAGCTACCGGTTACATGATTTACACCAAAATCTAGCCACCAAACACTTATGTCAACTTCCATCTGAATCTGAAGTTTGATGAAAATCCGTGCATTAGTTTTTGAGATAGAGCGATTGCGCGAATCATAAAAAAATTCTGCATAGCAGTGTCACCTGTTGGGCGATTTACATCAAAAACTAATTAGGCCCAATTTATACCAGGGACTAACTGAATCTGAAGCTTGATGAAAATTCATTCATTAGTTCTTGAGATATAGCTATTGCGGAAATCGTGAAAAATGCAGCATAGCGGCGCCACCTGTGGGGCAATTTACACCAAAAACTAAACAGTACTAATTTATATCTGGGAATCACTGGATCTGAAGTTTGATGAATGTTCGTGCATTAGTTCTTGGGATAGAGCTATTGCGATAATCATAAATAATGTAGTATAGCAGCGCCACCTGTTAGGGGATTTTCACCAATATGTAATCAGCACCAAACTATGTCAAGGACTAACAGAATCTGAAGTGTTATGAAAATACGTGTAGTAGTTCTTGAGCTATAGCTATTGTAGAAATCGTAAAAAATGCAGCCTAGCAGCGCCACCTGTTGAGCGATTCACATTAAAAATTAATCAGCAAAAGTTTATATCGAGGTTTAACTGAATCTAAAGTTCCGTGCATTAGTTCTTGAGATAGAACGCCCAGAAATTTTTTGTCAAATACAGACTCACAGACAGACATGTTCTAAAAACCATCAAATCGTGTTCAGCACCTTCTAAAACGTATAAATCCATCGAAAACCAGAATTCGAAAATTTTCACGAATCCGATACTTTCTTGTTGTAAAGATAGAAGAGAGTTAAAAATTGAGATGCTTTAAAAGTTAGTAAAGAACAAACTTTGACTATTTCGTAACACATTTTTGATGCGTTTAAAGTGGGAGAAAAAAAACATATCAATCGTTAGCTTTAACAAAAAAGTTACACTTTTCTGGTAATGGCAGACAGTCGGGTAATATGGAATAGGATTACAAAGAACATTAAAATTGCAAGAAAAACCACAATTTAAAAGAATAACCAAAATTATTTAATAAGTAAACATTAGTATATATCATTTATAAGTCATCAGATTCTTTGAAAAATTGATTTAATATTTATAAAAACACAAATGTAGTCTATTGTTTCGCCCCCACCATAGTCTACATGAACCCACATCAAGTATTATATCCACTCCCTACCCTCTTTCATCCTTTGAGTATTTTCTATTGCAAAACAGATACACTATATCTTTCTGATCTGGTGTAGGGGAGACCGGGGGAATGGCGCCACTCGGGGTTATGCCGCCACCCCGTCTAGTTTAAAAACTAGCGGCAGTTTGAGGTAGTGATTGCGCCTGCACTATAGCGACCAACAATCGAAACAGTGCCTAGAGTGAGAATGGTTTTGTTGTACGTTGTTCGCTGGTTCTAGTGAAAAATTTAGTTTTCATCTATTTGCTTCTTATAGTCCAAGAGCTGTTAAACATTTTAGGGAAGGTATTTGAGGCACCCTGAAAATTTGTGCAACACTTCTTTTGTAATGGCTGAATACAAAATCGAATGTCTGGCTGAAGGATCGTGGCCCAAAAACTGTGCCAGACACGTGTCAAGTGCCATTTTTTGACTACCCAAAAAAGGTATTTGAGGCACGCTGAGATTGAGACAGAATAATATTTATACTTAAAAAAATATTTTGAAAACGACAGACACTTTAGTCGGCCCAAACACTGTGCCAGACACATGTCAAGTGCCATTTTTTGACTACTCAAAAAAGGTATTTGAGGCACGCTGAGATTGAGACAGAATAATATTTATACATAGAAAAAAATATTTTGAAAATGACAGACACTTAAGTCGGCCCAAAATCTGTGCCAGACACGTGTCAAGTGCCATTTTTTGACTACCCAAAAAAGGTATTTGAGGCACTGTGAGATTGAGACAGAAAAATATTTATGCTTAGAAAAAAATATTTTGAAAATGACCGACACTTTTGCTGGCACTTTTTACTGTATTTGACTACCAAATCAAAAAAAAAAATATTTTTTTTATCGTGCACGCATGTGCAGATAAAAAAAAAAAAATCATACTTCATCAAATATTTAATTTCATCATATGTATATTCATCATATTTCATCAAATATTTAATATATTTACATTCCAATTACACCATATCATTTCTACTACATCTTGTCAAATTTACTGAAACTGGCGTTAAATTTGTTAAAAGCCCTGCATAATATATATATATATATATATATATATATATAAAAAAAAAAAAAAAAAAAAAAAAAAAACATGCAAGAATTTTTTGAATGACAACAACAACAAAAATCGATATATCTCCATGTATATACGTTCTATTCTTCCACAGATAAATACATATATTGTATAATATCCATATATATATTCGTATATATTCGTAAGCTATAGTGATAGATCATTTCATGCACTTTATTTTACAGGGGGATCCCAAATATTATTATTTTTCTTTGATTTTTTGTTGGCCCCCTAATTGACCTTCTGATCAAATCGCCGTTGATAAATATGAAATCGAACATAATCTTCATAATCCTGAAGTTACAGAAAAATCTGGAAAATATACATTTAAATATTCGCCAAAATATCAAAATACTCAATAATTGCTATAAATGATAAACATAAATTTCAAAAAAGGCAAAATACCTTTGTTTATTTACATTTCGACATGTTTCATTGCATCAGACGGCAGCATTCTCAAGAAAATAAAATGATAAAAATATTTTCGCCAAAATTCAAATTGAAAAACTGATTAAAAAAAAAAAAAAAAAAAATCAAGCGAACACAGGGATAATGAAATTAACTGCAATATTAACAAGTTGGAAATTGCACGTCAAACTTCACAAATGAGGTGCGTTCGTACTATAACTAGTTTTATAAATATTTTTAGCATCGCATATTGTACTGAATGTATATTTTCATGCACTTCATAAGTGGATATCAATTTCATTCTCTTCGAAAGGCTGTAACATCATTAAAATGCACTTGAAATGATTTTTTCCCATTGGCCTTAATGTAACTGAAACTTTTGACTGTCCCTGTCATTAAACTATACATCCGATTTTCATAAAATTTGGAATGACTCGACAAAATTTTACAGCAATTATATATTTAAAATTTCAGACCATTCAGTTGGGTAGTTTTTGCTCTGTTATATACGGACGGACAGACAGACAGACGGACGGACCGAACGACGACTATAGGTGCTACGTATTTACATAATTACGAACGCACCTAAAAATGGAAGTTTGTGAACGTGAAATATTTTACATTATTGTTTCATGATTCTGTGTACTATTTCTTTCCAAATTTTACCTTTTTTAAATTTTATGTTTATCATTTATAGCAATTATTGAATGTTTTGATATTTTGAGGTGATTTTTATATATATTTTATAATTCGACAAAATGTCTAAAATTGAAAGTGTCCGGTGATTAATGGCCATATAGTGTTACATCTGTGAACGTTATTTTTATAATTCTATCATATCATTAATTTTGTTAATAATCGATTACAAAATTCTATCTTTGCATACAAAAACCCGGTTCAATTAAATAAAAGAGTGTAAAAAAAAAGAAAATGTCTGATCGTCAGGCCTCCATGCTTACGCCTACCCAGCCTATTCCTTCCCGAAGAAATAGGAATAGGAATAACATACTCGGAGATTTTTGAGGTGTTTAGTGCTGCCATCTTTTACGTTAAAAGAAATTCTATTTTGCATCGCGTTTCTATTCATTCTTGGGCTGATCACTCAGTTTCAGAATTCTCCTCCGTAATGTTAATTCTATGGACTTTTTATGCATCCGTATATTTAGAAGAAAAGGCCTCCATGTTTACGCCTACTCAGCCTATTTTGCTATTCACTTCTGCCCCTCGTCATTAAATTGCCATTTACAAATTTGCGGGAAGGAATAGGAATAGGAATAACATACTTGGAGATATTTGAGGTGTTTAGTGCTGCCATCTGTTGCGTTAAAAGAAATTCTATTTTGCAGTGCGTTTCTATTCATTCTTGGGCGGGTCACACAGCTTCCGAATTCTCCTCCCACTGGCTGTTGTGATTCAAGCTTTATCACTTTCATGGAAGCAGACTTATTCCGGAAATAGTGCAATATAATAAGAATTACCAGCCTGAAACTTTATCCCTGTTATTCATTGTTACAAAAAGGCTAAAGCGGAATACTATCCGCTTCCAGATTCATACTCTGTTACAGAATCGTGCGCAGAAGCAAAATTGCAAGATCTATTGGACCGAAAACAGAGGAAACTAGTCGTGTGTGTGTGTGTGTGTGGGGGGGGGTTGGGTTGATTTTTGACGGCCAATTATCTACACGAGGGATATAGGCCCGGGGGGAGTGCCCTCCGTGGGGGTCTTTCTAAGGGAACCTAATCCGTATTAACGCATGGAAGATCCACGGCTCGAAGAAAACCACGAAAACTCCAAACGATTAGGCCGACGGGCGCGATTGGGATCGAACCCAGCACCTCCCGTCTACCAGCTTCGAGAGCAGAACCTCTCGGCCACTGGTGGGGCCTAGTGTGTGTGTGTGTGTGGGGGGGGGGTCACCGTATTATGTCTATGGACTTTTGATGCATCCGTATATTTGTAATATCTTCTCGGGAAATTCACATTTTTAACATCTTTTTTCTGTGTACTTCTTAAAGGATATCTCCCTTTTCCTTTGTTTTCAAAATATTTCTAAAATCTATGCTGACTTTAATATTTTATGTGTTAAAAGCGGGCGAACTGTGAGTAAGATTTTAACACTTACTATAAAATTAAGTCTATACTTTAGAAATATTTTGAGAACTAAGAAAAAAAATATACCTCTTTTAGGAAGTGTACACAAAAAATGGAAGTCAAAAATATTAATTTCCCGAGAAGATATTTTAAATAGACGAATGCATCCATTGCCCATTAACTTTACATTAGTGAGGGAAAATTGGAAGCTGAGTGACCAACCCCCTTAAGAAACAATTTGTTTCAGAACGTAACATAATATCTAGCTACATCTTTAAATGACAAAAAAAGTTCCGTTGTGTAATTTTACTACACAAACCAAACTGTTTCAAAAACGATTTGCACATAGTTCCCCTTTTGTATATAATATTAATTCAATAAGAGAGAAAAAGAGAAAAAATAAAGAGTTTCTCGTCTTCAGACCCTCCTCCCTGGCATGCCTTTAGGCTGCAGCCTACTCAGCAATTCACTCAGATAGTACAGTCGTGGAAAAAAAGAAAGTAAACACCCCTACTAACTCTGCAAAAAAATATCGTAGAAGAAAGTTACTGGTACCAAACGATTGGCAATAAAGTCTACTTTTAAATGATGTATATAAAATTTACTTAGGGGCCATCTACATATTAAAAAGAACCATAACTTTGTTTTTTTCAATAGCAGTACACAATTCTGACAGCATAAATGAACTCTACACCCTTCAATTAGGCTAAAACCAAATTTTTATGCAATTCGTATGATAAGTATCCGAGAAATTAATTATTTTAAAACTAGAGTATATTAGAGGCTATATCCAAATTGAAGTTCGGTACTCGATTGTTGACCGAGAGAGCCTTTTTGATCAAGGCACGTTTAAGCGCCACTCACTGAAGACCGTTAGAACATAGGATAGCATAAGAAATTTCAAAATATCTAGTGACTTCTATCATAGCCTTAAACCATCATTTTGCCGTTTTTTAAACATAATTTGAAAACTACTCGGAAGAAAAATGTGAAATTCTGGATTTCCATAAAGCAAGACGTAATAAATCTAAATCCATCAAAAAAATTCTAGGTTGCAATTCATAATTTTTTCGAATATTAATTTCATAATTCATATCTTAAAATTATAAAAATTGCAAATTCAACGTATTTATGTTTGGATATTTTAGTATTATTGCTACACAAAAAGTGAGCACATTAGGAGTATAATTTCAGGAGATATTAATGAAAACATGAAAATGTAATTTAACATTAGAATCATTAAATTTTGAATGTTTATAATTCAGAAAATTTTTATTCAAATGACTTGAAATTTGGTGTCTAGGTATAGTTTGAACCGAAGATTTGAAATATCTTGTTAAAATTGGGTATTGTAATTGAAAAAAAATGAAGTTTGGGTTCGTTTTAATATGTAGATGACCCTCTAAGCAAATTTTATGTACATCATTTAAAAGTAGACTTTTTTTCCAATCGTTCGGTACCAGTAACTTTCTTAAAAGGTAATTTGTTAAGGAGTTAGTAGGGGTGTTTACTTTTTTACCCCCGAATGTATGTTTAAATAATATACACAGAGTTTTGAGGTGTGTAGCACTGCCATCTATTAGTTCAAAAGAAATTGTATTACGCAGTGTTTCTAATCCTTTTTATAAGCCCAAGAAACAATTTGCTTTAGAAAGTAACGTAAAAACCAGCTGTATCCTAAAATTATAAAAATTTGCGCTGTATATTTTTATTACACAAACCAAATTGTTTCTAAAGCAAACTGTGCAATATTCTCCTTTTGCATAAAATACACAAAGAGAGAAAAAGAAAGAGTTTCTCATCACAGCCCCCCTTCCCTTTCCTTTCAAGCCCCTAGGCTTCAGCCTACTCATCCTATTTTGTAATTCATCTCTGCATTAACTCCTTGAGGGGCGGAGGGATACATTATATGCCACCTAAGTTTAATCAAGATTCCCACCGGAAACATTTAATTAAGTTTTATTTTTATAACTTTGATGGGAAAATGTTGTAAAATTGCTTTTGCTTATTTTGAAAAAAATTTTTACAAAGATTCTGCCGTGAATTCAACATTTCAGGTTGGTTGGTTGGTTGTGCTTATGACGGCCAATTATCAACACTAGGGATATGGGCTCTAAAAGGAGGGTGCCCTCAGTGGGGGTCTTTCTAAGGGAACCTAACCCGTATTTACGTATGGAAATCCATGGTCCGAAGAAAACCACGAAAACTCCGAACGATTAGGCCGACGGGCGCGATTGGGATCGAACCCAGCACCTCCCGTCTACCAGCTTCGAGAGCAGAACCTCTCGGCCACTGGTGGGCTGTCAACTTTTCAGCAACACAATCACTTGCCCCTCAAAGGGTTAAATTGTCCCGGACTCACAATTGCCATTTAAACTTTTGCGGTAAGGAATAGGAAAAAATATACTCCCCCCCCCCCCCCACTCACTTCAGTCGGAGATGTTTAGTGCTGCCATCTATTATGTTAATAAAACATTCAAACACTAGAAAATTACTGTTGATTTAAAAGGGGTAGTGTTTTAACTTGCTAAAATGGCGTAAGTTTAAATAACTAATTTTGAAAATGGGCGTAAATGCATGCAATTTATCTAGCCATACCAATAATTATCATACAAATCTAATCATAACATTAATATTCGTAATAGTCATACATACCAAACAATTGATAAGAAGTTTGGCAATACTGCATGAAATAGAACTAGAAAATTTTCTCCATTGCATTGGAATCCATTACCTTTATAGCATTTCGAGAAAATTGCTCCTTTTGAACTTAAAAAAAAATACAACTTACACAACTATGGCAGTTCAAACTCCATTTTTTTTTTTTTCTTGGAATACTGTGAAATTGTCTTTTTTGGAAGTTTGTGGAACTTCTATTGATTTGTTTTGTGTATAGTTTGAAATTATTTATAGAAAGTATTTATTATTATTTTATCATTTAAAGAATTTTTTGAGAGTATCTAATTTAATAGATATAAATTTTAAACACATATTTTATTTAAGGAATTTATTTTTGTAATGTTAAAAATAACGATTTTATTTTAGATTTAAAATATGCTGTCGATTAATGTTTTTTTTTTTTTTTTGTGAGCACAAAGAATTTTTTTTTTTTAATCTGCGTAGGATCGCTTGGGGATTTTTTTTTTTTTTTTCATCTTGAAGGCATTCAAAACAGATAATTTTTTATAAGCTTTTTTCAAGCGTGTGATGCGAATTTCTTTTCCCTTTTTTAATAAAAAAAAAAAAATGAAATAATAATAAAAAAAAATCTCAGCCTTTCCAGGTGCATTAGGACCTGCCTTGAATAAACAGACAAGATAGGGCAGTTACAGCAAAATCTGTAATGACACCGTTAACTTGCGTCACTAGTGACAAGGGGGAACAACTAACAAGCTTCCGAATTTTATCTATGCATATAAAACTTCTTCGTGCAGCGTAAGGTGCTCAAAATCGGGGATTATTCTCAGCAGTAAAATTTTATTGTAAATTTTGCCTTATTTAATCCGAGCATTTTCCCGATTCAATTAGGTAAAAATTTCTGTTTTAAAAAACCGGTGATAAAAGATTAAAAATTCTGTAAAAGACGCTCGTCTCGAAGGGGTTAATGATCTATTCTATACTTTTAACATATATTCTTTGATTCCATTGTATTCTTTTCGAGGCAGGCAGACGATTTTCTTGAAATTGATTGTTGGAATCAGGACCGAAACTAACGGTGGGCAGAGGGATCATGTGCCTCGGGCGCCAGAAAGAAGGGGCGCCAAATGAAGATTTTGTTTGTCGATTTTTCTCACGTCTATGTTTAGCACGTTATTGATAAATTCTTTCTGTCTGGGGTATTCGAAAGTATAGAAGAGTTGGGTTGGGTTGATTGTTGACGGCCAATTATCTACACGAGGGATATGGGCCCTAGGGGGAGTGCCTTCCGTGGAGGTCTTTCTAAGGGAACCTAATCCGTATTAACGCATGGAAATCCACGGTTCGAAGAAAACCACGAAAACTCCGAATGATTAGGCCGACGGGCGCGATTGGGTTCGAAAGTATAGAAGAATCTAAGGATAATATGGCATAAGGATCCTGTATAAAGCGGAATATTTTTCGATTCTGTTTTCAAGATTTCGATGAATCAATGTTTGACAAAGCAGATTACGTAGTTCAGTATTACATATTTTATGATTACATATTTTAAATTTTAAAATAAGTCAATAAGTCGGCTATTAGAAAATTAGTAAAATTCTCTTTGTAAATGTATGTTTTGGAGTAGGGGGGGGGGGGGGGGGCGTGCTAAAATCGATATTTGACCAGGGTGTAAAAAGGCTAGTTTCGGCCCTAATTGGAATGCGTCGTTGGAATTTAAGTATCTTTTTATTATTAAAAAAATAAGAATTTTTTTCAAAACTTTTTTAAATTTTAAATGTTTAAAAATCATCAATTTGGCAATAAGTATTGTGTAACACTGCACAGCACGAGATAAATAGCACTAAAATATAAAGAATGCGTGGTAGATTCTTAAACTAGATACCGTTTGAAACATATAGATGTACCCAGTATTATACACCCAGCATTACGTTATATCAAATTTTTGTTTTTTACAAAACCTGAAAAAACGTTTACACCAAAAATTGGTACTTTCCAAGATTTTCTGATTTAATCCCTCACTTTTGCCCTCCCAAAATGGTTTTATCTCAATTTTCTTTCGACAAAATACAGGCATAGTAATATTTTTCCAGAATTCATACACCTCTTTATGAGCTGTGTCTCTCTTCTTTTGCTTTCTTTAAATCCAAAAGTTATTTTTAAATGAGTTTGAATAAAAATATGTGAGATACCTAGCAGAGCAACGGAGATTTGAGGGGAGGAATTGAATGTTAAAGTTCCTTGCTAGAACACTAATAGTCTAATAAAATACAGTAAACTTCCAATTATAAGCCACTCGATCAACTGCCACATTCGGTTAACTGCCACCTCCTTTCCTAATTTTAGGTAGATTTCGTATGAAATACTATCTATTACATTCTCCCTATGTTGGAATTTCTGAAAAATTTTTGCAGATCTACACCGATCATGGCCCGTAGATCCCAAAACCACCCTCAGTAAAAAACTATATCTATCTATCTATCTATATATATATATGAAAAAATTATAAAAATCATACACACAAAAAATTATATGTATGTATATATAATATATATATATTCTTAAAAAAAAAAAAAAAAAAAAGTTTGGTGTATGGGCATGTTTTTTCATACATTATACACCAAAAACATAAAAAATAAAAATACCATTATGGAGGGTTGAGGCCGGGAATGCTAAAAAAAGTTTAAAACCTTATATGTTTTTATGTGTGTGAGCGTGTATAAGTGTATGTATATATGCTTATATATTGTATAGACATATAATGAAAAAAAAATACGGGGTATCATGCATTTAACATAATAAATAAGGTCTACACCAGATCCTAGTGATCTGGTGATCTTGCTCCACTTAGGCATAAAATAAAATAAAATAATAAATTTTCACATATTGCATCATCATTTAAGGATATATTTTACTATCTCAATATTCCTCATTGCTTTTTAAATTTTCACATTTATTTACATATTACAAGGCTAAATTTTACTATCTCAAATATTCCTCATCTTTTTAAATGTTATTTATATTCTCAATTTTTATATTACAATTTTTTTTTTCTTTAAACGTTAATTTAATCAATTGCCCTTTTATTTATTTTTATATAATTCTTTCTTTCTTTATTTGTATTAATTTATTCCTTTTCTTTATTTTATTTTGTATTCACTCAGTACTTATTAAGTTTATTCCTATTTTTTCATTCTAGTTTAACCAAAAGTTAATCTAAGTCTTTTCTTGATTTCTTCAATCATTTTCATTCCCTTTTTTTTGGGGGGGGGGGGGGGCGGCTTAAGATGACAACACTAAACATTATTGTTATTAATCCAGTTCTAATTTACATTTTTCCTTTCTCACACCAGATGGCAGCACAGTTATGGGTTTCACTCAGATGCTCAACTGTAGATCACATGTTAAAATAGTCTTAACTTTGATTTCCATGCTGATATGCAGTAGTTTTGACTCTTAGTATGTCATTCAGGTATTGTGCTCTAATAATTTTTAATATCCTGTATGAGGTGTATCTTTCTTTGGATCTCTTGGCTTTTTATTATCTATTTTCTGTAATGTTTGCGTTATAAGGAGCCAAATTTTGTCATTTTAGGCTTAATGCCGACAAAATTGGATGAAATAACGCACCTTCTATGAATGAACTCACAAGCTCCTCTGACGATTCTGTGGGTCATTCATAGTTTCATATTTTACATACTGGTTTCCTATGTTCATTTCTAAATCAGCTTTTGAACTTTATCAATTTCTTCCTATATTTGTGATTTTAAATTTATTATATATATATATATATATAATAATATATAATAACATCATTGTGGGACGTTTTTAATAACATCATTGTGGGACAAATTAATAGATTTTATAGAATTTGTAGTAATAGAGAATTTTTGAGTTCGCAGATTTTTAAATTTACTGCTAATCTTTTTTATAATAATTTATTTCCATACCAGTTTATTTTTCATTATGTAAATCAACTTAAGAAGTGTTTTATAAAGTGGCAACAGCTAAGCGGCCAAACACCGTAATGGACGCCAAGGTAGCTGCTTGAATAAATGAAGGGTGTGGACTAAAGTCTTTAAGAACGTCTGCATGTTGATGTGCTTCAAGTAGAAACTGCGGTGACTTGGAAAGAAAATTAATGATTATGGGGATAATGGAAAGACAAGTCTTCACGACGCTGGTCTAACTTGGATTATGGCCTTGCTTGCAACTCCTGCTGATGGAAAGAAGTGGAGCGTAGTGATTGTTTTAAAGGTAGCAAGTTTTTTTCAGGTCTTCATGGGTAAAGGTGGGGATATGGCCTTCTCACATGTTCAATACTTCTAATTGCTTAATGAATTAGTCATATTAAAAAGGGATTTTTGAAAAAAATTTTTATTAATTTTTATTTACGTTTTATAAGCTAAATCGGTTTTCTTGGATTTGAATTGGTTGGTTATATTTGTTTTTAAAGCAGTTTTGATTCGTTAAAATTATAAAATAGCTTTTTTATGTTGTGTTTTTGAAAGTTTAAATCTATTGTTATACTTTTGGAGTATGTGGGTTGGCCATATCTTGCGAAACCCGTGAGGATCCAATTTCTGTTTTTGATACCTGCTTTTTTCACTCCTCCCACTTTCTGAAGAGCAGGGAGTGGTTTGTTTGTTGTTTTTTGTTATAAATTTTCATGGATTTTTATTGTTGTTTTGCACCCTCTTTTCATAATAATTTTCATAGTCATTCACTTTTATTAGAGATATATATATATATACATATATATATCACTTTCTTCTGGACACGATAACGTCCACAATTTTGCACAAATCTCTTCCAAACTGATACATAAAATCAACGGGCATAAAATCTCGGTCAAGTTCGTTAATGGGCAAAATCGGACCAAGGGGATGGAAACAGGGAGGGGTTTTGTGAAAACCGAAAAAAACCCATAACTTCTTAATTTTTGTATATATCAAATCAGTTTAAAGTTTTTATTACTTCTAAAAATAGGCCCGAAAAATTTATGTATCACAGATTTTTGATCAACTTAAAAATGGGCTCGAGGGGCGTAAAAAATAAGGCTTTTGGGAGAAAAAAAATCATTACTTCGTCAATTCCCAAGATACCAAATCCAATTAATTTTATTATAAATCTCCTTAATATTATCTACAACTTTTATATTAACAAGTTTTTGATAGGACCAATTCGTACCGCAAAAAATAATTAAAAACGAAAACAAAAAAAGGGGGGGGGGGTCGAAGAAGAAAAAATCCATAAGTCCGTCAATTTACAAGATATAAAATTATCATGAAATTATCATATATCTTCTTAATATTCTCTACAAAATTTATATAGACAAGTTTTTGATAGGACCAATTGTTACAGGAAAATCAAATTGAAAATACATAGCGGTTGAAGAAAAAAATCATCTTATTAAGGGTGTATTCAAATCCAAACTGCTTATTTTCTGACTCATTTTTAAATTCATTTTTGGTCTCAAACGCATCCAATTCGTAGATTCTCTTATTCAGAAACTATATAATGTACCGTAATGATCGAGACATAGGGAGAATTTTGACAGAGGGAGAATATATTTCAAAAAATGATGTCAAAGTCGGCATTTTGAACAGAAATTCCCCGATGCGATTGTGTTAGAAACGAAAAATAAAAGCACAGGTCTTTTATAAATCTCTTCAAAAATCCCGTCAGAAAGTTTAATATTTTTTCTATTAAAAATGAATCTGAAAATGTGCCAGAAAATTTCGAGTTGTTGAGCATGGAAAAATATTTTTTTGAATACTTCCTTAACATGATTCTGATAAAACCAGCTATTATATAAAAATGAAATAAAAACTCTTCAAAAGCAGCCAGATAAAATTGTTAAAGTGGATAAATCTCTAATCATAATTTAGTGTTTGTTGGTAAAATTAGTATACTTAACTTCGAAATCTACCTCCGCCTGTATACCGGGCCGGCAGGGATTTTATTTTTTTTTTTAATTGGAAAGAACAACGAAAATTCAAATGCAGATAAATAGGAGTGAGAGGGCGCTATTGTGAGTAAAATGCTTGTCTGACGTCAGGAACAGCAGGTAGCAAATATTTCTGCAGTTGAAATCACAGATTGACTATATTGTGACAAGAATGATATTGGTTATGGAGAATTAACGCATGACGAAATTATTCAAAATGTTTTGAAACCAGAAAAATCTGAAGAGGATGATGTGTGACGAAGAATGATCATCCGGGAGACAGTCATGCAAGCTCTCTAAGTGCATTAGTTGGTTTGAGATGCAAGAGGGAAGCAGATAGAACCCAAGAACTTTAATACTGTAGAATTCGTAATCCTGCTGCAGTAAAAGCATAAGCAAAACGCAAACAAAAAAGTATAACGGATTATCTTTATGAAAACATGTACTATATACTTATTCAGTAAAATTCTAAATTTGTCTGATAAATAGATTTCATATTGTCAGTTATGCTTTTTATAAACGAAAGTACACAAAAAATAAAAAAAAATCTTTTAATTATTCTTATAGCTACCTTACTTTTCATAAGTAGGGGTCATAATATTTAATGACGGACTCATCACTCCAAAATTAGATCCGCCACTCTAAGATTTAGTACAAAGTACAAAGCTTTTAATAGATGATATAAAAGATACAAGGATACGTCATTTAACACGACTATGTACAATTATAATACATATGTACAGACTTTAGGAACTTCAGAAGAAAACCGCGGAAATCATTTTCATCTTTATTCCATCCGTCCATAAAAGAGATCGGCGGCAGTTCTCATAAGGAATAGACGTGCAGTTGCATTTCACAATATTATCATCGCGCGTCGTAAAACTCTCTCTTTTTTTTTAAAACTCTGCGAGGAAGTCTAACACAAGAGATGATGGGAGAAACTATTTTTCAGCTACTATAATAAGGAACTATCGTCTAGTGCTGCCATCTAGTGTAGCAATATTTAAATATTTGTTACATTCTTATTTTTAAATTAACATACAGGAATGAATTTTAGTAACGGTCTTGCATTGTCTTTCGATTATCCGTCTATATCATTTATCCGCCACACCGTCGGTCCCCTGAGTGACGGATAATCGGAAGTTTGCTGTAGATACTTCTTTTCTGCTACTGTAAATGTATAATGTGTATAAAAGCAGAAAGAAGCACGTTAAGAAAAGCACAAATAACCACAATAAAAGGTATATGCAACATCATAATAGGAGTCTGGTTTTCAAGTGTAAAATGAAAAAAAAAGAAAGAGGCAGGTTTTTTTTTTTTTTTTTTTTTTTGGTGTGTGTGTGTGTGCGTGTGTGTGTGTGTGAAGCCTTGGAATTTAAAGCTTCTATTATGAAGCAATAAGCTAAATTTATTCTGGCTGTTTTCTTTACATCAGTTTTTACTAGTCACACAAAATATTTTTACACACACATATAAAATAACGATTTTGTTTATTATTTATACTTTGTGGAAGTAATGATAGTGATTTAAAATCCTTCCAAATGAAAACTGTGGGTGGAAAGTTGGGACGCCAATAATTTAGTAAATCACTTCTTTGCTGTAAAATATATATTACACGATGTCTTGACACCTGGAAAACCTGGTAATGTCAGGGAAATTTTTATGCACTGGAAAACTCAAGGGGAAGTCGTGGAAATTTAGCGTTTTTGAGGAAAAGTCAGGGAAATTTTGAAATTTCTAAGAAAAAATTAGAGAAATTTTAAGGGGTCTCAGGACTCTTAAAGCTCCAAAACTTTCGAAATTTAAATTTTTCTAATGTTAAACTTCTATCTTTTCTGAACATTTTGATATAATTTCTTCCTTAAAATTCCCATTGTAACAGATATTATGGCTTTTAGAATTATGCCCACTCAGTAGGTGAAGCGGCGTTTCCGAAACTTTGAAGTCATTTTTCTTCAAATGACGTTTTTGGACGTAACGCGCAGGATATCTCGAAAACTTCTGAATATTTTTCAATGAAATTTTCAAAATATATGTTTCATATTAGTTTGTATAAACTGAATCTAAAATTTCCTTTTTATTATTCAAAAATATATATTTTTAGGTGCTTGTACGGTTGAAATTTTGAAATTTTTGTATTAGCTAAAATTTGTATTATCTAAATATGACTTATTGTTAAAAATATAAGAATGCTTTAGATACAAATTTATTTAGGTTCAGGGTAATTATTAAAATCTGAAGTATAATTAGACACAAAAAATTTCCGTCTAGTTGCAACATTTATTTTGCAATTTACCGTAAGCTGTTATGCCAATTTTCTACTCGACAAATGTCTGACAGTTAGGAGTCCCCTATAAATACTAATACTGTATCTTTCAAATTTTTAAATACATGGAATGAAAGAAAATACTTATATATTTCATACCAATAAAAATTTGTTTTAAAATCATATACAACTTAAGATATTAAATGTTGAAAATTGTCTTTTTTTCTCATTTTTTCCATTTTAAGAGTCCTGAGACCCCTTAAACTTCTGAAAAAAAAATCAGATTTTTTTTTTTTAATTTAAAACTAAAGATTTGAAATTACAGTGTCAGAAGTATATAACTTTGCTCTTTATAAATGCTCTAAAAAGTATCTGAACCTCTCATGCAATTCCTTTTGTCTACACGCTTTCAGTCTTTCCTTGTAACTCTGAAATTTTCAATACCATCTTCTGTCTCGCTGAATCTTTGTACAGTTTTGTAAGATTACTTAACTGATTCAGTATGCTCATTTATCTTTGTTTGGGAGTATTTGTTAATTTAATTAATTAAATATTTATAATCCTTAACCCTTTGCCTGTGATGCCCGAACTCAGTTCAGGTAACGCAAATACGCCAATTTCGGAATGCCCGACCTGAGTTCGGGCAAGAGAAAAATCGGTGTTTTAATTCTGTGAATCCCGAACTCAGTTCGTCCAATGCATAATATGTAATTTACCATTTTCCCAATAGATGGCGATACTTTCCCGCGAAAAGATTGGCAGTTTCGCGCCATTTGTTGGATTTTTTGTAATTTTGCAGTTCTGAACAAAATTAAAGAGATTTTTTTTTCCATTTTTGGCAGGTTTTTCTCAAATATATTCCACAGGTAAGGGGTTAAATTTGGCTAGTTGCAAAACCGGTATATTACTTACAAAGAAAAAGTTTTTTGTATTGAAATATGTCAAAGCATTTTGTAATTGACTTGATAAAGAATTTCATCCTGAATGGTGGATGGAATCTAGTGCTAAAAGTATATCTGAAAAATGTTTAGCATGTTAAAAAAGATTCTCATTAAGAAATATAGGAGAGTCAAGTAATTATTATACAAATTTTAAGATTTTTTGTATGTAACATCACAAAATCTCGATTCCTGATTTTTTTTTAAATTATTGCTTTGAAAAACCAGGGAAAGCCAGGGAAATTTGTCGCTGATACATTCCCTGATACAAAATATAAATATTTTGTAGCTTTTAAAATTTCTTCAGGTAACAAGTTCGATATTTAGAAATTTTATATTATCGCCATGGAAAGTCAGGGAAATTTGTGGCTGAGTTAGAATAGACACCTTGATATTAATCATTAATGATAACGAGTTGGAACCCGTCGAATTTCGACGAATTAAAATGTTTAGAATGGAGCTGTTATATCGAATTTATATTAAACCTGCAAAAATAATTACAATAAAAAATTCATCTTGCATTGGTTATCTAACTCAAAACAAATAATGTTTTTAACCTAAAATGACCAAAATATTATTTCCGAAAGCTTCAACTGCTTAAATTATTGAAAAATTAAACTGTATTAGAATATGTAATCAAGTTGAGTAATTATGTTGAAGTTATCGATTGAGGCTCTTACGTTTGTATTTACGGGATGAAAAATCAGTAAAAAGGATTTCGCTTTGTCACATAAAAATTTCCCCTATAAAATCTAAACTGTACGTTATTTTCACATTATATAATTTAGATACGTACCACTCAAATTCACAATTTAAAAGTATTTTAATGCGCAATACATTATTAATGAATGTATTTCCAAACTTAAAGTCACGTTTGTCCGATACAACTTTGCATGTGAACATTCGCATAAAATTTAAGTTTTAATCTCAGTACCAGCGAAAATTTACCATTCAGAAATTTGCCTTTAGTTGCCATAGTATTGGCCATTTAGTATTGGTCAAATATTTAGTTTTATCAAAGAAAATGATCGTTTTGTTTTAAATATGACATCATTTTTACTCACTGAATCATTTTGCCTGGCGTTTCAAACTCTGTATCAGCGTAATGTAAAAATATTGAAATACCTTCTTCAATCTTTTGATTTATGAAGAAGAATGAGTGTTTTTTTTTAATAGCTGACGTCATTTTCTGTTCAAATATTAGAAAAAGTTAGTTTTACTTGTAATGTGAAAATGGCATCAATAATGATATAATCAATAAAAATAAATAAACCATGACTATTTTTATCTTTACTTTTAATAGAAATGGAGTACTTCTGTTGCCACAATTACAAAATTGGTACTAAAAACTATAAAAAAATTAATGTCTCAAAAATAAATTGAGATAGAGCTTTCAAACAAATTGCATTTAAAAGTACATCCCCCCCCCCCCTTATACGACGGTGTTAAAATTGAAACTGTGCGATGTTTAGAAGTTTAAAATTTTGCAGTAGCGAAAATTGCAAAACCGGAATTTCATTTCAAATTTCAAAGTGTTGCCATTCGCAAAATGACGTATGCGTTACGCACAGATATGTTTGTCCTTTATAATATAGATAATGACATCATATCTTTTGAAACAATTGGATTTCGTATGCACGGAGATGTTAGCACGTGATTACTATTCTAGAAAAACTAACGTTATTACTGTCGTTGTATCTGTGAGACACAGGGTGTATTACACTTTTACACAACGCTAGACTGACGTTTATCCCACTGTGCGTTAGGAAGATAGGTGTAGGGCAGCATTCTCGAGCTCTAAAGATGCCTTTGAAGTCTGGAAAAGTCACTGTGCATCTTACAGATACACTGCAAATTCTCAAACACGAAAATAAACACCTTTTACAACACTTTTTGTCACCAAATTAACAACACATTAATGTGTTGTGAACTAGAAAACTTTATATACAAAATATTTTTGGTATTGTTATTGTGTTCTTAATATGTTGCAAAAGTGTTGCTATCTAGAAATGTGTTCTAAAAATAGTGCTGTTAATTGTGTTGAAATCGTGTTGTAAATAGAGTTGATGAAAATATTTTCTTACAATAGTGTTGTACTGCACAACACTTTGTCACCAAATTAACAACACATTGTAAACACCACACAATTTAGAACACTATAAAACAACACATGTAAAACACTTTCAAAACACTTTCTACATGGTGCCTTTAAAATAACACACACACACATACTTAAAACATATACTATTTATTAAACATTTATAACACAATTTAAAAAATGAATGTTTTGAAAACCCATTTTCTCCTTTTGTAATTTTTAACAACACTTTTTGCACAATATCTTTTATTTTATTCTCTTCTTTTTATTTGACACAACACATTCGCAACACATTCACAACAAAATCGAAAATTATTTTAGTTAGAAGTGTTAATTATTATGTTCAGTCAGTGTTGCAAAAGTGTTTCACGAATTTGCAGTGCAAGAGGTAGTAATCAAAGGTTAAAAACGAAAGTTAATCGCTATCATTCACAGTCAGGTCTATGGCGCATACAGCTCATATTCAAAATATTAGAATAATTACATTTTTTTACAAACTGAAAATATCGTTTGGCAAATTTAATCTCTTTTTATGCAAATATGCAAACGATATTTTTATTAAGAACTTATTGTTGATTAAGCTTATTTATTATCTTAAAATTAATATCATTTTTTAAAAGATTAATTGAAAAAAAATTATTTTGAAAAGTCAAAATATTAGAATATTTATTCAAGTGGTTCAAAATATTAGAATATTTCACATTAATTCTCCTTTAATTATCACAAATTCATAACTGGCGGCATCATGGGTTAAATTAAGACGATTTTATTTAAAATCAATGTTCTCTTTGCAGTTTGTTTGGTTTTTTATCTTAAAATGGGTCGTGTGAGTGATATTCCTGAATCTATAAAACTTAGGATCGCTGATTTGTGTTGGCACTGTAAAAATCAGTGTTATATAGCGAATTTTTTACACTGTTCGCAATCAAGCGTTAATAAAATACTAACACAATATTTAAAAAATGGAAAATTTCAAAACAATCGCCGAAATGGCGGCCGAAAACTAAAAACATCTGCTAGAGATGACAGGAAACTGAAGCGTATAGTTAAGAAAAACCGTTTTAAAAGTGTGCGATTCTTGCATCGAAAATGAAAAGAAGAAGGAGTTGAAGTTTCTACATCGAGAACATTAAGACATCTCCCTAAATTTAAGTTTGAATCTCGTGTACCGAAAACAAAACCTCTCATGACTGCAAAACAAAAGCGTATAAGATTGAAGGTGTAAATTAAGACGTTTATAGAGCGAAGAAGATTGGAAAAACATATTAGTTAGTGATGAAATTATGTTGTATAGATACAAAACATACTTTCATCACTAAATAATATAGGGTAGACCGGGGCTAGTTGGCCAGCTTTTTCTTCTAATAATTTAAAAAAAATTACAATTGAACATTTTCAATTTCTTTTTATCTTACCACTATCAGTGTACATTCAGGAAGAAGTCTCAATAGTAAAACTTGAAAATATTAACTATAAGTATTAGTTTAGAAGCTTAAATTGACACCAAGTCGCTTGGGCCAACCTGCCCCGGTTGCGGGGTAAGTTGGCCCACGTCACTTTTTAATGTTCTGATAGAGTAGGATTTAAGAAATGATCAAAATTTTACCAAATCTTAATTTTTATTTCTTGCGAATGAAAATACAATATAGCCACCTAAGTTAAAATAAAAATTTTAAATATTAAAACTGTAAATTAACTTCGACCAAAAATTGCTTTAAAAATTGATTTTATTTCCTCATAAAAAATGTCTTTAATACATTACTGAACATTAATAAATTTTAAGATATTATTCATCTTATAAGGCATGCTAAGTGTTAAAACATCGTAAATCTTAGAGTACAGGCATGTTGACCCGGCGGGTCAACATGCCCCGTACAAAATGGGCCAACTAACCCCGTATCGCCATTTTTGTGTTCCATGAATGTAAGGAATTATTCTGAAAGTATTTCAATAAAAAAACTTGCCCTACAATAACTACGAACAATTATTTTTCTGAATTATTACATATCAAAATCTAAAATGTAATCTACAAACAAATAAAAAACGATTATTTATAAGAGCAGAAATTTACTCACCTTCGCAAAATTTAGAAAATTCTCAATAATTCTTTAACGGACGCTACGATTTCAGTGGTGCTGATGTTGGAGGAGGAAAGTGAAGCAATGCATACTTGACTGGACTGACAATGTCATCTAATGCAAAGTTTAAAAAAATATCGTGACTGGGCCAACATGCCCCTATGGCCAACTAGCCCCGGTCTACCCTATTTTTCCAATCTTCTTCGCTCCATAAACGTCTTGATTTACATCAATTGAATCTTATACGTTTTTGTTTTGCAGTCATGAGAGATTTTGTTTTATGTATACGAGATTCAAACTTAAATTTATGGAGACATCTTAATGTTCTCGATGCAGAAACTTCAACTCCTTCTTCTTTCCATTTTCGGTGCAAGAATTGCACACTTTTAAAACGGTTTTCTTAACTGTACGCTTCAGTTTGCTGCCAGCTCTGGCAGATGCGTTTGGTTTTCGGCAGCCATTTCGGCGATTATTCTGAAATTTTCCATTTTTTAAATATTGTGTTAGTATTTTACTAACGCTTGATTGCGAACAATGTAAATAATTCCCTATATAACATTGATTTTTACCGTGCCGATACAAATCAACCATACGAAGTTTAATAGATTCAAGAATATCACCCACACGACCCATTTTAAGACGAAAAAGCAAACAAACTGTAAGAAGAACACGGATTTTAAATAACATCGTCTGAATTTAAACAATGATGCCACCAATTATGAATTGGCGATAATTAAAGTAGAATTAATGCGAAATATTATAATATTTTGAACCACTTGAATAAATATTCTAATATTTTGACTTTTCAAAATAATTTTTTTTTCAATTAATCTTTTCAGAAATGATATTAATTTTAAGATAATAAATAAGTTTAATCAACAATAAGTTCTTAATAAAAATATCGTTTGCATATTTGCATTAAAAGATGTTAAATTACCAAAAGATATTTCCAGTTTGTGAAAAAAAGTAATTATTCTAATATTTTGAATATGAGCTGTATATTGTCTCGACTTCCAATTTAGCCGAAATTGGGTAGATATTAGCTATGGTGCCATTGCGTGTTATAATATGGGCTAACCAGAAAGGGAAATGCAATACATGACAAAGTAATATATGTAATTGAATACAAATTGATCTTAAAGAGAAAGAAACAAAATCAGCCATTGTTTTTCGATTTTGCTGCGACTATTTTCGAAGGGGATGCGGCCGTTATTCAAATGAGCCACACACCTTTCGGTACGCTTGTAAGAATACAGATATCCCTGAAAAACGAAATTTAATAAGTACCTTTCACAGTTAACTTTTGCGTACCTGATTTCCAATTTAGCCAAAATCTCGTAAAGATTAGCTGTGGTGTAACTGTGTACTAATATACCTTTTCAGTTTTGTCGCCGCCTGTGAGAAAAACTAAACTCCGTAAATTAATTAAACTCTTTCCAGAATTATCGAAATTACATCAGCCCTTTTCTCCGTTTTAGGTATGCTGCGGTGTCAACGGGGACTAATATGGGACTAACGAGAATGGTTAGTCCGTTGTATGATAGAAAAATAAAAAATAAAAATTTATCTCAATCAGAAAGAAAAAAAATCAGCACTATTTTTACGTTTCATTTTTGACTATTTCGGGAGAAACTGCTGTAATCCATCAGCTCCGTTTCCCCTCTTTGGGTGTGCTGTGTTGTGAATGTAATATGAGACTAACTAGAATGATTGGTATTGGTGTTGTTTTTGACGGCCGATTATCTACACGTGGGATATAGGTCCGAGGGGGCTAACGAGAATGACTAATCTGCCGTTTGACAGAAAAAAAAAACTCAAACACACACAAAAAAAAATAGATCAACATTGTTTTTTTTTATTTCGCTTTCGACTATTTCAGGAAGAGGGCTGTAACACCATCAACCCCTTCCTCCTCTTTGGCAATAATGTGGTGTTACAGAACAGGTCACTAATATGGGGCTAAAGAGAGGAGAGTAGCAATTCCGCTGCATCACAGAAAAAAAAATAATCTCATAGAGAGAGAAAAAAAAATCAGCACAATTTTTCAATTTCATTTCCGAATATTTTGGGAGGAGGGTGCTGTAACTCCATTAGCCCCTTTCCACTTCTTTTGAGTATGTTGTAGTGTCAATGTGGACCAACACGGATCTAACGAGAATGACTAATCCACTCTATAACAGAAAAAAAATTACAAATTTATCTAAAAACGAAAGAAAAATCAACACTTTTTTCATTTTATTTCCGACTGTTTCAAGTGAGGGGGCAAGAAGGGGCTGTAACCCATCAGCCCCCTTGCACTTCTTTGGGTATGTTGTGGTATCAATGTGGACTAACCGGAACTAACGAGAATGGCTATTCCGCTGTATGGCAGAAGAAAATATTCAAATTTATCTAAAAACGAAAGAAAAAAATCAGCACTTTTTTCATTTCATTTGCGACTGTTTCGGGAAGGGTGGCTGTAACTCCATCAGCCCCCTTCCTCCTCCCCCTTTCGGTATAGTGTGGTGTTACAGTTCACTAATATGGGACTAACGAGAGGAGAGAGACTACTCCGTTGCATCACAGAAAAAATCTCATACATTAAAAAAACATTAGCACTATTTTTCCATTTCATTTTCGACTATTTTGAGTGTAGGGAGCTGTAACCAGTGGCGTAGCCAGGATTTCGTTTCGGGGGGGGGGTCCAAAATTTTCCCTTCAGGTTATATATATATATAGTAAAACCTGTCAAGATGGAATCGTAAATATTGCTGGAAAATTCCGTTTTACACAGGTTTTCGTATTATTAGGTGTATTTGTATAGTATCCTTTTCCGTAGCACGGAAGATTTCTGTTTAAGGCAGAATTCCGTTATAGGCAGGTTCCATTTTTACAAGTTTTGTGTATTTATATAAATATACTTATTTATGTCATATGATTAGAATAAAACTTGTTAAAATAGTAATTGTCTATAACAGGATCCTGTCTTTAACGGAAGCGTTACATGGTATTAATATGAATTGCGATACAATTAAATTTGCTGAAAACCTGTCTGAAAGGGGATTTTCATTGTTCTTTAGTGAAACATAGTGAAACCTGTGAAAGTGGAATCTTTCTATAACGCAATCTTGTCTCAAACGGAAGAGTTTCAGAATCCCTGCGAAACGAACAATAGATCTTATTGAGGTTGTGTATCTTAGAAGCATAATTAATTACACTTCTTTCTATGGAAACCTGTCTAAAATGGAACTTTTTACCAGTCCCTTTGAATCTTGTCTTGACTGTGTATGTATAATAGAAGTATTTCGAGTAACTTTAAGAATTTAGATATAACCTTATTTAATTTCTTAATTAAAAAAAAAGCATGTATAAAAAATGTAAGGTCAATCTCTATAACTGCAACAAATAATACATTGAAGTTACATTAATATTTACCAATGAAAAAGATTCACTATGATGAAAAAAGCTGAGAGCATACTGAAGAGTTAAACTTAATTAACCCATTCGCTGTCATCCACGAGTATACTCGTGGCTTTAATTTATTAATTACTTTGTCACCACTATTTTAGAATTTAAAAAAATGCCTCATTTATTGGCAGAAACTTCTCTGTATTAGTAAAGCGAAATTTACCTTTCTGAATTTGTGGTAGCAAACGACTTTTAACAAAAAAATTGAAAATTATTACTTTATAGTTTTGGCAGCGAATGGGTTAAATCAAGTTTCATATTACATAACATTTGCCTACAATAAAGTTAGGATCAAGTGGTTAAGTTTAAAACAGCAATTTCCATGTTTAATTTCTTGCCATTGAATTAAGAACTTGTGCTGTAATAGATTTTGGATAATGATTTCATATAAGTATCAATCGCATGAGACATTCATGCGATCCGCCGCGATCCCCATGCGAGCTTTTGAGATAACCCAGATAGCATGAACATTAGCAGCAAGTTTAGTTTTTCTGATATTATCTTGCCGTGACAAATTCGAATTGAGAAATTCGCAGCAAATCTCCCGCAAAGGTATACCATCACCCACTTGCATGAGTAGTTTGTTGTGAAACTGATGCAAGACTGTCTTTAATTCACGAAAGTGACGAAAGCAAAAAATCCCTCTGTTGAGAGAATAGACAATCAGCACATACACAGAAATTGCAGAAATTTTATTCGGTAGGCACCGCTTTTTCTAAGCGCTATACTTATTAAATACCAAAAAATGCTCGAAATGAAAAGTACAAATATTACCTAAACTTGTTTGTGGTGATAAAACCGATGCATGCACCTTCTGACGGCGCTTTCGCATCACTAGACTTGATCAGGTCTATGGACCCCTTCGAAGGGGTTAAACTTATAGTGTGACATGGAAAGATTACTACTTTGCAGTAAGTCTGCAGCATTTTTGATTACTTGTTTGCCGTTAGTTTGAAATGAATTTGATACAGTATGAATTTAACTTGCACGACAAGTTAGCTGTTCAAATTGTGGGGACTTCGGAGTTTGGGTTATCTTGTTATGACCTTTCAGTCTTGTCATGCTACGCTTACTGCAACTTTGCAGGTTTTCAAAGCAAAACTGTTGCAAATTTTCTGCAAACTAAAAATGCTATGTGGGAAGGTTTTAACTTTAAGAAAAATATCTTGTATTTTCAGCTACAGAAACTAGTAATGTATGAAGCACACACATCAAATGTAGTTCATGCTGGAAAAAGCAGTTTTGTTACAATTGTCTTATTCAGCCATAATTCTTTTGGGTTTCCATGTTTCATGTCTCGCCACTTTTGATACCATATTCGATCTAATAGTTGCTTCCGATATCTGGTCGTCTTTAAGGAAGTTAAATTTTTGTAAGTTGTTTATTTGTGATGGATTAGCACTATTTTGGAAGTATTAGAATGTGTAAAAAATGGTTCATGGTGGTTTCTGTTTTTGTACTTCCCAGCCAATTTATTTTAGATGGTTCAAAACAGTTTTAGAACATTCTCCAAGTTCGGCAGTAAGCTTCGGAGGGGTCGGATTTATGCAGCTCTGGAAGGGATACTTAGGAGTTCCGTGGAAGGGAGTAGCGCCCTTCTAGATCATTAATAATCATAAAATTCCGAATCTCCCGATTGCACCCTTAAACAACTTGACAGGAGAGTCAAGAATCTCAACTCTGTATATTTCAGCATTCACAGTTGCACTGGTAAAAATGTGTCGGTCACTGCGGCCATTCAAAATGATGTCCGTCTATACCACAATTCCACGACCTTGTATCGATGCCTTTCACGGATGTTTGCAGCCTTATTGCATGTGATTTTCTCCCTCCATATGGTAACACATCTGTGGTAACTCTCTCAACAAAGTCGGGATTCATCGGTAAAGAAAACTGTTATAATTAAAGCAGAGTTATAAATACGCAGGTTTTAAGGTCATTTGGTGTGGCGTTAAAGTATAAATCACAGTCGACGAAACAGTTCATTTCAAAATAACAGTTCATTTATTAAATTCAACTTGAATTTTAAAAACTTAAATAATAAAGATATATACATACACCTCCAGCTTTTGCTGGAAATCATATTGACATATTATAGCTATAGCAAGCTTAAACTCCATCTCCATGGTCCTTCCATTACATTACTTCCATCACTACACATCATACTCCATGGAGTTGTTTCACACTAAATATACTTACTGAGTACATCAAACTGGAATAAAAATATGCATACAGTTACAGTTAAAAGAGAGTGCCTTTACGACCGAAATGGAAAAATAAAAACTGGTTCGGAACGATATAACTTCCGAACAAACCAGACGACAAATTTTGGGGGACAAGACTTTGTCCAGATTTCCAACATGCGGCCCCATCGGTCGTAAATACCTCCTCTTTCTTTTTATAATCAAAATCAAAAATATTACAAATAGCTCTTTGAAACTTTACATACAGAAGAGGTTTTGTCAGAAAGTCTGCCTTATTATCTTTAGAACTTACATGTTTTAACTCAAAAACATTTTCATTAATTAACTGACGAATAAATTGACATCTTATGTCAATGTGTTTCGTTTTAAAATTCTCTTGGCTATTTTTAGAAAAATAAATGGCAGATTCATTATCACAGTACTGAATTGGTTTTATTGTATCGTATAAATTAAGTTCATTTAAAACTCTTGAATACCAAGTTAGTTCCTTTACGCTTTCAGTTAATGAGATAAACTCAGATTCCATAGAACTTAGTGCAATACATTTCTGCTTCGATGATTTCCAAACAAACGGAACGTTACTGAAGTAAATTATATAACCACTACTTGAATGTCTTTTAGTAAGTTGACATCCCCAATTAGCATCAGAATATGCACACAAACTTAGTGATTTTACATTAGACAGATTTATTTTAAAATTTTTAGTAGCAAAAACATAATTCATAATATCTACTACTATTAACCAGTGTTTATATGTATACCCATTACAAAACTGTGACATTACATTTACAGAAAAACTAATATCGGGTCTTGATCTATTTGACAAAAATGACAGTCACCCGATTAAAGATCGGTATGGAAATTTTTTCATTAATTCATTTTCGATAATTTCATTTTCGTTAACTTTATCTGGTAAAACAGAGCCAATTTTAAAAGGTAATTTAACATAACTTTTAGGTAAATCTTTATATTTTAATTCTAATCTTTCAATATAAGTTCTTTGATGAACGAATAATGAATCTTTAATCTGTTCAAAGTTAACACCTAGCAAATACTTTGTTAATCCTATTTCAGTAATTTCCAAGCTATTTTTTAACATATTAGTTACAGATTGCAATACATTTTCATCTTTAGCAAACAAAACTAAATCATCTACATAGACAACTAAAATTGCGTTACTATTCAGTTTATACACACAGTTACACCATTTTAATTTACAAAATCCAAGATTATGTAATATATTATCTAATTCAGAATTCCATTCGCGGCCACTTTGCCTTAATCCATAAATTGATTTATTTAACAAACAAACTTTATTTTCAGCACCCCTCATTTCAAATCCCGGAGGTTGTTTCATAAACACAGTTTCTTTTAAAGAACCATATAAATATGCTGATTTTACATCCAATTGAATATGATACCAATTTAACATAGAAACTAATAAAATAAACATTAGTTTTATAATTGAAAAATTTACAACAGGTGAAAATATATCATTAAAATCAATACCTGGTTTCTGTTTAAAACCTTGAGCTACGAGACGTGCCCTGTACTTTTTACCATTTTTTTCCGTGTTTTTTATATTATAAACCCATTTACTTCCTACTATTGTGGAATTTTTCGGTGGATCAACCAACCGCCAAACTTTTCTCTTACTCATCATATCAAGTTCTTCCCTCATCGCGGCATTCCATTTTCCCCTTTCCGGATTTATTTGTGCATCCTCAAATGATTTAGGGATTTCGGTATTGTAAAATTCATGTTGAAATAATTCAGTTAAATATGGATCGTCCGAATCACTAGTTGAGGGTTCACTTAAAGTTTCAGTATTAGGATGAGTAGTTTTAGGTTTAAAGTCAAACTTATCTGGCTCAAACTGGATTTTATTTTCCTTACAATGTTTTTTAACATCATTTAAAGATCTCAGTCTCTTATTTGTTATTGGGGTATAATAATATACGTCAATTCTCTTACATTTCGTTCTCGGTCTTTCAATCCTTTTCCACTCTGAAATATTTATAGAACTTACAGTTACCTTACCCCCTTTTTCTCTTCATGTTCGTTTAAGCTATCTCCTGGTAGTTCATGATTAAGATCTAAAGTTGCATTACCTAAACCGTTTGTTTTAATTTGAGATTCATTAAAATTCAATATCAAATCCTTATATTTGTTTTCTCCCCCAAATAATGTTTCTACACCCTTTTTGGATTCATCTATACGCACATGAATAGTCTCTACAATTCGCCTTTCTTTTGGAATGTAAATTCTATATCCTTTGGTTTTCATGGCATAACCAACTAAGATACCTAGTAAAGCTTTCGGTTGAAGTTTATTTCGCTTAACTTTAGGAACATGAACAAATGCTAAAGAACCAAAAATTCTTAAATGTCTTACCGAAGGTTTGAATCCCGTCCATAATTCTTGCGGTGTAAGACCTTGGGTTAAACTGTGTTCAGTTCTATTTTTTGTATGAACGAACGCCAAAAGAGCTTCCCCCCAGAATGACGGTTTTAACCCGCTATCGTGTAGCATTGCTCTAACTGCATTCATTGCTACTTTATTAAAATTTTCAGCAACACCCACCTGCTCTGGAGTATAAATGAGGATCTTTCGATTCTTATACCTAAATCGGTTAACAGTTTCTCAAATAATTTATGGGTAAATTCCAGCCCATTATCAGTTCGTACACATTTTAACTTTTTACCAGTTTGTCTCTCAGCTTTAAGTAAAAACTTTTTAAAGCATTCAAACACTTCCGTTTTATCCTTAATTATATAAACCTCAGTCCTTCTGGAATAATCGTCAATTACTGACAAAAAGTATTTCCCCCCTCCTAACGAGTTAACAGGGCTAGGACCCCACAAATCCATATACACCCTATCGAGGATTTGATTAGAAATGCGTTTATACAAATAATTTATTTTAAACGATTTTCTGTTAGATTTTGCAATTACACAAGTTTCACACATCTTATTTTTGTTTTTACAGTTAATATTTTCAATACCTTTAACACAATTATTTTTACTCATTTTTTCAAGTAAAGGTAAGTTTGTATGACAAAATCTACGGTGTACAATCTCTGAATTTAAACTAGTAGAATAAGCAAAATTTTCACATTTTGAAGCATAACCTTTAACAATATACAATTTATCAACTCGAGGTACAGTAAAACAATATCTATTAAATTTATCATACACAATCATTTTATTATTTCCCCATTTAATTTGGTTTCCTGCAATGTCTATATTAGACCCACCAATTAAATTTCTTCTCATGTTAGGAGCATATAACACATTTTTTAAAGTTATTTCTACATTACCTGTTACATCTAGGATGGTAAAGTCAATATCACCAATACCCAGTATTTCCGACGAACAGTCCTTGTCTCCTATTAGCACTTGTTGAGGGGGGAGGTTCCTATATGTTACAAATAGACTCCTGTCATTCGTAAAATGAGAAGTAGCCGCTGAGTCCAGAAGAAATTCCACGAACTTTCTACCATTTGAAGATATTAGGGCGAATTCGGATTGCTTTGTAGGTTCACTGTAGAAAACTTGCTTTTTCCCTCTAGAGTTCTTTTTGAAACACCTTGTATCTGTGTGACCAGGTTTCTGGCAGTAACTGCATATTAAACTCGGCCCCATACGATTAGCTGGTGAAGTATACGGTCGTCTGGTAGTGTCCAGGTCGCTTCCTCTACGTGAAACCCATGGCTTTTTACTGCTTCCAAAATTCTCCGCTGGAATGGTTGGTTTAACGGTAGGGTTTTTAAACTTAGTTGCATAAGCATCACCTACAGCGACAACCTCTTTACCTTCATCTTTTCGTTTTAAACAAATTCTGCCATATTCAGTTATTAACTGCTTAGATACATTTTCTAATTTAAATTCTTTATCTTCTAATCTATATAACACTTGAACTAGATTATCATATTCCTCAGGTAATCGACGGATTAGTTGAAAACATACTAACAGTTCTGGCATCTCAAATCCAGCATCTTTAATCTGAACTTTCTTTTCTTCAATTTTTTTACAAAATAAACCTATAGTTTCTTCTTGCGAGTTTAACTTCATCTCGAAAAATTCATCGACTAATCCCGCTAAGCGTGCTCGTGAAGTTGGTTCGAAGTTTAACTTTAAAATATCCCAGGCATCTTTGCCGCTTTCTGTCTGAGCAATTAGTATCTGGAATTTCCATTCGATAAATTGGTAAATTGTTGTATAAGCTCTTCGTTTACGCCATTCAAAATCGCTTTTCTCACGATCAGAGGCATCCGATTTACATGCGATTTCTGGCTTTGTAATAAACTCCCAGCAATTTCGGTCAATCAATACACATTTGACGTCGAGCTTCCAGGAAGGATAGTTATAATCCGATAGTTTCGGGAAGGAATAAGTTAACTCTTGAACTTGTGCCATTATGCAGTATATGTTTCATCTAAATCACACCATATTTTATCTATTTGACCTTTAAATAGCATGACATGGCCCATAACCATGTTATAATTAAAGCAGAGTTATAAATACGCAGGTTTTAAGGTCATTTGGTGTGGCGTTAAAGTATAAATCACAGTCGACGAAACAGTTCATTTCAAAATAACAGTTCATTTATTAAATTCAACTTGAATTTTAAAAACTTAAATAATAAAGATATATACATACACCTCCAGCTTTTGCTGGAAATCATATTGACATATTATAGCTATAGCAAGCTTAAACTCCATCTCCATGGTCCTTCCATTACATTACTTCCATCACTACACATCATACTCCATGGAGTTGTTTCACACTAAATATACTTACTGAGTACATCAAACTGGAATAAAAATATGCATACAGTTACAGTTAAAAGAGAGTGCCTTTACGACCGAAATGGAAAAATAAAAACTGGTTCGGAACGATATAACTTCCGAACAAACCAGACGACAAATTTTGGGGGACAAGACTTTGTCCAGATTTCCAACAAAAACTCGGCTCCAGTCCGTGGTACTCCAATGACGATGATCTCTGCACCACTTTAACCGGGCGCATTTCGCTACTGGAGTTAGCGGAACACAAATTATAGGTTTCCTTGCATGCAGCCTGTCACTCACAGTAAACCAGGATAGTCGAGTTCTTGTTGCTGCAGCAAACTCCCTGCAATCTGAACTGACGTCAGTTGCCTATTTCTTTTAGAAATCGTTGGCAAATTACAGTCCTGAGAGCCTATTGTGGTGCGTATTCTACCTTGACCTGGTTGTCTGTGGACATTATACCAGTGTCTTTAAACCGTTTACAGATTCTTGACATGTCGCTTTTGGCTATTTATAAGTCTTTACAGACCCCTAAGAGTATCTGTCCTGCTTCCATTCTCCCTATCGCACGCAATTTCTCAAAATCGGTCAAATGTCTTCTGGACGACATATACTACCTATTAGAAACAAAGTTTTACCTAATTTCACGTACATTCCTTAAAATTAGACTTCAAATTACCCACGTGCGCTCTTTTTCACACATGAACCGAAAGAACGGGCTGAGGCTGAAAAATTTGCATATATTTCTGTAGCGAATGTTAATCCCATTGGACTACGTGATAACGTTGACATTGAGTTACCTTTCTGGAAGTTCCCTTAATAGAATTAACATAAAGCACCTTTTTATGGTTGTTCCTTTATTTTTTCTCGCCAGTGTATTTTGAAAGTGGTAACAAAAAACCGGTCCAAAAATATAGTTACTTTTATTAATTGCAGGCAGTAGATTTAAAGTAATTGTTAATATTGTCCATTATAATGTGAACAAAGATAAGGGTCACGAAACTCAACCAATGTACCGTTATTGCGTTCGTATAAACTCGTTCTTTCCCATAAGGGTTGACAACAGAACACCATCGAAAAACAAGATAAAGAAGTTTTACGTTTAATCTAGTTAGAGTAAATCTGTGTAAACGGAATAGCAGGTATACTTGTTTAGTTATCCTTCCGTCTCGGGACATTAAAATGTTTTTTTATGAGAGGATTCCGTGTTTTCAGAAAACCTGCCAAGAAGGATTCACAATTGCAACAAATTTAATTTCAGATAGGTTTCAAACGTTAGCAAGCACAAATATATAGTGTTGTTTTCGTCGAATCTTGAATTGTTTTCATTTGAGATAGGTCATCTTCACACATTTTCCTGTAATAGATTTATGCTCTTCAGAGGTGGTGTTATAGCAGCGGTTTCCAACCTGCGGTAGCGTACCCCTGGGGGTACGTGGCGGGTCTGCTGGGGTATGTGAAAATAATATCGGTAATGGAAGTCACAAAAATGTTAGGAATATCAATGTAATTTGCATCGATTTATTATATGGTTGGGATAAGAAGATTACTAATGGAAAAAAGCATGTTTGCGTTATCACCTTGAGTGGAGGGGGGGAGGGGGACGTGTTTATGAGAAATGGGGGTACTCCGAAATGAAAAACCTAAGAAAGGAGTACGTGAAAGAAAAAGTTTGGGATGTGAGATCGTTTTAGCAGTTTTAATGGATACTGTGAAAACGGAAAGTGTTTATCACGGAAACCTGTCTAAAACGAAAACGTTTATAGTCCCGAAAAAAGACATACCTTTGAAGATATACCTTATAAGAAGATATACCTTTATACCTTATAAGACGAACACCTCTCTAAAGCGGAATTTTTTATAGATCCTTTGTGATTCTGTCTTAGCAGTTTTTACTGTTGTATTTGTATCCATGATTCAGTAAACCAGGTCTAGTTTCGGGGGCGGTCCGGACCCCCTGGACCCCCCCCCTTGGCTACGCCACTGGCTGTAACCCCATCATCCCCTTTCCATGTCTTCTTTGAGCATGCTGTGATGTCAATGTTTACTAACAGGGGACTAACGAGAATGGCTAATCCGCTGTATGACAGAAGAAAAAATTACAAATGTATCTAAAAACGAAAAAAAAAATAATTCAACACTTTTTTAAAATTTCATTTTCAACTATTTCGAGGTGTGTGTGTGTGCGTGGAAGAGGGGAGGGGGGGGGATCCTGTAACCCCATCTTCCCTGCTTTGGATATTTTGTGGTATTAATTTGAGACTAAGGAGAATGGCTATTCCGCTGTATGGCAGAAAAAAATTTCAAATTTATCTTAAACAGAAAGGAAAAAGATCATCTTTTTTTCAATTGGCTTTCGAGAATTTCGCGGCGGGGGGGGGGGGGGCGGCTGTAACACCATCAGACCTCCCCCCCCTTGGGTATGCCATGCCGATAAATCACTTGTCTTAACTTTTTTGAATTGGTTTTGACTTCACCCTTTCACATCAAAAAAAAGTTTAAGAAACTTTACTTAGCTAAACAGATCTGTGCGCATGTGCAAAAAAATTGAAACTTCTGACTATATATAGTTTACTATCGTTTTCATTTTTAGAGGCGTGTTAAATAAATAAACGATAAAGAAATGATCATTGGAAAAAACTAATAATTAGTTATTTGTAGAACTAATCTCGGAAATTTGAGGGTAATTTAAAATGAGAAAAATAGTTCAGAAGGTAGAGTTCCACTCGACTTATAGTTAAAAAGAGTATCAAAAACATGCTCAAATAAAAACTTTCATTCCGGGTCGTCCTTTTCAGAATACTTCCAAGTTAGGTGATTAAACTATCAAAATATGAACTCGGTATCAATATACTGCATTTACTTTGTTTTGCACTTTTCTGCTGTTGCGTATTATATCACAGAAAATTACTTTTTTGACTTACCATTATACTTTCCTGTTGATAGAAATGCATCGAAAATTTAAAATTTCCTATCATAATTACTATGACTTTCAAATTTCTTTGCAGAGTACCGGATGTCTTAAAAGGGACTGCCTGTTCTTAAAATTCAATAGCTTGCAAATGGTGACAGCTATTAAAAAATACTTGCAGGAAGGTTATGTAAGATGTCAGGAGTTTTTCTTATTGCGATTCTCAGTTTTATTTCCAAATAGCAGCGACAGGTGGCGCTGGAGGCAATAGACCCTCAATCGAGGGCAAAACCGAAATCGCTCAGCATTGATGCGAAGGAAGGAGGTTAAATATATGGAGTCGCTCACTAAGAACAAGATTGCAATAGCAAATGAGACTCTCTCTGTATATTTAACCTCCTACCATCCCCTTATTGCTGGGTGATTTCGGTATGACTGCGATTAAGCAACTATTGATTGCAGCGCCATATATCGCTGCTATTTCGAATTAAAACCGGGAATCGCAGTAAAAAACTCCTGACATTTAATACAACTCTCCTGCAAGAATTTTTTAATAGCTGTCACCATTTGCAAGTTATTGAACTTTAAAAACAGCTAGTCTTTTTAGGGCATCCGGTAACTTCCCTTATTGCACTATAGATTATGCTGTGAGGTCAAATCAGATATAATTCTCTTATTTATCTTAAAAAGCAATAATTATTAACTTTGATATATATTTTCAATTAAGATCTCTTTTTTTAAGATTCCATTTCCTATCATAAAACATTCTTTCTTTTTAATATAATTTTGTTTTTAGTATTAATAATGTTCATATAAAAAAGTATTGTAAATTATTGCATCATGCTATAATTTATTTACATTTTTCATAAATAATGCTTTCTTTCATTTACACTCTAATATATTAGATCATAAATCAAAGTGATTTCATTTCTTATACAATTTAAGTGTGTACGTTGCGCATATAATAATAAACAATGTTGTGCTTTTTTTTACATCATAATAGATCGTCGCCTCAGAACAACAGTAGGACATCTAGTGATAATCGAAAATGATATGTCTGACTTACTGCTATGAAAAACTCTGTCTGCATCTAGTGGAACAGTAGGAAATTTTTATAAAACACATCTGAGGTATAGTATTAAACATAACTTTGTGTTTCAGAAGTTGTATCACTAGATGCAAACACAGTTTCTCATAGCAGTAAGTCAGACATCTCATTTTTTATTATTACTAGATGTTCTACTGTTGCTCTGAGGCGACGAGATACTTTCCAGATAGCTTTTTATTGCATATGTTGTGCTTTTTATTACATCATAATAGATCGTCGCCTCAGAACAACAGTAGGACATCTAGTAATAATCGAAAATGAGATGTCTGACTTACTGCTATGGAAAACTGTGTCTGCATCTAGTGGAACAGTAGAGAATTTTTATAAAACACATCTGAGGTATAGTATTAAACATAAATTTGTGCTTCAGAAGTTGTTCCACTAGATGCAAACACAGTTATTCATAGCAGTAAGTCAGACATCTCATTTTTTTATTATTACTAGATGTCCTACTGTTGCTCTGAGGCGACGAGATACTTTCCAGATACAGTAAACTCCCGTCTATCCGGCTCCCGACTATCCGGCCCTCCGTACTATCCGGCCTAGTAAAAAGTTGAAAGTACTACTAGCAACTGCTAGTGGCCGAGAAAGGCAGGTTCCCGTCCGTTTGAAAATGCTGACTCACGACAGGAAACAGAAAGAAGGGATTGCAAAAGGAAATAGCAGAGAATTCGAAACATAGTAATTGCAAGGTATTGGAACATTCTTTTGGACGATAAAGGTGGACATAAACCCGTGTGGGAAATTGAAGTGGAAGGCGAGAACGACAAGCTTCTTTTGTTGCTGAAAAATAGACCGGGATCTGACGATGTCCATGAAGAGGACATTACAGAATAGATGGAAAACGACGAAGTTAAAGAATTAACGGACAATAATATTGTAGAAATGGTTAGATAGGGAGAAGTAACAGAGAAAAAAACAGGAGGAGGATTGCAGGAAAAATCTCATCCCACATTCGGAGGGGTTCAAGACGATTCAGGTAGTACTGCAGTACATTAGTCAGCAGGAGTAAGGGACGCCAGCTGATATTATTTGCTTGCGTAAACGGAGGAACATTACGTCGAAGAAGAAGTATCACAGAAAGAAGCAAAATCTAAACGCTTTTTCAAAAACTAAAAACTGTAAATTTTGATTATTTTATCTTATGCGTAACTTTTCATATTTGTGCAATCATTTATTAATAAACAGTAAAATAAGATTTACTCATTTCTTACGAATTAGGCTTACGTTTTACGTTAATGTTTTGCTTATTTTGAAACTGTACGTAATGCATAATATGAAATTTATCTTAAAATGTGTAATATGTTTTTCTAATCTATCATGGCGGAGGGAGGGAAAGAGTAAACATTTATAGAACTCCGGCCTATCCGGCTTACTCTTCCGCCACATTAGGCCGGATAGTCGGTAGTTTACTGTAATTGCGCAACATATTTAAGTACTTAATGAAAATATTAAATAAATAAAAAGCTTTAATCTGTAATCACAATTATAAAGTAATGATCGTTATTTAAAAAGAATAGTTTAATTGGACACTTTGTTTACTGATTCAATTCTTTTCATTGCTTTCCCTAAATGATAAGGATGATTTATTAATAAGTTATTACTTTAATTTTTATGGGTTTTCCTTGTATGCCAAAAGTTGTGTCTATTTTTATGATTTTTGCTGTTATCTTGGCGAGTTTGGCTCATTTATGAAAACTTAGCAAAACTCAGATGCACTGCTTTTTTGACGCAGATTTCCTCTAAGATTTGTATTATGTAGAACCCGGCACCTCCCAGCTTCTATGCATCCCAACATTATGGCTAGGTTTTATCATGTAAACATTGCCATCATTAAATATCAAAAGTTGCTTTATCTCGCTTGATCTTTTATTCATGTTTCTGCATCTTCTTTGTCTCTACAGTTTTTCAGTAAGAATATTAAGTGACTGTATTCTCAAAAGATAGAATCTAATTCGTCGTCTAATTTCACAATCATTAACTCCTATATCCTCTTGAGAAGTTAAAATTATACTGCAAATACTCATTCATTGTTTTTGCATAAACAAATTGAGACCACAGATGCCTGAAAAAAGTATTTTTCTGAGATTAATACTTTACGGGGCTGGTAATTTGGGTTCACAAATATGAATTTCAAATTATTAGCCCCTCAAAATATCAATTTAATTATCAGTAACCAAACTTCACACAATAAAAAAATTAAGGTATCTAAATAAGTCAATAATCTACAAAATCTCAATTTTGATTATTGTAAAATTTTTAAGTTAAATAATTAGGAAAATTACTTAATTTCTGGCTGCACTGTCTTGAAGTAATTTTGCAAATTCAGTTGAAAATAACACTTATTTTATCAGGAAATCAGCATTGGTGCTGCCATTTATTGGTTTCGTTTTAAAGCAAAAATATTCAGCTATGTAGAAGTGGAGTCAAAACGAAAAAAAAAAATAATCAGTTTAGTTTTTATAAAGAAAATAAGATACCCATTTGGGTAATCAGGACTAAAGGGGATATGTAATAAAAACTTCATCATATATGCATTATGTGAACATCCACTCTTACAACCCATATTTTACAGAAATAAGGAAATAATAAAAAATAAATTTCAGGGCCAAAAAATATTGTTCAAACATTTTTATTCGGTATTCATAATACAAATTATTGCGAGTATTACAGTAATAGCAAAAATACAAAAAAAAGGCACATTGTACGACGCATTGCAGGCGTATTTACATAAATGACACAAATGAGAATGGCGTTAAACAAAAACTAAATAATAATTAAAATTCAAATAGATAAAATAGGTTTCCCTCTCTTAATGCAGTTTCAATTAACGATGTGAAAATTTTTTTCAGATGCCCTCTCAATTAATGCTAGGAAAACTTCATTAGTGTACAAAACACAAAATGGATGATTTTGATTTTTTTCAGTTAAAAGACGCCAAATTAATCTGGAAGTATGTAAATAAATAAAAAAAAATCTGACGAGACATGAATATGAAATCTGAAATCAAAATCAAAACGAAAATTAAATTGTGTGTTTTCGCAAAATGTATTCTGAAATAAAGTAAACACTGTGCAGTTGATACTTATTACTGTATAAGGTCAGGTACCTTTTATAGTGTCATAAATATTTTTTTAAATAGTTATATAAAAATTGGATTCCTCATAGAGCGGGAGGCGTTGCACAAACCATTATCTCAACGAGTTGACGGCTGGAAATCCAGGATTAGTTAAAACTCGATTCGCATAATAAAATGCAACTGGTCTGCCAATTCATGTTTTGGTGGAACATACCTGCAAACCCGATTTTAGTGGTTGACTGGTAGGTTTACCATAGTGTTTTCCTGCTCCCAGTCTTCCATTTTTTCCTTCCTTCCGGTGCAGGAAAACACAATGATAAACCTACCGATCAACCACTAAAATTGGGTCTACAAGTCGTTTCCACCAAGATATGACTTGGCAGACCAGTTGTAGTTTAATATGCGATTCGAGTTTTGTACAATCCTGGAATTTCAGCCATCAACTCGGATTGGCAAGCTTTTTGTGCACCATATTTTTAAATGATTTTTCCCCCCTAGGATGTCTGACATCAATGCCTGAACGGGTACTTTCGCACTTTTTTATTTTAGTAGCATTTTTTTTTCTAATGGCACTTAAAAAAAAAAGTGTGCTTAGAAAAAAATGCAAGTAAAATTGAATAAGCGCGAAAGTACTCGGTTAGACGATTTTAGATATAATATGTGAAAAAATAAAAAATAATAAAGAGATGAATAAATCATAAAACGAAACGCAATTTTTCACCTTGATTCAACATAAAATATATAATGTGAACTTTAAAAAGTTCACTGTCTTACTTAAAAGGTGACTAAAATAATGAAAAAGATGTTAAAGTTTAATACATACATTTTATTTAAAACTTCTTAGTACTTTCAAGCTTTCCAAGCTCATCATCAGAGGATATTTTAATAACCAAATGTTGTTTATTCATACAATATTTTCAAAACAAAGTGACGTATTTGCACAAATAAACAACATTTAGCTATTAAAATATTCTCTGATGATGAGCTTGGAAAGCATGGAAGTACTAACAAGGAAGTTCTCCATACGGGCATACTCAGAAAAATCTGAAAAAATCACAGAATGTTCTTCTCATATGGATATATATGTTTATAAAAAAATTTTGGCGAAAACTCGATACAGCGTCCGTAAAAAAGTAACGAAATTTTCATTTATTTGTCGATTTATCACCGGTTGGCGATGAAAAAAAAAATAGGTTTTTATGTAGGAAAAAACTTTTTATGTTGAATTTGTTTATATAAGTATAATTTAAATAACTTTAGTTTTGTCATTTTTAATTTGTTTTAATTATAGTATTGCCATTTTTAGTTTGTTTTAACTATAGTTTCTCATATATATTTATAATAAAATTTAAATATCATATTTTACGATTTAAAACAAAATTTAAATTGATTTAAATTATTCCAAGCTCAAAAATAAAGCAGATAGAACATTGCCGATTTGATTTCGTTGCTATGTAAACGACTTCGTTTTTGGTATGGAAATGTACTATGACAATCAAATGTCAGCTGACTATAACTTAAAATAGATATTTACAACTTTCAAAGCATAGAAAATATTTTTACAGTGATAAAATTAAATAACTACAGCAACAAGCAACATATATATGTAATATAAAAAATATATAATAACCTCTTTCATTGATTAAGTTTAGATTAATTAAAAACCGTGCATTCTAAAAAACAATTAATAAACAATTTTCAGATGCATCAAAATCGTTTGCTTTTGGCGAGGAAAAATCCTGCTCGCCAAATTGCGTGTCACTTTCGTATTTTCGCACCAAATATTTGAAAGTATTTTATTTTTTTACAGACTTTCTACAAAAATTCCGCCGTTAAATTTGATTGATCCCTTATTACATACATGAGTAGTTTCACTAGCATTTTTTCAACATATTCTGAGTATGCCCTGTAAGGAGACCTTCCTTGGAAGAAGTTTTAAATAAAATGTATGTATTAAACTTGTAACATCTTTTTCATTACTTTAGTCACCTTTTAAGTAAAACAGTGAACTTTTTAAACTTTTTAAAGTTCACATTATATATTTAAAAAAAGGGATGTTTTATAAATACACATCATCGCGGAGTAACATCGCGGGATCAGCCAACCGCATTAAACGAGGGAGACCTAATACAAATTACTATGAGTATGGAAATAATAGATAAATACAAAAAGGCATATTACATGGCGCATTTCTAATATATTTACATCAATGGTACAATAGGAAATGATTGTAAAACTCGGATAATAACAAACACACTTACGATTATATGTTTTTATCGAAATTACAACAAAATAAACTGAAACAAACATTAAAACAGAATACTTTTTCAATATCAATACAATACATACATGAAAGCAAAACAGTATCAATAGGTTTGGATACTGCGTATAAAAATGATATACATAATGCATTATAAAATAATGGAAAATGAGAATAAAATACAGTATGCCTACATTTTGATATCCTTTGAAACTGACATATCACAAAAGCATTTAATTTTGAAATCCTTGTAAGTAAAATCAAGAAATTAAATTAAATGCAACTGCAGCTCAATACACATAAAAAAACAGCAACTGATTCAACAAAAAGCATCAATCTTTATTATTAGAATCTGAGTTAAAAAATATTTAGAGTGTATACGCAAGAGCCGTCTAATCAACCACTATAAATGTAATTATAAGATTAAAGCAATGACAGTTACAGCTAAAAATATAAAATATACACCATAAACGACTAAATGAAACAATGGATTGATTGATGTGTCTATAGCAGGGATGGCGAACCTGAGGTAAACGAAAAACTTATAGATAATTTTCAGTTTATGAGGGAAATTCCATTATGTTTTTTTTTACTAGAAGTACAGTTTTGTCTAACAGGCATATAAATTATTATAAAATAATCATTTACATTTGAATGCATTAATGCATATAAATTGCTAAAAAATAATGATTTACATTTGAATGAATTAATGCAATTGCAGATCTCAGTGAAAGCGTTTCTGTAGACCAATTTTTCTTGCTAAACCATTCAATATAATAGATTTGCCTAAAAATGTTTGCTTCTGTATCAAATTTTTAATTTTTTTAATTGAATTTTAAAATATAGTTTAAATAATAATATACCTAATGAACACGCTTGTACTTTAGATTAGGTTTTATTTTATTTATGTTTAGGGTTTTAGATTATTTATGGCTTTTTTTATATTTAGGTTATTTTATTTTCGACAATTGAATTTTAAGGGGTCTCATATCTTTTAAAATCCCTAGTGAAAAAGTGATGTAATTTCAAGTTTTTATAACTATCTAAATACTTACTGAAATTACATATATCTCTGTAATATATTTAAGTAATATTTTTTTATAAAATGTAAAAATAAACACTTATAATATAATACAAGCTGTTTAATCCGTTCTACCCACGGGAATTCATGTTCAATAACTATTCGATTTAGAAAAATATTTTTCTACTACTGTGCATCTTTTTTTATGAAATTTAATTTATTATGTTGCTATGGCAACAGACGATGAAACGATACCTTTGGAATAACGGAATAAATAGAATAAAAAAGTTTTGTGAATGTTTGTGATAAAATGTTTTCTTTATTTAAAAAAAAGTAACGATTAAGTGCAATTTAATAATCTCTAATTATTTGCTTGCGAAGTAAAAGAATTATCGTAATACCCGCCGCATCTTCTTAGTATTGCAGCGTGGCGCACGTAATATGAATGTCTAACATTGGAACAAACATTTAGAACTGGTTAGAACTCGCGCGATTACGGGTTGAACATAAAAAAGGCAAAAATTCGTCAAAAACATAAAAAAAGTCTATTTAAAATTTTCGAATTTTTTGTGCCAATCATTCATGGGCCCCCTACCAGTAACCCGTATGCCAAATTTCGTAGCCCTGCGCCCTGTGGTTTCCGAGTTTTTAAGGTTATATAGATACGCGCACTGATTTTAAACCCTTAACGGTCGCATTAAATTACAGTTTAAAAATTCAAATTGCTTATTGGTACCACTTTTTTGAAAAAGAAATGTTCATCTTATTTAATGACAGGTAAAATGATACCATAGTAAAACAAATTATTATATTCCATAAAACTGGCGGGAATCAAACAAATTTGAATAATCTGGATAAAAGACGCAGACCGTGAATATCACGGGCACGAGAATTAAGGGGTTAACAGGGTAGATAGTAAAAAAATACAGTTCAGTTAATATATAATTTTTTTTCGCATAGTATGTCATAATATGCACGATAACTTAACTCAGAATAGCTATATAAACATAAAACTTTTATTAAAAAGATCTTTAATCTATATTTTAGGGAATGAATTAATATTATTGAGATAAGTAAATATTTTCATTATTTTTTAATCATTATTTTTTTTCCCATTTTTCAAATTCAATCGAATTTTTAAAATATTTTCTGTCAAAGCATTTAATAGGTATCATTAATTCGTTCTATAAAGTATGGTTTAAAGTTCATTTAAAAATAAGTTTTATTCTGATATACAGGGTGGTTATAATTAAACTTCCCCTATAAACAGCATCCTACAGCGCAAACGAATGAACGGAATGCAATGAAATTTGGTATATAGGCTATACACGAGATGCACTCACGGAATTACAAAAAAAAAAAAAAAAAAAAAAAAAAAAAAAAAAAACTTAGTTCCAAAATATCCACCAGAGGGCGGGCCTTTTCCGGAAAAAACATGAAATTTAACACAATAAAAGGCCAAAACAGCCGGTTTTATATTTTATTACTCATAATGCTTGTTCTGGATTGTTAATATTGTTTCTGTATTCCGTTTTGATCGTTTAGTGTGTTAAATTTAATGTTCTTCCCGGAAAAGGCGCCCTCTGGTGGACCTTTTGGTACTAAAATTTTTTTCGAAATTCCGTGAGTGCATTTTGTGTATAGTCTATGTACAGAATTTCGTCGCATTCCATTCACCCGTTTGCGCTGTAGGATGCCGTTTATAGGGGAAGTTTAATTATAACCACCCTGTATATACTCTAAGTTAAGCTATCGTGTGAATTGTGACATACCATGTGAAAACATTTTGCAATATTAACGAACTGTATTTTGTATTATATGTAAGTATTTACTTTTATATTTTATAAAGCCTTAAATACAGCTTAAATATATTACAAAGTTTTATGTAATTTACATATTTAAAAAGTTATAAATACTCGAAACCACACCACTTTTGCACTGGCGACGGAGATTTTAATAGGTATGATACTCCTTAAAAATTAATTTAAGTAATAATGTACCTAATGAAGCCACACTTTACTTGAAGAACTAAAACTGGCATGATATGTACCAGATTCCGCATCGGAGGTAAATAATAAAGAAAAATCTCATTTATAAATTATTAATGCGGAATTCGATGGCACATGGGTATATTATCAAATAAGTTAAGAGTCGAACTTAATAAATGTAAAAATATTTATGTAAAAATTCTATAAAAATTAATTATTGATTTTCTAGTTTTTGGTACGATAAAATGTTGGTACATAATAATTCTGAAATTTTTGGCATGCATTACGCAAAAAGGTTTGCCATTCCTGTTCCATAGTATAATACTCTCTGAAAATAATTTGGCACAAAAAACCTATATTTCGGATGAATAGATTAGTTCAGTGCCCGGAGCGTGGGAGTATATTGCCGTAAGAGAATACGTTGTTAATATCATCAATGTACTAGTAATAGGAATGTTTGTTTAAAGATAAACACAGATGAAATGATAATTAGTTGTATTTAACCCTTCACTCCCAGGCTTAATTTCGCTGGTGAAGGTTATATACCGTACTGTGCGGTGTAAACTGTTTATGTCATAAATCTTTCCATAACTTCCCTGATATAATAGTAATGAATGTAAGGTCGTTAAGGGATTTACAATATTATCATAATACGTATAAAATAATACAAAAAACTTGCACATTATATACATACACTGATATACATACATACAGTATATACATAAAACTCAGGAATTTATTTTAAAGATTTATCATATTGATCAAAATGTCTTCTACTGCTCAATCCTGGAAAATCTTCACAACCAGAACATATTAGCCTTGTTCTTATAATGGCATAAGATGTGTAGTGAACGTATTGGTGTACGTAATGGTCACTGATTACTGAAATGAGAGGACGTACGCAGCGTACGTCCTGAGAATGAAGAGGTTTAATAATGAAATTAAACGCACTTATATAGTAAAAAAATTGCAGAAATGTGTTCTAAAGAACAAAGTTGTTTCTGAAAACTCATTAAAATATTTAAGTTACTCACGACTCCGAAAACCTTTTCCATACCTTCAGAAACCATTTGTAGAAAAAGCAATTAAAGACCTCAGAAAATTATAGGTTTTCAAGAATAGCGCAAACATTTTTCAAATATTACATCTACTTGTACTTTTTTAAAAACGTCAACATTTTTGCAATTTATAAGAAATAAATTTCTCCTTTATTTCAGAAAAGTTTCCGTTAACCTCGATAACCGATTTATTTTTTGAGGTTGCTAATTGGTTCTTCTCCAAATTGTTTCAGATTATAAGGAAAATATTTCTGGAATGGCGGATTACTACCATATTGCTTTGAATTTTCGGAACATTTTTACATATCAGTTGGAATGTTTTATAGAGTGCTTTTAAATGTAACTTGTTTAGAAAAAAAATGCAGATAAAAGAGTAAGTAAAACAGTATCTGAGCAATAGATATTTTTAAAATGAGAATGCGTGCAAAATGAAGAATTCATGATGCCTTTCCTCATTTTGTATGTTCTACTCTTAAATTGTTCAACATACAATTGAAAGGACTTTGCTTGATTCATGAAGAATTATAATATAAAATAAAGATTGAATAGCAATAAAAACCCGGAACACACAGCTCTATATAAAGCGTATATGTTAATTTTTTTCCATTGATACTCGTCTGGTATTCTGTCCCATTTGCCGTTTGAATAGTAAGTTACAAATCATAGTGGTCGCTTGTATTTTATTGATTATTAACTCTCTCGTGACGAGCTCAGAATCTCTAATCCTACCAGTAATTTTGAAGAGTGAAGTTTGTCCCGTTTAATCACAGAATTTCTGCAATTAAATTGAAGAAAAGATTTATTTTGGAATTACCGGTAATAAAAGATTAAAAATTCTACAAAAGACTCTCGCCGCAATGGGATTAAGTCCTGTCTGGTATTCCACCACAAATAGTGTTAAAATCAAATATTGCTTTGTTTAAAAAAAAAAAAAAAAAAAAAGCAGATTAATGTAAACGATTTTTTTTAATACTTCAACATAGTATTTAACTGATCCGGAGCAAAAATAAATAAAATGTTATAAATTACTTAGTGTCATCTATATATTATGAGGAGCTCACAACCATAGTAGACAGAGTCCATTTTGAAAAAAAAAAAGAGATAGTCCATTTAAAAGTTACAGTCGTGGAAAAAAAAAAAAGCAAACACCCCCTACTAACTCCTCAACAAATTATCGTAGACGAAAGTGACTGGTACCGAACGATTGGAAATAAAGTCTACTTTTAAATGATGTATATAAAATTTGCTTAGGGGACCATCTACATATTAAAACGAATCCAAACTTCGTTTTTTTCAATAGCAATACCCAATTTTAACGAGATATTTCAAATCTTCGGTTCAAACTATGCCTAGAAACCGAATTTCAAGTCAATTTAATAATAAGTTTTTGAATTATAAACATTCAAAATGTAGTGCTTCTAATGGTAAATTACATTTTCATATTTTTATTTATATCTCCAGAAATTATGCTCCTAATGTGCTAATTTTTTATGTAGCAATAATACTAATATACCCAAACATCAATACGCTGAATTTGCAATTTTTATAAGTTTATGATATGAATTATGAAATTAATATTAGAAAAAATTATGAATTGCAACCTACAATTTTTTTGATGGATTTAGATTTATTAAGTCTTGCTTTATGGAAATCCAAAATTTCACATTTTTCTTCCAAGTAGTTTTCAAATTATGCTTAAAAAATGGCAAAATGATAATTTAAGAGGCCGTCTATAATAGAAGTGACTAGATATTTTGAAATTTCTTCTGCTGCCCTGTAATCTAGCAGACTTCATTGACTTCTTGAGGTGCCTTGATCAAGATGGGGGCTCTCTTGATTAACAATCGAGTTCGGAACATCAATTTGGATACAGCCCTTAAAATACGCTCGTTTTGAAATAATTAATAACTCAGAAACTTATGGTACGAATTGCATAAAAATTTGTTTTTAGGCTAATTGAAGGGTGTAGAGTTCATTTATTCTGTCAGAATTGTGTACTGTTATTGAAAAAAAACAAAGTTATGGTTCGTTTTAATATGTAGATGGCCCCCTAAGCAAATTTTATCTATATTATTTAAAAGTAGACTTTATTACCAATCGTTTGGTACCAGTAACTTGCTTCTACGATAATTTGTTGAGGAGTTAGTAGGGGGTGTTTACTTTTTTTTTCCCGACTGTACATAAAATCTGTTTTATCCACTCCCACAGTGAATCACGTCTGTAAATACATGAAATATATGCTGAAGTATGTGAAAACAGACTTGATTCATTGTGGGGGTAGATAAAAAGATTAACAGATTATGTACCTTTTAAATGGACTTTTTTTTTTTTTTTTTTTTTTTTTTTTTTTCAAAATGGACTTGGTCTACTATGGTTGTGAACCTCTCATATAGCAACCTTACCTTTGATTTAGTCGCTTATCAAAGATGGTAAACAGTTGATAATAAATATAAACAAAATGAATTGTTCGTCCCTTGAACATTCATATGAATTTTTAATATTTTAATAATTCTAATATGCTTTTTTTAAACACAAAATAATCCAGTTATTTTTGGCAAAATATTTTAAATTTGTATAAACTAAGTTTAAACACAAAATAATTCCTGTATTTTTTTTTTTTTTTTGGAAAATATTCGTAATTTGAAGAAACAAAGTTTAAATACACGAAATAATCCGATAATTTATTGTCCAATAATCCAGTAAAATTAATAAACAAAGTTTAAATACAAATAATCTGATAACGTTTTAATACAGTATTTCTAAAATGCATATTTAAAAAGTATGTAACATTAATATTTGACAATAACCATAAATATTGTGGATTTAAATACCGAGGGAAAATGGCAAGCCGGTAAGTGAACACTAGAATCTTCACAGGTAAAAGTCAAAATATACGCTTCGTTTAGCCGTGTATCACACTTTCAAATGTTAAGCCAATGTAGAGTTCTTACGAAATTTCTCGTTTGCACTTCAATATTTTAAAATGATGAATAAACATATTTTAATAGGATAGCTGAGGTCAAAGGTCAATCAATAACCAGGCTCTTTTTACTTTTTTGATTTTGCTAGCAGTTTTTTTTTTATAAGGATACTTTCACTTTCGGAAACGGGTTAGGTATCTTAGGCGAAAAAATAAAATCATTTAAAAACATTGGAATGCAAACGAGAAATTTGAAATCTTGCTACTGACTTTCCGCGTCAAGTTCTAATAAACATAATTTCTAAATGTCCGGGAACCGGTGACATCAAAAGCCCAAAGCCCCGTCATCGCGGAATTTAAAAATTTTTATGTAATTCGATAGTAAAAAGTCATACGAACAAAATGAGTTAGGTATGACTAGGTTTAACAAACGGAAAATAAATTTAATTAAATTAATCATTATTAAAAAGCTGTAATGATTTACCCTTTTCGTGGACACTCTCCAGCGTCCAGACATGAAATAAAGTAACCACTGGTAAAAATTCAAAGCGAAATAAATTAAAAATTTTATCACCGGCTGTCTCCTTAAAATAGAAATGACAGGTTTTTCCGGCAGAATAAAGTTTGTTACACCAAGTTTTTCTGAAAGAGCATAATATTTTCTATAAAATGCTCTAAGAGTAACCATTAGTGTCTCTTTCGTGCTGTATTCCCTACGGGAGCGATGGATAGGGGTTAGGAAGGAATAGCGCACGAAAGAGAGTGATCAATATCTGCGATGACGGTAAAGCATTACATTTTTTTTAATAATAATTAATTTAATTAAACATATTTTCGGTTAGTCAAACCTAGTCATACCTAGCTCGTTTTGTTTGCATGACATTTTACTATCAATTTACATAATTTTTTTTTGCAATTCCGTAATGACGGGGCATTCGATGTCACCGGCTCTCTGACTATAATAAACATAATTTCTAATGAACATTACATTTTGATAAATATTAGCTCTTAAGGGGGTCCGAGGCAAAAAAATTCTAAAAAAAAAAATGCAATTTTTTTTTAATTAGCTTAAAAATATACTGAGTTTTTAGCGTTGAATATCGCAAACCGCATGCTTTTATCTTGATTAGATCCAGAAATATAACAACTTTTGCCTTGAGAAGCGATGAATTAGCTGCTGTCTGACGAGAACTTTAATTTCATTTACCTCAGAATGAATTTTTTTAACGATTTGTCAACTTTAACAGAATACGTCTAAAGTTCCTTGCAAGATATATGTTCGAAAATTTCAACAGAAATTTTATGCTATATTTCCAACAAATTGTTTTCAGAATTTTTAATTTTGAGTGATCATTGTGAAAATATACTAATTAATGCAAAACTCACTCATAAAAAAACTTCATTTTTTTACTTAAAATTTTTTTATAAAATTCCTAATCAATATTTTAAGAAATCCTGAAAACAAATTTAAATGACACATTTTCTGTATACAAAAGTAAAAATTTTGTAAATCGAGTAAGTATTTCCAGAGTTATACCAAAAAATAAATACGTTTAAAATTTAAAAATTTAAAAAAAATATTTAAAAAAATTCAGATTTTTTTTACATGCAACATTCTTATTATATTAAAACATATTTCAGTAAAAAAAAAAAAAAAAAAAAAAAAAAAAAAAATCATGAAAAAATCTCTATAAATAAAAAAAAATAGAATTTTGAGTCCCGGACCCCCTTAATTTAAATTAATGTGATAAATTTTACAAACTGTATTTTCTCTTAGATCATCTGTTTTTATAACAAAGGACAGTGACGAAGTTCTGAATGAAAAAATAAAACTTGATGATATTATAACGAACTATCGACACAATCTGAATTATGATTCTTATCTACACCGTTAGATTCTGCACTGCCCTCCCCATTCTTCGATGTAAGATCTGTTTTCTCTGCTTGCTCCGGTTTCTTGGGATTGCCACCCAACGTCGCTATTTTGTCCTCTGTAGTCACTCTTCTGAGCCAGTCTGTCATGTCAAAACTTTCAATTTCGCCAGCATAGTCCACAGGAAGGGTTGCTGCCGGGAAGTGATCCAACAATGTGTGTGTTGCAGTGTGGAAGTGGAACTAAAAAGTAAAATATTAATTTTAATAAACAAATATTGACGTAAAACTTCTGTTTTATCAATACAAGGATATAAACCCGGAATCCCCGGGTAAAAGAATGTAGGTGAAAACAAGCATCATATATATTAAAACACAAAGCTATTTCTGTAAGTATCGATTTTTTGAGCATATGCGCATGCGCCAAAACTCTTTTTCGAGCTTCCTCAGTTTAGAGGAAAGTAGAATGAGTTCCTGGTGGCGCAGAGGTCTAAAGCACCAGTTTAAAGCTCTGAATTTTTGTAGAGACGCAGGTTCGAATCCAACGACCGGCAAAAGGACTTCTGTGATATTTTTGGCGATAATTTATTTCAATAATGGCATATTTTACTAAGAAGAGAAGTTATAAGATTTTTATTTTATTAGCAGTATTATTTGAATGCTTTATAATTAATAAAATTTAACACTGAACAATATTAAAAGAAATAATAATGATAATTTAATATTTAAAATATTTAAGCTAAAATATTTTGCATATAATTATCAAGTAAATAAATTGAGCTGATCTACAATTTTTGTTATATTTTCTACTCATTATCAAGAATATATAGATGTGTGTGTGCCAGAAAGAAAAGTTTGACTTTCTTTTACGTAAAAAATAACACTTGATATCCATAGTTTAATATTTTTAAAAAATGTATAAAAATGTAAAATAAAATTCAAATGATAAAATGCATATTATATATTGTTAGCTGCATCAAGTTTCAAATTTAGGGTTTTAGAGAATGAGATTGATAAAAATAAAATTCATGGCGGCTTTTAATGGTCATGTAGTTAAAAAAATACAAAAATAATAAACATTGTTTTTTATTCGAAAAAAAAAGAGACCATAGTATGTAAAAATAAATGCTCTACCCAATATTTTTAGTTCAATTTCTGATAGAAAGCAAGCGAAATTGGTTGTAAATTATAAACTTAAAATTCTTTGTCTTCATTGAATAGGTTTGGCTGACAGCATCCTCTATCGTCTTAAACAAATAGGAATCAATTATGCATTATAAAAATTTGTCACAATTTCAATGATTAATTAAAAACAACTAATTAAAAATACAAGAATTTTTCTAATAAAACGGGTACTATCTAGTTTCTTTAAAATTGATACTACTAATAGATTTTTTTTATTTAATATATGCATTTTTTAAATGTCCACTAACATTTTAAAAAATCACTAGCATATGACCCCCGTCAAAAATGGCGAAATTTTGGTCTGTGTTTAATTTTCATATGACTTCACACAAACAAACAGAATGAAGATTTTATTATCGAAGAGTTTGACTGTAGAAAAGTACATTTTAAAAATGACAAATGATTTCTAAAAATATAAATGATGAGGATTTTTTTTTTTTTTTTTTTTTTTTACTCAATATTCAATTCATTGCAACTATAATAATAATTAGAAAGTGAAACATGATTTCTGAAGATCTCAGAAAACATTAAAATTAAATATTCAATGAATTAAAGTTTTTATTTTAAAATAAATTATTTTTATAAAGATGAATGGCTAACAAAACCACTTTCCATTAGGAGTAGAGGCAGCGGTTTTACTCGTCGATTATAAAATAATGTAATAATAATAATAATAATAATAATATCATTGTGGAGCTTTGTTTCGTTTCTAAATATGGATTTGGTGTCATCTTTCGGCAATTAATATAAACGAAGGAACTGCTTTTTTAATCATATTTTTTTTACACGAAATATGCAGGATCAATTTTCAAAACCTTCAGCTATATAACTATAAAATCAAAATTATTTTTTTCGTAAAATTTTAATTCAATTTTATCAATTCTTAAAGTTTAGCTTACATTCAATTCAAATGTGCTTGTATTGTAAATAAAATTTATATTTCTTATCAAATGCAATTAAATTGTAAGGAATATATAATACCATGTACTACATATAATAATTATATCAGTACAGATAAAATTTCGAATTTTTACGTCGTAACATCTGAAAATAGCTTTGGACAAAAATTATAATTTAATAAGAGAATGTGAAAAAAGAATTTTTAGTCATACTAATGCAATCTTATTTTTCAGTTACACCCGAAAAAAAAAAGTTTCAAGGAATTGGTGTTGGCTGGGTTTGAACCTGGGACCTACTGTACAGACGGCGAGCGTCGTAGCACAGAGCAAAAAGCTAGCTCGGCTGTTCTGTGCCAGTAACTCATGATATATAGTTTGTTGAAGTTTTGTTCGAGAGATGACGTCGCTATACACTTCACCCCCCGTGAAAGCGTCTTATTGGATTGCACTGATTTAGCTAGTTGCTGTACCTTTTGGGAGTGAATTCATTGTAGTGCTGCCATCTTTTGTGAAAGTTGCGTGTTACTTTTTCCAGGTCAACAATGTATGTATGTATGTTTCTAAGATTTGGCGTTCTAATTAGAAGGTTGCGTGTTCATACCACATCCAAGTAAACAATGTAGGTTTCGAGAAGTTGGCTTTGGATGGGTTTGAACCTAGGGCTTACTTTATGGAAGACGAGAGCTGTAGCACAGAGCAAAAGGCTAGCTTAACTGTTCTGTTCCAGTGACTCATCATATATTGTTTGTTGAACTAATTGAAGAGCTAAGTGGAAGAACATGTTAAGTAACAAAAACTACATTTGGAGAAATTTGATGTGAAAGTTTTTGTTCTCAATTTTAATGATTTATTTTCTGTTTGATACCATGTGTTTAAAATATTAGCAGGTGTGGTACTAAACTCTATCAAAAAAACTTATTCATATTTAATTTTTTAAATATTAAAAAATATTAATATTATTTGGATTATTAAATATTAAAATATTAAATATTAATGAATAATGTCTTAAATCTTCAAGGATAAATAGAACTTTGGTATTTTAGCTTTTCCATGTGATAGAATACCTGATAACACCTTCGTCTAAACGATAAAATCATTTTTAAGAAAATGTAGCATAACATGTTCTTCCACTCAGCTCTTCAATTGTTGTGAGAGATGACGTCGCGACAGTTACAAAATAAAATTTAAAATTTTTTTACGGTTAAGTACATTCGCAGGAATAGTAACTTTAATTAACAATTTGCTTTATGAGAATGCATTTATGACCGACAGTATCTTATATTGTTAAACGAGTATTTCTGGTTTATTAATAAATTTTGGGTTCTCGAAAACAGCTCTCAGGAGTTTTATGAAAATGACGGATTAATTGGGTTTGGAAGTTTAGAAATCTGTCAGCTACCAGCTCCGTGGAAAATCATTTTCATGCAATACCTGCTCTTCGCTCAGGTGAAAAACATTCCAGAAAGCATAAAAAAGTGTACAAGAACTGCCAAAAAATGATATGAAATATAAAATTATTACACATAGAATGTACTACGTGAAATAACACAATTTATATCCGCTCTTCGCACATTTAAAATGGCTAAGTTTAGTAATCGTTTATGTTGCCACATATGGCGCCAAACAAGACAACACTAACTGCCAAAAATTGAAATTAAATATAAAAATATTTCAAATAGTGTGAGATAGAAAAATGAAATAATTTAATGTTATATCCTTTCAGAGAAAATAGATAATATTCCGTAATCAGATCCACAGTTAAGGCTGGCCTCAAACAATAACGATGCTATCGATACATTGCTTAAATGTACAACCATTATAATAATGGTATCAAGTACGCCAATTGGCTTTGGATACGATTACCAGGGCCGAAACTAAGGGGGGGGGGGGGCAGAGGGGGCATGTGCCCCGGGCGCCAGAACGAAGGGGAGCCAAATGAAGGATTATACCTTTGGAATGGATCCTTTTCTTCTGATGGACTGATTGATGTCTTCTAATATTATGAAACAGCCATTATAAATGAAGTGTTAGGTGAAGATGAAAGAGCAGTCGTAAAAAGTTAGAACTCTGATTTTCTGGTCAGATAAGGAAGAAAATCAGAGTAGTAACTTTTAACGGCTGCTCTTTCATCTTCACCTAACACTTCATTTATAATGGCTGTTTCATAATAATAGAAGCCATCACCATCAGTTCATCAGAAGAAAATAACTCGGTGAAGCGGAAACTCGGTTAAGCAGAACTCGGATAATCGGGATTCTAACTGTGTATTTCATTTTAAAAATGATGTTTAGAATATTTTTGTTGGTGTTCAGAGGGAGTCATGACCCCCGTGACCGCCGTTGTAGATTACGTATTTCAGCATTATATATTTTATGATTACATATTTTAAATTTTAAAATAAGTCGTCTATTAGAAAATTAGTAAAATTCTATTTGTAAATATACTTTGCAGAAGAGGGGGGGGGGCGCCAAAATCCATGCTTGCCCCGGGTGCAAAAAAGGCTAGTTTCGGCCTTGACGATTACGGAAATTTTCTCCAGGAAAACAACTGCAGAAGTAGTTTTTCCACTTGTTCGGAGTGAAGCTCGGTCTACCAGTCAACCATTATTAGGTACAATATTAGAAAACTGGGAATTTTTATGAAAACTCAATTCTTTAAATTGTCGTTTAAAAGTGAATTGCTAGCAAAGGATGAAATGTTACGTACCCTTTTCTTAAACTTATCACTGAGGAAAGGCGTTAGAAGTATCCATGCTGCTCTAAATGTGAAGGAATTATTCACGATATGGATTCCTTTGAATCTGCCAGGTACACATTGCTGTAAAAATAAAATTGTACAATATTAGAAAGATGTGATGAATTCAATAGTATAGGTATATTATTTTCATAAGTCTTCTGTCAAAAAAGAAAGAAATGATGAAAAACATGGAATAACATGTAATTTAAGGTACTTGTACCCAATATGGACAGTGCTCTCAATATGGACACTCCTCATATCTTTAAAAGTAACAATTTTGATCGAGAGATGGCGTTGCATGCCCGTGAAGAAAAGCAATTGAAAAGATAATTAAGCCTGGAAAGTGAAAAAATGCGCGCTGTTCGCCATTTGGAAGGAAACTTGTTGTTTCGTGGTGTGCTGATCGTAATTACAGGTAAGTTTAAATTGTTATTAGATATGGTAAAATTACTTTAAAAATTGAAAAGTGGAGGGTTTTAGAAAGCTGATAAAACATATTTTCGATTGCTATTGCATATATTGCTTAAAAATGTTTTCTTTGTTTATTTATTACAAGATTTAGTAAAACTATGCCCGATTCTCAATATGGACACCTTAAGCCCACATAGGAAATACAGCAAGTGAATCTTCAGATTCACAAATTTGTAAAATATCTGTTTAATGCCATCTGAACAATCCTCCAAGAAACCGCCTCCAAGAAAAATTCCTCCAAAAAGCCCTTACAGAAAAATCAAAAGAAGCATCCACTCATCAGTAGGATATCTGTTGGCGAAACCGCAGGTACCAGCGATATGACATCCTCAAGAAAGGAGAGGTGGCACTGCTTCTTATGCAGTATTGATGCTGTTGCAGACATGCAGCTGTGCATCGCATGCGGCAGATATGTCCATGAGGACTGTGTAGGACTTACCGCCCATGATGAAGAAGTTTTTATTTGTCCATCCTGTGAGGACTGAGTATTAACAGATGTAAATTCTGCAGAAAGATGCAATAAAGCTAAGTAAAACCAACTATATTATTTATTTCATAATATTTTGTAGTAACTGAGGTGCTTGCATGGGTCTTCGAAGAGCCACAACCGAAAATGACCCCCCCCCCCTTTTAAAGTGCATGTTCTGAAGATATTACTGCGCCCCTCCCCCCGCAATACTTTAAAATATATTTATTTTATCCCCTCTCCTCTAAAATCTCTTGGAATAGTGGCTCTTCTATACACCCTTTGTAGTAGGTCAATAAGGAGCCACCTGTCCTTAATATGGACATGCATGTCCATAATAGAGACAGGTGGTTGCTTATATGGACACTTGTAAGCATTTTTTGTTTTTATCATTAAAATTAAACCAGAATAATTACAAGGTCTCTAATTTTAATAATGATAGTCAACAGTCCAGGGATAGTGGTTATTTTTGGAGTTCTATGACGTGTAAACGGGTGTGAAAAAAATCAATTTTCCTTAGGGTGTCCTTATTGGGTACAGGTACCTTATAATAACAATTATTTTTATTATTAATGTAACTAGTATCATAATACTTTATTCTCAATGACGAAAGGAAATGTTTTAAAACGATTGAAAAAGTTTGAAATGCCGAAAAAATATATTTGTTGTTACTATTATTTTTATAATGTCCGAACATTTAATAATGTCGTACAGTTGGTCCAATAGTAAAATTAGCTAAATTACGGTCGTACAAACAATAAAACGTTGAGTTACCTAGACTTGCAAGAGCAAAACTTTAAATTTAATTATCTCAAAATACTGCTTTATAGTGGCAACGTTGCCAACACCAGAAGATTAACTTTTGCTCTTACTACAAATTTTTAAACTTCTAAACACCGCACATTTTCAATTTCTACATAACCGGCAGAATAAAGTATTTACAAATACGAATTGCAACTCCACTTATTTTACAGGATTAGAATCTAAGTCATCACCGCCACAGTGATCTCTCCGTTTATTAGCGTACGCAAACAGCTTTGTCTAAACAGCTTTAATCAGTGTTACATACTTTTTTTTTTTTGAGGAATTAAAAAAAACAATTTTCAACTTCCAATAGAATTTTCTGTTTTGAGTGGATAAAAAGAAAAATTGCTTGACAATTTTATAATCGCTAGTCAGCTGCTATCAAAACTAATGCCATTCCCTTCCTGAGAAAAACATTCTTTCAAAAATTTGGAGTTAAAAATATGGAACTCAGTACAACTGCATTGAAAATTTTCGAAAACTTACTTCGTTCGTGCAATGAGTAGAAATGATCTCAATGGCAAATTCGTTTCAATTCGTGTTAAACAATATTTTGCGTTAAGCGTGTTCTTGTTATAGCGACTAAAATAACAGTAAATACCTATGCAGCTTGACGGGACAACAGAAACAGTTCGCATTAAAAGAAATTAGTGTTAAGCGTGTTCGTGTTAGTTAAGTTCGACAGTATTTGCAAACTTTTTACGAAATCAGAGTTAGATATACTAAAATTAGATATAGTGATAATACTTTAATGCTAAACATGTATTTTTGTAATATATAGAAGCAGTTAAAACAATCAGATAATTTTTTACGAAATTTAATTTCACACATTTTCTGAAATGTGGCAAAATTAGATCACATAGTTTTTATACAATGTACACCAAATCATGAGAGCATCGAATTTTAACCTTTAATTTTTCTTGTGTGATGTTCTAATTGACTTTGACCCAATCAAACATTAGTGTTAACTAACTGCGTAGCTAAACATCGGGTTGCATTTGTATTTTATAATGATGTTTTGAATCTTCGAAAAAAAAAAAAAATCCCAATCCAGTGTTTTAATTAAAATGTGTGAATCATAAAATAAAAATGTAATTATTATCATTTATAGGTCTTAATTAAACTTTGCATTTACCGTAAGATTGATTTAAATTGAACAATTGGTGAGTTTTTGAGCATTCGTAGAAAAATTGACTTTCCCATTTTTCTGAACACCTGTGTTAGATACCGTAATGCGACAGTGTAACAAAATTCATGTCTTTACACACACACACACATAAAAAAAAAAAAAAAAAAAAAAAAAAAAAAAACACAAATCGTATTAAATCGTGTACAAAATAACATGGAACGTTGACAATTAGTAATATATGAACGAAAAAAAAAATCTATGTAAAAAAAAGGTGATTTAGGCATTGTTCACTGTTCATTCTATCATAACCTATTTACAAATGTAACAATGAATTTTAAATACTTTATCTTGTATCTGCAAAATATAAAGAGTCGTTCCATGGTAGCCAAGAGCGTCCATAAAGAATATGCTAGACCCGGTACAGTTTACGCTTATAAGTCTCCTACAAGTCCTGTACAAACATACACTTTATATGAAATCATCCCTGACGGAGCTCTCTTCATTTTTGGCCCGGTACAACTGTACCTCTCCCCCCCTGTACACGCCCCTGGTCATACTCCACAGTACAATGAATGGAAAAATGGACCTATACTTACCTGAGTTGAGTGATATAATAAATAAAGATTAGTAGGAGTGATGTAGCGTAAGTGACGAAGAGGATTGCTTGACACATTGAAGATAACCTTAAAGCCGTTAACTTGGGTCATGGGATCACGCAAGGCTTGCAAAAGCATCACTATGACCATACGTTTGACGTCTTCTAGAGGAAATTCGTCAGGTTTCCAGTTATCTAAGAAAAAAAATTAAATATTAGAAACTTACTTAAAAAATGCACTTATGGAAGTTGCGGGAAGAGTTCCGTATCCAAATTTTCCAAGATGGCGGAAACACATGGCTTTTAAATATTTAGAAACATATATTTTTGAATTATAAACATTATATATATGTATGAGTTTTATGTATATTATACATAAAACTAAAATATACAACGTTTATAATTTAAAAATATATGCTTATAAATATTTAAAAACCATGTTCCTTTTATATTACATATGCATTTATTCATAGATATACATATATAAATACATCTTATGTACACATATAAATAAATACTATACACTTACATACATTTTTATAATTTTATATGTTTCATATTTTATAACTTTACTATCTATGAGAAATTAAAACGTAACATTATATTATAAACGTTAATTTTATGTACTACATCTTAAAACAAATAAAAATGCACAAAAAATGTATTTGCATAATATTACATCTATAGGAAAATTTCGTTTAAATAAAGCCTGGAAAACTATAAATAAAAAAAAATATTTAAAAAAATTAATTATAAAAAATATTCAAAATTGTTACTTATCCACCAGTAGCATTCAAGTAATAAAAAAAGGAATTCCGAATGCTGGAGATTGCAACAACTACATCGAAAAATTTATCGCCAAAAAAAGCTCGCCGAAAAAAAGGAACAGGACATGGAACTCTTCCGAAGTTACAGTTAACAAACCTACACTGTTAAAATATTTGTACTAGTTTGAACCAACTTTCACTGCTGCAACAGCTGCAACCATAAAATGGCGAAACCTTGTTGCAGCATTTGGAAATATTGTTGAACATGTTGGAACAAGATTTAAACATCGTATGGTTGCAGTATAATGCAGCACCAAAATTTGTTTCAAACCAGCACAAAATCTTTAACAGTGTAGAAAATGTAAATATGATAACAATCAGAAAAGCCAAAAAATGTCATAGATAAAAAAAAAAATACAATTAATGTGCCTAAAACGTACCAGTTAGCAGTATAGAATTACTGAAGAAATGTATAGTTTAAGGGGTCCGGGGCTAAAAATTTTATTTTTTTTTAATTTATAGATATTTTGTTATGAATTTTTTTCTGAAATATGTTTTAATATAATAAGAATATTGCATATAAAAAATCTGAAATTTTTAAACATTTTTTTTTTGAAAAAATTAAAATTTTAAACATATTTAATTTTTAATATAACTCTGGAAGTACTTACTCGATTTACAATTTTTTTACAATTTTGTGTGCAGAAAATGTGCCATTTTAATTTGTCTTAAGGATTTCTTAAAATATTGATTAGGAATTTTATAAAAAAAATTAAGTAAAAAAATAGTTTTTTTATGAGTGAGTTTTGCATTAATTAGCATTCACAATGATCACTCAAAATTAAAAATCCTGAAGACAATTGGTTGGAAATATAGCATAAAATCTCTGTTGAAAATTTCATACATATATCTTACAAGCAACTTTAGATATATTCTTTTAAAGATGATAAATCGTGAAAAAATTCATTCTGAGATAAATGAGTTAAAAGATGCTTACGTATTATTCATTCATAATGCTATAGTATTGTGAATGGATAATAAGTAAGCAAAAAAGCAGCAAAAAAGACGCCCGTCTGACATTGGTCTAAATACTCAGTATTTTTTTGTAAGGCAATAAAAAAATTGCAATTTTTTGAGAATTTTTAGCCCTGGACCCCTTAAACAAGAAAGAAAAATCATGGGACACACATACAATAATAAAAACTTTCCGACACATTCTGAATAGTGTAAGATAACTTTACCGTTTAATAAGGTGAACAATGAACGATGATAGGGGAGACTAGGGAGGGTTGACCATACGGGAGCTTTGACCCACCCATCAGTTTTCATATTTAAAAGAATTTCAGAGTTTTATCATTAAGTGTCAACCAAAGCTACTGGAATGCTCAAACAACAGCCTTTGTTTCATACAGATAATCGAAATAGGTGTAAAAAAAATCAATTGTGAGGCGTTTTCAAGCTAAAAGTTGTGTTTTTTAGAAATATTTTGTAAGCGTTTTTCAGATAAAATATATCGTAGAAATTTAAGTAAGTAGGTTTTAAGTAATGCGGAAATATCGAGCTTTCATTCCAGGCATAAAGATTGTACAGTAAGTTAAGCTTAGCATTACAATGTGCTGTTCTTTAGAAAAGGGCTATGTGGAGAGGCTTGACCCAGTCAATGTGAGGGAGGGTTGACCAGAGGAAATCTTTTTATTATACACTATGCATAATGCAAAGTTAATGGTTATATATAAAAAATAATGTAAATTTATTCTGTTAGCCACTGTAAAATAGGGTGTTGGAAAAGAAAATGTTTAGATTAATAAAAGATGTGAAAAATTGCTATAGTATCCACTGCAAGAAGAAATATAATGAAATATAAATTGGAAAGTTGATAGGAACTTTTTCCATTTAAATATTACAAAAATTAGGTAAATAGAAACAGTGTAAAAGACTAGAAAGTATGAAAGCAGCAGTCTTAACCCTTTCAGGGGCAGTGGAATGCTTATGAAACCACTTAATATTAATTCCGAAACGCCACAATGGCACTAGAATTTTGCTAAAATATTTTCAATTTAATATGTATGTGTAATATACCTTTTTTCTTATTTCCAAATAAATTTGTTCGTAAATTCTGATGCCAGTCATTTATTTCAACATTTTATTACTGCAAGTACTTTGCTACTGGAAGGGATAAAGAAGATAATGATCAGTTAAGAGCACATGCAGCTGCAAAATAACACAGCATTGATCGAAAAACTTTTGGAAGGTATGCAGACAAATTTCACCAGCATGAATACAGTGAGATGAAGCCAAACTATGTGACAATTAGAGTTGACAGGTCGAGTGTCACAAAAAGCAGGAAAAAGAGACAAAAAAAAAAGCGGGACAGTGGTTCTTAAATCCGGACATTATACATAAAACCCTGTGAAAACGGAGCCTGTCTCTAACGGAATACTGTCTTAAATGTTAAAATTTCATTTTCCCTGCTGTACAATTATACCTGCTTAGACAAAATTCTGTTTAAAACAAAATTTTTCTCCTCAGACTTGCGATTGCGTCTAAACAGATTTGTTTATGTATCATATTTTCAAAAATATTTTTAATAATAATTAAAGCATGTAGCATAAAGTTATTTTGCTTTTTTAAAATTGATTTTATTTCTCTTCACAAATATTTCAGTATAAAACAAAGTGGGTCAACCCTCCCATATAATGGGCCAACCCTCCATATGTGGGGAGCCTTGATCCATTATTTTCTCATGTTTAAAATCGATCATTTTTCAAATTTCTTATAAAGTACACTTATGCAGCTATTTTATTTTGATAGCTGATTGAATAACGAATAAAATGACATACAAAATTTTATTCTACGTTCAATATTTAAAAAATAAAAAATCATTTTGTAAAAAGTGGTTCAACCCTCCCTAGTCTCCCCTATATAAGTAAACGGTTTAAAAAATGCATCAGACATTTGAAAATCCCAATTTAAGCAATCGCTTTCTATAGTCGCAAAATTCTCCAAATTCTTGTGCAGCCCTGTATATGGTGCATAGATTTGTATATATATATAGTACCTGCAAAAATTTAATTCAGCTAAGAAATGCATAGAATTCCCCTTAAGCAATTTTCACCAATAAGAGGACATGCATTCGGAGTATTTCGTGCAGCCCTGTATATGGTCAATAGATGCACAAAAAGTGCACAAAAAGTAATAAGGGAAAAAATTCTCTAAATTTAAGAGAATTGAAAAAGAAAATGAAAATTAACTTCTAGCAATTATCGCTCTTACTGTAACAATATTTTGTATGTCTCTGTAAATGAAACATAAATGCTATGCACACTATATTTTACAGTAGGAATCTTGTAGTACACCTCACAAGGGAACCACTCTTGGTGCTGATCACACCTATCATTGAGACCTGTTGCATTTTAAAGACCTATATTAGGAAGTTTGAGAATCGCTAAAAACACTAACAGCATAACTTTCTGAAAATGCAATTTTAAAAATCACTTATCGGACAATTACCATAGAATTTTTTTTAAAGAAAAGCATTTAGAAATACAAATTAATCAATATTAAGTATAAAATATTGAAAATAGTTTAAAAATTACTTCAAGAACCAACGAAATTTATTTTGAAAAATTACAACATTGTATTCACATTTTTGGTGAAAGTACAGTTGGCGTTTTTTTTTTAAGTAGAGCTTTTCGGCAACTCTATCTAAATGTCATAACTGCCTAGCATGTGTTAGTGAGCAGTGGTTTAGACTTCGCTAGAAATTGTAATGTCCGACCTAATTAGGCACAGTAAATTATCTAAATTGTATAAAAATATTAATTTACTTTATGATTAATTTCACCAAAAGGCACAACATTTAATACAACAACGTTTCATTTTAAACCTTTCGAGAGCGGTGTCCTTAAAAAAGGACACCTAATTTTAGTTCCAAAAGAGACAAACGGCACCAAGAATATTTAATTATAATTTCCCTTTTATAATGTACGTGAAAAATAAGCAAGTTCGTATTTTCTAATAAATTTCTTTTATAAATTCTGGTGTCAGTCTATTATTTTATCAGTTTATAAACAGAATTACTCCATCCCGGAAAGGGTTAAACTATCGAAACTTCAAAAGAAAATAGTTTGCTTATTTTGAATTTCAATAAAAAAAAAATAGTTTTTAATTATCTTGAAAGCTTTTTACAAATACATATTTACTATTTATACATTTATCGTCTGCATAGAAAAAAACTAATTCTGGTTTCTTATGCTATTATCAAACAAATCGCAATCTAATTTAATTCTAACACACATATACTAGACAATAGAGGGATAAAGCAGGCCAAAAGTTTGTAGCGCCATATTTGGCGATTTAACTCACTTTTGGCGTGAAATAAGTAAATAAAATCCAATAATAAAAATTTTAAAGAATAAAAAAATATATATAATATGATTTTAACAAAGAAATCTTATCGGTTCTCCAACTTTTATGTATAGGGCTACAAAATGCAGCAGGTCTCGATGTTAGGTGCGAGCAGCGCCAAAAGTGGTTCACTTGCCAGTGATGTATAAATTTCCATATGTTTGAAAAAGTATAAAATCGTTAAAACACATTGCAAACGATTTTTCGCCATAGACCATAAGAACGGAATTCTTTTGAATGCCCCTATATACGAACTAGATATGCTAAATTCTAAATTTTCGAACGCGCGCATGGCATAGTGAACCTCAATACCACATATTAATTAAATGGAATCCGGATATACTTATGCAAGTTACATCACGGCCAGACAGACGCTAATGAAAATGACTGAAAAACATCGTTCTAGCGCAGCAAAACTTTTCCAGTTGGATTAAAGAGATAGCCAAGTTACAATTCAATCGGTAGAGTAAAAAATGTAGCTATCTTCTTTTCTGTGATCATAAATTAAAAATACGATGGATATTTTGCTTTAGTTTTCAATATGTTGGGAAATATAAAAAAAAGAAGAAAAAAACAAAGAAAAATTTTGGTCTAGTGCAGTTAAGACTCGTGCAGTTGGAATAAAAAGATGGCACAGATCTTCTTACAGAGACCGTGCAAAAATGTAGCTGTTATCTTTTCTAATGTTATAATTTAACTGGGCCATGGATATTTTACAGTAAGTTTAAGTGTGACATAAGTTAAAAAAGGTTAAAAAAATACTGATGTAGTGCATCCAAGACTTATTCAATTGCACAAAAAAAATGGTACAACTTTGATTACATTAGTAAGAGCCAAAATGTAACGATCATTTTTCCTGTGATCATAAATATATCATGGATACTTTGCTGTAGGTTTATGTACTATACGATGAAATTAAAGATGTTGAAAAATTCTAATCTATCGCAATGATGACTTGTGCAATTGGACTAAAATGATTGCACAAATACTTTTTCATACACAAGGCAGAAATGTAGCCATGTTTTATATGATCACAATTTAAGTGTGCCATGAATATTTTACTGTAAGTTTAAGTAAGTCATGAAATTAAAATCGAAACCTATTTCGAAACTGAAAGTACCTTTTAAAAAAAAAAATCTGCAACCAAAATCGAAAAAGTAAAAAAGAGTCATATTAAAGATTGAGCTCAGCTATCCTATGCAAAAAAAAATCGTTTAAAAATATTCAAACTGAAACGAGAAATTCGAAAATAACCTGCCCATAGGATTAACATTACGGAGCGTGCATTTTTATGTGCGTGAAGAATCCCCTTAATACAGCCAAGACTTATATAATTTCAGTAGAAAAATGACAGAACTATCTCTACATAGTAGAGCAAAAAAATGTAAATATAAAATTTTTTATGATCACAGTGTAATTGTGCGATGGATATTTTAGTGTAAGTTTAAATGCGTCCTGAAATTAAAAAGGTTGAAAAACACTAATCTAGTGCAGACAAGACTTATGCAACTAGACGTAAAAACTTGGCACATATTTCATTACATTGGTGGAACAAAAAATGTAGATATCATATTTTCTGCGTTCATAAATTAAATTTGTCATGGTTATTTTACTGTAAAATGAAATGTTCCGAATAATAAAAAGTTTGAAAAACAGTGGTCTTGTGCAAACCAAGACTTACTCAGTTAGACTAGAAGAATGGCGCAAACGTCCCGACATCGAAAAGTAAAAAATGTAGCTATCTTCTTTCCTATGATCGTAATTTAAGTGCGCGATGGATATTTTATTGTAAAATTAAGTGCGCCATGATACTACAAAGCTTGAAGAAAAATAGATCTATTTCAGACAATACTTACTCAATTGAGATAAAAGGTTGGGGCAACCGTCCCAACATCGATAAGGCTAGAACATAGTTATTAACTGTTCTATGATTATAATTTAAGTGTGCCATAGATAGTTTACGACAAAATTAAGTTTGCAAATAGATATTTTGCTACAAAATTAAGTGCGCCACACTGTTAAAAAAATTTTGTTAAAATACGGAATTTGTTCTGGCAATCGAGACGCCAGTATATTTCCGTATTTTAACGGAATTTTTCCGTAAATTCCAGAAGAAATTCCGTTTTTTCAGAAAATTTACGCAAAAAAAAATTCCGTTAAAATACGGAAATAGTACTGGCGTCTCGAATGACAGTGCAATTTCCATATTTTAACGGAATTTTTTTTTTTACAGTGCATGATATTAAAAAGCTTGAAGAAAAGCAGATCTAGTGCAGCCAAGACTTACCCAGTTGGACTAAAAGGATGGCACAACCGTCTCGACATCGATAAGGTAAAAATGTAGCTATCTTCTTTCTAGTTGTCACTTGGAGAGATTCAAATCTTATGTTGTTAAATGCATCCGGATTCTTTTTTCTTAGGCTAATGAAATTTTTGAGCTGTGAAAATGCACGAGGGACATCGTATTTTCTGCACCTCAAGTACTGTATAAGAAAATCTTCGTCGAATGTCACATTTTTTTCTTCTGAAATGCAGCAAGAAACGGAAAATTATTAATAAATGAATGTTTGTCTATTAAATTATAAATAAACCTTATTAATACATTTTACTTAAATGCATATTATAAAGTAAAAGTATAATCGTGAATAATGCTGGTCACATTCTTTTTATCCGAAATGTAACAAGTAAAAAATATTAATAAATGAATGTGTGTCTATTAAGTTATAAATAAACCTCATTAATACTTTTTTTTTAAATGTTTAGCAGGTTTGTATAAATGTATAATCTATATTTTAAAGCACAAATATGTCCGTGAGTAACGCTGATCATGTTCTTTTCATCTGAAACGTAACAAGTAAAAGTATTAATAAATGAATGTCCCCCTATTAAGTTAAAAATAATCTCCCTTAATATATTTGTTTAAATCAGGTTTGTATGAATGTATAATCTATATTATAAAGCAAAAATAGGTCCGTGAATAACGCTGACGTCATATTTGACGGTAGTAACGACCTAAACAATCAGTTTCGTTCTAAATTGTTTAAAATTTCTAAACGTTGCACTACAGTGAGTGTCAAAAGTTTGAGCACAAAATAAAATTTCAAAATAAAATTGTTTTATTGGCTGAAAATTACTTTCCTTTTCACATGACCTACAAATTGCAGTTTAAAAAAGATATTTAATAGATTTATGCTTTAAATTTATCTCAAATAATAGAATTTATCAAAAGAACAAAAATGAGTGTGTCAAAATTTTAAGCATAGCAGTTCTTTAGCGTTTAGTAGAACAAGAATTAAAAAAAATATATAACTTGTTTATTGCTCCATTTGCTGAATTACTTTAAATATGCGGTCTCCCATCGATAAAATGAGGTTCTGTAATGGTTTAATTTTAAACCACGCGTCCTCAATGGCATCTTTGAAATCTTTAACTGAAGAATACTGCTTTCCATTTGGATAAACTGCATGAGTGAAAATACCACACATATTTTCCATACGGTTTAAATCAGGGCTAATTGCAAGCCATTTCAAAATAGATACTTTTTTTTTTTTTACTTAAGTCACGTTGGAGTTGAGTTTGAGGTATGGATTGAAGCATTATCATGTTGAAATAACCATTTTTCTCCACCCCCAAAACCTCGGGAACTGGGAGCAAATGATTGGCAAGTGTCTCTTAATAGTTTTCAGAGTTTTCACGATTACTGATGAATGCTAGATATGTCTGACCGTTGAAAGAAATAGCCCCTTATACAATTGCACAACCACCAACATGTTATCGGCTAAATATACTCCTAGGTTCTTTGAGGAGATAATGCCAATTGTACTTAACCCTTTATGTACTGAATTATGAATTCATGAAAATTTTATCTTTTAAAGTGTTTTTCGTGAATTGTTTAAACTAGAAAAAAGCAAGATTGGGTCAATATGCGCCCAGGCTTGCTTTTTCTAGCACGCAGTGCCTTGGTCTCTGTCGCACTGAAGAAGAATCTCTCTTGTGGATTCGAAACAGCTGTTTGCTGCTTTATTGTGTATTATTTGGGCATTTTTAAACGTTGGTTTTCTGTCTTTTAGTACAATACTTATTGCATTAAGTTTTGTATTTCTTACATTAAATGCAAAATTATTTATGAGATTCACTGTCTTCTGCCGACAATAAGATTTAAGTCTGCTGGTAGGAAGAAAGACAAACTCTAATTGCCTATTAATTCAAATCAATTCCAATCAAGGATCTTTTTACAGGGAGTCTAAAAGCAAACTTCCAAACTTCTTATTTTAAGAAGCTTTGATTTTAAGAAGTGTCGTTTCCTCGAAGCAATATGATCAATAACCTTTACGACATAGATTTACATGACTATCGAATAAGGAATGAATCTTTTAAACTTTCCAAAATTATGCAAGATTTATTGAATTAAGATTTTGTTCATTTAAAAATACTGCAAAATTATTTATGACATTTTTTACTGCCCATTGCTGACAACAACAGTGATTTTTGACTGAAGAACTATAAATATGAAACTTTTATTAATTCGAAAGAGTTTTCAAAGAGTTTCGAAAAGTTCTAAGTTTTTCAATCAAAAGGTCTTTCTTACGAGAAGCCTAAAAGCATAATTCCAAACTTTTTATTTAACACCAGGTGTTATTTAAATGTCGTTTTCTTCCTCGAAGCAATATGATCTTTATGAGTTATATGATCTATGTGACTTTTTCAAAGTAGATATTACATGCCTGTCAAATCTCTATAATAATAGCCTAAGTCATGTGACTGTCATCAATAGTTCCGGGTTGACCGCTTCACTTTTTATATGCCAAACAGCCAATTTGGTAATTTAATGTTAGCCAGGCGCAGGTGATAAATCGCCAAATATTGTTCCATCGCCATCATATCATCAGTATTATAATAGTCCATCGCATGCGACTGTCATAAACAATTTTTCAAGAGGTAAATTAAAACAAAGCTTTGATTTTGAAATTAAATGTCATAGTTTATAGTATTATTTATTACTTTTTTTTCTTTTCTTTTCATTCTCTTTTTTAAGAGATAAGAGAAAATTGAGAGTCATAAACTTTAATTATTTCAGTTTAAAATTAAAGTTATGTATTTTAAATAAAATGAGTGAAAGTAATGAAATAAGAAAAAATACGACGGGTACAATGTTTGGCGATAAATCACCTGCACTCGGCTAACATAAAAATACAGAGGTCATGATTTCTGTATCATAATCTTCCGATTTGGTGAAGGATTGAGCAAGTAAATTAAATTATGAATAAAAGTAACATGATATAATGCTTAGCATAGATTTAAAGGAGACCAAACTGGTCGCCAAGGGTGGATAGTAAGAGAATGAATCTTCAAGAATTTTAATAGGCTACAATATTTGTTGCACTAATTTTGTATTAAATTTCTTCCAAAGAAATGCAAAATTATATATGATTTTTTCTGTACTCTGAAGACAATGAGTTTATGTTTGCTTGTAGAAAGAAATACAAACCCAAATCGCCTATTAATGCAAAAAGCTTTTTATCAAGGATCTGTTAACGGGAAATCAAAAAGCAAAATTCCAAACTTTTTATTTCAAGGGGATATTTAAGTGTCGTTTTTCTTCCTCCCAGCAATATAACCAATAACCATTGCGATATAGATTTACATGTCTATCCAATAAGGAAAGGAATTTTTTACGTGTCTGATTTGTATGTACAATGACAGATTCTTATCTATAATGACAGATTTTTTTAATCTATACATTACTTGTCAGCAAACTATTATGTTCTTATTTACTTTGTCTTTTCGAAGCCACCATTTAATTAATGTAGATTATGAATATTCATTAGCTGCATTTTAAAACTCCAAGAACAAAATACTTTTAGCCATTATTTATTTGATTTTTAGTTTTAATCTTTTATTTCAAGGACTTTGTTTAAGCCTTATCGGACGCTAGCTTTTTATACATGATTCTATTTCTATATTCTATTTCGCCCCACTATATTTTAAAATAAATTTTATAATACATTTTTCTTGCACATGTTGTCAAATAACAAGTATTAATGTTTCTTTAAAAAAAAAAAAAAAGTAGTACCAAGCGAATAAAATTCGTGCAAGAGATGCTGGTTCCGATGTCAGCAGGGGAGTGACATAGGACGGATAAGGGCTAATTATTTATGATTCCTGTAACTAAGATTGCCAGATTTATATTAGAAAAAAACAGAAGATTTTGATTGACACTAATTAGTTTCGGTTTTATCACACTATCGTCCTTTTTTATATCCTCTTCGGTTCTGAAGTATCACATGTGATACTTCCGAAACGAGGACTAAATAAACTAAAATATTTGATTTTTTTACATTTTTACTTTACTTCTATATAGCTGAATGTTTTTGGCTTCGGATGAAAACCAATAAAGTCAGCACTAATGCTTATTTCTTCATAAAATAAGTGTTATTATCATCTGAGTTCGCAAAATGCGCTCCAGACAGTGTATCTAAGAATGTAAGAAGTTTTCATAATTAATTTACTTACACGCTTTACAATTAAAAAATTTGAGGATTTGTATATGATTTATTTATTTAAAGGCCTTTAATTTGTTACTGCGTGATTTAGGTTATCAATAATTAAATCAATATTGTAAGGATGTTAGTAATTTTAGATCCGTAGTTGTGAACCTAAATTACCAGCTCAATAAAGTATAAATTTCAGTAAAAGGTCTCCTTCTGTAATCTATGGTGTCATTTTGTTTTTACTAAATCAATGAATGTGTATTAGCAGTGTTATGTTACCCTCGGGTCTGAAGAGGATATCATACTAAATTATGCAGAATGCGTCAGATTAGTTTTCGGTAACTAATTTGTTTTAAAGAATTAATCAATCATCATTAATTAATCGACTTAATCATTATTTTCCAACTGTATTTGTATTATATTAACATTTTTAACTAATTTTGCTGCCATATATTTGATTATGAATGAAAAATTAATTGAATCGTAAGAACAAAACTAAACAAAAACATCCTACAATTCAATGATGATCATGAAAATTTTAGTAATGTGCATCCTATAAAAATAAATGTTTGTATTTAAGGGTGCTGGTCACTCAGCTTCCGATTTCCCATCAGTAATGTAAAGTCTATGGGCATTTGATGCATTCGTATATTTAAAATGTCTCCTCGGGAAAATTAATATTTTTAACTTCTATTTTTTGTGTACACTTCCTAAAAGATGTCTCTTTTTTTTCTTAGTTCTCAAAATATTTCTAAAGTATACACTTAATTTTATAGGAAGTGTTCAAATCTTACTCGCAGTTCGCCCGCTTTTAACACATAAAATATTAATTTCAGCACAGATTTTAGAAATATTTTGAAAACTAAGAAAAAAAGAGACATCCTTTAAGAAGAGTACACAGAAAAAATATGCTAAAAATGCGAATTTCCGGAGAAGATATTTTAAATATACGAATGCATCAAAAGTCCATAGACTTAACAATACGGAGGAGAATTCCGAAGCTGAGTGACCAGACCCCTTAAGCATAATATGTCAAATAGAATATTAAAACTTAAGATACAGATATACCAAATTAAAATGTTTATACTGTAGATTACATACTATACATTAGTAAATTACATTATTTTAATAATGTCAAGCAGTTGATCTAATGCTGTCCAAGAGTTCGCGATTGCGCAGCCTACACAACTCTTCCAAGATTTTTGTCAGCCTCATCGGAAACAAGCCATTTTTTTCATTTGAAGCGCATGTGTATAACTATTTTTTTGTCAAAAGGTGAAATTTTGAATCAAAAGGAAAAAGAAAAAAATTCTTCAAACTATCAAAAGAGAGATGTGTTCATAAAAGTGGAAGAAATCGTCGTACGGGGCAAATTAAAACGTACACCCTACGATAGTCCTAAAGTAGTCAGATGTGGCAATCCCAAAACTTTCTTCTATCTCATACATGTTAATACTCCCTGAAAAATGTAGCATATCAGCATCACCTGTTAGATGATTTACGCCAAAATCTAATTATCAACAATTTCTAGCTGAATCTGAAGTTTGATGAAAATGCGTGCATTAGTTTTTTAGATAGAGCTATTGCGGAAATTGTAAAAAATTCTGCATAGCAACGCCACCTGTGGGCGATTGACACAAAAAACTAATTAGGACCAATTTATACCAGGAAGTAACTGAATCTAAAGCTGGATGAAAATTCATGCATTAGTTCTTGAGATATAGCTATTGCGGAAATCGGGGGAAATGCAGCACAGCAGCGCCACCTGTTCGGCTATTTACACCAAAAATTAAACAGCACTAATTTATATCAGGATCTCACTAAATCTGAAGTTTGATGAAAATTCGAGCATTTTTTCTTGAGTTAGAACATTTGCGATAATCATGAAAAATGCAGCATAGCAGCACCACCTGTTGGGCGATTTTCACCAAATTGTAATCAGCATTAAATTAGATTCTGGACTAACTGAATCTGAAGTTTTATGAAAATTCGTGTAGTAGTTTTTGAGATCTAGCTATTGCAGAAATCGTGATAAATGACGCATAGCAGCGCCATCTGTTGGGCGATTTTCCCCAAAAGCTAATCAGGACCAGTTTATATCAAGGTCTCACTGAATCTAAAGTTTTGTGAAATTCCGTGCATTAGTTCTTGAGACAGAGCGCCCACAAAATATTTGTCACATACAGACTCACAGAGTGACAGAGTGACATGGTGACAGAGTGACAGACAGACTCACAGACAGGCATCTTTTAAAAAACATCAAATCGTGTTCAGGGCATTCTAAAACGTATAAATCCATCGAAAACCGGAAGTCGAAAATTTTCACGAATCCAATACTTTCTTCTTGTAAAGATAGAAGAAAGTAAAAATGATAAAAAAAACGTACAAGTTACAGGAAAAACGTGCAAACACTTCCTGTAAGTTTCTATTGAAACTATATAACACTCTATCAATAACTTTAGGTTAGCGTATATTTTCGTACTTTGTTATACAGGTGAACCAAAAGTCTTGCCCTGATTATAATAATTCATTACAAATTAACCGTTTGTATAACAATGTAACTTGTTGCATCATTGGATAGGTCAGTCTTAGCAGTTTTTTTATGCAATAGAGACAGCTCATTTCCGGTTCGGTGGATTGGAAGAGATGGACCAACACCCTGGTCTCCGCACTCTGCTGATATTAATCCTCTGGATTTTTTGTTTGGGGCTATATCAAGAACAGAGTCTTTGCCACACCAATTGCTGACGTCGAAGAACTGAAGACTATGATACAAGCTACTGTGTGTACTGTAACAGAAGACATGTAAAAGAACACTTGACGGGAACTAGAACACCGCTTAGACATTCTCAGAGCTACCAAGTGGGCGCACTCTCCAGATATTAATGTTCCTCATTTTTTCTTTTGAGGCTATATCAAGAACAGAGTCTTTGCCACACCAATTGCTGTCGTCAAAGAACTGAAGACTAGGATACAAGCTGCTGTGTGTACTGTAACAGAAGACATATTAAACAACACTTGACCGGAACTAGAATACCGCTTAGATATTCTCAGATCTACCAAGTGGGCGCACTCCCCGCGTTCTCCAGATATTAATCCTCTGGATTTTTTCTTTTAGGGTTATATCAAGAACAGAGTCTTTGCCACACCAATTGCTGTCGTCGAAGAACTGAAGACTAGGATACAAGCTACTGTGTGTACTGTAACAGAAGACATGATAAAGAACACTTGGAGGGAACTAGAATACCGCTTAGACATTCTCAGAGCTACCAAGTGGGCACACTCTCCGCGCTCTCCAGATATTAATCCTCTGGATTTTTTCTTTTGGGGTTATATCAAGAACAGAGTCTTTGCCACACCAATTGCTGACGTCGAAGAACTGAAGACTAGGATACAAGCTGCTGTGCGTACTGTAACAGAAGACATGTTCAAGAACACTTGGAGGGAACTAGAATACCGCTTAGATATTCTCAGAGCTACCAAGTGGACGCACTCCCCGCGCTCTCCAGTTATTAATTCTCTGGATTTTTTCTTTTGAGGCTATATCAAGAACAGAGTCTTTGCCACACCAATTGCTGTCGTCGAAGAACTGAAGACTAGGATACAAGCTGCTGTGTGTACTGTAACAGAAGACATATTAAATAACACTTGACCGGAACTAGAATACCGCTTAGATATTCTCAGATCTACCAAGTGTGCACACTCTCCGCGCTCTCCAGATATTAGTTCTCCGGATTTTTTCTTTTGAGGCTATATCAAGAACAGAGTCTTTGCCACACCAATTGCTGACGTCGAAGAACTGAAGACTAGGATACAAGCTGCTGTGTGTACTGTAACAGAAGACATGTTCAAGAACACTTGGAGGGAACTAGAATACCGCTTAGATATTCTCAGATCTACCAAGTGGGCACACTCTCCGCGCTCTCCAGATATTAATTCTCTGGATTTTTTCTTTTGAGGCTATATCAAGAACAGAGTCTTTGCCACACCAATTGCTGTCGTCGAAGAACTGAAGACTAGGATACAAGCTGCTGTGTGTACTGAAACAGAAGACATATTAAATAACACTTGACCGGAACTAGAATACCGCTTAGATATTCTCAGATCTACCAAGTGGGCACACTCTCCGCGCTCTCCAGATATTAATTCTCTGGATTTTTTCTTTTGAGGCTATATCAAGAACAGAGTCTTTGCCACACCAATTGCTGTCGTCGAAGAACTGAAGACTAGGATACAAGCTGCTGTGTGTACTGTAACAGAAGACATATTAAACAACACTTGACCGGAACTAGAATACCGCTTAGATATTCTCAGATCTACCAAGTGGGCACACTCTCCGCGCTCTCCAGATATTAATTCTCTGGATTTTTTCTTTTGAGGCTATATCAAGAACAGAGTCTTTGCCACACCAATTGCTGTCGTCGAAGAACTGAAGACTAGGATACAAGCTACTGTGTGTACTGTAACAGAAGACATGATAAAGAACACTTGGAGGGAACTAGAATACCGCTTAGACATTCTCAGAGCTACCAAGTGGGCACACTCTCCGCGCTCTCCAGATATTAATCCTCTGGATTTTTTCTTTTGGGTTTATATCAAGAACAGAGTCTTTGCCAAACCAATTGCTGACGTCGAAGAACTGAAGACTAGGATACAAGCTGCTGTGCGTACTGTAACAGAAGACATGTTCAAGAACACCTGGAGGGAACTAGAATACCGCTTAGATATTCTCAGAGCTACCAAGTGGACGCACTCCCCGCGCTCTCCAGATATTAATTCTCTGGATTTTTTCTTTTGAGGCTATATCAAGAACAGAGTCTTTGCCACACCAATTGTTGTCGTCGAAGAACTGAAGACTAGGATACAAGCTACTGTGTGTACTGTAACAGAAGACATATTAAACAACACTTGACCGGAACTAGAATACCGCTTAGATATTCTCAGAGCTACCAAGTGGGCGCACTCCCCGCACTCTCCAGATATTAATCCTCTGGATTTTTTCTTTTGGGGTTATATCAAGAACAGTGTCTTTGCCACACCAATTGCTGACGTCGAAGAACTGAAGACTAGGATACAAGCTGCTGTGTGTACTGTAACAGAAGACATGTTAACCACTTGGCGGGAATTAGAACACCACTTAGACATTCTCCGAGCTACCAAGGGGGCACACGTTAAAATACACTGAAATACGTTTAACACGAAAACACTTAACATGAAAAATCGGTTAACACGAAATGATATAGCGGTCCGGACAGCATACTATGCAATTTAATACATTTTTTTTTTCTTTTAAGACGAAACAAAAATCGTTTAACACGAAAAAAATCGCTTTCGAGCTAATTAGTTTGAGTTAAAATTGGTGAATTTTGTGTTATAACCACCGAATTTTGGGTGAAAATCAGTAAATTTCGTATTTTTTGTAAATTAGATTATGTTTGACGAGCACAATGGCTGAGAAATCAGTGCGAAAACAAACTGCCATTTCTCTTCAAATGAAGATGAAGCTGCCTAATGCAGTTGATGAAAAAGAAGGACGTAAACAGAAATCTGCAAAGAGTTTGGCATTGCCAATTCTACTTTATCAACAATAAAAAAAAAAACAGGAATCCCATTGCGTTAATGTTGGAGCGCAGTATGTTTAAGCCAGAGATAAAACGTATGAGAACTGCTAAGCAGAAAGATTTGGAGACACCTTTACTTATTTGGTTCAAACAAGCTAGATTTCAGAATGCTGAAAAAGACGCTTCAAAAAAAGATTTTTGATTTTTACCCCCAAAATAATATTTTTTTTACTTCCTTTTTATCCTAATGGATGCAACTTACTAGTAGTTTAACAGGAAACCAAAGTAAAATTTGACGATGTCGAAAATATTGGTAAGTTTTGTTCTTTTTTTACGAATCTTTTAACGCGAAATTCTGTTAACACGCGAAATTTTTTTTCGGTCCCCTCAGTTTCGTGTTAAACGTATTTCACTGTATACTAAGGTACAGTCGTGAAAAAAAAAGTAAACACCCCCTACTAACTCCTCAACAAATTATCGTAGACGAAAGTTACTGATACCGAACGATTGTAAATAATGTCTACTTTTAAATGACGTATATAAAATTTGCTTAGGGGGCCATCTACATATTAAAACGAATCCAAACTTCATATTTTTCGATGGAAATACCCAATTTTAACGAGATATTTCAAATCGTTGGTTCAAACTATGCCTAGACACAAAATTTCAAGTCATTTGAATGATAAGTTTTTGAATTATAAACATTCAAAATTTAGTGCTTTTAATGTTAAATTACATTTTCATATTTTTGTTTATAACTGCTGAAATTATGATTCTAATGTTTTAATTTTTTGTGTAGCAATAATACGAATATACCCAAACATAAATACGTTGAATTTGCAATTTTTATAATTTTCTGATATGAATTATGAAATTAATATTTAAAAAAAATACGAATTGCAACCTACAATTTTTTTGATCGATTCAGATTTATTAAGTCATGCTTTATGGAAATCCAAAATTTCACATTTTTCTTCCAAGTAGTTTTCAAATTGTGCTTAAAAAACGGTAAAATGATGGTTTAAGGGGCCATCTATCATAGAAGTGATTAAATATTTTGAAAATTCTTATGCTATCCTGTAATCTAACAGGCTTAATTCTCTGCTTAAGGTGGCTTGATCAAGAAGGGAGCTCTCTCGGTTAACAATCGAGATTCGAGTACCGAATTTCAATTTGGAAGCAGCCCTTAAAATACGCTTGTTTTAAAATAATTAATTTCTCGGAAACTTATGGTACGAATTGCATAAAAATTTGTTTTTAGACTAATTGAAGAGTGTAGAGTTCGTTTAGGCTGTCAGAATTGTGTACTGCTATTGAAAAAAAAAACAAAGTTATGATTCGATTTAATATGTAGATGACCCCTAAACAAAATTTATATATGTCGTAGGCTAATTGAGAAATCCGGCTCTTTGCAAACAGCCTAGGATCTTTTCAAAGAGCCAGGCTAATTGGAGAATCCATCTCCCTTTTTCCAATTAGCCTGATATTTTTCAGGCTTATTGCAAAGAGTCTAGAAAGCGTTAGGCTAATTGAAAAATGACCACTTATTATCCGATCAGGGTGATATTTTTAGCTAACAGGCTATCAAAGCCTGAGAGCTTATGTGCCCGCCGATTCTGTATGTACGTGTGTACGTACGTACGTAACGCGATAACTCTTGATAGAAATATCCGATTTACTTCAATTTTTTTTTCTAGGTTCATTCTGATAAGGTGCTTTCCTGATTAGTTTTTGGGGTTCATTGGTTAAGGATAAAGGGGGAAAGGGGGCTAGTCCCCCCCCCCCTTAATTTATATAAATGGGTTTTTCATGCAGAAATATTCCATTTGCTCCAAATTTGGTATACCGGTTTATTGTGTTAAGGAGCTTCCCTGATTAGATTTGGAAGCTCATTTTTAAGTATAAAGGGGGGAAAGGGGGGCTACCCCCCTTAATTTAGATAAATCGGTTTTTCATGATGAATTATTCGATTTGCTCCAAATTTGGTATACCGGTTTATTAAGTTAATGAGCTGCCTTGATTAGATTTGGAGGTTCATAAAAAGGGAGGAAAGTGGGGGGGGGATATCCCCCCGTAATTTAGATAAATGGGTTTTCCATGCAGAAATATGCCATTTGCTATAAATTTGGTATACCGGTTAATTATGTTAAGAAGCTTCCCTGATTACATTTGGAAGATCATTATTATGTATAAAGGGCGGGGAAGGGGGGAAATTGCCTCTCCCCTTAATTTAGGTAAATGCGTTTTTCATGTAGAATTATTCGATTAGCTTAAATTTGGTATACTGGTTTATTATGTTAAGGAGCTTCCCTGATTAGATTTGGAAGTTCATTAGTTAAGTATAATGGGAGGAAAGGGGGCTAGACACCCCCATTAATTTAGATAAATGGGTTTTTCATGCAGAGTTATTCGAACTGCTCCAAATTTCGTATACCGGTTTATTATGTTAAGGAGCTTCCCTGATTAGATTTGGAGGTTCATTGGTTAAGTATAAAGGGAGGAAAGGGGGCTAGACTCCCCCCTTAATTTAGATAAATGGGTTTTTCATGCAGAGTTATTCGATTTGCTCCAAATTTCGTATACCGGTTTATTATGTTAAGGAGCTGCCTTGATTAGATTTGGAGATTTATTGGTTAAGTATAAAGGAAGGACAGGGGCTAGTGTCCCCTTAATTTAGATAAATGGGTTTTTCGTACAGAATTATTCGATTTGCTTCAAATTTGATATACCTGTTTATTACGATATGGCTTCCTTCATTTGATTTGGAGGTTCATTGGTTAAGTGTAAAAGGGGGGAAAGGGGGGCAATTGTCCATCTCCTTAATTTTGATAAATGGGTTTTCATGCAGAATTATCTAATTTTGTTTAATTTTTTTTCTAGGTTCATTCAAATAAGGAGCTTTTCTGATTAGATTTGAAAGTTTATTGGTTCAGCATAAAGGGAGAAATGGGGAGCTAATACCCCCTTAATTTAGTGAAATGGTTTTTCATGCAGATTTATCTGATTTGCTTCAGATTTGGTATACCAGTTTATTATGTTAAGTAGCTTCCCTGATTAGATTTGGAGGTTCTTTGGTTAAGTAGAAAGGGGGGCAATGGGGACTAATCCCTTCATTTATTTTTCGAGGGGTATTATTCTTTGAAATAAGAGTATAGTATGCAATTAGTGTGAATAGCCTGTGAGCTCAATGCCATCAGTTTAACTGGGCAATTTTCTTTTTATTAGGTTTATTAACGCATAACCCTATCCAAACCCGAAAAATAAATTACAACAGACCGTACTCCGATTATAAGGCAAAATAATTTCAGTCTACATGCAACCCGACCCGAACCTGAGAGTTCCATTTGAAAAAACCCGAAATCCCGAACCAAATCTGATAACCGACAAAAATATTCCAAAGATACATAACCGGATCCGAACAAGACAAATTAGATTCCGCGGACACGCAACGCTACCAGAACCTAAAAATTCCATTTGAAGTCAACCTGAAACCCGTCCCGAACAAAATCTTAAACGACAAAAATATTCCAAAGAACTATAATCCGATGCAAGCCAGACAAAATAATCTCCGTTCACCGGCAACCCGATCCGAACCTGAAAGTTCTAATTGAACTCAACCCGAAACCTGGTTGTGGTCGGTTTTCGGGTTGACTTCAAATGGAACCTTCGAGTTCGGATCCGGTTGAAAAAAAATTAAACTAAATTAGATAATTCTGCATGAAAACCCATTTATCTAAATTAAGGAGAGAGGTAATTTCCCCCCTTTTATACTTAACCAATGAACCTCCCAATCAAATGAAGCAAGCCATATCAACATAAACTGGTATATCAAATTTGAAGCAAATCGAATAATTCTGTATGAAAAACCCATTTATCTAAATTAAGGGGACACTAGCCCCTGTCCTCCTTTATGCTTAACCAATAAATCTCCAAATCTAATCAAGGCAGCTCCTTAAAATAATAAACCGGTTTACGAAATTTGGAGCAAATCGAATAACTCTGCATGAAAAACCCATTTATCTAAATTAAGGGGTCTAGCCCCCCTTTCCTCCCTTTATACTTAACTAATGAACCTTCAAATCTAATCAGGGAAGCTCCTTAACATAATAAACCGGTATACGAAATTTGGAGCAAATCGAATAACTCTGCATGAAAAACCCATTATCTAAATTAAGGGGGGGTCTAGCCCCCCTTTCCTCCCTTTATACCTAACTAATGAACCTGCAAATCTAATCATGGAAGCTCCTTAACATAATAAACCGGTATACGAAATTAGGAGCAGATCGAATAACTCTGCATAAAAACCCATTTATCTAAATTAAGGGGGGGGGGGGTCTAGCCCCCTTTCCTCCCTTTATACTTAACTAATGAACCTCCAAATCTAATCAGGGAAGCTCCTTAACATAATAAACCTGTATACGAAATTTGGAGCAAATCGAATAACTCTGCATGAAGAACCCATTTATCTAAATTAAGGGGGGTGTCTACCCCCCCCCCCCCTATCCTCCCTTTATGCTTAACTAATAAACTTCCAAATCTAATAAGGGAAGCTCCTTAACATAATAAACCGGCCTTTCCTCCCTTTATACTTAACTAATGAACCTCCAAATCTAATCAAGCCATCTCCTTAACGTAATAAACCAGTATACCAAATTTGAGTTAATCGAATAATTCTACATGAAAAACGCATTTACCTAAATTAAGGGCAAAGGCAATTGCACCCCTTTCCCCCCCTTTATACATAATAATGATCTTCCAAATGTAATCAGGGAAGCTGCTTAACATAATTAACCGGTATACCAAATTTTTTGCAAATCGCATATTTCTGTATGAAAAAATCCATTTATCTAAATCACGGGGGGGGGGTGGCCCCCCTTTCCTCCCTTTATATGTAACTAATGAACCTCCAAATCTAATCAAGGCAGCTCCTTAACTTAATAAACCGGTATACCAAATTTGGAGCAAATCGAATAATTCATCATGAAAAACTGATTTATCTAAATTAAGAGGTGTAGCCCCCTTTCTCCCCTTTACACTTAAATAATGAGCTTCAAAATCTAATCAGGGAAGCTCCTTAACAGAATAAACCGGTATACCAAATTTGGAGCAAATCGAATATTTCTGCATGAAAAACCCATTTATATAAATTAAGAGGGGGGGGGGACTAATCACCCTTTTCCCCCTTTATCCTTAACCAATGAACCCCCAAAAACTAATCAGGGAAGCACCTCATCAGAATGAACCTAGAAAAAAAAATTGAAGCAAATCGCATATTTCTATCAAGAGTAATCGCGTTACGTAAATACGTAAGTACGTACGTACACACGTACATACAGAATCGGCGGGAACATAAGCTCTCAGGCTTTGATAGCCTGTGAGCTAAAAATATCAACCTGATTGGATAATAAGTGGTCATTTTTCAATTAGCCTAACGCTTTCTAGGCTCTTTGCAATAAGCCTGAAAAATATCAGTCTAATTGGACAAAGGGAGATGGATTCTCCAATTATCCCGGCTCTTTGCAAAGAGCCTAGGCCGTTTGCAAAGAGCCTGATTTCTCAATTAGCCTACGACATATACATCATTTAAAAGTAGACTTTATTTCCAATCGTTCGGCACCAGTAACTTTCTTCTACGATAATTTGTTGAGGGGGTGTAGGGGTGTTTATTTTTTTTTCCACGACTGTACGTAGTCTTGTAAAAAAACTTATAACAGTACTTACAATGTATCCAAACAAGCATATGTCTAATTATTACAGTTTGAGCACAATCAATATTTATAATCAGGGCAAGACTTTTGGTTCACCCTGGATTATATTTTCGTAGATTAAGAAATATTTGCCTTTTTACTTTCTTCTATCTTTACAAGAAGAAAGTATTTGATTCGTGAAAATTTTCGACTTCCGGTTTTCGACGGATTTACACGTTTTAGAATGTCCTGAACGAGATTTGGTGATTTTTAGAAAATGTTTGTCTGTCACTCTGTCACTCTGTGAGTCTGTATGTGACAAAAATTTTGTGGTCGCTCTATCGTAAGAACAAAAGCACGGAATTTCACAAAACTTCAGATTCAGTTAGGCCTTGATATAAACTGGTTCTGATTAGTTTTTGGTGAAAATCGCCCAACAGACGGCGCTGCTATGCAGCATTTTTCACGATTTCTGCAATAGGTATATCTCAGGAAGTACTGCACGGATTTTCATAAAACTTCAGATTCAGTTAGTCCAGGATGTAGTTAGGTGCTGATTACAATTTGGTGAAAATCGGCCAACAGGTGGTGCTGCTATGCTGCATTATTTATGATTATCTCAATAGCTGTAACTCAAGGAAAAATGCACGAATTTTCATCAAACTTCAGACTCAGTTCGATCCTGATATAAATTAGTGCTGTTTAATTTTTGGTGTAAATCGCCCAACAAGTGGCGTTGCTGTGCTGCATTTTTCGCGATTTCCGCAATAGCTTTATCTCAAGAACTAATACATAAACTTTCATCAAGCTTCAGATTCAGTTACTTCCTGGTATAAATTGTTCCTGATTAGTTTTTGGTGTAAATCGCCCAACAGGTGGCGCTGCTATGCAGAATTTTTACAATTTCCGCAATGGCTCTATCTAAAAAACTAATGCACGGATTTTCATCAAACTTCAGATTCAGTTAGAAGTTGTCAAAGTTGTTGATAATTAGATTTTGGTGTAAATCATCTAACAGGTGGTGCTGAGCTGATGTGCTGCATTTTTCAGAAAGTATTAACATGTATGAGATAGAAGAAAGTTTTGGTATTGCCACATCTGACTAGTTTTACAGTGCAGTTGTACAACATCAGAGTTATACTTAGTTTAAATTATGCAAAATTTTTAACTGAATAGTTTTATAATATCTTACTCTATATAGGACAATGCGATGAAAATTCCGATTTAAATTTAATGTTTTTTCTCTGTTGAGGCAGCGTGATAGTGTAATCAGAAGTAATCACGTCTTTACTATCAATAATGTGAATAAAGTTACATAATAATGATATTGAATAAATTTTCCAACTTCCTTACTGCATATCGGTCATACTGATAAAGATACAAGTACTTTGATTAAACATCATTTGCGTTATATCACATCATTTGATAGCATGGTAATCAAACGCAAAGCCTTGAAAAATAAATGTACTATATACCGGGTGTCCCAAAAAGGACTGACTGATTTTAAAATTCAGTAACTTGCAAACGGTGACAGATATTAAAAAAATTCTTGCAGGAGGGTTATGCATAAGGTCAAAAGTTTCATTACAGTGATTTTCAATTTTAGTTCGATTTACAAACAATAGATGGCGCTGTAAGCAATAGTCGCTAAATATAGGCTCGATTTTTGGTCCTTTATCTTGCTCCATGCAGAAAAAGGAGATGGAAATGTATTGTCCGGGCCACGAAGTACCAAAAATCGACCCTGAATTTAGCGACTATTGCTTACAGCGCCATCTATTGTTTGTAATTCGAACTAAAATTGAAAATCACTGTAATAAAACTTTTGACCTTATGCATAACCCTCCTGCAAGAATTTTTTAAATATCTGTCACCGTTTGCAAGTTATTGAATTTTAAAATCAGTCAGTCCTTTTTGGGACACCCGGTATATAAAATATGATATAAATGCGTATTTAATTCCGACTGCTTATAACTCGAGGTCTGCTGAATGGATTTTGATAAGACTTGCATTGTTAGTTAGATAATTTTTCAAGGATGGTTTTAGTATACAGTACAAAGTCTAAAGTTTGGACACAGAAAGTTCGGAATTGTCCAAAGTTCGGACTTTCCAGCGGCAGTATTCAAGGATGGAGGGAAAAAAAATTGTTGAAATAAACAAACCACAACAACAACAACAACAAAATTCGAACATCACATCGGATATTGCTTTCTGTTTTTTTGTTTTTTTTCTCCGCAACTGTCGATGCTTCCTTCCGCACTCATATCAAGCATTCAGTTTTCTCCTTTCATTCGCCTCCCTCCCTGCTTAAGGTTGCTAGTCACTCAGCTTCCGAATGTTAAGTCTCTGGGCATTTTTATAATTAAAATATCTCCTTAAGAAATTAATATTTTTAACCTATTTTTCTGTGTACTCTTCTGAAAGGATGTCTCTTTTTTAGGTGCGTTCGTAATTATATAAATACGTAGCACCTATAGTCGTCGTTCAGTCCGTCCGTCTGTCCGTCCACCCACATATAACAGAGCAAAACCTATCCAACCGAATGGTCTGAAATTTTAAATATATAATTGTTGCAAAATTTTGTCGATTTATTTCAAATTTTATGAAAATCGGAGGTATAGTTTAATGACAGGGACAGTCAAAAGTTCTCCCTTATATTAGGGCCAATGGGAAAAATTATTGCAAGTGCATTTGAATGATCTTACAGCCTTCCGAATGGTCTGAAAATTTAAATATATAATTGTTGCAAACTTTTGTCGATTCACTTCAAATTTTATGAAAATCGGAGGTACAGTTTAATAACAGGGACAATCAAAAGTTCTCCCTTATATTACGGCCAATGGGAAAAACTATTGCAAGTGCATTTGAATGATCTTAGAGCCTTCCGAATGGTCTGAAATTTTAAATATATAATTGTTGCAAAATTTTGTCGATTTATTTCAAATTTTATGAAAATCGGAGGTATAGTTTAATGACAGGGACAGTCAAAAGTTCTCCCTTATATTACGGCCAAAGGGAAAAAATTATTGCAAGTGCATTTGAATGATGTTACTGCCTTCCGAATGGTCTGAAATTTTAAATATATAATTGTTGCAAAATTTTGTCGAGCCATTTCAAATTTTATCAAAATCGGAGGTATAGTTTAATGACAGAGATAGTCAAAAGTTCTCCCTTATATTACGGCCAATGGGAAAAAATTATTGCAAGTGCATTTGAATGATCTTTCAGCCTTCCGAATGGTCTGAAAATTTAAATATATAATTGTTGCAAAATTTTGTCGATTCATTTCAAATTTTATGAAAATCGGAGGTATAGTTTAATGACAGGGACAGTCAAAAGTTCTCCCTTATATTAGGGCCAATGGGAAAAATTATTGCAAGTGCATTTGAATGATCTTACAGCCTTCCGAATGGTCTGAAATTTTAAATATATATAATTGTTGCAAAATTTTGTCGATTCATTTCAAATTTTATGAAAATCGGAGGTATAGTTTAATGACAGGGACAGTCAAAAGTTCTCCCTTATATTACGGCCAATGGGAAAAACTATTGCAAGTGCATTTGAATGATCTTAGAGCCTTCCGAATGGTCTGAAATTTTAAATATATAATTGTTGCAAAATTTTGTCGATTTATTTCAAATTTTATGAAAATCGGAGGCATAGTTTAATGACAGGGACAGTCAAAAGTTCTCCCTTATATTACGGCCAAAGGGAAAAAATTATTGCAAGTGCATTTGAATGATGTTACTGCCTTCCGAATGGTCTGAAATTTTAAATATATAATTGTTGCAAAATTTTGTCGATTCATTTCAAATTTTATGAAAATCGGAGGTATAGTTTAATGACAGGGACAGTCAAAAGTTCTCCCTTATATTACGGCCAATGGGAAAAACTATTGCAAGTGCATTTGAATGATCTTAGAGCCTTCCGAATGGTCTGAAATTTTAAATATATAATTGTTGTAAAATTTTGTCGATTTATTTCAAATTTTATGAAAATCGGAGGTATAGTTTAATGACAGGGACAGTCAAAAGTTCTCCCTTATATTACGGCCAAAGGAAAAAAATTATTGCAAGTGCATTTGAATGATGTTACTGCCTTCCGAATGGTCTGAAATTTTAAATATATAATTGTTGCAAAATTTTGTCGATTCATTTCAAATTTTATGAAAATCGGAGGTATAGTTTAATGACAGAGACAGTCAAAAGTTCTTCCTTATATTACGGCCAATGGGAAAAAATTATTGCAAGTGCATTTTAATGATGTCACAGCCTTCCGAATGGTCTGAAATTTTAAATATATGATTGCAGCAAAATTTTGTCGAGTCGTTTCAAATTTTATGATAAACGGATGTATAGTTTAATTACGAGGACAGTCAAAACTTTTCCGTTTACATTACGGCCAATGGGGAAAAAATATTGCAAGTGCATTTTAAAGTTGTTACAGCCTATGCACTTATGAAGTGCACTAAAATATACATTCAGTACAATATGCGCTTCAAAAAAAAATGTATAAAACTAGTTATAGTATGAACGCACCTCATTTGCCCCGTTTGACGAGCAATTTCCAACTTGTTTTCTTAGTTTTCAAAATATTTCTAAAATCTACGATTAATTTTATAGGAAGCGTTAAAATCTTACTCCCACTTCGTCAGTTTTTAAAGCGTAAAATATTAAATTCAGCATAGATTTTAGAAATATTTTGACAACTAAGAAAAAAGAGACATCCTTTAAGAAGAGTACACAGAACAAAGAATTTAAAAATACCAATTTCCCGAGGAGATATTTTGAATATAAAAATGCATCAAACGCCCAGAGACTTAACATTACCGAGGAGAATTCGGAAGCTGAGTGACTAGAGGCCTTAAGGGGCCTACTTCACACACTTGAAAACACCCGCTTCGTATTGTTAAACCAATGGGCAGGTTGTTTTCAAATTTCTCGTTTATATTTCAATATTTTTAAACGATGATTTTGGATAGGATAGCTGAGGGCGATCCATAATATGGCTATTTCTTACTTTTTCGATTTTGGTTGCAGATTTTTTTAATAAAGGAACTTTCACTTTCAAAACCGGCTCCGAAAGTGAAAGTACCTTTATTTAAAAAATCTGCAACCGAAATCGAAAAACTAAAAAAAAAAATAGCCATATTAGTGATCAACCTCAGCTATCCTATTCAAAAAAAATTCTGTTAAAAATACAACCTCCCCATAGGTTTAACATTATCGAATGGGTGTTTTCAAGTGAGTAAAGAATCCCCTTAAGGAGGCTGTTCACTGAGCTTCCGATATCCCCTCGCTAATGGCCCCTCGTCTATGGGCATTGGATGCTTTTGTATATTTAAAATATCTCCTCGGGATATTAATATTTTTAACTTCTATCTTTTATGCAAACTTCCTAAAAGATGTCTCTTTTTTTCTTAGTTCTCGAAATATTTCTAAAGTATAGACTTAATTTTATATATGATGCATTAAATTCTTACTCACAGTTCGCCCGCTTTTAACGCATAAAATATGAAATTCAGCATAGATTTTAGAAACATTTTAAAAGCTAAGAAAAAAAAGAGACATTCTTTAAGAAGAGTACATAGAAAGAAGATGTTAAAAGTATGAATTTCCCAAGCAGATATTTTAAATATACGAATACATCAAACGCCCATAGACTTAACAATACCGAGGGGAATTTGGAAGCTGAGTGACTAGCAGCCTTAAGTTGAGAAGAGAGGGCGAAGTAAAGACCTCTATTTGCTTTGCTAATCCGCCCATCAATCTTCAGTCTAAAAATAGAAACGTAGGGAGCCGGGAAGAAATCGCATTTTAGCGCGATTATCGGCTAAAACTAGAGTTTTGCACGGGCCGAAATTCCCAGGTCCGGGCCCGGCCCGAATCACAGAAAATAAAATTCGGCCCGGCTCGATACAAAAATTAAAAGTTCGGCCCGGTTCGTAGAAAAAAATATTGGCCCGGCACAGCCCGGTAAAAAATTTAAAAGTTCGGCCCGAGCCCGAAAAGATTGAAGACCAGGCCAGGCCCGAGTGTCGTGAGGGAAAATAGGCCCGAGTCCGGCCCGTACAGATCTCTAGCTAAGACATCCATGTACTTGTGTTCTGTTTTTCCTTTCGCTTATTACGTACTAAGGATTTGGTTGAGAGATTTCACATTTAATAATGAAGAGAAATATACTTAACGATGCAAACAGTGGTTCTAAAAAAAAAAATAATAATTACCTTACAATACCAAAAAAGGGTGAATTGCTTAGGAAATTGCAGAAAGGAAAGACAGTGAATCATTTATGTGAGGAATAAAACATTGGCAAATTAACAGTTTATGACAAACAGAAGTAAAAAAAAAACAAATTTTAGCATTTTTTGCAGACAGTGATGTACCCTTAGCAATGCAAGAACGAAAAACTATGCGTTTTGCTGATAATGAAGACATAGATAAAGTAACGATCGAATGGGTCCTGCAGTGAAGGTCTGAATATGTACCATTAACAGAACCGAGGATTACGGAACGAGCGAGAATGTTTCAAAAAGATATGAATTTATTTTCTCATTGTGAATATTCTACTGGCTGGCTTACCAAATTCAAAAGACGCTACGGAATACGTCAACTGAGAATATGCAGTGATAGAGCTTCAGCAGATCATGATTCAGCAGAGATATAAATTAAGGCTGTGGATCAGCCCCCACCCATTTCCCCCCTTATGTGAATGGAATAGGAAGTTAGTTCTCCGTACTATTATGGAACTCAGTTCTCCGTACTATTGTGGAGCTCAGTGCACTCTTCATGTGGATGAATTTAACAAATTAATATTCGATTAATCATTAACACCAAACCAGATGTATGCCGCTGATGAAAATGGTTTGTCTTGGCACTACCTACCACGGAAAGTACTTGTAGATAGACGAAACCGCACCCACAGGCGTTAAGGATGTAAAAGAAAAACACACCATTTTAGCATGCGCAAATGCTATAGGCACTCATACCTGGTCTCCCAAAAATAACCGATGGATTTTAAAATTCAATAACTTCCAAACGGTGACAGATATTTAAAAAAATCTTGCAGGAGGATTATGCATAATTTCAGGAGTTTTTGTACAGTGATTCTTGATTTTAGTTCGAATTTCAAACAATAGATGGCGCTGAGAGCAATAGGTGCTTAGAGATCCTACATTAGAGAGAGATTGGACATTGACGAAATGTCCGCCATTTTCGTTACAAAGTAGATGGAACGCCGTACAACGCAATGCATTTTTATCAGCGTCTAACACTTTTTATTCTATTAAAATTATGAAACTTTCATTTTATATGCCTTGAAAGAGTCTTTCAGAACATAAATATGAGCACATTTGCATTTTAATGAGTAAGAATTCCCAGAAAATGCATTATTTACTCTTATTTTTTTCTACTAATTAAAATAGTGGGCAGAGGAAGATTGGGCATGTAAGAACTTTATTTTAATTTCACAATACAGTAGAACCTCTTTTATCCGAAACTCTTTTAACCGAAACTCTCGGTTAACCGAAATCCATTTTAAACATTTTTTTATTTTTTTTTTTACAATCACATTCCTTGTGTGCAAGCGGTCCTTTCCGAACCACTAGTGCAGATAAATGTTTTGGATTACCTTTCTTAGAACTCCTTCGAATTTAACTTGAGCTTCCGTAAGCTTCGGAGTGAAGTAGGACACATTAAGAGGAAGGAATGTGGTCTAGCAGGTGAAGAAAACGAATAAATTAGCAATTCTGAAACTTTGAAATGTTTTGCAAAAGGTTTGGCATGTCTAGAACAGCAGAAAGACTGTGATACTATTGAACTATTAATAGTATTAAAGAAATTTCGTTATAGAGCTGAAAAGCAAAGTTTGTACGGCGTTCCATCTACTTTGTAACGAAAATGACGGACATTTCTTCAATGTCCAATCTCTCTCTAATGTAGGATCTCTATAGGTGCTCAGTCCAGAACCTATTTTTGGCACTGCGGGATCCATTTAGTACATTTTAATCTCCTTTTTTTTTCGCCTGGAAGAAGAGTGAAGCCGAAAAATCGAGTCTGGATTTAGCGGTTATTGCTTGCAGTGTCATCTATCGATGCTATTTGTAACTAAAACTGGGAATCGCAGCCTAAAAACTCCTGAAATCTTACATAACACTCTGCTAAGAATTTTTTTAAATCTGTCACCGTTTGCAAGTTATGGAATTTTAAAATCCATCAGTCATTTTTCGGACACCCCGTAAGTACAAACTTCTAGTTATTGGCAAAAGTGCTAAACCTCGTGCCTTTAAAGGAGTTAAAAACTTTCCCCCAGTACACTATAAGGCAAGTAAATGAAAAGAAAAGTGCCGAGTTAAACTGACGACATTGAGCTCACAGGCAATTCACACTAATTGTATATTATACTCTTATTTCAAAGAATAATGACCCTCGAAATACAAATTAAGGGTGTGGATCAGCCCCCACCCATTTCCCCCCTTATGTGAATGGAATAAGGAGTTAGTTCTCCGTACTATTATGGAACTCAGTTCTCCGTACTATTGTGGAGCTCAATGCACTCTTCACAGAACCTCTGCACTAAAGACATGCATATAAGATAAAGATACTACATGATAATAGAAACATACTTAAGATCATCTCTCTGATCCATTTCAAGCCTTTTTCTTTGTTTTCTGGAGTTTCATGTAGTTCATATTCAGCTTTTTTCTGAAAGGCTTCCGGGAGGTATCCCATTTCAAACGGTAGGAGTCGCTCTCTAAAAGAACTTTCCGAGTCTGAAGATGAATTTTCTTCATAAACCATGGTGAATGATTCTGTCTATTGCTCTACTGGAACTTGTGGGAAAATGAGTTGATTTTGTTCGGCTGCGAAATCTTCAACTGCAAAAATGAAATAAAATAAAATAAGTATAAAAAATAAAGACAGTTTTTGAAAAACGTTTTTTTATAAGCATTCAATGTTTGTCTTGGGAAGAGTTCTATATCCTGCTCTGGTTTTTATGGCGAGCTGTTTTTGGCGATAAATGTTTCGATGTGGTTGATTGCCTTTGGGGTTGCCTTTTTTACTACTGGAATGAACTTTATTTATGTGTTTTGTGTAGTTTTTTTGCATTTAACATATTTTTTTTCGATATATATATATATATATATATATATATATATATATATAACTTTTCTTTTTTTTAAACGGCATTTTTCTGTAGATGTAATATTATGTAAATATATTTTTTGTCTGTTTTAATATGTTTTAAGGTGCATGCGGCATTAATGTGTATAATGTAATGATATGTTTTAATTTGACCTATATAATAAATAGATAAAATATGAAATATATAAAATTATAAAAATATACATAAGTATATAATATTTATTTATAGGTGTATATATTATGTATTTATATATGTATATCTCTATGTATAATTGGATATATAAGTATAATATACATAAAAATTTTAAATAATACATAACTATATAATATTTATTTATAGGTGTATATATTATGTATTTATATATGTATATCTCTATGTATAATTGGATATTATATAAGTATAATATACATAAAAATTTTAAATAATACATATTTATATAAATATCGTACTTATTTTTTAACATATCATATATATAACGTTTATTAAATAAATATATATTTATAAATATTTAAAAACAATGTTTTTCCGCAATCTTGAAAAATTTGGTACAAAACTAAAACGTCATTTGGCACCATTTTGGAAATCGCGCCAACCAGAACAGGATACGGAATTCTTCCCTTTATTTTGAAAACCATGCCTAATTTTTTTTTAATGCAAATCATGTTTTTTCCCCAAAAAATTCCGTTGCTATAAATTAATGTGGCGCGATTATGAAAAATTATGAAACTCGATTATGAAAAATTCACTACTTTTTCTACTCTTGGTAGAAAGTGAACGTAAGCTAATTTATTTTAAAATTTATAGTTTTTACTCTTATATTTATTTCTTTATTTATTTTTTAAATGCGACAAACGGAAATAAAAAATTAAACAATATTTAAATTATCCTTTTAAGATTTATAAATAGACTTTTCAAAATACAACCGTAAATTAATTAATATTAAACTATTAATTGATAAAAGCGTATTTAAAAAAATCCAATCTTAATTGATTTATAATTTATTTATTTTTAACTTTTTAGCTTTTAAAATGTTTCACTGTTGCAGTTTCACAGACATTTGGACTATTTTGATCGGCATTTATTGTCGTATGATTAAAATCATTGTTGTTTCAAATCCTATACAGTTGTACTACAGAGAAATCCTAGGATGCAAGTGGTAAAACATTAATTTATAAGGAACTTTTAATAAATCAATCTGTTTTATCAATAAAAGAATATTTTTAAAAAATATTTCACTCTCTCTATTTTTTATTTAAATTTTATTTTCTACTTTTCAATATTTACAATATTTTATTGTTGCAGTTTCATATCCAATTAGTATATTTTAAAAGCGTGGTTTGCACAAAACTAAATCCGTTATTGCTTCATATCTATAGCAATTGTAACCATAAAATATACTTGCCTGTTTATCACATGCGACCGACTAACGGAAAAATCTTTAATTGTCTTAAAATTTTATTTATAAACAAGTTCCAAAACTATTAAAATATTGTATTGTCATTGGAAACACTTATATTTTTTGTAGTTCTAGCTTATTAAGAAGTGAATTAAAAATTAATTACAAAATTTCATTGTTACATATACGCAACAAGGTAAGCTAAGTAAAAAGTCCTTTCGGCCAGTGCCGGGAGGAAGAGGTAGCTTTCATATTTCTTGGTTTTAAAATTTTGCAAGTTTTACTCGAAGCTCATTTTACTCAAATTTTAAGAAGCTAAAATGCGATGAACCCGATAAGAGAATATTCGTCAATACTGAATTTCAATGAGAATTGCGCCAAATTAGTAAGCTATAGCAAAGTTGGATCATTTATGGTTACTTACTTTTGGTCACCAAATCTGGCGATATTTCGCCAAATGTCACCAACCTTGGCGAGAATTTGAAGCTAACTGATATTAATAATATTTAAGCACTGTGCGGCAGTGCACAGTGCAAACGGCCGCCATTTTGAAGATAGCGGATGAAGCTGGCCAGCGAACTCGCTCGAGACATTGGTATGTACTATGCATACATTCAATCTCATCCAAATCAGTTTATAAATACGAGAGCTACAGCATGGTGAAAATCAGGTTGTTTCAAAATATCAGCCACCCTAGAAATTCAAACTGCTATGTCTCAGCGATATTTTAAGATAAAGACGAAACAAAATATGCTCCGGAATCCTTGTATTAAGGGGATTTTTCACTCACTTGAAAACACCCGCTCCATAATGTTAAACCAATCTGGAGGTTGTTTTCGAATTTCCCGTTTAAATTTGAATATTTGTAAACGATTTTTTTTGCAGCTCAATCTTTAATATGACACTTTTTTACTTTTTCGATTTTGGTTGCAGATTTTTTAAAAAAGGTACTTTCAGTTTCGAAACACCAAAATCGAAAAAGTAAAAAAGAGTAACATTAAAGATTAAGCTCAGCTATTCTATGCAAAAAAAATCGTTTAAAAATAATCAAATTTAAACGAGAAAATAACCTCCCCATTGGTTTAACATTACGGAGCGGGTGTTTTCAAGTGAGTGAAGAATCCCCTTAAGGTCAAACTCTTAAGAAGAATATATTTTTCAGTTTTTTATTTATTCGCACCGCTTTTTAAATTTAATTTTTTTTTTTTTTACTTTTTCAAATGGCCGCCATTTTGAAACAAGATGGCGGATGAAGCTGGCCAACGAACTCAGACGAGACATTGGTATGTACTATGTATACAAGTAATTTCATCCAAATTGGTTAATAAATACGAGAGTTATCGCATCACAAAAAACATATATATATATATATATATATATATATATATATATAAGTCACATTTGAACGGAGGGTAGTTTTGGGGTCTGGGGGTCATGATCGGTGAAAATATACCAAAATTTTCCGGAAGTGCTTTCCTAAGGACGGCTGCAATAGATAACTTTTTACTTTTTGTAATGAAAGCTACCTAAAAGTTAAAAAATAGAGAAACAGTTATTTTGCATAAAACAAAATGAGAGCAAATATTGACATTAATATGAATAAATATGTAACAATCTAACTGCCTTGGCAAGATTACATCAAGAAGGAGTTATTCATATAAATTTCAACGGAAGTAAGATAATTTTTCCCTCCAAACAATATTTTCCACCCATTATAAGAGAAACAATAGAGATTGAAACACGTAAAAATAACATGTAACGATACAGCATCATTCAACTTACCAAAACTGTGACTCGAGGTATTCAAGGGTTTAGAAAATAGAAGTAAACATCCAAGTAAAATAAAAACAAGAAAGAAACATCATGTGTTAAACATAGATTATGAAACACTTTCCAACACATCCTTTAACAAAACTTCGTTATTTAGGAAAATAAGGTATGTAAGATAACTAAGTAAACATTTTGGAAAACGCTTGAAACATTTGAAAAACTGATATCAGCAGTTACCGTCCATAGCAAATATGTACTCCAATTCTTTTGAACAGCCCTGTATTCGATCTGTAGGTTGATATATATACTATATAATGGGGAAATTTAGTTTACCAAGAAAACGCATAAGAGGTTGAAATTTCTATTTCAGCAATTTATACTAATAGATGGAAACATACTTGTATACTTTTGCACATCCTTGTAGTTAACCTAGTACTTTTATTACACGCCACTATTTAGCTAAAATTTAATTCAAACTAAAACACTCTAAAAACTACTGAAATCACATTTCCAGAAGTTATCGTTTATAGACGGCCATGTATCCAATTTTTTTCGTGACCCTGTATATCGTTTTATCTGTATTTTACAAACATTTATTAGTAAACTAAATTAAGTTCAGCGTAAAAATGCATAACTCATTTAAAAACCACCTTTAAGCAATTTGCGCTCATACACAGTAACCATTACGAATTCTTTTGTGTAGCCCTGAATATAAATTATAGCATTTATACACACCATATACTATGCATAAATATAGTGGAACATAAAAGCGCATAACATAGTTAAAAATACATTTCCAGCAATCATCGCTACTGGAAATTACTTCGGATACAATAGTAATATTGTATCTGAAATCTTTTGTGTGCCCCTGTAAATGCTATGAACTTTGTATTATACATGAAATAAGTTATAGTAAACCTCAGCGACGTATATCAGTTTCATTATATATGAAATTGTTTAACATAATTAAAATACTCCGCAAACAATTCCCTCCACCCCTACATCATTATGTAATGGCATTCTTTTGTATGTCCCTGTAAATGAATAATAACTATTCTTTGCACCGCATACTCTACAGAACGCATATTTTAGTGCACGTCATAAATACATATAAATTTTTAAACGTTTGAAAGCGTGTAACATCATTAAAAATCATTTTAAACGATTTTTCCTCATAGGCCGTAATGTAGCGGAAAACTTTTGCTGTCCCTGTAAATGAATTAAGCATGCTACAAACTTCATTTGAAATAGGGAACGTGCTATGGTAAACGTAAGTAACCTCCGAAAATTTCAGGTCAATCTGAGTATATTTACGGGAGTTAGAGCGCGGACAGACGGCCATATGGACAGACAAACCGAAGTCAAACACTTTTAAACTTTGTTGGAAAGTGTTAAAAAAAAGTAACGTGCGTTACATGAAAAACTGAATGATAGCGTTTCAGTTCATTACATAGACCGTGGCAATTTCAGAATATCATTATTTATTTGTTTTGAAAATGACTCTGGATAAGTTGAAACATGTTCAACAATCAAATAAAACAATTTTACTGTTTTTAAAGTTTTAATCTTACACCTTTTTAGCAATCTTCTATAATAATAAAGAAAGAAGTTTGTGTGTGAGTGAGTGATTGAGTGAGTGTGTAGACGGTGTTCTGAAGAGTCCACTGCACGTAGAGCTACAAAATTTGGAGAAAAGGTACGTCTATATATGAAGTTTTGCACCTCGAAGCCCGATTTTCGATTTTTTGATGAGATTTTTTTTTATTTAATTTTTTATGCGATTTTTAGCGCTTTTTTATGTTTCGAGGTGACTTTTCCATATAAGTGAGAAGAATATGGTTTCTTTCTTTTAATCCAATATAGTAAATTTTGTTCTTTTTTCAAAAAAGTTTATTCGGAATTTGTGCAGCAATTTTTGAATTTTTAGCGAATTTTTTATGCAATTATTGAACAGCATTTAATGCATTTCCATACCTATAAGGAGGTTGCCGTAGAGGGACATAGTTCTGTCGCCAAATGCAGCCAAGTTTGTCGCCAACTTGGCAGTATATCGCCAAATTTGGCGACCAAAATGAGCCGCCAAAAGTGACGCCAACTTGGCGATATCTCTAATATTTCGCCAAATTCCCATAGACTTCCATTGTAAACCAATATGGATTACTTGCTTACAGAAAATCAACAAATTGAGATATTTTAATGCAACAAAAACTAATATTAACTTAACGGATTATATTAATACGATTTTTCCATATTATGAAAAAGAATCCGGTTTCTTTCTTTTAACCCAATAAGTTTAATTTTGTTCTCTTTTCAAAAAAGTTTATTCGGAATTCGTGCAGCGATTTTTGAATTTTTAGCGAATTTTTTGTGCGATTATTGAACAGCATGTAATGCATGTCCATACCTATAAAAGGGGTTACCGTAGGGGGGGGGTGGGATCCAGTTCTGTCGCCAAATAACGCCAAGTTTGTCGCCAACGTGGCGACATATCGCCAAATTTGGCGACCAAAATGAGTCGCCAAAAGTGACGCCAACTTGGCGATATCTCTAATATTTCGCCAAATTCCGATAGACTTCCACTGTAAAACTATAGGGTTTACTTGCTTACAGAAAATCAACAAATTGAGATATTTTAATGCAACAAAAACTAATATTAACTTAAGAGATTATATTAATTATATTTAAGGGAGTCCAAGTAAATTAATTACGAATAAAAGTAACATGATCTAATACTTAGCATGATTTCCAAAACATAAATTTTAAGAGGGCCCACAGGTCAAAGGATTTAGATTTGAAACCTTTATCCAATTATAGTAAATTTTGACTTTCGTGATATTTGAACTTTATGGGATTTTTAATGCGATTTTTACGTTTCTTCGCGATGTGCTGCAATTTTTTGGCATTCCATATTTGACCTAAAGTACATTCTGCCCTCATTTCAATAAAGTTTATTCGGATTTCGTATAGAATTTTCGAATTTTTCCGGAATTTTGTATGTGATTTTTAGTGTATTTTAGCGATTTGCTACTATTTTTCCACATTAGTGAAAGGAATCAACTTGTAATTTTCGAACACAATGTATAATTTTTTTTTCTCACTTGAGAAGCGATTTAAAATTTTTTCGCGATATCTTACTGTGATTTTCAGATCTTTTTCGTAATTCCTGCTGTTTTTTGACGTACCCAGGCAACGCCGGGCAAGTTCGCTAGTTAGAAATAATATATTAATACGAATATGTGGGGTATTCTCACAGTCTTTTGACTTTTATGTCCCTGAATAATAATTTTTATTTTAGTACATTTTCTTGTGTTTTTTTTTTTAAATTTCATATACTGGGAAACATCCCATTGCATGATTGCATAACAATATTAACGATATAAATAAGTTTTGGACGATGTTGGGGGCCCAAATACCAGAAAAACTCCTATACCGTCCCGTGTCCTTGATGCTAATTTTTAAGTTTGGAGCTGTCTGTATAAAATTGTTTCAGTAAAAGTAATTCGATGTCATTTTTTTCCGAAACTGGGACAATTGTTTTATAAAGATATGTAGCAAAAAATTAACCTGCACACATTTTTACGGTTGATATTTTTTTAACTCTGTCCCTGGGTTTTTCATCCTTACACTCCCTCTTGCTAAACTTATACAGAAAATCACTTCAGATGCAGCCGCATAATTTTTTTCAAGTTTTTTCTCATGCAGAAGTATGCTAGAGAAAGAATGTCTAAAATTCTTTGACAGGAAATTTACTGCAGAATTTAAATCAGCATTTAAATATCAATTTCAAAATCGTTGCTTTATTGTTAGTCTTGCCGTCCCCAAAGTTTATTCCTGCGCGTTTCGAGGTAAATAAATAAAAAAAAATTAATTTAATCCAATGTAAATAACTGTTTCTAAAAATCAATGAACATTGTGGCTATCACTTAGTCTTAACATGATTTGCCCCCCAAAATGGTAATTTTCCTTACCGTCCCATCTTTACCATCCTTTTTTTTTTCCATTTCCATCCTTTTTTTCCTATACCATCCCCTTTTTTTCCTTCCGGCTCTTCGTTAACACCCCTTTAAGACAATGTTATACCAAAAGTCTGTACTAAAAATACTACATTGTTATTATTTCTTATTTGAATGTCCTGTGGGTACTATGCAAATTCATTATAAGTAAAAATATAGAAGAAAATAGAAAGTTATATAGTGGTAAAATGGTAAGGAAAATTAAACTCGCAAGTTTAACATAAACCTCAATTAAATAAAACGTTTTTCGCTGCTGACCATTTTTTCTTTATTTTGAATCATTAAGGCATTCGTCTATCAGATTAAAATGTTATTTTAGCAAGTTTAATTTTGTCAGATTTTTTCCTCCAAAAGCCAAAAAACTGTAATTGCCCCATATATAGCATGGAGGGACTTTACCCCCCCCCCCCTTTCAGTACTCTCTCTGCGGCTGTGAAACTGACGGGTACAAAGAGACGCTGTAACGGCTACGTATCACGCGTACCCCCAGGGACACTTCTGTGTAGATAAAAATCTATCTTAAAGAATGTATCCTAGAGATGGAATTTTCAAATAAGTTTTTAACCCACTTTCTTATAGTGTACATTTTCATTTTTTACACCATCGTATAGGGAAAAAAAATCTACTTTAAAATTCAATTTGTTTGAAAACGGTATCTTAATTGACAGATTTATTATGTTTTTAAAAATAATTTTCAAGCCTGAATTTTAGGTATCTTTCATTACAAAAAGCTACTTATTGCAGCCGTTCGGAGGAAAGCGATTTCAAAAAATTTTGGTATATTTTCATCGATCATGACCCTCAGACCCCGAAACCACCCTCCGTTCAAAATTGACATATATATGTATATATATACATATTTTGCTTATATCATTGAATTCTGTGCCCTTGACAACGTAATTCAATATATAAGCTTTTCCATTTTTTGTCGGTGTCCACTTTTTAGCTCACAGGCTATCAAAGCCTGAGAGCTAATGTGCCCGCCCGTTCTGTATGTATGTATGTACGTACGTATGTATGTATGTATGTACGTAACGCTATAACTCTTGATAGAAACATCCGATTTGCTTCAAAATTTTTTCTTAGGTTCATTGTGATAAGGCGCTTCCCTGATTAGTTTTGGGAGTTCATTGGTTAAGGATAAAGGGGGAAAAACGGGGTTAGTCCACCCCCTTAATTCAGAAAAATGTGTTTTTCATGCAGAATCATTCGATTTGCTGCGAATTTGGTATACCGGTTTATTATGTTAAGGAACATCCCTGATTAGTTTTAGGGGTTCATTGGTTAAAGATAAAGGGGGAAAAGGGGGGGTTAGTCCACCCCCTTAATTCAGATAAATGGGTTTTTCATGCAGAATCATTCAATTTGCTCCGAATTTGGTATACCGGTTTATTATGTTAAGGAACTTCCCTGATTAGTTTTGGGGGTTCATTGGTTAAGGATAAAGGGGGAAAAGGGGGTTAGTCCACCCCTTAATTCAGATAAATGGGTTTTTCATGCAGAATCATTCGATTTGCTCCGAATTTGGTATACCGGTTTATTATGTTAAGGAACTTCCCTGATTAGTTTTGGGAGTTCATTGGTTAAGGATAATGGGGAGAAAACGGGGTTAGTCCACCCTTCTTAATTCAGATAAAGGGGTTTTTCATGCAGAATGATTCGATTTGCTCCGAATTTGGTATACCGGTTTATTATGTTAAGGAACTTCCCTGATTAGTTTTGGGAGTTCATTGGTTAAGGATAAAGGGGGGGAAAACGGGGTTAGTCCACCCCCCTTAATTCAGATAAATGTGTTTTTCATGCAGAATGATTCGATTTGCTCCAAATTTGGTATACCGGTTTATTATGTTAAGCAAATTCCCTGATTAGTTTTGGGGGTTCATTGGTTAAGGATAAAGGGGGGAAAACGGGGTTAGTCCACCCCCTTTAATTCAGATAAATGTGTTTTTCATGCAGAATGATTCGATTTGCTCCGAATTTGGTATACCGGTTTACTATGTTAAGGAACTTCCCTGATTAGTTTTGGGAGTTCATTGGTTAAGGATAAAGGGGGGGGAAACGGGGTTAGTCCACCCCCCTTAATTCAGATAAATGTGTTTTTCATGCAGAATGATTCGATTTGCTCCGAATTTGGTATACCGGTTTATTATGTTAAGCAAATTCCCTGATTAGTTTTGGGGGTTCATTGGTTAAGGATAAAGGGGGGAAAAACGGGGTTAGTCCACCCCCTTTAATTCAGATAAATGTGTTTTTCATGCAGAATGATTCGATTTGCTCCGAATTTGGTATACCGGTTTATTATGTTAAGGAACTTCCCTGATTAGTTTTGGGAGTTTATTGGTTAAGGATAAAGGGGGGAAAAACGGGGTTAGTCCACCCCCCTTAATTCAGATAAATGTGTTTTTCATGCAGAATGAATCGATTTGCTCCGAATTTGGTATACCGGTTTATTATGTTAAGGAGCTTCCCTGATTCGTTTTGGCGATTCATTGGTTAAGGATAAAGGGGGCTAGTCCACCCCCTTAATTTAGATAAATGTTTTTTTTTTTGCAAGATTATTCGATTTGCTCCAAATTTGGTATACCGGTTTATTATGATAAGGAGCTTCCCTGATTAGTTTTGGAGGTTCACTGGTTAAGTATAAAGGGGGGAAACGGGGGCAAATTTCCCTTCACTTATTTTTTTGAGTGGCATTATTCTTTAAAATAAGAGTTTAATATACAATTAGTGTGAATAGTCTGTGAGCTCACTGCCATCAGTTTAGCTGGGCACTTTTCTTTTTTATTTCTTTTTCTTTCATAATAATTCTTATATATTTTTTTTTATACTTACAGCTTTAATTCATAATAATTGACGGTGGTAGGTTATGTTTAATTAATGGTTATAAATATATATGCATGTATGTATATATATATCTGACATTTGTCACACTAACTCTCGAAATTATGAACCGATTTCGATGTAATTGGGTGTGTACATAGTACATACCAATGTCTCGACCGAGTTCGTTGGCCAGCTTCATCCGTCGTTTTGTTTCAAAATGGCGGCCATTTTAAATTTTTAAAAAAATTTAAAATTTGAAATGTGGTACCAAAAAATTAAAAATGGAAAAATATTTTTTCTTTCTGTATTTGAACTTTATACAAAGATTCCGGAACAGTTTTTGTTTCGTCTATATCTTAAAAAATGGCTGAGTTATAGCATTTTGAATTTCTAGCGTGGCTGACATTTTGAAACGTTTTGAATTTTGTCACGCGATAAAAAGCGTATTTATGAACCGATTTGGATGTAACTTCGTTTATACATAGTACATACCAATGTCTCGACCGAGTTCGTTGGCCAGCTTCATCCGCCGTCTTGTTTAAAAATGGCGGCCATTTAAATTCTTAGGAAAAATTTAAATTTGAAATGTGGTACCAAAAAATTTAAAATTGAAAAAATATTTTTTCTTATGTGTTTGACCTTGATAAAAAGATTCGGGAGCAGTTTTTGTTTCGTCTATTTCTTAAAAATGGCTGAGTTATAGCATTTTGAATTTCTAGCGTGGCTGACATTTTGAAACGTCCTGAATTTTGTCACGTGATAACAGGCGTATTTATGAACCGATTTGGATGTACCTTGGTATGTACATAGTACATACAAATATCTCGACCGAGTTCGTTGGCCAGCTTCATCCGCCATCTTGTTTCAAAATGGCGGCCACTTAAAAAATTTAAAAAATAAAAAATTTAAAATGAGATACCAAAAAATTTGAAAATGAAAAAGATTTTTTTCGTATGTGTTTGACCTTAATACAAAGATTCCGGAACAGTTTTTGTTTCGTCTATATCTAAAAAAATGGCTGAGTAATAGCATTTTGAATTTCTATTGTGGCTGACAATGTAAAACCACCTGATTTTTGTCACGCGATAACAGGCGTATTTATGAACCGATTTGGATGTAACTTGGTCTGTACAAAGTACATACCAATATCTCGACCGAGTTCGTTGGCCAGCTTCATTCGCCATCTTGTTTCAAAAGGGTTGCCATTTAAAAAAAATTAAATTTAAAATTTAAAATGAGGTATTAAAAAATTGGAAAATGAAAAAGATTTTTTTTATGTCTTTGGCCTTGATACAAAGATTCCGGAGCAGTTTTTGTTTCTGAAAATTTGTTCTTTTTTTTATCTTAAAAAATGATTGAATTATAGCACTTTGAATTTCTAGCATGCTAACATTTTGAAACGATCTTGTATTTGTCACGCGATAACACACGTATTCGCCTATTTCGATGTAAGAAGGCATGTGGATAGTATACATCAATATCTCGACCACGTTCGCTGGCCAGATTCATCAGCCTACTTGTTTCACAATGGCGGCCATTAAATTAAAAAATATATATTTATTTATTTAAAGCGAGGCGCAAAAAAAATTAGAAATTGAAAAAGGTTTCTTTCTTAAGTATTTGACCTTGATATAAGGATTCAGGAGCATTTTTTGTTTGTCTTTACCTTAAAAAATGGCTCAGATATAGCAGTTTCAATTTCTGTTGCGTGTGACATTTTGAAAAATCTGATTTTTTGCATGCGACAGCACTCGTATATATCAACCGATTCCGATGTGAGTGAGCATGTTCACAGCAATTACTAAGGTCTCGACCAAGTTAACTGGTTAGCCTCATCCACTATGTTGTCTTAAAATGGCAGGCACTTTAAGAAATCGCCGAATTTCGCAGCCAAATATAAGTTACTTTAAAGAAAAGCAGCTTGGATAAAGCAGCTGACTAATTTCGCGAAATTCTCATTCATTATATTGATAAAAATTAGTATTGCATCTCCTATATTCGGTTTCCACTAAATTGAGCTTCGTGTGTTTGAATGATATATGTTGGCTTTTTTAAAATTAGGGATATGAAAGCTACCTCTTCCTCCCGGCACTGGCCGGAAGGACTTTTTGTAATTCACCTCTATGACGTTTCGCCTCTATTACATAATAATAATGAACATTTTGCACATGAAGCCATGAAAATTGCCCAGCCTTTATTTCTGACTAATTTTCTATAAATAAATTAAAACTTCCTCTATAAACAAAAATAAAATAATAATATTAAAAAACAAATTTAACATATATGTAATCGAAAAATTAAAATTTTTACACCGTCAAATAGGAAAAAAAAAACTTTCAAATGAAATTTTTTTTACAAACTGCCTTTCAGTTTAGTGATTGTTTACGGTTTAAAAAACAATTTTCAAATGTGAAATATTTTTTTAATTTATCGCGTGGAGCTCGATTACGAAAGACTAATCGGTTTGCCCTTAAAACAATGTAAATAGTTCAGTATTTTCTTACAGCTAATTATTCATAAAAGTATTATATTCCCTCCATAAATAATGTAAATAAAACACAAATCATGGAAGACGGTAGTATTCCGAGTGACGCAGCCTTAAGCCTAAAATCGTATCGTATCGTATCGTTAAAATCGTATCGTATCGTATCATAGAATTCGTAGATGGCGGAACTCATATATACAGCTAACTCGACATCAAAGAAAACGCGAAAAGCCGCCTTTTAATAACTCAGCAGATATAGGTCTTATTGATCTGAATTTTCTAGAACAGTCTTATATCTGCAGTCTAATCGTATACTGAAATTTTTACATTTCTACGTGCAGTATATTTTGAGATTTAAATAGCCATTTTTAAAGTGAAAACGTTGGTATGATATCGAGGAAGTTCCTAATTTGAAAATCTCGAAAACGGTTCTAGCGATTATTTTTAAATTGATACATAATATAAATGTGATTAAGGCGAGGTGAATAACACTTTTCTTTTTTCTGGGAAAACTCTCGTTCGTTAAATAATTCGATTTTTTTTCTCTCGAAAATGACACGGGCGATTTTTTAAAAATCAAATAAATATGTTTCAGATGAACTAAATAACAATTTACTTGTTTCCAGCAAGACTCTTGTTCGTTTTATAATGCGCATGAAAAATCGGACTATATTTCTTCGCCATTCTATGTAAATTTCACCGAAAATGCATGACACTGTATTCATACACATGCTTTCTTTTTAACCACTTTTGGGGAGAAAAATTCTGTCTTCCCACTGGCTGAGTGGTTAAGGGCCATCGTCTACTGATCTTAAAATAGGCAGTTCGATACTCACTGATACGTGTTTTCACATGTGAATGTGTTTTTTTTTTTTTAAGTCTGCTAGTTGACCATTATTCTCAGTTCCTTTGTAATTTTTAATTGCTATTAAGTTAAATAAAATTACAATTATAATGACGCCAATTTGATGATGATTATTTCTTGGCAATTTTTCAACAATAAAAATATTACCATAAATTTTATAAATATATTTAATTTCAATCACTTTACAAAAAATATACATTAATAATTATTATTTGAATATAAATCACACGATCAGAAACGTAAAAAAATAATTCATTTCAGCTCTTCTTTTTATAATATCATTTTTTATTATTATGATGGTCAATCAATATATAATCACTGACATCCATAATATTATTATTATTATTATAATTATTTTCCTTGCATAAAAACTATTGTGATGTAATAATTCTTTTATAGTAAATAATTTAGTTGAAATGTTTTATTTATAAATATCAATGAAGTTTGATAACCCCGAGACAATTGTTTTTATTTAACTTTGCAACATTTACAGTTTACATAATAAGCATATCAGAATTCTGGTGTCGCCATCTTTTGACGCAATTGCGTACTACATTTTGTCTCTTATTCGGAAAAAAAAACTAAAGAATCTCTTGAAAGAATCTTTTGTGACTAGAGGTCTATTTCGCAAATATTAAGAAAATTACTGCATACAAAAATATTAAAATGGGTAGTATTATAGAGAAATGTTTGATAAAAACGTTGAAGTAGACAGTTTTTAAATCGAAGAATTATTTTAAGAGATATTTAATGTTAAATCTGGATAAAATTGTCTCATTAAAAAAGTCTCATAGGAAAAAAAATATACATGGGAATTTAATCATTTTCATTCAATTTAATCATTCAATAGAAACTCGAAGTTTGCAGAGTGCATTTATTATTTTTAACTTGCCTAATTTTTTGACGGATTATTTCAATTTTAAATTAAAATTTTCAGAATTTCCAGAGATATTTTTTACATATTTTAGAAAAGGTTATTTTAAATTGTTGCCAATTGTTAAAACAGCGCAAAGAATAATATATCCTTCAAATTAAAAATTTATTCACACGTGACTATTATAAACAGAAAAAAAATCCTTTTAAATTAGAATTAAATGATAACGTGTTAAAAGCAGGAAAATATTAAACATTACGTCATAAAAATTGTTTTTACACATGCTTACTTAAAATGAAAGAAAATTATAAAATAATCAATTATTTTCAAATTAGAATTAAATGATTACGCATTAAAAGCAGGAAAACATTGAAAATTACGTCATAAAAATTATATTTACACGTGAATATTAAAAGAAAAAGAAATTTTTTAAATAATAAATTCATTGATATGTGTTAAAAGTCGTAAATGGAGGAAATTACGTCATATTGGCCAAAGTGGCCAAATAATAATATTGCAAAACAGTTTAAATTAAAAAATATATTTATATGAGAGATTTATTTCAAATTTTGAGATGATATTTTTAACTATAGTTGCCAATTTTAAGGTAGCGCAAATAATAATATTATCTTTCTAATAATAAAAATGTTTTCAGTTGAATGTTACAAAGAGAAAGGAAAGTTTGGTGAAAATTATGTCAGATTTAAAACGTTACATTTAAAATCTCTTATTTAAAATCATTTTCTTATAGCGTTGTTAAAAAATACCATAAAGCAAAGACTCTGTTGACTTAGTTCCTTTTATATTTGGTAATTTTCAAATGTTTAACTAATCTTATTTAATCAAGCACGGAAACAGCAACTAACATCAGCTGATTCGGTCTTGAAATCCCTCAGTAAAAGGGAAACCCGTTTACAGTAAGATCACCATTGATTTTTTTAATTATACAGAGCAGCCTCGATTATCCGAGTTAATTGGGACTGTTAGTGAATCGGAATCAGAAATCTCGGTTAATAGAAACTGTGTGTAAAAACTCGCCGTGCTTGCGAATTTAACATCTCTTTTAAAAAAATATATAGAACGTTTTTTAAATAATAAAAATAAATATATATAAAGTTCTGTTTCACAGCTTAACAAATTTAAAAAGAAAATCAACTACCATTAGTAAATTTTAAAATGCAAATTGAAAAATTTACGAAAGTTCACACAGCCACTGGAAACAAAGCATTGTTTGTTATTGACTTCTCAGGGTCCAATATTTCTTTGGAGTTGAGTGCTTTTGGGGGCAGAAGGGCCTGTATAGCACGGACAGTGAGCTAAAGAGTGTGGTTATTTTTAAGGCTCATTCAAAAGGGAAAAAAAATCAGACTTTGTTATCGGCTCGGTTAACAGAAACCTCGATTAATCGAAGCTCGGTTAATCCAGGTTCTACTATAATCCAATCTTCCGTAATCTTTTTAAAGCAGATCAAATTAATGGACTTTAGCACAAAGTCACACAGCTGATAACTGCCATGCTTGTTGGCCACCTTTTTTCCAAAAAGTTTGCTTCATCTTATTCAATTAATGAGATATCTCCGATAAAATAAGTCACATTTTCCCCTTCTAAAATACTGGTATCCAAAAATCGTAGCATGTAACTGACACTACAAGTACTCATGGAACTAGACTATTTTAAGTCTGATTTTTATTATAGACTATATAAAATTATTTAAAATATATATTATGATAGGAACTAGCGGGCTTCGTCCGCTATTTACGTTACGGATATAAAAATCATGTTTTTTTTTTTTTTTTAGGGAAAGAGAAATAAAAACCTATTTGACGATAGGCTTATAAAGACACATTTTGTATTTGTTATATTTCCGGGGATGAGGAGGGGGGGGGACTATTTTGATTAAATATCGCAATTAGTCCACATGGCAGATATAATTATGATAGACACTAGCGGGCTTCGCCCCTCTATGGCGCCTTATGGGTCCAGCTTCCATAACTCAGAAACTACCTTTCGGGCATCAATGCAACAGATTCCAAACGTTATAATTAACTTAATAATCACCCTATATAGCATTAAAGTAAGTTTATGAGTACTGCATACTATTTTTTTATCGTAATTTCTGAAGAGAAAAAATTATTTCGGTTCCATTCTTAGGTACTGGTCTGAAAATTTTTGAAAAAGGGGGAAGGAGGGGACATGAGACTGCTGTTTGTCAAACAACACAACGGGGTCTGGCTTATTCAACTTGGTTTTTGATGACTTCAATTGGAAGGTGGTTTGTTTAAAAGAGTGCGTTCCCTGCCCCATGAAAATTGGAACTATTGGTGCACCATCTATGTAAGGATTTAATAATTATAAATTAACATTTTTTATTTATTAATTTAAGAATAAAGTGTTTTTAAAGGAATATCAAATGAAACCCTCTGTGCGATCTGCGATTATACTTACCCAGTTGTTTTTATATACAAACTGCTATAAGGAAAATTGTAATAAAATAGTAAAAATTAAATCTGCATTAAATTCTATAAGTATCTTTTTTTTAATCATTTTATCACTAACCTCAAAAAAGTAATGATATCAATGCAAAAACCCTTGACGGGTTAAAAGTTTCTGACGCAGCACTTTATCTTATGCTCTAAGAATTTTAAATATGGAACTTAAAAATACTGATATTAAATTTTGAGTGACGTTATGCTATTTCTTAAAAAAATATATTTGTATTTATTTCATCATTTTATTTTTGTTTTATTTATAATCGCATGTGCAAAAGTTATGTTCAACATGAAAAGCTGCATAAAATTTTATTCGCTGTTGCTTTATCATTTACATCTCTCATAAATTCAAAATATGAGTTTTAAAAGATATGATATAAAATTTAAGTGACGCCTTGATGTGACTTTAAAAGGTTTGTTTTAAAATTCAATTTAAATTATTTTTGACTTGGTTAAAATATTTTTTTACATCTACACAATACTTTTAATTTTCCAATTCACTGTTAAATATATCACTTTCGTTGAATCTATACTATGCATTGAAATGTATTTATTTCAATAAATTGATTTATCTTTTGTGTCACGCTATTCAAAATTGTGAGTAAGATTTATGTAAATGGTTTATTTGCGTCAAACTATCCTTTTTCATACATTTCATGTAGTTTGGACACAATGACGCAAAGAAACCATTTACATAAATCTTACTCACAATTTTGAATAGCGTGACACAAAAGATAAATCAATTTATTGAAATAAATACATTTCAATGCATAGTATAGATTCAATGAAAGTGATATATTTAACAGTGAATTGGAAAATTAAAAGTATTGTGTAGATGTAAAAAAATATTTTAACCAAGTCAAAAATAATTTAAATTGAATTTTAAAACAAACCTTTTAAAGTCACATCAAGGCGTCACTTAAATTTTATATCATATCTTTTAAAACTCATATTTTGAATTTATGAGAGATGTAAATGATAAAGCAACAGCGAATAAAATTTTATGCAGCTTTTCATGTTGAACATAACTTTTGCACATGCGATTATAAATAAAACAAAAATAAAATGATGAAATAAATACAAATATATTTTTTTAAGAAATAGCATAACGTCACTCAAAATTTAATATCAGTATTTTTAAGTTCCATATTTAAAATTCTTAGAGCATAAGATAAAGTGCTGCGTCAGAAACTTTTAACCCGTCAAGGGTTTTTGCATTGATTTAACTTACATATAATTGAACTACACGCTTAAAGCACCGAAATGATCAGAATAAAAAAAGGCTGCCTCAAGTAGCAAAATTTTGGGACAATAACTCTTATCATGCGACTAATAGGAAAACATCGCTTTTGATAAATTTCAAAACTTTATTTGACTGCATAATTGATAGTTTTCATGTTACCAATGCTTTTTAGGTGCGTTCGTAGTTATATAAATACGTAGCACCTATAGTCGTCGTTCAGTCCGTCCGTCTGTCTGTCTGTCTGTCCGTCCGTCCGCATATAACAGAGTAAAAACTATCCAACCGAATGGTCTGAAATTTTAAATATATAATTGTTGCAAAATTTGTCGTGTCATTTCAAATTTTATGAAAATCGGATGAATAGTTTAATTACAGGGACAGTCAAAAGTTTTCCGTTACATTACGGCCAATGGGAAAAAATTATTGTAAGTGCATTTTAATGATGTTACCGTGTTTCGAACAGAATGAAATGGATATGCACTTATGAATTGTACTAAAATATGCATTTAGTACAATATGCTGTGAAAAAATATTAATAAAACTAGTTATGGTACGAACGCACCTCATTTGCCACGTTTGACGAGCAATTTCTAACTTGTTTGGTATTAGTGGGCATTCTAAAGAATATATTGCATGTAAAAAATTTAATATATTTCGCTTGTAATTTGTAACTCGGGAAGCTCGGGTTCGATCCCCTAGTATTTAGAATTGCAAATGTTATTTAAAATGTATCTTCTCATTAACTCTTTATGTATTGAATTATGAATTAATTAAAATTTTATCTTCTATTGAATTTTTAGTGAATTTTTGAAACTACATTAGAAGATTTACATAATCATTTACATTTTAGAAGGGATTTAGAAGGATTGAAGGATTTAGAAGGATTCAGTAAATTTGAATTTATAGGGATTTTGTGCAATATTTATAACCCTGCTCAAATCTTTTATTTTAAATATTTTTATTAGTATTTTGTAGAATTAGGAAATGTACAAATATAATGTTCTTACAATAGAAATATAGAAATATTTCCGAATTGAAAAATCCCCCTCCCTCCCCCCAACGCCAAGAAAGCTGAAAAGATGCAAAGCCAAAAGAAATCATCCTTAAAAAATATTTTTGTTTTGTGTAACCAATAATGCTTTTGAAACAAGATAAAGTAATACACCTATAACTCATTTTAAACTGTATTACTACTACTAATCGATGTAATAAATGAATTTTATAACAAGTTATTTTAATGGTACTTATAAGTACCGTCAGTAGATAAAAAAAAAAAAATAAATAAAACAACAGCAACAGACAAATAAATATAAAAACAATCTACAAAAATTAAACACTTTGTATGAGATTTGGTCGTTTTTTTTTTTTTAAATTATTGATTAAAATTAAAGTAGGATGAATAATAATGTTGATATTTCAATAGTTATAGCTTAAGAGAAGTTCAAAAATTTGGTTATACGTTTCTTTTCGTTGTTTATATTCCATTAATAACTTTTTTACGAAAAAGGAAAAAAAAATCATTTTAGCTATGTCACCATATAATATAATGATTTTAAAGCAATTGATAACTGACTTGTAGCCCTAAGCTCATACCCGAGATAAAGAATAAAAATAGTAAATTCATCATTTTTCCACATATACTACATCATGTTCGCCAATATTTTAGGCGCATTTGTTTTGGTGTAACAAAAAAATCGTCTGCACGGAGAAATTATATTTCACAGCTAATATGTTTTTGAAAGTATAAATTCTCGTCTAGCAACTGAAATTCTTATTGACACTCAAAATGACGTTTTTAACCCTAATAACTTGTTATAAAATTCATTTAAGGCTGTTCTTAACTGCTCTGCTCAACAAGCGCAAAATGTTTTGACACATTTACAAATTCATTTTTTAACGGAAAGGTATAAAATTGGAAAGCCTGGCCATGGCAGCGATTTGGAATTGAGCTGTTTTTTCCATTTTTTGATCAACCAATTACCTATTGAGTTACAAGTCATTTTGATCACGTGACAAACACGTTTTTCGCCCGCTCTTGAGTGCTCTTTCTTCCTTCGCGCGGAAATTCGGTTCAAAACGCCCACTTTGATACTATTTACTGAAATTGCGTTTGCAAAAAAATTGAAAAAAAAGCTCAATTACATAGTTTCTGAACAACAACACCAGCTAGTTTCATGCATTTTCGAACAAAAATAAATTAAAATTTATGTCAGAAAGTTACCCTTTTCGATATGAGAACAGCCTTAACCCCTTGGGGGGGAACGAGCGACCCGTATACGTGCCGCATGAAGCGCTCAGAATCCTTGTTTTTCCCCACCAGTATAATTTTACTGTAAAATTTGCCTTATTTAATCAGCGCATTTTCTCGATTCAATAAGACACAAATTTCTGTTTTTAAAAAACGGTGACAAAAGGTTAAAAATTTTGTAGAAGGCTCTCTATCAAAGGGGTTAAGGAGACTGGGAAAGGGTCCGCCATGTTAAATTCACAAACTTTATGTACCTTTTTCTCAGAAATGGTAAACGATAGAGGTCTAGATTTTTTAGAGTAGTTAAAATAACATGATTTACGTATTTTAGCAGACCATTTTCTTTCTAAGTGAAACTCAAAATTAATTATTAATTATTTATTGAAGGTCATTTTTAAATTAGCATTTTGGGTAAGACTTCACAGCCTAAAATAAATAATTCTCAACAAATCATTAAAATTCTGTGTTAAACTATACAATATACCGTAATATAAGTATTAATAAAAATCCGTGTTCTTAAGTTTAATAGATATTGAAAAAAAAGGAACATAAACATGAAAAATCCAAGTTTTCAGAAAAAGTCAAAGATTTAACTGGCCATTAAGCTGTGAAGTATTCTTAGAAAGAATGATTAATTTCAACACTTATTTTTTTATATGTATAAACATGTGTGACACATCGTCGGAAAGATAAAAGTTTACGCGATTTAATGATATAAAAAAGTAAAAATCGATATTTTAGTTGAATTTTTTCTTTTCCGGCCCCCTTAATACATTGATTAGTAGTAACATGGTTCAGAATGAGTTACAGATACTTTATCTTGTTGCAAAAGTATTATTGGTTGCACAAAACAAAAATATTTTTAAAAGGATGATTTCTTTTGCCTTTTCATCTTTTCAGTTTTCTTGACATTGAAAGATTGTGGGGGGAAGGGAGTTTCAGTTCGGAAATGTTTCTACATTTCTATTGTAAGAACATTATATTTGTAAATTTCCTAATTCTACAAAATACTAAAAAAAAAAAAATATTTTAAATAAAATATTTGTGTGGAGTTACAAATATTGCACAAAATCCCTATAAATTAAAATTTAATTAATTCATTTTAATTGACAAAATCCTTCTAAAATTTATTAAATGATTGTGTAAATCTTCTAATGTAGTTTCAAAAATTCACGAAAAATGCTTTGGAAGATGAAATTTTTATGAATTCATAATTTGGGACGTAAAGAATTAAAGCAACGGTAAATTGAAGGTTAAATTCCTGCCCTTTCCGAAGATAATTATTCGTATTCGGTTATTATAAAATGCTGTGAAAGGCATGTTTTTATATATATATATCTAAACATATCTACACATCTCTATATATTATGTATAATAAATCTAATAAATCATTGACGGCATTATTAAGTACGGAATAATCATACGGACATAATAATAGATGGTATTTATTAGATAAATCAAATAAATGCTATCTCTGGCATGTGATAAGGAACATAAATATGAAATATGTAAATTTCCAGAATATTTACTATACATAATTTAGTGAAACTTTCTAATTTTAAATCTTTAATTTTTGAAAACTATTAGCATACGTTTTTATTCTAAACCGCATATAAGAATATAAAAGTTTTTATGCAGTAAATGTACTCAATCTTAAATAGTAATAAAATAAGTGTAGATGAAGAAAACATAAATATTTTAAAAAAGTGATTCCCAAAACACAAATAAAAATATTTTTATAATAAGAAATTTACATTTTCATCATTAATCCTCTGATAGCCTAGCAAAAGGGCAAAATTGTAATGCTACCTTTGTATTCTTTTTAAATGATAAAAAAAAGGCCAATCTTTCAACGCTATATAAAAAATTTCGTAATGATATATATTGGTAATTATATAAGTATTCGTAATTATATAAATAATTACGAATATAATAATTAATACAATATACAAATATAACATAAACGAATAACAAAAATAATAATTACGTATAATAATAACGAAAATATAAAAACAAACAATAATAATAACAATATAATTAACAACAATAATAATAACGAATAATAATAATAACAATAATTATGAATAACGAAATAATAATAACGAATACTACTACTAATAATAAGAATTACGAATAGCAATAACGAATAATAATAGCAATAACGAATAATAATAGTAATAACGAATAATAATAGTAATAACGAATAATAATAGTAATGAATAATAATAGTAAAGAATAATAGTAAAGAATAATAAAGAATAATAATTATAAATTCTGAATAATAATAAATAACGAATAATAGTAAGAACGAATAATAGCGAAAATAAAAAACAAAAATTACGAATTTTAATTGATAAGCTTAATTGTTAGTGAATTATTAATTATTATAATTATTGACGAATTATCAATTATTATAATTATGAACTAATTGTGTAACGATTAATAATAATATTAATAATTAATTATAATTACTAATATAATATATAATAATTCGTAATTATATAAATTATTACGAATCTGAATGTAATCCTTGAGAGAGTTAATCATTGTTCCATCTATTAAAAAAGCATTAGATCAAAAGAATTATATCACTTTAAAAAATACTTATATTGCAGTGAAATCAGGAGCTTAGTAGGCGTATTAATACGGGATTGCCAGTGGGAAGGTAAATATTTTCCCGTAATCTACTCTCAAAAACAATAGAATTTATCTCTAAATTATTTTAGATATTAATATGTAATAAGATATGGCAAACTGAAAATAATTAAAGATACTATAAAATGAAATTTAGGAATAAAATAAAATTCTAGAATTCTACATAGACTACTGAACGGATTGCATTTTAAGTACAATTGCATTGTCAAAATGCTAAAAAAAAAATCTCTTACCTTCTTCACTTTTAGGATTATAAATACTTGATTAAAATACAATGCATAAGAAAATTATATCCAATATCATATGACACGTATAAAATCCATTAGTACACAGCGCCGTGGGAAAATCTGCTTATATACCTGTTCAATCAAGTGACTATAACATCGGTTTAGATAACTGACACTACCCCTGAGACACGAGTTTATCTGTTTATTTCTTATCATGCATTTATCATACATCATTGTGATAAGATCAAAATTAAAGTTGATAAAATAATGAATTTCGTAATTTAAATCTTTTAAAAGTATGAACACAGCCTTTTTATACAAATAGAGTTAAAATATCAATCCTTATCAGCTAAATTCACTTTTATATTATTCACTTTTATCACAGCTAAATTCACAGTTTATATTCCTTTATCACTGATAAACAAAATAAACAGATTAAAAGTAATTTAGTTATTTTTTACAATGTCACTACCGTTATGGTTTTTGCTGCAGTTAACAAATAATAATAAATAATAATAATAATAATTAAAGATTTTAATATAATAAATAATAGTGGTAATAATAATAATAAAATAAGATATTTCTTTTAACTACTCGGCGATGAATTTAGTCATGTTTCCCTACATACATCATTTGCTAGTTCTTCCGCATTTGTCATCATTCGCAAGATTACCAGCGAATTAAATAATTATAATGTAAAACAAGAAAGAAAAATCACGCGTCTAATAATATTAATATTAATAATAATAGCTATAATAATAATAATAATAATAATAAAAGAAAATAAGATATTTCTTTTATCTTCCCGGCGATGATTAACTTTTAATCATGTTTTTCCAAACATATCATTTGAAAGCTCCAAAGATTTCGCCAATTAAATAATGATAATGAAAAACAAGAAAACAAAATCATGTGTCAAGCATAGATTTTGAAACAATTTCCAACGCATGCTGTAGCAAAACTTCACCGCTTAATAGGGCTAGGTGGGGGGGGGGGGGGGATGATTGGAAAATGCAGAAAACATTTGAAAACACAACTTTAGCAATTACCATCTATAGAGGGGGAAATATCAGAATTATTTTGTGCAGGCCTGCGTATAGTCTATAGATTTGCATATATCCTGCATAGTATGGAGCTTCAGCAATTTCCGTCAATAAGCGGAAATGTACTCGAATTCTTTTGTGCTCTCCCAGGGCCGAAACTAAGGGGAGGCAGAGGGAGCACATGTCCCGAGCGCCACAACGAAGGGACGCCAAATGAAAATTTTGTTTGTCAATTTTTCTCATGTCTATGTTCAACACCGTATTGTTATATTCGACCTGTCTGGGCTATACAAAAGCATAGAAGAATCTAAGGATGATATGGCATAAGGAACCTGTATAAAGCGGAATTCTTTTCGATTCCGTTTTCAAGATTTCAATGAATCAATATTTGACAAAGCAGATTACGCAGTTTAGTATTACATGTTTTATGATTAGATATTTTAAACTTTAAAATAAGTCGGCTATTAGAAAAATAGTGAAATTCTCTTCGTAAATATATTTTGCGGAGGGGGGGGGGGGGGGGGTAGGCTGAAAGCTATGTTTGGCCCGGGTGCAAAAAAGTCTGGTTTCGGCACTGAGCTCTCTTGTATGTGATCCACAGAATTTATACACACAGCAGAAAGTTAGTTAAAGATAAAAGCGTAAACCAAAGTTGAAAACGCACTTCCACAATTATCGCTCGTAGGCGTACCGTAACCGAATTCTTATCTGTCCTTGTAGATAGACGATAAATGCAATCCACATCATACTTTTAAAGGTGCAATTTACCTTTTCAACAATTTTGTTTATTTTGAAAAATATGGTTCAAATGGTGAACTCGCTGCTTTTCAATGTTTAACTAAAAATAAATTTTGAAAAAAAAAAAAAAAACTGCATATTTAATAAAAAATCTTTAAAAGTTTATAAAAATTTGAATATTTCATAATCTTTACTATTTTTTAAAATAATTGCTATTTTTGTCTTTTTTTTTTTAACCATTTGGAAAAATGGTTATTGTCCTCGGTCAAGGTAAGAAATCAAAAATATATCTGAAGCTTTTTATTAGCTGAATCCGCATTTTATTCCTTTTCTGATTGGTCTATACAGTAATCTGTATTTTCCTTTTAATTTCAACAGAGATGGATACTTCTGTTGCCACTATGACAAAAAAGTAATAAAAACTACAAAAAAAATAAATTAATAACTCAGAAACAAATTGAGATACAGCTTTCAAACAAATTGCAATTTAAAATACATTTTTTTCTCTATACAACAATATAAAAAGTAATGTTGTGGGATGTTTAGAAGTTTAAGAATGAAATTTCATTTTAAATTGGTCCAGGAATATTAATGTTTAATCCATGGCGTACGTAATGTATGACCAGCTAAGTAGAAGTTAAAAAATTTACAGTACCGGAAATTGTAAAACTGAAATTTCTTTTAAAATTTGTTCATGATGGGTCCAGGAATGTTAATGTTTAATTCATGGCGTACGTAATGTATGATCAACCCCGTACGATTTTTTATGTCTTAAATTTTAGTCTTTGAAAAAATCGTTTTCCAAATGGTCGTTGTAATTTGTTAAATTGCATTTTTTTTTTTTTTTTTTTTAGGTTTTTAAATGTGTTTTACAAAAGACTGCGCATGGATTTTTAGATACATCTAATATTACATTTAATTATCTCTTTTAATGCAATACACATTTAATTATTTACATCATACTTTTAAGGGGAAACTTTACCTTTTCAACAATTTTGTTTATTTAAAAAAATATGGTTCAAATGGTACACTCACTGCATTTCAATGTTCAACTAAAAGTACATTTTGAAACAAAAAAAAATTAACTGCATACTTAATTAAAATTTATAAAAAGTTTATAAAAATTTGAATTATTAAAAATCTTTGCTATTTTTTACACAGGAAGGGTTATGTGTTTCACGCGTATCTGGGTATGTGGATTTCTTTATACCCTCGAAGCATCCCAAAGGCTGGATGGATTTTAATGAATGAAGTCTCTATCGATTCGTTTGAACCGTCCCACGGTTATAGGCAAGGTTTTGTTTTTATAAATTCATAATGGCGGCCGTAAAATACAAAACGGCAGTAGAGACGAAAAAAAAAATTACGCACCCTATTGAGTGGCATATCATTGGATAGGTCTTTCAAAATGAAGATGATGTTTCATTGACTATTTTACAGGCAGAAGTTCCGTTTAAATATTACACAACATGGAAGTTGTGTAGGTAGGATTTCTAGCTTTACTGCAACTCTAACCATCATAGAGATCTATAGGCCTCATTAAAACAGTTTTTGTAGATAGGAACTAACAATTAAACACAACTTAAAAGTCATCAATACAAGTAAATAAAAAAATACGTAAGTAATATAAGAAATAGTTTTATATTGATGAGAAATTATTAATTAGTTCGCTTTTTACGCAGTCGGATTTTTTGATTTTTTTAATTCATTTAAATAATTGATATTTTTGTCTTTTTTTTTAAAAAAAGATTTTCAAATGAGTATTGCACAAGACTGCGCATGGATTTTTAGATACATCCAATATTACATTTAATATAATTTTTTTACTGATACATATAGTGTTAAACGATGAAATCTAACACATCTTCATATATTTTTATTTTAAAAGAAAATTACAAAAACCTGAAGACTAATTCCATGAGCAGATTTATCACATATATAATAAAGAACATGTATATGTGTGTGTATATGTTCAATATGTGTATCTGTGTATATGTTCAATGGGTATGTGTTGTTATGTACATGTATATGTTCAAATGTGTATTAAACAAGACTGCACATGGATTTTTAGATTCACGCAATATTACATTTAACATAATTTTTTGACTGATATATTTAGTGTAAAACGATGAAATCTAACAGATTTTGATAGACTTTTATATTTTTTTAAATAACAAGAAACCTGAAGGCTAATTCCATGCGCAGATTTATCACGTATATAATAAAGAACATGTACTAAAAACTTTAAATCTCCATCTCAAATAGAAAAAAGGCCTTAGCATTTTTAAAACATGAAAGTGAATAAAATAGGAATATGGAGAAAAAGCCATTTAAAATTTTTAAGTGTATTAACAAAATTTACAATACCTCGCAATATAATTACCGCATGGGTTAAAATGAGGCGTCAAAATATTCACAATTAAGCTGGCTTTCATTTAATATTAAAAAAAAAATAAAAATAGATTTTTGACCAATTTTAAGGTAAACTCTCCCCTTAAGTAAGGAACTTATAGTGCGCTCAGTATGTCACACATATTCATTAAGTTTGGACTAGTGTAACATCATTAAAATACTCTGCAGATAAATTTTCCCAGTAGACCATTAACTAAAAAAAATATCTTGTGTGACCCTGTCAATGAATAATAAATGCTTTGCACGCCACATTCAACATAATGCATGGTTTGGTGCATGTTTTAGTTAAAATTGCTGCACGCAGAGATATTATGTTTATGCAATTTATTCAGTTTATATTGACTTTTAAGCACGTGTATGTGACTGTACAACAGAAAATTAAAATTTTTACTCATCTTTTAAACTTTTCACAACATTCTAAGTTTTCAAATTTAATACTTGTGCATTTTTTGTTATCTTTAGAGTTTGGATATTTTTTGTTACCTTTCATCGTCTTCTAAATTTTGAACAATATTCGAAGTTTTCGAATTTAATATTTGAGTATTTTTTGTTATATTTAGAAAAAGAAAATCGGCAAGTATATTTTTTTTCAAAAGAATGAAAAATTTCACTTTAAAGACGGGTACGGGGGTAACAAAAACTAAAATTTTAATAACATAAGAATGGAGCATACCAAGTCAAAGATAATTCAAAATAGATGAAAAAGACATAAATTACAACTCTGTAAGCAAAATATTCTTTCAAATAATGCTTCATAAAGATTTAGCTGTCATAAAATTGCACGCAATTTGAAAATTTTTGAAACCTAAGAACTACTAAACAAAACGCCAAATTATCTGCAACTTCGAAATTTCCTTACTTTTAATAGGCATAATAAAAGTGATGAGTAATATGCTTATTTTTGTTAAATAAATTTTTAGATTTATATCAGAAAACATATAAAACTTATTCATAAATTATAATTTTAAATATTAAGTTTCAAATCTTTCTTTTCTTGTCTTTTTCTTTTTTTATGTTTAACTTAAATTTAGTTACAATTTCGTTTTCTTTTTTATTTTACATTAAAAATGTATATATATATAGTACCTTTGAGATCAAAACACAACATACAAGTTATTATAACAAAATCTGAACAAATCTCTAATTTAAAGAGGACATGCAATTATTTTATATATAGAATAACTTTAAATAATAATTAAAAAAAACTACAAATTTGTACAATAAAATGACTGAAGTTCCAATTTATAGACGGCATATAATAATGTTTACATAATTATTACAGAAAAAGAAATACACATACACTGTTTTGAACAATTGAACATTGTACATTTTACTCTCTTCAGTTTTATTTTTTATTGTAATTACTACGTTTGTTTTTTAAATGTAATTACATTCCTAATTCTTAATCCTAACCTAAATATTTTTCAATTTTTATTTATAATTGTATTTGTACTGACCATTATACTGCAAATTCCTAGTACACATTGAGAACACACTTGGAATACTTTGATTTAAAAAAAAGTGTTCCAGTTACCTTAATGTGTTCTGAATATGCTCCGCTATAAAGAAAGCGTTCCAAAAGTGTACCGAAAGTGTTCTGCTCGGAATATTTGTTAAATCTAAACTTGGGAACATATCTGAGAACAGATTGAAAATACATTTGGGTTCACTTGTAAAATCAAACGTTCCCAAAAATGTTCAAAAAGGGCTCTAGAAAGTGTGCTGAAATAAAATGAGTGTTCTCAGAAGTATTCTAAAAACTTTCAAAAAGTGCGTAAATTGCTCAAAAGTGTTATAAAAAAGGTGACAAAATAATGTTCTAAAAAGTGTTCTGGAAAGTGTACAGCGATTTCCAGTGTAACCGTAGTTTAAACTACAGTTAGATCTCTTCTGGCTTATATGACTCCCTAAGTTTTAGAAATACAGCTAATTCTAAACAGAGTATTAAATTGGCTTCAACTAGGAAATCCATGAGATTCCCAAACTAATCAACTGTTCCACTAATTTTTAAAGATTATTTTATTTACAGAAATGAGTATAACATTTTTGTGAAAATCCTGCATATACTTTTTAAAGAATATTTTGACCTATGTGTAATAAAAGTAAATAAATAACTGAATAAATAAACGTAAACCAGACAAATAAGTATTTGAAACTTAATTGTTGTTACCAAATGGTAAATTCAAAGGTGTTTTTTAATAGTACGGCTTTCAACGGCTTGTATTTAAGGTTTTTCTGAGGATATAGTATAAAAACTCATGGAATACATCTGTGAATTATTTTAGACGTTAATATACACAGGCGGAAGACATTAAAAGATAACTATAAAAAGGTACTTTACCTTTATTCTATTAAAAGTTCCTTAAGACTTTTGAAACTGAAAAAATACGCTTTTTTTCTTAAAAGGACTTAAGACTTTTAAATCTACTTTTCGTGCCTAATTATACTTCAAACTATAGTAATTACCTTGAATCTAAATAAATTTGTATTTAAAGCAGTATTATATATTTAAAACAAAGTCGTATTTAGCTAATGCAAAATTTTGAAAATTTCAACGGTATAATCATATAAAAAATATATTTCTTTGAACAATAAAATTAAAATTTTAGGTTCAGTTTATACAGCCCAACATAAAATATATGTTTTGAGAATTTCATGAAAAAAATATTCAGAAAACGGCGTTTGGAGAAAAATGACTTCAAAATTTCGGAAACGTCGCTTCAGCTATTGAGTGGGTATAATTCTAATAGCCATAACTTTTGTTCTAATGGGAATTTCAAGGAAACAATTATATAACAACAAAATGTTCAGAAGCGATAGGAAATTAATATCTAAAAAAGTTAACATTTCGAAAATTTTGAAGTTTTAAGATTTCTGAGACCCCTTACGAAATACATGCCACTGTTTAAATTTCCCCTTCAGCAATTTCCTGTATTAAGGAAAATGGACAGACAGACGGCCAGACAAACCGAATTCATAACCACTTTTCAACTATGTTGGAAAGTGTTAAAAATATGAAATGAAAGAACAAATATATATCTATTACTGCCTTATAAATATATATATATTTTTTTTTTCTGTATACTTTTAAGATATAAAATGACAAATGTCGTCATTTTTTTTTTCACTTTTCGAAACTTTAGCAGTTCAAAGTCCTTTTAAAATACATTAATGCAAGATCATGACCACATCGGATTATATGATCATGTGTCTATATCATATTAAATAACTTGACAGGATTAATCCCTTATAGATTACAATTTCTTTTTATTTTTGATGAATAAATTTTTAGACAATTATTTAAAAAAAATATACTTTATTGAGTTTTATTTATTAAGAGTTTTATTTATTATTTTAAGACTTTAAGAAAATTAATATATCTCTTTAGTCAAAGCTATTTATGAGAATATAAAACCTTTTATCTAGTAAAAATACTCCAACTGTGCTAAAAATAAGCATATAAATAGACAAATGTGAGGAAAGAAGAAAATTATTATTTTGAAAGTTAAGGGTGATTTCTAAACGTAAATTTAAAGAATCTTACAAGGATAAGAAACTGTGTTTTTTCTCCTCCCTAAAGAATAATGATTGCATCGTTTAACTATTTCAGATATTGATATTTTATGGTATATAAATAGCTAAACTATATCTATATTACAAAGTATTATATTATAGTCCAACTATACTACAGTGCAACCTAATTAGAGAAGATTAATTTGTTTGCTCTTAGAACAATATATATAACTCAGAATTTATTTCTATATCACATTTCATGACGAAATTAAAGTTTCATCTAAAAGTAAATTTTAAAATAATAAAATAAAACAAAAATTTAACAGATATGCAATAGAAAAACGCGTTTAAACACTGAAATATTCCGAATTTAAAAAGTGCTACTCTAAATAACAAAATCTTTGTCGAATTGTACAGCTATTAACTCATGACATGTGAATAACATGAAAGTATCGCTTTTAATAAATTTCAAACTTTATTTTAAAATGCATTTTAGTACTATTAATGGAGAATCTAATATGTATATATATTATAAAGGACAAACGTTTTCGTGCGTAACACTGGCGTCATTTTGCAAATTGCAACACTTGACGATGAAATTTCTGTTTTGCAGTTTTTGCTACTGCAATTTTTTTAATTTCTAACCATCGCACATTTTCAATTTTTACACCGTCATATTGGGAAAAAATGTAGTTTAAAATTCTATTTTTTTATATTGTATCTTGATTGACTGATTTATTATGAATTTTGAAATAATTCAAGAAAATTTCAAGGAATGTAAACTTATTTTCATATATTCAACTTCCAGGAATCAGTTTATTTTAAAAAGGGAAAAATCGTCTGCCGACTGGAACATTGAGACAGAATCCACTGGCGTAAAAAGAAAAAATAATCAATCGTAGCTTTTTTAATTCAATTTAAAGTAGGAAAATTTATTTTCAACCATTTTCTTAAGATGGCGAATGAAACTTTACAGAAGAACGTTAAAAACAAAATGTTTTAGCGAGAAAAATTATATTTCTCTAAGCATTTATTTTAATTCATAAATATAAAATGCTTTTGAATAAATTCGCAAAAGCAAAGCCATTTTGTATAAGTTCAATCAAATGACGTCATTTCTACCACTTCCGAAATTAGAAGCCTAATCTTGGAAGAATGAAAAACTTTTGGCAAATAAAGTAATAGAATGTCATTTTTATTGGGAAAGCTTTTGACTTAAATTGTAAAGATAATTTATTATTTAAAATATTGTATTTAATAAAATGAATACTATAATTGTCTTCTAAATTTACAATAAAGTTAGATCTAATTTAACCAAAAGCATCGAATGATCTCATGCAATTCAAAAGCAACGTATCGGGTTACCACTGAACTAGTGTACATTAAATGTAAAAAATGTTTAACTAAAAATGGTTTTCTACTATGTATTCTTCCGACTACTTATTCTTCTTTCTACTATGTATTCTTCGGACAATATTTTCTGTTACTCGGAAACCCGGGGTTTGATAGTCTATTTAAGGGGTCTCAAGACTTAAAATTAAGAATAATGAAAAAAAAAGAGATCATTTTCAACATTTAATATCTTAAAATGCATGTGATTTTAAAACACAATTTTTGGGTGTATGAAAGATTTAAGTATGTTCTTTCCTTTCATGTATTTAAAAAATTACAAGATCCAGAATTAGTATTTACAGAGGGCTCCAAACTGTCAGACATTTGACAAGCAGAAAATTGGTACAACAGCTTACGCGCAGGATTACAAAACACATTTTGGAACTAGAATGATATTTTTCGTGCCTACTTATACTTCAGACTGTAGCAATTACCCTGAACCTAAATAAATTTGTATTTAGAGAATTTTATATCTTTAATACAAAGTTGTATTTAGCTAATACAAAATTTTGTAAATTTCAATAGCATAATCACCGAAAAAAATATTTTTTTGAACAATAGAATGAAATTTTAGGTTCAGTTTATACAGACTAACATGAAATATATGTTTTGAAAATTTCACGAAAAAATATTCAGAAGTTTTTGAGATATCCTGCGCGTTATCTTCAAAAACGTCATTTGGAGAAAAATGACATCAAAGTTTCGGAAACTCCGCTTCAGCTATTGAGGATGTATATTTCTAAAAGCCACAACTTCTGTTCTAATGGGAATTTCAAGACAAGATCTATATCAAAATGTTCACAAAAGATAGGAGTTTAACATGTTAAAAAATTAAAATTTCGAAAATTTTGAAGCTTTAAGAGTCCGGAGACCCCTAAACCCTTAAATGGGCGATTTTTTATTTTGTTTCGAAAAAATTTTATGTGATTCTCTGAAAAGTTTATTACACAGGAAAAATAATGAAAAAAATCAGAGATACATTTTTCATATAATACGTCAATCTTTTCTAATGTTGTACATATGCTATATAAGTAAAAACTACTGTCGTGTGGCTGTTTTACGCAAAAATATTGCAAATTAGTAAATATTTTAATAAGGATGTCTCCAAATACCTTATTTTATATAATTATTTATTTTATAAAACTTAACATTTAACCCCTGAATTCCCATGATAGAATACGTTCTAGAAATTACGTAGTTCAGAGGATCTGACTTAACACCGGAAAGTTTTAATGGTTAATTTCGCTTTATTTAAATACAGAATGTCTGTTATTAATTAAAGCAAATATTGCTATTTTAATTTTTTGGTGTGAATTAGGTATATACGAATAAAAAAAAAATCTATTAAATTCAAAATACTGTTGTTTGCATATATGCAAAGCTGCGCGCTAAAGGGTTAAATATACACAAAGAAAATTCAACTCACAAATACTGGGTCTTATTGCACATATAATTATTTCTCAAAAAGATTTAGAAAAAGAAAATCTTACCTTATGGATTTCTACCTATGCATGTACTTTATCAAAGCAAAACACACAAGAAAATTTATTCCAAGATCGCTGAGAAACTATTAGTGCAGTTCCAGGGACAAATCTGCTTATATACCTCTTCGAGCATGTATCTAGATAATTTGACAGTCTTCGTGAGACATGTCTTATCTGCTTGTATTTTTTTAATCTATTTATCATTTATCTTGTGTATATAAGAAGGTTTGGGGGAGCCCAAATTCAAAATCTACCACCTTTTGTTCTCACAATATTTTTTTTTCGACAATCAATATTTTGTAGCGTTAGATTAGTATGGGTTTTCGGTGAATTTTGCAGCTTAGGTCGAATTTTATCTCATATAAACGAGTCACATTCAGCTTACTTAGCCGTGCAATATCAACTTTCACCTATAATGTGTTTTCCATTTAAAAGCAACCAAACTAGAAAAAACTGAAATATATATATTTTTTGAATTGGTGAAACAAATAAATAAAGCAAAACTAGAAAACAGGAATTCTGCTTTTTCAGAATTTAGTGTCGCCCCCGATGGCAAGAAAATATATATGTATCTAAATATAGATACAGTAGAGTCCCGATTATCCGAGTTAATCAAACTTATACCTTTGGAATGGATCATTTTCTTCTGATGGACTGATGGCTTCCATTATTATGAAACAGTCATTATAAATGAAGTGTTAGGTGAAGATGAAAGTGCAGCCGTAAAAAGTTATAACTCTGATTTTCTAGTCAGAATGGGGGGGGGGGGGTGTTCAAACAAATTATGGCCATTTTTCCCCCCATTCTGACCAGAAAATCAGAGTTCTAACTATTTACGACTGTTTTTTTCATTTTCACCTAACACTTCATTTATAATGACTGTTTCATAATAATGAAAGCCGTCAGTCCATCAGAAGAAAATAACTCGGTGAAAGCGGAAACTCCGATAATCGGGACTCTATTGTAGTTCAGTTTTAAGACTTAAAACACGCGATTTTATTTTACATAAAGTGACGTCATCCACATCCGCTGAAGTATTCATCATTTGCGATCCAGTGTTAAACAACATCTACAGTAAAGTACGCCTCGGACGTCACTATCGCTGAGTAATACACAAATAAAAAAAAAAGAAGAAAAAAAAAAAGATTTCGTCATTCAAAAAACTCGACAAAAAAATCGGCTATCTAAAGATTCTTAGACCTTCATTTTTTTGTATTATTAATATAGATATTTAAAATTAAATTTAGTTTCAAATAGCTCCATGTTTTATCAGAAATCCTTCATTTATATTTTTTCAAAATAGCACGTATTTTAATTAAAAAAATTTTTTTTTCAGTTTTTATGGGAAAATGGCAACAAAAAGATATAATTGCTATTTTTCTTACACTTTCTAAAGAAATGGAGTACTTCCGTTGCCAATATTAAGAAAATGGCTCTAAAAACTACAAAAAAAAAATTAATATTTCAAAAATAAATGGAGATGCAGTTTTCAAACAAATTGCATTTAAAAGTACTTTTTTTCTCAAAACGTCGGTATAAAAATTGAAAATGTGCGATGCTTAAAAGTTTAAAAAATTGCTATAAAGTATTTAATCGTACTGCTTTGTTTTACGACTGGCTTCTGTAAGGTAACGTTATTTTTTGGAGACGACACAAAATAAGCTGAGAGAAAGAAAGAGCATACCGTACCGTTTTAATTTTCTGGTGTGAATTAGGTATATACGAAAAATTTTTTTATTAAATTCAAAACACTCTTGTTTGCATATATGCAAAGCTGCGCACTAAAGGGTTAAATATACACAAAGAAAATTCAATTCACAAATACTGAATCTTATTGCACATGTAATTATTTCTCAAAAAGATTTAGAAAAATAAAATTTTACCTTATGGATTTCTACCTATGCACGTACTTTATCAACGTAAAACACACATGAAAATTTATTCCAAGATCACTGAGAAACCATTAGTACAGTTCCAGGGACAAATCTGCTTATATACCTCTTCGATCACGTATCTAGATAATTTGACAGTCTTCGTGAGACATTTCTTATCTGCTTGTATTTTTTTTTAATCTATTTATCATATCTTGTGTATGTAAGTTGGTTTGGGGGAGCCCAAATTCAAAATCTACCACCTTTTGTTCTCACGATATATTTTTTTTTTTTCGGTGATAGTATAAATCAATATTTTGTAGTGTTAGATTAGTGTGGGTTTTCGGTGAGTTTTGCAGCTTAGGTCCAATTTTATCTCATATAAACGAGTCACACTCAGCTTACTTAGCTGCGCAACATCAACTTTCACCTATAATGTGTTTTTTCTAGTTTGGTTACTTTTCAATGAAAAACTGAAATACATATATATTTTTTTTGAATTAGTGAAACAAATAAATAAAGCAAAACTAGAAAACAGGAATTTTGCTTTTTCAGAATTTAGTGTTGCCCCCGATGACAAATATATATATATGTATCTAAATATAGATACAGTAGAGTCCCGATTATCCGAGTTAATCGAACTTATACCTCTGGAATGGATCCTTTCCTTCTGATGGACTGATGGCTTCCATTATTATGAAACAGTCATTATAAGTGAAGTGTTAGGTGAAGATGAAAGTGCAGCCGTAAAAAGTTATAACTCTGATTTTCTAGTCAGAAGGGGGGGGGGGGGGTAAAAAAATTATGGCCATTTTTTTCCCCATTCTGACCAGAAAATCAGAGTTCTAACTTTTTACGACTGTTTTTTCATTTTTCACCTAATACTTCATTTATAATGACTGTTTCATAATAATGGAAGCCGTCAGTCCATCAGAAGAAAATAACTCGGTGAAAGCGGAAACTCCGATAATCGGGACTCTATTGTAGTTCAGTGTTAAGACTTATAACACGCGATTTTGTTTTACATAAAGTGACGTCATCCACATCCGCTGAAGAATTCATCATTTGCGATCCAGTGTTAAACAACATCTACAGTAAAGTACGCTTCGGACGTCACTATCGCTGAGTGTTACACAAATCAAAAGAGAGATTTCGACATTCAAAAAACTCGACAAAAAAATCGGCTATCTAAAGATTCACAGACCTTCATTTTTTTGTATTATTAATATAGATATTTAAAATTAAATTTAGTTTCTTATAGCTCTATGTTTTATCAGAAATCCTTCATTTATATTTTTTTCAAAATAGCACGTATTTTAATTTTAAAAAAAAAATTCAGTTTTCTCTCTTTTTGTTTACACTTTCAAGTTATGGAAGAAGAAAAATGGCAATTCTTTATGAATTAAAAACTTCAAGACCGAAAGTAAAAATGAAAAAAAAAAAGAATATTTTACTTTTTTTTTTTTTTTTTTTTGTCAGAAGGTGATTATTTTCTGGGAGCTGCACTGTTTTTTTAGCAACGGGAACAACTTTGGCGGATGCATGGCACAATATATGGCCGGAACAATTTTTGGCAACGGCGACATCAGTGATGAGGAAAAATTTTCAGTCTTTCAAATTTGCTGTGAAAAGACCGCAATTTATGAGCTGATTGAACACGCAAAATCTGAAAATGCATTAAGTGTCGAAAATAGGGATATTGATGATTGGCATTAACGAAAATGTATCAACAAAGAGCTATTTAACGGACAGCGAGATCACTGACGATGTGCTAAATAGAACCGCCGATAATCTTAGAAGCAGCTCAGAACACGAGCATGAATAACTGGCAGAAGAAGAGGTGTCACTAGAAAATACATAAATTTGATTGAAGAATTAATATATGCTTTAGAGAAATAAAATTGTATTTCTGAAATAAATATTCTTCATGTGTATTAAATAAAAAAAATAAAAAACTTGTTAAGGCTGTTCTCAAATCCAAAGGGTCAAATTTCTGGCATAAGTTTTAATTCATTTTTGTTCGGAAACGCATGATACTAGAAGGTGTTGTTATTCAGAAACTATGTCATCGAACTGTTTTTTCCGTTTTCTTGTAAACGCAATAGATCTTTCAGAAAACTGTCAAAGTTGGCATTTTGAACCAAAATTCCGAACGAAAGAACAAAATCCAGTCAGTAAGTGGAGAAAAATGCCGTGTCACGTGATCAAAATCGCTTCTAACTCAATAGGTAATTGATGGATCAAAAAATGGAAAACACAGTTCGATTCCAAATCGCTTCCATGGTCAGGCTTTCCAATTTTATATCTTTCCGTTAAAAAATAAATTTGTAAATGTGTCAAAACGCTTTGCGTTTGTTGAGCAGAGCAGTTGAGAACAGCCTTAAAGAACGGCCAAAAAATTGAAGCAAACAAAGTTGACATCGATGTTTCCGAAATTACAAGAGAAGAAATAATTTCACTCTTTATTAGATTTTTTTTTTCCTGTAACATAGAAAATATCAATTAAAGAAAGTTTTTTTTAATATAATATTCTGAAGGTTAAAGGCACCATTAAGAATATAGAACTACTTTTGATAATCCTAGTTATTACTTTGGATATTCCTTCAAAAATCCGAAATTCTCAAAAATCCGCATAATCTCAGCCCCGATAATGCCGGACTTTTGAAGTTATACTATACAGTAGAACCTCTTTTATCTAAAACTCTTTTAACCGAAACTCTCGGTTAACCGAAATCCATTTTTAAAGTGTTTTTTTACTATCACATTTTTTGTGTGCAAAATCCATTTTGAAAGCTTTTTCTTTTTGTTTTTACTATCATATTCCTTCTGTGCAAGCAGTCCTTTCCGAACTACGAGTACATATGAATATTTTCGATCCCCTTTCTTAGAGTTTCTTTGAATTTAATTTGAGTTCCCGTAAGCTGCGGAATGGAACGAAGAAAACGAGCAAATGAGCAATTATGAAGCTTTTGAATGTTTTGCAAAAGGTTTGGCATGGCTGGAGCAGCAGAAAGACTGTGATAATGGTGAACTAACAATATTAAAAAACTCCGTGATAGAGCTTCCAAGCAAAGGAAATCGAAATTGCGACAAACAAAACATTTTTTCAAACCCTTGTGATAAAATTAAAAGATACTTAATTCCAAAATTAAAATTCAGTTAATTTATTCTTGTTTCTATTTTGCTATTGCTTTATTTTTATTAAGCACTTGTTACAATAAAAAAAAAAATATTGCATATATTTCTCCTTAATCTTAAAATGAAAGCATTGTCAATTATCCGAAATTTTCGATTTTCTGAAAGAGGGTTGGTCCCGATTACTTCGGATAATCGGGGTTCTACTGTATTTACATAAGCATCCGCTTTGATCAATCAGTAATTCAACATAAACGACGATTCTAATAGTACCGTCGTGGAAAAAAAAAGTAACCCCCCCCCCCCCCTACTGACTCCCCAACAAATTTTTGTAGACGAAAGTTACTGGTACCGAACAATTGGGAATAAAGTCTACTTTTAAATTATGTATATAAAATTTGCTTAGAGGGGCATCTACATATTAAAACGAATCCAAACTTCATTTTTTTTTCAATGGCAATACCCAATTTTAACGAGATATTTCAAATCTTTGGTTCAATCTATGCCTAGCCACAAAATTTCAAGTCATTTGAATGATAAGTTTTTGAATTATAAATATTCAAAATTTAGTGCTTCTAATGTTAATTTACATTTTCATATTTTTATTAATATCTCCTGAAATTATGCTCCTAATGTGATAATTCTTTGTGTAGCAATAATACTAATATACCCAAACATAAATACGTTGAATTTGCAATTTTATAATTTTATGACATGAATTATGAATTATGAAAATAATATTCGAAAAAATTATGAATTGCAACCTAGAATTTTTTTGATGGATTTAGATTTATTATTTCCTGCTTTATGGGAATCGCAAATTTCACATTTTTCTTGCAAGTAGTTTTCAAATTATGGTTAAAAAACGGCAAAATGATGGTTTAAGGGTTATGGTAGAAGGGATATGATGGTTATGATAGAAGAGACTAGATATTTTGAAAATTCTTCTGCTATCCTGTAATTTAACAGTCTTCATTGACTGTGTGAATGGCACGTAAGATACCTTGATCAAGAAGCGGGCTCTCTCGGTTAACAATTGAATACCCAACTTCAATTTGGATAGAGCCCCTAAAATACGCTCGTTTTAAAATAATTAATTTCTCGGAAAATTATGATACGAAATGCATAAAAATTTGTTTTTAGGCTATTTGAAGGGTGTAGAGCTCATTTATGCTGTCAGAATTGTGTACTGCTATTGAAAAAAACAAAATCATGGTTCGTTTTAATATTTAGATGGCTCCCTAAGCAAATTTTATATATATCATTTAAAAGTAGACTTTATTTCCAATCGTTTGGTACCAGTAACTTTCGTCTATGATAATTTGTTGAGGAGTTAGTAGGGGTGTTTACTTTTTTTTTTTTTTTTTTCCCCGCGACTGTACATTGGAAATTCTTTTGTGCCACACGTTTCAGTGAAAAAACACTTGATAAACAAGTGGGCACTCACGTACAATAGTGACCTTCACTGATTAAACTTTCATTTGTTTTCCATTTTATCACAGAGATCGGACACTTTGAGAATGTGGTCTAAAACTTAGCCCGTTAGACGGGCGTCACGTATATACGTTTCCTATAGGATGCGTAATGTTTGTTTTTCACACGGTTTTATTTAAGGGGACAGGGATATGAAAAATCAAATCCTTCGATTTTCAATGGATTCATTTGAAAATTGGAAGACTTGTTAACCTTTTGCTTACAGGCTAGGACTGGCGAATATTTTCATGTTAACTTGTACCACAATTTACAAAAAAAATTCTTTCAAATAGATTTCTGTTGAAATTATCCTAGTAAAGTGTATGGCAGAGATTATGTTTCAAAAAGTGGTTCGAGTAGAATAAAGAATTAGTCGCTGGGATGACATATGTCCCAACCCCGTAATCAAAGGGTTAATGGCAAAATCAAATACAGTGAAACCTCCCTGTGCGACCACCTCTTTGAACGACCATTTTTTTCATGGAACGAAATTTATTCCCATAGGCTCAATACTAAGTTTACCTCCATTCAGAGACCATTCCAGATGAACTCACTCCATGAGCGATCAATTTCTTTGAAGAAAAAATAATTCCAGAGAGCGCATTATTTATCAAATTTCTACACTAAGTTTAGATATTTTTTTTTATCCCGGTAAGTTTTAAGTGTTTAAACCCCTTTGTGCCATTTTAGGCAATGAATTTAAATCTAATGAAAAATAAAGAATGACGGTGAATAAACTCCCCTGCCATTCTGTCCGGGAACTGTCAAAGAAATAGATAAATTAATGAAATCGTCATTATTCTTTCCCGTCCAAAAAAAATTGCATTTATTTACTGAACTTCAAAAGGACTTGGAAATAAAAGTTACAAAAGATAAAACCGTAAAATCAGAACAAACGTCAATGTAATCGTTTTTTAAACTCTGCAGCCATTAACTTATGTAATTAACTTTTGTTTTGATACTTAAATTTTCATATTTTTTCCTAACGTGAAAAATAAAATTTAGTAACACTAATTGTTACCTTTTTTCAACAATTAAAATCTAGATTTAAACATGACCTCCATTAAGAGACCACCTCTCGGAGCGACCAATCTTTATTGGAACGGAATGTGGTCACTTTAGGGAGGTTTTACTGTAGTTATATTCAAGATTTGGTGTTTAAATAATAAAAAGTTGAAAAGTAATTCAATACTTAAAATTTTAAAATGACGGATTATTTGTCCTTTTTTAAAATGTCCCATGCGCATTTCTTTAGCATTAAATTTCTTAACTTTTTCATAATTTAACTATTTATTTATGAGATAGTACATATTATATATTACAATCGAAGTTGGCATGAATTGTAAAAGTTTGTTGAATGTATACATTCAGTTTATATATAAACAGAAAAAATATATTTTTATAATTTTTTTTTTTTTTTTTTTTTTTTTTTTTTTTTTTAGAATATAATTATATATTTCAGTGCATATAAATTTCGACTCTAAAATACCTCTTAAATTCAACTTTTTATGCTAACATTTATTTAGCATTGCATAGAAGATGTACAGAATAAATAAAAAAAAAATTCTGATTATAAGGAATTCGCATGGAACGTTTCAAATGATAGAAATATGCGAAATTTTCAATTTTGAGAAATTAGCGTTTTAAGTTTAAGAAACTTTAGAATATATAAAGTTTTTACAAATATAAAAGCTTATATCTCTGCGAAGACACGTCAGAATTGAAAAAAAAAAATATTTTTTCATCAGATAAATTTGAACATATAATTTTCCAAATATTAAAAAAATCGATTTTTTAGTCGAATTTCGTGATTTTGAAAGTCCACTGTCCCCCTAACAAAACTTTGCTTTTGTATTTAAAGATGAAAAATTTTTACATCGATTTTTCACTCAGTTCTTGATATGCTAGAAATAGCTGTGCTTCCAAGGACAATACAACATTTTAATATTTTTAGATCATAATTATAAATAGAGATAGACCGAAACGTCGGTGTCGTTTTCGTTTTCGACCCAAAATCTGATTTTCGACTAAAATTCGTTTACGTCAAAATGTCAAGTGCTGCCAAAAATTCGGCCAGACCGAAACTATCTGTATTCCAAAAATCTCATTTCTTCCTTCGGAAATTTTCGACATTAGTGTAAGGTGCCCTATTATCGTTCCCTAGTCATTTTTAGGCCATTGAAAGTTGTAATTTTCAGTGAAAATCTACCAAATTTGGATTTCACATAGACTAACTACCGACGTACATAGAAACATAGGCAAATATCGTACAAAAAAATTTTAACAGTGCGAAAAATTGTTTTTTCAAAAGTATCTAAACAGTGCAAAAGAAAAAAAATGGTCCTAATTTCGTCCCCCCAATTATCCAATACGCCGAGGCTTAACTTATAACTATATCAATATGTCTTTCTAAGTGAGTAATTTAATTTACATTAAAGTAAGGCGCAAAGAAATGAACTAATTATCAGTAGAAGAATAACATAACAAAACATTAACACTCCCGATTAGTCAACCTCCTGATTTTTTTATACCAATATTTTTATGCAGAAATACTTGCTTTCTACAATCGCAGTTTTAATGCAATTAAATAAATAAAACATTTTTTAAAGATTTTACCGGTATCCAAAAAATCAGGAGATTGGCAACTATGCATTAGCCATCCAAACATGAAGAAAAAATTGAAAAGAAAAGTCCTGAAAAAGCATTCCCAATTTCGTCTCTGGGACGAAAATAAGAACTGCAAGGGGGACGAAATTGGAACCACGCTACTTCCCAATATTATGGATCTTCAGTTCCCGTAAGATGAGCTGAGCATCCCAAAACTCACTGTATGGTACTGTCACCATCTTGCCAACGTAAAATACGTGCAATGAATGAGAAATAAATACTTACAGTACAGTAAATAACGTTCTACAAACGACGTAATAAGAGCTCAGGTCTTCTAAATATAGGAAATTCGCCGTCTTTAATTTATGTATGCGTCTTGGCGAACGAAACTTTAAACACTGACCCCTTTTACCTTCCGTCCCCTGTGCCTTGCGTCATAAGTGGAGCCACATTCGCAGAAGCGGAGAAATTAAGGGGGACAAAATATGGGCACTTTACCCTGCTCATTGATTTGAGCTGTATCGGTCCAAATGAGACACTCTTCATTTGTTGCTGCAAACTTCACTCTTTATAATTATCAGTCATGACTGACTCAAGGCGCGAGTACAAATTATAAAGCAAGCAATGCATATACGACTAAATTTTGAAGACGCTTTTCACGTACTCATTAAATGCTGCAGACTCAACAGTAATAGAATTTTTTTTTGTTTAAAAGCGCAGAAGTGTTTCAAATGCTCTTTGAGAGAATTCTAGTATAACAGATGTTCATTTATATAAATCATTAAAAAAGATAAATCGACGTATGTCCCACATAGCATTTTTAGTTTGCAGAAAATTTGCAGAAGTCTTGCTTTGGAAACCTGCAAAGTTGCAACCCGCTCAGCATGACAAGACTGAAAGTTCATAACAAGACTGCAGCATGATAACGTAAACGCCGAAGTCACCACACTTTGAACTTGCAGCTAACTTGTCGTGCAAGTTAAATTCATGCTGTATCAAATTTATTGCAAAGTAACGACAAACAAGTAATCAAAAATACTATAAACTTACTGCAAAGTAGTAATCTTTCCATGCAACATTAACTGTTTACAACTGTTAGGCGCATCCCACACTGAGACGACAAGCGATATGTAGCCGCAACATGTAGCGCAAAAACCGGTCGAAACAAAGAACGAAGTTGTTTCAAACCTGTTTTAAACCAGTTTTTCCAGCGAATTCAAGCGACATGTCTTGTGTGTCGCCTTAGGCGCATCCCACCCTGAGACGACAAGCGACATGTAGCCACAACATGTAGCGCAAAAACCGTGCCACACGTATAATTAATTAATAATCGTGTATATTTATTTATATATTAATTACTTAATAAAAAATTTTGGGACGTTTTCGTTTTCGGCCAAAAATTGGAATAATACCGAAATTCGGTTTCTGTTTCGGTCTTACAAACCTGTTTCCGTCGATCCTTAATTATAAATTAATAAATAAATTTTAAGGTATTTTCTGTTAGCCAGCCACAGGTGATACATCGCCCAATATTATTTATAGTTACAACCGTTGAAAAAAACAAGGAAGTTAACGATGCGCCAAACCACACTCGCCAAAATAAGCCAACTGGCTGTGAAACTGCGACAACGAAATATTTTTATACACTAAAAAGTGGAAAACATGAATGAAAAAATAAAGAGTGCAATAAAAAAAAAATACTCCTTTATCAAAGCAATTAAATTACTAATCGATATTGATTGAATTATTAATTGAACATTAATTAAATTATGATTATACTCGACCATTGAAAAAAAAATTAATCCTAAATATATAGTTTAAATAAAGCTCTTTAGGTGTGTTCATAATTATATAAATACGTAACACCTATAGCCGTCGTCTGCTCCGTCCGTCCGTCCGTCCGTCTGTCTGTCTGTCAGTCCGTCTGCCCGCATATAACAGCACAAAAACTACCCAACCGAATGGTTTGAAATTTAATATACATAACCGTTTCAGAATATTGTGGAGTCATTTAAAATTTATAAAAATCTCATGTCTAAGTTCAATTACTGGGACAGTCAAATGTATTCCGTTACATTACGGCCAATGGCTAAAAATAGTTTCAAGGTCGTTTTAATGATGTTACACCCTTTCGAACATAAAGAAATTGATATACATCTATGAAGTGCACTAAAATATACATTTTGTAGAATGTTGCAAAGAATTGTGCAAAGAATTGTGCAAAGAATATTATTCATTTACCGTGCCACACAAAGGAATTTTGTTACATAATGCTATACAGTTAAACATTGTTTGCAGCTCATTTTAATTACATTCAACTATTTGACATATAATGCAACTGATATGCGTTGCTGCGGTTTACTACCAGTTACTTCCTGTATAATAAAAAGTGCATAATATTTACAGGGACACACAAAAGATTTCGGATGCTATACTGTACCCGAAGTACTGTATATTAACGATGATTGCTGGAAGTGCATTTTTAATTATGTTATGAGTTTTTAAGTCTAAATTTTTGCATATTACTTTGTGTGTATAAATGCTGCAGATCATATACAGGGCTACACAAAAGAATTAGTAAAGGTTACTGAGCTTGAAAGAAAATTGCTTAAAGGTGGTTTTGGAATGTGTTATGTATTTTTACATTGAACTACATTTAATATATACAAATATATTAAGGTCTATTTGTAGAATAAAGATAAAACGATATACAGGGCCACGCAAAGAATTGGATACATGGCCATCTATGGATGGATGGTAATCTTTGGAAGTGTTTCAGTAGTTTTAAGAGTATTTTAGTCTTAAGTAAATTTTAGCTAGACGTGTACATAAAGATAGTAGATAAAATACAGCGCAGTACAAAAGTATTCAAATATGCTTCCGTATATTCATATAAAGTGCTGTTGAAAATAGTTGAAAAGTGTTTTTGAATTCGGTTTGTCTGTCCGAACTCTAACTTACGTTAATATAGTAGGATTGCTCTGTAATTGATAAATGTTATTTATATTTGATATACCATGTTCGGTATTGAAAATAAAGTTTGTAGCGTTCATAGTTTATTTACAGAGACACGGAAAAGTATTCAGTTACATTATGGTCTATGCGAAAATGTCGTAATTATATAAATGCGTAGCACCTATATAGTCGAACTTTTTTTAACTTTATGAGCTGCAGTCATAAAATTAGGTGTGATTTTTAAGATATGCATTGAACACTTACAAAAGGGTGTTAATAAAACTATTTTCACTTTTATAATGATTTATAATAATTGATAATCACTTTTATAATAATTAATAACTCTAATTGTTCTCTTTATTTAAAAATGAGTAATTGACAATCTCTCATATTGTGAATTACTACGCCGCTGATAAAAACGAAAATTGTTAATATAAAAATTGCCGATACAATTAATAACTCTTGAATAAATAATATTTATGCAATGCAATGTTTTTGTATTAAAATTTCATTTGAAAAATAAGTAAAACGCAGTTCACGAAAAGGAAATAATACTTCTGTTCTCAAAGATTTGATTTAAAAGGGCATTTGTTTTGATTAATCTGTAATCCACTATAAACGACGATTACAAGAGTTACATCGAAAATACCTTTTTGACGCACGTTTCATTTAAAAAACACATGATAAGGCTTACGATCTGGCCCTCACGTACAATAGTGACCTTCAATGATGATTACTTTCTTTTGTTTTCTAATTTATCTTTGGGACCAGCCAGTTTGAGAATTTGCACTAACTCTTATCATGGTTCTAACTCAAGATTAAACTGCCATGATGCGGCCATCCCGAAAAAAAATTCTATATATCAATATTACATAGGATAAACGAGTCCAACGGTAACAGTGACGTCATTTTGACGGTGGCAACACCAGGTGATTAAATTTACCTTCACTGAAAAAAAGGGGTACTCAAAATTGAGTAAAAGTACTCAATTTTAAATACGTCACATACTCAAAATAGCTCCGATCCAAATGTACTCAAAATTGAGAAATGTATGTACTCATTTTTTATTCCATGGTTGCGTTCAAATATGAATCGCTATGCACGGCCCCCTCGAACATACAAATTAAAATAAAAATGTACTGACATTTATTTCCCGTTCAAAGTGATGCACAAGAAACGTTTAATTGATTATCTATTAAGAAAAATAGCAAAATTATTAACAAGATATACCCAAATCGTATATTTTTATGATAAGAGCATTACAGTAGAACCTCGATTATCCGAAGTAATTGGGATCGACCATCTTTCGGAAAATCGAAATTTTCGGATAATCGAATCCTTAATTTTAAGATTAAGGAGAAATATATGCAATATTTCATATTATGGTAACAAGTGCTTAATAAAAATAAAGCAATAGTAAAATAGAAACAAGAATAAATTACCATAATTTTAATTTTGAAATTAAGTACCTTTTACATATATTACAAGCGTTTGAAAAAATGTTTTGTTTATCGCAGTTTCGATTGCCTTTGCTTTTAAGCTCTATTACGGAGTATTTTAATATTATTAGTTCACCAGTATTTAGTAGTTATTTATATTAGTCCATAGTCTTTCTGCTGCTCCAGCCATGACAAACCTTTTACGAAACATTCAAAAGCTTCAGAATTACTAATTTGTTCATTTTTTCGTTCCAGCTTACGGGAGATCAAGTTAAATTCAAAGGAACTCTAAGAAAGGGGATCGAAAATATTTATATGTACTCGTAGTCCGGAAAGGACCGCTTGCACACAAGGTATATGATATGGTAGTTAAAAAAAAAAGCTTATAAAATGTATTTTGCACACAAGGAATGTGATAGTAAAAAAAAAAAAAAAAAACCCCTTCAAAAATAGATTTCGGTTAATCGAGAGTTTCGGATAAAAGAGGTTCTACTGTATTTGCAAGCACACTTACATTATTTTAAAATACTGTGCATAATTTAATATTTACATTGATAAACATATTTTATGTCGCCATAAATGAAATAAACCATTACAGGGTACAAATTTATCGTTTTGTTTGGGTTTGACAACATGTGATGTTTTAAAATTGAGAAAGCACATGTTCATTTTTTATCCAAACATACTCAATTCGATATGAGTACAACAATACACTCATTTTTGAGTACTTCATTTTTTTCAGTGTTCTACTGCAATTTTTAAAACTTCTAAATATCGCACATTTTCAATTTTTACACCTTCAAATAGGGGGGGGGGGGGGGGATGTACTTTCAAATAGAATTCGTGTAGAAATTGTATTACAATTTGTTTGAAAACTATATCCTAATTTACTCATTCTTTATGGTTTTTTAAATAATTTTCAAGCATGATTTATTTAAAAATCTATATCGCGTGCAGACGATTGCGAAAGATAAATCCGTTTTCACAACTAAAACTTCATCAATAAACAAATAAAATCTAAATAACACACAATTTAAGTCGTGAAATCGAACTAAGTGCTTAACTACTGAAATTGTCAGAATCAAAAAGGTTGTTGTCATCTTTGGCGATTTCTTCCTCTATTAATAATTACTTGCACAGGTAGCACAAAAATCTCGCTTTTAATGAATTTCGAAATTTTATTTAAAAACATAACTGCTATTTTTTAAATGATTTTTTGGTATTATTACGGAGTAATCTAAGAAAATATATTAAATGTAAAAAATCTATTAGCCTAAATCTATATTTCCAATTTAAAAAAATGTTTTGTACCTATATTTTGTAAACCGAGAAAGCTGGGTTGGATATCCTAGATATTTTAATATATTAATTTAAATAGCATTGCTACACACCAGAAATTATGAAATAGATTGCATTCTTTGAATTTAAATAGCTTTGCTACACACCAACAATTATTAAATAAACGGCATTTCTTTCAATTAAAATAGCATTGCTACACAACAACAATTATTAAATAGAGGGCATTTCTTTGAATTTAAATAGCATTGCAGCATTACTACACACCAACAATTATTAAATAAAGGTCATTTCTTTGAATTTAAATAGCATTTCTACACACCAACAATTATGAAATAACAGACATTTCTTTGAATTTAAATAGCATTGCTACTCACCAACAATTATAAAATAGAGGGCATTTCTTTGAATTTAAATAGCATTGCTACACTCCAACAAAGATAAGTAGAGGGCATTTCTTTGAATTTAAATAGCATTTCTACACACCAACAATTATGAAATAACACACATTTCTTTGAATTTAAATAGCATTGCTACACACCAACAATTATAAAATAGAGGGCATTTCTCTGAATTTAAATAGCATTTCTACACACCAACAATTCTGAAAGAATTTAAATAGCATTGCTATACACCAACAATTATTAAATAAAGGACATTTCGTTGAATTTAAATAGCATTGCTACACAACAACAATTATTAAATAGAGGGCATTTCTTTGAATTTAAATAGCATTTCTACACAGCAACAATTATGAAGAAGAGGACATTTCTTTGAATTTAAATAGCATTCGTACACACCAACAATTATGAAATATAGGGCATTCCTTGAATTTAAATAGCATTCCTACATTTTTTAAAATTTAAATAGCATTTCTATACATCAACAAATATAAATAGAGGGCATTTCTTTGAATTTAAATAGCATTGCTACACACCAACAATTATGAAATAGAGCGCATTTCTTTGCATTTAAATAACATTGTTACACACCAACAATTACTAAGTGAAGGGCATTTCTTTGAATTTAAATAGCTTCTCTAAACAACAACCATTATTAAATAAAGGGCATTTCTTTGAATTAAAATAGCATTGCTACACAACAACAATTACTAAATAGAGGGCATTTTTTTTAATTTAAATAGCATTGTTACACACCAACAATTATTAAATAAAGGACATTTCTTTGAATGTAAATAGCATTTCTACACACCAACAATTATGAACTAACAGACTTTTCTTTGAATTTAAATAGCATTGCTACACACCAACAATTATAAAATAGAGGGCATTTCTCTGAATTTAAATAGCATTGCTACACACGAACAAAGATAAATAGAGGGCATTTCTTTGAATTTAAATAGCATTTCTACACACCAACAATTCTGAAAGAAGTTAAATAGCATTGCTATGCACCAAGAATTATTAAATAAAGGACATTTCTTTGAATTTAAATAGCATTACTACACAACAACAATTATTAAATAGAGGGTATTTCTTTGAATTTAAATAGCAATTCTACACAGCAACAATTATGAAATTGAGGGCATTTCTTTTAATTTAAATAGCATTCATACACATCAACAATTATGAAATATGGGCCATTCCTTGAATTTAAATAGCATTCCTATATTTTTAAAAATTAAAATAGCATTACTATACACCAACAAAAATAAATAGAGAGCATTTCTTTGAATTTAAATAGCATTGCTACACACCAACAATTATGAAATAGAGGGCATTTCATTGGATTTAAATAACATTGTTACACACCAACACCAACAATTACTAAGTGAAGGGCATTTCTTTGAATTTAAATAGCTTCTCTAAACAACAACAATTATTAAATAAAGGGCATTTCTTTGAATTTAAATAGCATTTCTACACAACAATTATTAAATAGAGGGCATTTCTTTGAATTTAAATAGTATTGTTACACACCAACAATTATCAAATGAAGGACATTTCTTTGAATGTAAATAGTATTGCTACACACCAACAATTATTAAATAGAAGGCATTTCTTTGAATTTAAATAACATATCACACCAATAATTATGAAATAGGGGGCATTTCTTTAAATTTAAGTTGGAGTTGTATTGATCATTGAATAAAACTAGTATGTTGCGGCCATCACAAAACTGCCTTCTTTACCATTATAATACATTAATTTAAGTAGTTTACTCAAACAGCAACAATTGTTCATTTATAATGCCTGTATTGAATTTAGCGTAGAATGACAGTTATAATAATAATAATAAAAATTACTCTCGCTGAATTGCATCAATTGACTGTGGGCATGAATAGGAATCTTACCCCAAGAACAGGATACACCTCCTCCCCCTATTGATTGATCAAAGTCAAAATTAAATCAGCACCTATATATCAAAGTCTAACATAATACATCATCAAATTAGGTGCATTAGTTTATATAAGCATCGCAGAAATGGTGAAAAACACAGCACAGTAGCTCTCCCTGTTCACCGATTATACCCAAAACTTATCAGCATCTACTTGTATCAAAATCTAATATAATATAAAGTTTTATGAAATTCCTTGATTTAGTTCTTGGGACATAATTATTTTGGAAATTGCAGCGCTACATGTTGATCGATATACACCTAAACTTAATTAGCACAAATTTATGTCAAGATCTAAATGAGTCTGAAGTTTGTTTAAATTCGATGCAGTAGTTCGTGAGCTAGAGCGCCCACAAAATGTGTCACATATAGACAGACGGGCACACATCCGTCGAAAACTGGTAGTTGCAGTTTTTTAAGAATCCAATACCTTCTTGTATATCGAAGAAAACAAAAACGCACAGTTCAACAGTACCGCATGTTAAGGATTAAAATACAAAATTGAACCAACATATATATTTTAAGTAAGTAACTTCAAATCTAAAATTTGGTGCATTTACCCAATTGCAATTGAGACATTGCTATCATATTCATCGTAAATATATAGCATAGCAGCTCCTCCTGTTCAGCGAACGAAGTCAAAATTGAATCCACATAATGTTTAACTAATAAATTTGCAGATAACGGGTCTCAATGTCAGCTGGCAAGTCATTGTTTGTTAATCTCATTTTGCATATTATTTAACATCTTACAATCCACAATATAAATTAAGTCAGTATGCATTGCGTTTCATTTACACTATAATTTTATTAGGATAAACATGAATTTAGACAAGGATTTTATAATTTTTAGAATATATAATTTAACACTTAAATACGCCATTTTTCTTCAATAAATGAAAATCGACTGATTTCCCACAGAAAAACATTATGACATAAAGGAAAATGTTCTACATTATCTGAATGAATCAACCAAATTTAACCAAAAATTATACAGCTAAATCCAGGTGCCTCACCAGCATACCAACCATATATCAAGCTAATCGGATGCTTTTTATCTCCATTTTTATTGGGTAGAAATACACCAAACTTTACATTTGACATTATTAAATAGAAATATATATTAGTCTGTTTTTGACTGGAAAGACTAAACTACTGTAGTGCTGTATTTTTTACCCGACTGCCAAGAAGGGTTATGTGTTTCAAGCGTATCTGGGTATGCGGATTTCTTTATACCCTCGAAACATCCCAACGGCTGGATGGATTTTAATGAATGAGGTCTCTATCGAGTCGTCTTAACCGTCCGATGGTTATAGGCTACGTTTTGTTTTTATAAATTCAAAATGGCGGTAGAGACGGAAAAAAATACGCACCATATTGAATGGCATATCCTTGGATGTCTTTCAAAATGAAGACGAGATTTCATTGATTATTTTACAGTCAGAAGCTCCGTTTAAATATTACACAACCTGGAAGTTGTGTAGGTAGGATCTCTGGCTTTACTGCAACTCTAACCTTCATAGACATCAATAGGCCTCATCAAAACAGTGTATACACTGTAAAAAAAATCTGTAATTTTTAAAGAAAATAATTGTATTTTTTACAGAAAAAAACTCTTTTGAAGTAAAACAGTTTTTTTCTCTAAAAGAAACTGAATTTCGTAATTTTTGCAGAAAAATCTGTATTTTTTACTGAAAAGAACTGTTTTAATGAAAAATTACAGCTTTTTTCTGTAAATTAAACGGTTTCCCACTGGCGCCAAAATTTACAGTTTATTCCTGTCAACTTGAAATTTTTTTTTTTTTTTTTTTTTTTTTTTTTTAACAGTGTATAAATAGGAACTAACAATTAAACACAACATAGAAGTCATCAATACAAGTAAATAAAAAAAAAATAGGTAAGTAATATAAAAAATAGTTTCGCATTGATGAGAAATAATTAATTAGTTCGCTTTTTACGCAGTCGGGTTTTTTGATATTTTAAATTTAATTTTCATTATTTACTGTTCATTGTATCCTCATTTTAAATTAAAAGAAATTCACTTCACGTTCTGTTCTTTAATTGTTGGGGTGGAACTAATTACATTATCTATAATTATATTATAAAGGACAATCGTGTCCGTCCATAATGCTGACGTCATTTTGACGGTGGAAACAGCAGACGATTAAATTTGATTTTTACTGCAATTTTTTTTTTAAACTTCTAAATTTCTCACATTTTCAATTATTCCACCGTCGAAGGGTCAAAAAACTTATTTTCAAATGCAATTTGTTTGAAAACTGTATCGCAATTTCTTTTAAAACAGAATAGATATTTATTATTTTTTTGTTTTTTTAAGGTGCGTTCGTAATTATATAAATACGTAGCACCTATAGTCATCGCCTGGTCCTTCCGTCTGCCCAGCGTTTGTTTCCAGGATATATTTCATAATGAAATTAAAACATTCGGCAATAAATAAATTAAACCATAAAAAATAAATAAAAACTCAATTTAAGACATGTAATCTAATTACGCACTTAAATCACTGTAATTACTAGAATAAAAAAAGCTGATTATAAATAGCAATCCTTGGCGATTTCTGATGCTGTTAACTCCAAACGCAAGGTCAATACGAAAGTATAACTTTTAATAAGTTTCAAAATTTTATTTGAACGCATTTTTGCTATTTTTCATATAAATATGGTTTTTATTACTGTGACTTTTTTGTTAGTGGGAGCTAAAAAAATATATTAAATGTAAAAAATCAATTACATTTTTAATTCAATTTAATAATAAAAAAAACAATAGACCCATGCGAGACTTTCTCACCGCAATAATCGAGATAATTTGATGATACATTTTTTATTAATTTTTTTATCAACTGCAATTTTTTTGTATCAAACGACGTACAGTAAAACCTCCCTAAAGCGACCACGTTCCGTTCCAATAAAAATGGATCGCTCCGAGAGGTGGTTTCTTAATGGAGGTCATGTTTAAATCTAGATTTTAACCGTTTAAAAAAGGTAACAACTAATGTTACTAAAATTTATTTTTCACATTAGGAAAAAGTATGAAAATTTAAGTATCAAAATAAAAGTTAATTACATAAGTTAATTACTGCAGAGTTTAAAAAATGAATACATTTACGTTTGTTGTGATTTTACGGTTTTATCTTTTATAACTTTTATTTCCAAGTCCTTTCGAAGTTCAGTAAATAAATGTAATTTTTTTTGGACGGGAACAAATTATGACGATTTCATTAATTTATCTATTTTTTTTAGAGTTTCCTGACAGAATAGGGCAGGGGAGTTTATTGACCGTCATTCTTAATTTGTCAGAGTTAAATTCATTGATTAAAAGGGGAAAAAAAAAGGTTTAAACACTTAAAAGTTGCCGGAACAAAATCTAAAAAAAAAGTCTAAACTTAGTTTAAAAGTTTGATGAATAATGTGCTCTCCAGAATTATTTTTCTAATAAAACCTTCCTCAAGTGAAGCAGTAAAAAACGGATTATTTCATTTTCTTCAAAAAAATGGGTCGCTCATGGAGGAAGTTCAACTGGGATGGTCTCTGAATGGAGGTAAAATTAGTATTGAATCTATGGAAATAAATTTCGTTCCATGAAAAAACGGTCGTTCAGGGAAGTGGTCGCACAGGGAGGTTTCACTGTATTTTCAAGATATGTAAGTACAGTACGGCAAAAGTCGGTTGTAGAAACTCTCGAAAAATACCTCATTCATCACTATATGCCTTTGGTATGTGCAGACAAAAGGATGTTGACGTCAAAAAAAAAAGTTTACAAGCATGACGCTTCTCATGTATATTGTGTAACTCAGGGAAACCCGGGCTTATAGCCTTGTTTAAATTAATTATATAATAGCGCTAAGTGTATAACACTTCCGGGATGAACTCCTCCGGACACCGATAATCTTTCGTTAAAATCAGCCATTTTATTTTAATTTTCAGATATTTAATTTTTTCAATAAAGCTGCAAAAGATTAACCTTTGTAGAAAGATTGTGAAAAACAAAAACAACTTGATTGATGAGCTACAACGAAATATACATGTTTTTCGATATGCAGAGCTTAATTTGCGACGGGGCCCACCGGAACCCGGCTCCGGTACTTCTCTGTTTTCAGTAAATATTCAAATATTGGTCGGAATTCACCCGAGCTCATAAATACTGGGCTCCGGAGCCCAGCACAATAGAGTTTCAGAAAAAATGAAGTCTAAATTACTTTTTCCTTTTCTTCCCATTTCCAAGCTTTTGCATTCTTTTTTACCAAAACAGTTATATGTGACATAATGTGTTGCACACGTAGAAAATGGAGAAAAAATGGACTAAATTTTTATATTAGTTTTTGGGCTTGAACTGACTCGAGCTCAATTTGTATTGCAATTAAAATTTTATTTATTCATACATATAAAAAAAACAACCAAACTTTTCCTCCTTTAAAATTACTTATTACTATGCTATTTTAGACCATTTTAATGCTATTTTGATCAAAATGAAGGGGAAACAGAAATCGTATTTTTCTATTTGATACGACGCCACTCAAGAGACTGAACAATGAATTTGCTTTCAGTTCGATTTTCTTTTGTGACAGTTAGATAATTTTTTATTGGCTGGTTTTTTTAAAAATATATACCTAACCTGAAAAGAATATTTTTTGTTCTAACGAGCATCAACTTGAGGTTTTGTTTGTTTGAGGTTTTTTTGTCTTCCATTGCATACGAGTATAAAAATCACGTTCGTTAGTGATTTTTATATTTATTTTCTATCATGAAAGGTACGCATGCTAAGGCTCTGCTCTGCACATTTACAAAGTTACTTTCAGTTGTAAGTAGATATAATTGTCGTTATTGTTATTCTGAGAGAAAGCAATCGAGCAGTTTTTTCCCTTTTTCTATAAAAGCATCTGTTCTTTCCGATAACGGTGTCAAATTTTTAATTTAATCTGATTTTTAGGGACTCACCACAAAAGATTGTTATGCGGAAGAATCGATTCAAGTTTAAGATACGCACTTTTTATAGGAAATTGTAAAACATTGTTCCATTCTTCAGCATATAAATATTAATTTCTGTAAATTTCATTCATTTTTTATTAAAAATGCATAGCTGCGAACTATCCTTTTTTGTGTTAACACTATTTGCTAATCATAATCCTTACCATATTTAATTTCGGAATTCTGCAATTAATTAACTTTAAAATTAGATAAAAATTACTATTCAAAAGGAGTGATAACTAAAAAATGAAAAAGTTGACATGTAAGTATATGCTAATAAATATATTTAGAATTATTATTTTGCTAAAGAAAAAAAAATGCTTTAAATTTTGCAAATAATGTACGAAATATGAATATGCAGATTGGAGTGATAGGGGGGTGGGGAGTACAATTGTTGTACTGGTACCGCAGAATATTAGTGTTCCGGTACTTTTTTTGTTAGAAATTAAGCCCTGTATATCTTGCGTTGATAATCGTATCACTCAGTAATCAGCGATGGCAAACAATATGCGATTCATTCCTTTGAGATTCATTATGATATAGACTATAAATGCAATAATTTTGCTCAATGGCAATATGAAACATACAAAACTAAAAACATTTTACTGCTTTTTGCAATCATTTCACGATTTCAGAAACAATGTTTAATTATGAATGTTTCCGATTCCTTCCTTTGAGATTCATTAAAATATAGACCATGGAGATCGTTGGCAATATAGCGATCTGAAAGAACTCCATGCATTAAAACTTACTTAAAAAATGCCAATTTAAGGCAAGCGAAGGCGCGTATTTTGCAATATTTTTAGAATTTTTATATTTGGGTTGTTTTAATTTTTTTGTCAACGGAAAATGCTACATGCTACACACTTCATTAGTACACCTCAGGTATGTATATAAATTTCAATATGTTTAAAATGTTGTAAATCATTAAAACATACGGCAAAGGATTTTCTCGCACATACCGTAATGTAACGGATTTCTTTTGAGTGGCCCTGTAAATGAACGGAAAATGCTACACACTTCATTTACAATACCGAACATGCCATAGAAAGTCCCAATAACATATATTCATTTCATGGAAATCGGACTATATTTACGCGAGTTAGAGCACAGACAGACGGACAGACAAACCGAATTTATAAACACTTTTCAACTATGTTGGAAAGTGTTAAAAATGTACCTGATAATCATCTCCCAATTATTCGACGATTTCGATATTTTGACATACTCCTGTCCTGTAAGTGTCGGATAAACGGGAATCGGCTGTATTCAATTCCGGAAGATAGTAAACGATTTTCTCAATAAGATGCCGGTGTAAAAGGTGAGTGAACCTTAATTTATGCATGCTGTCTTTTATCGTAGTATCAGTTACCTTAATAACACCTTGTCTGTTTATCAGCTGTATGTATGCATTATTATCGACCTTACACTTTGAATTTCTTGTGTCCTCGAAGGATAAGCACAAAAAAACTTTTGAAGTACCAGGAAGTGTTTTAAAGATTATGACGCATTCAGCCCTTTAATCTTATGAGATAAGGTTATTGAAAGTGATTCACTCAACAGGTGATTCAGTATTCGATTTTTTAAAGACAACAAGTTATAGACTCTTTCTAAATCGCAAAGGGTTGGATGTAAAGTCCTGCACGCGGTCGGGATGTGTACCCAGTCCGAAACCAACATTTCTGCTTAAGGAGATTTCTGCCTATCTTCGGGCACTTTTTTTAAATAAAAATATGCAATTTTTATCAAACACATGTGTTTTTAGTTAAAACGACTAATAAAACCATGACTTCATATAAATTTTTAATGGAACCTAAATTACCTTTTCAAATTTAGGCGATATTTAGTCAAATTTTAGTAAAGAATTGCGTTTATGCCAAACATTCTGTAACGAAATCCATTCAATATATTTCACTTCTTTTTTAACAATATATCAGCAAACCACTTACCTGTGTTATGAAGCAAAAGGTTCGCAATACCTTTTAAATTGACTAACATATACCAAATTTTCCGGTTTATATTTTGTGCTATAAGTTTGATTCTAATTATTGCTGAACCAAAAGTAAGGAATTTTTGGAATCCTAAATGTTTAAACTTTAATTTAAATCAATAATGAAAAAAAAAAAAATAGAAAATTTTCGCAAAAACAGCGATTTGAAAGTTGGCTCATACCTTAAAGATATCTCGAAACTCGAGTTAACCCAACGCCCCCTAGATAAGAGAAAAAGCCTTGACGAGCTTTGTTGGGACATCACGAAACGTTCACATGGAGCAGGGAAAACAAAGAAAAAAAAATCTAACAACTTCCATGTTTCGATTTCGATAGCACGTGGTATTATTAATTATTATTAGTAAACAATAATTAATAATTCCACGAGCCAATGAAATCGAAACATGCAAGTTGTTTGAATTTTTTGTCTTTGTTTTCCTTGCCTCGCGTGAACGTTTCGGGACGTCACAACAAAGGTTTTCTGCAATTTTGGCGGCGTTGCCTAAAACCGACAAAAAAATTATCAACCCGACACCCGGCTCGAAGCCGACACACGTCTACTCAAAATCGACTCAAACCGAAACCAGGAGTAAAATAAAATTAATATACATTTTAATTCCATTATGTCCTATAATTACATCTTTAATATCCATTTTGTAGTTTTACAAATAAAAAAACAATAAAAAAAAATAACCATTAATATTCAAATATATAATTTTCTTCATTTGAAAGTTATCAGGACTTTCTTTTCAAAAATCGGTCAACCCGAACTGGACACGAAAGAATAAAACCCCAGCCGAAACCGAGCAGAACCCGAAACATTTAAAGTTAACCCAACAAGACCAAGACATCCACAAAAATAAATAAATAAATAAATAAATAAATAATAATAATAATAATAAAAACTGGGCGCAAGTCGTACCGCGGGTCGGGTTAGCTTTGTTTACAATCGAATATCCAGAGTCGATTCAGGACTCCAGTTGGAAAGTAAATTTTAACATTTTCAGATAACTGTAAATAGCAATTACTTGGACCTTGGTATGCTACTTGAATTTGAAACAAATATGTACATTATGTATTTATGTATGTATGTATACATTATGTATGCAGCCAATTAGTTAAATTCAAAAACGCATATCACAATTTGAAACCAACTGCCAGCAATTATCGTTCATAGACAGTTAATGTAATCGAATACTTTTATGTGCCCCTGTATATAAATGATAAATGCTATGCACACCCTACTCTAGAGTAAAGCTACATCTAGTGCATCTCAATCATGCAGATCAGTTCAACATGTTTGAAATTGTGTAACATCACTAAAATGCACTGCAAACGATTTTTCCCCATTGGCCATGATGTAACGAAATTCTTTTGAGTGTCCTTGTAAACAGGTTATAAGCATTCGGTATATTTTTAATACCGAACATGCCATAGGAAACCTCAGTAATATATATCATTTACATGACAATCCCGGTATAATCCCGCGAGTTAGAGCTCAGACAGACGCACAGACAAACCGAATTCATAAACGCTTATCAACTATGTTGGAAAATGCCAAATAAGTCGGTAAATAGTTGCTTTTGGTTGTATATAGTTTTATGGAACAAAATCTCTTTAGAAACATGCTGCGCCCCCCCCCCCCCCCCCCCCCAAAAAAAGAGCGGTAAATAGAGGAATTGCATAAATGTAAAAAAATTATTCATTTTTTAAATATCTTATATTGCTTATATTTACCTCGGTTTTATGCTTTCCTAGGAAACAAATAAATGAAAAGTAAATAGTGAGTAAACATAGATTTTTAAATTGTTGGATTTATATAAACACTGTAAAAAAAAAAAAAAAAAAAAAAAAAAAAAAAAAATCCGTTAAAATACGGAAATTGTATTGGTACGCCAGTACTATTTCTGTATTTAACCGGATTTTTCTTTTCAGTGTTTTCCAACAATTTAAAAATCTATGAGTTAAAATACGGAAATAGTACTGGCGTCTCGATAGCCAGCACAATTTTCGTATTTTAGCAAATTTTTTTTTAAAGTGAATTCGGTAAACACGGAATATTTTAAATATCTCGAGTCTACCGCAGCATATTACAAACAATAATATTTTGTGGAAGCTATAAACAGATACTATTGCATAACAAAAAATGTATTAGCTAATAATATGTAGCATTAATATTGATAAGTCACTTGTAAATAAATGACAGTACATTAGATAATGAAAAAGAACATTGTTTGCTTGTTTGCTCAGGATTAATCTAAAGACAGCGAAAGTTATCAGTTTCTGGAAACGCATCATTTTCCCCTTGAGATTTATCTAAGCAGACGAAAATAATCATTATATTTTATGCTCGCGATTTTTTCTTTTCTTTTTTATTTTTTAAGTACATTGGTCTTCTAGCATATAATGAACAAGAATATTCTGCTGTAAAGGTAAATTTCAAATCGAATATTATCGATAAATTCTTTTGCATATCACAAAAACTGTATTAGCTAATAATATTTATAGCATTAATATTGATAAGCCCTTTGTAAATACATGTGTATTAGACAATAAAAAAGAACATTTTTTGTTTGTTTGCTATTCAGTATGAAGCTAAAGAAAACGAAATTTATCAGCTTCGCGAATTTCTCCACTTTTCACTTAAGATCTAAGCAGACGAAAATAATCTTTATTTTTATGCTTGCCATGTTTTCTTTTCTTTAATATTTTATGTAACTTGGTCTACTAGTATATAATGAACAATAATATTTTGCCAAAAACGTAAATTTCAAACCGAATATTATCGACAGATTCTACCGCATGAAAAAAACTGTATAAGCTAATAATATCTATAGTACTAATTTTGATATGTCCCTTGTAAATAAAAGGCAAATGTTTATTAGACAATAAAAAACAACATTTTTTGTTTGTTTGCTATTCAGTATGAAGCTAAAGAAAACGAAATTTATCAGCTTTGCGAAATTCTTCTCTTTTCACTTGAGATCTAAGCAGACGAAAATAATCTTTATTTTTATGCTCGCCATTTTTTCTTTTCTTTTTTATATTTTAAGTACCTTGGTCTACTAGCATATAATTATAATGAACAATAATATTTTGCCAAAACGTTATAATGATTTTGACGAAAACGTTTGAGCTAAAGAAACTTAAAGTTATCAGTTTAGCCAAATTCTTCTTTTTTCGCTTGAGATATGAGCAGACGAAAATAATCTTTATTTTTATGCTCGCCATTTTTAGGGTTTCATTCATGTGACGAAACCCTATTTGCCTCAGTCCTCTGTCTGTCTGTTTGTCCGTCCCAGAGTTCATTCTCAGAAATTGTATTCGTTAGAGACTTGAAATTTTATATACTTATAACTGTATACCTCCAATCATGCGAAAAATTATAAAATTTTGGAAAAGTCTTATGTTATTTTAATTAAATGAATTAATTAAATGACATCTGACGGATTTTGCGATTTAGATTTTAGAAAAGAACTTTAATTTCAGTCTTTTTTCCGCGTAAGCTAGATGGCTCCGTGGTAAAGCATCTTACCTGCTAATCAAAGGTTTCCGGTTCCAACCACGGAGTCGGAATTTGAAAATTTCCCAAAGGTATATACTTCATTATCTAATAGATACAATTTTACAGAGTTTTTGTAATTTTTTTTTTTCATTTTAAGGCCTAAAGTTGTAAAATATTTTATCAATTATTTTTTTAATTCAAAAATTCATTCTTTGAAAATTCGCCAAATTTTAAATTGACTACATTTCATCGTATAATGGATTTAAATAAAGGAACTTTCTTATCATTATTATTATTATTATTATTATTATTATTATTATTATTATTTTTAGCCCCTGATATGCTATTTCTTTCGTCCAGCAGTTAAAGAGACGTCTCCATAAAATAACGTTCCGTTGTATAAGCCTGCCGTAAAACAAAGCAAATGGATCATTTGTACTGTTAAATTCTCTACTGCAATTTTTTAAGCCTCTAAGTATCGCACATTTTCAATTTTTACACAGTCGTATAGGGGGGAAAAAGTACTTTCAAATGCAATTTATTTGAAACCTGCATTTCAATTTATTTTTGAGATATTAATTTTTTTTTGTAAGTTAAGAATTTTTTTTAAATATTGGCAACTCAAGTACTCAATTACTGTAGAAAGTAAGAAAAAACTATTTGGAAAATAGTAATTATATCTTTTTCTTGCCATTTTCCCATTTCAACTGGAAAAAAAAAATGTAATTAAAATACGTGCTATTTTGAAAAAAAAAAAATAAAAATGAATGATTTGTGATAAAACATGGAGTTATTACAAACCATATTTAATTTTGAGTATCTATATTAATAAAACAAATGAAGGCATATGAATCATTAAATAGCCGAGTTTCTTGAATGGCGACATCTCTTTTTTTTTCTTTTTGGATTAGTGTATTATTTAGCTATAGTGACGTCCTATGCATGCTTTACAGTAAGTAAATTTTGTTTGACTAGATGGTAAATGAGGAATTCTTCCTCCAGAAGCGAATGACGTCATTTTAAATAAAATAAAAGCGTGGGTTTAAAGTCTTAAAACTGAAATATGTTTTGTACTACCTATATTTATATACATATTTTTTTTTCAAAAGGGGTGACACTAAATTCTGAAAAAGCAAAATTCCACTTTTCTAGTTTTTTTTTGGTCATTTTAAGGATTTTGTTTTTGAATACTTTTAATTTGACTAAAAAAATATCTTGCAATTGTAATAATCTTAAAATTAATGTCGCTGCCATCTATGTTCTTATTGAAAAAAAAAATCTTTTAATAATTATAAATTAACGATTTGGATTTACTATTAATTAAAGATAAAGTGTTCTGAAAGAAATATTAAACGGATCTCTCTCTGTGCGATCTTCGATCATACTTACTTACCCACGTGTTTCTTTTATCTATACTAATATAATAAAGAATTAACATTCGTTTGTTTGTTTGATTGTAGAGGGTCTCTGGAACTACCTAACAGATTTCGAAACAAATAGTGGCAAAGTGCTGGTGACCATCTCTGCTCCAACATGCATTATATACGCTACATATAAAAACGTCCTAAAATTGGTATTTATGAGAGTCTGCTGGGCTAAAAACGTGAAATTTGGCATGGTGGTAAATGGTAGTTATTGTTAAGATTTAAGTGCTTGCTATAGGAGCCTTTTATAAAATAAAAAATTCAAAATTTAAAAGAATGAAATGAGCAGCAGACGTTTTAAAAACCTTCTCGACTATGATTTATCTGAAATTGGAAGGGACAGAATGTTAAAATTTGATATAGTTATTATTTTAGAAACGCAAATCCACTCAGAGTTTTTTCTTTTTTTAATTTACAAATTTTAAAATGTGCAAGTACAAAAAAACTTCTAAAAGTATGACTTATTTAATGCAAACGGTGACAGATATTTAAAAAATTCTTGCAGGGGGCTTATGCATGAGCTCAAAAGTTTTTTTACAGTGATTTTCGATTTTAGTTCGAATTACAAACAATAGATGGCGCTGTAAGCAATAAGCGCTAAATACAGGCTCGTTTTTTTTTTTTTTTTTTTTTTTTTTTTTTTTTTTTTTTTTTTTTTAACCTTTCTCTTCTTCCATGCGGAAAAAGGGGATTAAAATGTATTGAGTGGGTCCCGAAGTGCCAAAAATCGAACCTGAATTTGGCGTCTATTGATCGCAGCGCCATCTATTGTTTGTAATTCGAACTAAAATCGAAAATCACTGTAAAAAAACTTTTGAGTTCATGCATAACCCCTCTGCAAGAATTTTTTAAATATTCGCCACCGTTTGCAAGTTATTGAATTTTAAAATCAGTCAGTCCTTTTTAGGGCACCCGGTAGTTGGTAAAGAAGCCTGCATAACTATAAGCTTTGATTTTGGTATGGTGGTTTTTGTAAATACTGCCTAAAAATGGTTTCTAAAAAAATCGAAACTTCAAATGAATAAATGGTCAAGTGCGAATATCACTCGCGCTCTGAGGGTTCTGTACAATAAATATGTGAATTATTAACTGTATTATTAAAAAAATCGTTGCTGAAAGAAAAATAAGACTTTGTGAAAAAAGAAACTGTACAACGTAAGGTTGGGTATAGCTGTACAGGGTTAGCGAAATTAAACTTCCGCTACTCAAAGGGCCCTAGAGGCCGTTCTACTAGTCCGATGAGAAAAATATTTGGACAATAGACACTTCGGTGGATGCGCTCGAGATTTCCGAAATAAAAAAAAATAGTTTAAAAAATCGCCACTAGATGGCGCTACGAGTTAGCGTGTGAAGAGAGGACAAACTGATTTGCACAAAAGGAACACAATAAGGACAATCAGTGGGCACAGAATTTCCATGGCCAGAAATCATCAACCGCCATTCTCGCGAGAAATTTGTAGCGTGAATGTTTTGCGAGTGTCCAGATCTTGTCGTTCCAATTTCTGAACCGCTTGAATGTTATACGGGCAGAAGATCAGAATTCTAAGAGTTGTATTACATTGTAGTAGGGTATATCAAGGGTACGTGAAATCGTCGGTACATTGACATTTCCATGAGGCGAATGAGTGGTTGCTTCCACGACCGCTGTAGCAATATCCTTTACGACGGCGGTTGCACACTTTTACTTCCACTTCCCGGCAAATCGCCTAACTGTCCTGTTTGCTCGAATTTCATCATCATGTCATTAAGAGCACGCTCCGATATCGGTCCACGTCGTTGTTTCTTGAGACGGCGGAACTCTCACACAACTGCATCTGCATTCTCACCGTTGCGGTAATACAGTTTGACTAGCATTGGCAACGTCGCTCATTTTGAAATGCTCATATGATTGGGGCACGAACTTCTTCCTTTTATCGTGCGTGGAATTTGCATGTGTTGCTGCAATGTGCTGCCCTGCTGCGCCCTCTGGTGGCGAGTTTTTAAACTATTTTTTTTTATTTCGGAAATCTCGAGCGCATCCTCCGAAGTGTCTGTTGTCAAAATATTTTTCTCTTCGGAGTAGTAGAACGGCCTACAGGGGCCTTTGAATAGCGGAAGTTTAATTTCGCTAACCCTGTATATACTAGAAAAGTATGAATGGATATTATTGATGGACATAAATCAAGCTAAATAACTGTGCTAAATATAATTTCTTCAGTTACATAAATAATGCGTCGTTTCAACTCAGCCATAAATCTTTTCAAATGTATTTAACCTTGAAAATCCTTTGATAAAGATAATGACTTGTTGAGTGACTGCATTAAGACTCATAGACAACATTAAACTGATTTATTATTATTATTATGATATTATTATTACCATTATTATTACTGATTTATTATCTTATAATGTAAACATTTTTTCCATCCTCAACTTGTAGTTTCTCCAGAGAAGAGGCATGAAAAAATGCTCTCTCTCTTTTACAATTTAAACAATGTGAATTAAATAGCTTAAGGGGTCTCAGGACTCTTAAAATTGGAAAAATTGAAAAAAAAAAAGACCATTTTCAACATATAATATCTTAAAATGTAATTGATTTTAAGACAGAATTTTCTATTGGGATGAAAGATGTAGGTATGTTCTTTCATTTCTTGTATTTGAAAAATTACAAGATGCAGAATTAGAATTTACAGTGGGCTCCAAAATGTCAGACATTTGACGAGCGGAAAATCGGCATAACAGATTATGCGCACGATTACAAAATAAATTTTGCAAGTAGAAGAAAAATTTTGAGTCCTACTTATGCTTCACATTATACTAATTACTCTGAACCTAAATAAATTTGTATTTAAAGCATTTTTCTATTTTTAATACAAAGTTGTATTTAGTTAATGCAAAATTTAGAAATTTTCAACAGTATAATCACCTATAAAGAATATATTTCTGAACAATAAGAAGGAAATTTTAGGTTCAGTTTATACAGACTAACATGAAACATATGTTTTGAAAATTTTATGAAAAAAAAATCAGAAGTTTTTGAGATATCGTGCGCGTTATGCCCAAAAACGTCATTTGGAGAAAATTGACTTCAAATTTTCGGAAACGTCGCTTCAGCTATTGAACGTGTATAATTCTAAAAGCCGTAACTTCTGTTCTAATAGGAATTTCAAGAAAACATTGATACCAAAATCTTCAGAAAAAAAAGTAGTTTAATGTATAAAAAAATTTAAATTTCGAAAATTTTAAAGCTTTAAGAGTCCTGAGACCCCTTAAAGTGTTACCGCTGCTTATTCATTTGATATAACAAGTATTCTACAATCTTTTCTGTCAAAGGAGGTTATAAAGAGTGGTTGATTAAAAATACATGACAACTAACTCATTGGATTAAAATAGTGTGGATTTACACCGAAATGGATAAGTATCCTGGAGAAGGGTAAGTCCCAATTTACAATTTATCACGTAGTCACGCCTGTTTAACGGGATTCAAAATCCCAACAATTATGCCACAAAAGTTCGAAGAGATATACAGCCTACATAATATCAAATATTGCTATTCTGTATAACTTTTTTTAATCTTATCCTAATCTGTTTACGATGAACTTAATTCGGTACTGACAATAAAAGTAGTGCATATTTAAACTTCATTTGGCATTTCATAAAACGAAATTCAGCGTAGTAATAATCTTTTCTATTTACAGTGTACCTAAAACAAAACCCTCGTTCAAAGTTTAAACTTGGCATTGTGATAAGAGCGCTACGAAAAGAAGTCGCAAAGTTGCAATGCCGCCTTGGTCCGTACCGCGTTTTTCCAGATAGGTTTTAATAAACTTTTAAAGACCCGGTAGGCGTATTGAGAGATCCACCCAATGCAAACTAGTCGCGAATCCCATAGTATTTATGTGGTTAATTCGAATTATATAAGTCTGTTTTTAACAAATTGACGTTTATTGCTTTTATACTACTACTGGGCATTGCATTACACAAATGTATCATTAAAAGATATTATCTATACTTTGAAAGTCGATGGTATATAGAGTACGCAGTCTTTGTTATATGTATGTCCAAACCGTCCGTGTCTTTAAGGGTTAGGCAGCCTAAGAGAGACTGCTCAGGGCCGGCTAGATCTGCCCCTTAGAGCTTAACTTCTTTCCCAGTATGTTCCCCGACACGTTGGGGCTCCTCAGTCCAGCCCTGTCCGGCCGAATGCAGACGCACATACATAAGAAACGCACGGGGCGACGCTCACCCGCCAAGGGCGGCCACGACCACCGACCACAGAACCCAGAGTTTATTTGATAAAGCAATATGGAAGTTTACAAAAAAAGGACAAATGCCCCTCCCCCTCCCCAGGAAAACCTTTGTCGCGAGTGCGACAAAGGGCAGGAGTACAGAACATTGAATAATAATAATAATAATAATAATAATAATAATAATAATACATCACTGCTCCTGGCCGCCAGGGGACAGACCCCTCTCGCGACAAGCGGCGGCAGGAAGCGAAAAGAATGATTTACAACGAGCATCTGGGGAGAGAACGACTTCTAATAGTAGCACTTAGAAAAAATTCGGCTGCCGTTTCAACAGGGAAGAAAGGGAGAAAACAGTCTGCGTTCTTCCCTCAACCTTGTGTAGCTTTCCCGTTTCGCTTGTATTTATTATTCGGTTATGAGAACATTAAAATAAATAACTGCTGGACAGATAATTACACCTTTTTATTTTCTATTAAATATATTCAAAATTGTTAATTGGTCCAAATCATCCAAGCAACCTCATAGCAAATTGGTATATAATTTTATATACCTTAGATAATTCAAATAATATAAGTGATCGTATTTACCTAAATTCTAGTAGAAGAGCAACGCGAAGCATTAATAATATTAAATTATAATTCGCGTCAAAAGGTAATTATTAAATTTGAATAATTACGAATAAAATTAAGAGTTTGCGTTGTGAATTATTTAGACGAACTCTTCCACTTATGAATTAAACTAAAATTTAAGCTGAAAAAAAATAAATTGACACACTTTAAATATTATTAATTAAATAATTACAGAAACTTATTAAAACTCGATTAAATATTTTATTTACATTGAACATAACTATATACAGAAAAACATAATATTAATTCAAAAAATAGAAAGCAACACTTTTGTTTGCTTCTCATTATTTTAAGTATATTTAATCTTTAAAAAAAAAAGACAATATTTTCACGTACTCTAATTATTATAATTGTTTCTTTTTGCTAAAAGAATAACTCTCTTTCATTTTTAAAATTACCTTAATCTTATTTAATTATTGGTTTTGTCGGATCTCAGATAACTCTCTACCGTAAAATCTCAGGAAAGTATTTTTTAAGATTTTTCATATGATCTTAAGTGGTAAAAGAAAATGTTTAAAATAGTACCTTCTTTTAATATACGGGATGGTGGCCTTTATTCATCAAATTCCGAGTTGTTGCGTTGCTTAGGATCATGGCAATGTGTCATCAGGAACGCATCCTCAATTTGGCTTGATTAGGATCACTCCGATATGTACATCAGGAAGACATCCTCAATTTGGCTTGATTAGGCTCACTCCGATAGGTACCTCAGGAAGACATCCTCAATTAGGCTTGATTAGGCTCACTCCGATAGGTACCTCAGGAAGACATCCTCAATTAGGCTTGATTAGGCTCACTCCAACATGTCCATCTCGCCTGGGCTTTACTAGGGCTTACGGGACTCATTGCACGGGCTTTCAGGAGAGCTCCTGCGTCCTCTACATCTTTTTTCAGACTATCTTTTTTTAAACCTTATTCTTCTTGCACACCAGCTCCTGCAGTGGGTGGAACTATTTTTGTCTAGTCCACTGTTATTGGATGTGAGAAGATTTTTTATTATACTTCGATAGGCCTATTAGCTAACAGTCTGCAAATGGCCCCTTACATATACTTTAATATTATTATCTGCCTTAAAGTTTGGGTGGTCTGAAAAGTCATAAATTTATCCCAACACTTTTATTGAGGCCATAAATTGATTCCAACGTTTTTATGATTTTACGATTTCTAATTATACACCACTTTCCATTGGCTTGTCATAAAACGACACCATGGCGTCTGGCTATTGTTGTTGTCTGAGATCCGAACTCTAATCAACATTATACATTCATTTTACAATACAACAATTTTTTAAAAATATATATTTACTATTTAAAATCAACTTAATAATTTTTGTATGAACTTACACTCTTATTTTACTTAAATATATAAACATTATAATTTTACACTCATAATTATATTTTATAAAAAAATATTTATACAAACAGAAATAACAAATTACGCAATTTTACTTTGATTTAACCAACATGGTGCGGGAACATATCATAGTTATATGTTGCCCAGCAATAACGTAGAATGTTAATTTTATAATTTGATTCTCATAAAAAAAGGATTTTTTTTTTCAAAAATAAATAACATAATTTTAAAAGGAAATAAATAAAAATGAATAATATCCGTTATTTATAAAAAAAAAAAACCTTTTATATATAAATCTGCAAAAATTATTTTTATAATTATAGCTTCATATTTCAATATATAATATTTTATTATACACACACACACACACACACACATATATATATACATATATTTAAAAAAATAAGTACATTTGTCAATTCTGCGTTATATTTATATATAAATGTAATTATTTGCAATTAATATTATATATAACATATATTCAAAAATGTGTGTCACGAAATACTGTTTTTTTTTTCTTTTTCACCTCGGAAAATTCATTTTTTATTAAGTTTTATATATTAATGATTTACCTTTCTGTGTGTTTACCTATTCTTTTTTTTAAATAAGGCCAATTGACGTAAATGTTTAATATTTTGTTAAGATTAGCACAAACCTCATCTTATCCTACTTTTTTTTTCTTTTTTGCAAGTTGGTTTCCAGTTTGGGGAATTCGATTTGAATATTTTACAATGGCTTTTTAATTTATTATTAAATGATTTTATGAAGGAGGTATGAGATAATATATTTTTTAACGATTACGTTTAGCAGATTATGTAGGAAGGAGGGGGGGGGGGGGAGTTAAATTTTTTTACTTACATAAGGACGAAAATATCAAATTTCCCGTTTAATTTACTGCATCTATTTGACATTAAATGAAATTTCCCTTCCAGAGTTGCAATCTTTATAAGTTCTTTTTTCTTTTCTTATATATATATATATATATATATATATATCAGTGTGATTAAAATGCTAAAACTTCGATATGTTTTTCAATTAACTCGATTTTTAAATGGACAATCCTCGTGGTTCATAAAATTAAAAACAGGATTTTCCTTAATAGAAATTGACTGTTGAAGAGTATTTCCTTAGTATTTTTTTTAAATAAAAATATTAAGCAAACAGTCATTTGTTCATTATTTTTACAGCATGTCATGATATTTCATTTATTTTTTTTAATTCTTTAAGTCCCAAATTATGAATTCATGAAAATTCCATCTTCTAAACTATTTTTTGTGAATTTTTGAAACTACATTAGATGATTTACACAATCATTTAATAAATTTTAGAAGGATTTTGCCATTTAAAGTCAATTAATTAAATTTGTATTTATAGGAATTTTGTGCAATATTTATAACTTCATTCAAATCTTTTATTTTAAATATTTTTTTTAGTATTTTATAGAATTAGGAAATGTACAAGTATAATGCTCTTACAAGAGAAATATAGGAACAATTCCGAACTGAAAGTTTTCACCCTCGAACTTCCAACGTCAAGAAAGCTGAAGAGGTGCAAATGGAAAAAAAAAAAAAAAAAAAAAAAAAAAAAAAAAAAAAATAAAAATAAAAATCATCTTTTTAAAAATATTTTTGTTTTGTTCAACCAATAATGCTTTTGGAATAAAATAACGTAAAGTACCTATAACTCATTCTAAAATGTACTACTACTAATTGATGCATATTTTATATCAAGTTATTTTAATGGTACGTTAAAGTAGCGTCGGGGCATAAAGGGTTAAATAATTAATTATTCGGATATCTGGTCCTTACACCTGTAGAGCACATATAGAATTAAACATATGAAAGAGAATGTTGTAAGAAAATAAAAAGAAGTGTTGTTTTAAAATCTTCTTAATAATTTTTAAATTAACTTTTCAAATATTATTACAATAATTAAACTTTTTCTTTATTAAGTCATTTTCCTTCATAAAAACATTTAATAATGTGTCAATAAGATATCATGAAATATCTTTTAAAAAAAGCACAAAAGTTACAAAAATCCTTTAACCGTAAAATTTTTACATAAGCTTACCCCCCCCCCCCCCCCCCACACACACACACACAAGAAAAATAATAGGATATGAAAGTCTGTTACAAAAATATATTAAAATATAATAATAATAAATATATGAAGCTATAAAAATATTTTTTTCAGATTTATCTAACGAAAGATTTTCAGATAAATAACAGCCATTCAATTTTTTTTTTAATTATTATTATTATTTCCTTTTAAAAACATTTCATTTTTTGCAAATTCGATGCTTTTTTTTTTGTTTGTTTGTTTGTTCAAATTATAAGATTCAGCATTCTTCGTTGTTTATAATTTTAACAATTTCCATAATCGAATAACAAATGCAAGCGAAAAGGAAAAGCTGAGGGAAGAGGCTGAGGGAAGGCTGAGGGACATAAGGCTGAGGGAAGAACGCAGTAGTTTTTCCCTTTTCTCCACAGCTGAAAGGGAAGGAGAATTTTTTTCTAAGTTCTACTGTTAGCAGTCGTTCTCTCCCCAGACGCTCGTTGATTTACATGGCACCAGCAATTACTCAAGCGTCCATGAGAGGGTAGGTGCTGGATTAGGTTAGTAAGATGGCACGAGGAGACATTCAAGCGTCCATTGGAGATGTAACACCAGGTATAATGGTGGGTTGGGTTGGGTTGATTTTTGACGGCCAATTATCTACACGAGGGATATAGGCCCGGGGGGAGTGCCCTCCGTGGGGGTCTTTCTAAGGGAACCTAATCCGTATTAACGCATGGAAGATACACGGCTCGAAGAAAACCACGAAAACTCCGAACGATTAGGCCGACGGGCGCGATTGGGATCGAACCCAGCACCTCCCGTCTACCAGCTTCGAGAGCAGAACCTCTCGGCCACTGGTGGGGCAGGTATAATGGTGGGAAGTACGAGCTTATGTGTCCGTAGGAGACTACACGATGGGTAGGACTGCGCTAATTACCGACGATTTTTTTTCGAAAATCTTTATCAACAATGCTTTTGTACTTTTGATACGAAAGGTACCATCAGCGCTCCTCAACACTTTTGCTAAATGCCCGCAGATGGAAATTAGTGTGTAACGGAAAAAAAGTGCTTTCCTCAAAAACTTTGTGACCTAGATTAATCGCTATAATTTTCCTGCAAGCTTTAAGTTAGCGTCTACTACCTCTAATTTTTTCATAATTTTAGTTTCAGTGGATTCGGAAATAGAGGGGGAAGGGACATATTTTTGCACTACATTTTCGACAATATCTCCGGAAATATAATACCTAAAATTGAAAAAAAAAAAATGTATTTTTGAGTTCAGCGTTACGAAAGCTTTCACACGAAACCCAACACGATATACAAAGAAAGGATTTTTTAAGTAGCTTAATTAGCCCCGCTACATTTTCCCTAAATATATTTGTGAAGGTTTAATAATCTATAAATATGTGGGTCAATAGTTTTTATTATTCCCTCCAATTTGAACTATCGACTTTCCATAGTTTACGAGTAAAATGGCTGTGAAAGACGAACAGACAGACACAGGAAAGATCTTATAATGGTTCGGTTTTTACTTTTTAAGTACGGAATCCTAAAAATTAAATGAGGAGAAAGACTTCAAAATACATTCAAAATACATTTATTCAGAATTTAATTTTAGTTCTCATTAATTTAAGTCTAATGCAGTTTTAAAATGAAGCTTTTTCAAAAACTGGTTTAATTACTAATTTTTTAACTATCGATAGAAATATTATAATAGGTACCTCCAATAAAAAATATCCACACAAATGCCACTCGGCATCTTTCAACATTTACGCGAGCAAAGCCGCGGGTTTTGCTTGTTTTTAGGTGTGTTCGTAATTGTATAAACGCGTAGCACTACAGTCGTCGCCTGTTTCGTCCATCTGTTTGTCCGTCTATCACCATATAACAGCGCATAAACCACCCAACTAAATGGTTTGAAATTTAATATATGTAATCCTCGCAGAATTTTGTCCAGTCATTTCAAATTTTATGAAAATCGAATCAAAACTGAAAAAGATATTAATAATAGTTTTTTTTCATTTTATTAAATCGAAAGTTAAAACTTAGAAAATTTTCTTCATTCTATTAACCCTTAAATGCTGGGTGTTGCTTTTCGGCAACATACCCAATTTAGGCTTCTAAAATACTATTGCAATAATATTGAAGCTATAATGCCTGATGTTGCCAATAAAATACATTCTGAAAATATTATTAAATCGATTTTCAACATGTAGATGGCAACACTTGTGCTGTTTAATAATAAATATAGATTTATTTTTTCAATTGTTGCTACATGTTCTTTTTGTTTTGTTTGGAAGCTTACGAAATACCCTATTTTGTTCTGCAGTGAGCAAGTAAAATTTATTTCTTATTGCAGTTCCGAAAATTCTTGTGTGTTTAACATTATAGAATTTTATCAAGGAAAATTATTTTTTTAATTAAAGACCAGTATTGCTGGTTGACCAAAATGTTTTTAGCAATTGACCAAACTGTTTTTAGCAGTAAACCATACTTAAAACAAAATATGATTTTTTTAAGTATTTTTCCTAGGATTTATTTAAAAAATGAAAGCCGAAAAACATTATTACAATGATTTTTGAAAAATCAGGCATTTAAGAGTTAAATCCTACCATACGTAATTCGAGAAACTAGTGAAATTGAATTTATATAATAGTCATGCTAACGGCTGTTTTAAGTTGTTTTAAATATAGATTCATCATTCTATTAAATCCTATACTACGTAATCAATTCAATGATATCCCATGACAGGTAATGATTCTAGGTTGCCATGGTGATGATGTCTTTTTTTACATGAAGTCCTATTATTTCCGTATTACTTAATTTAAAATATAGAATCGCAAAACCTTTCTGCATAAGAGTGCAACAGCTATTACACCAAGATCTGAATATTTATAAAACTTGTTATAGTACGAACGCACCTCATTTGCCACGTTTGACATACAATTTACGACTTGTTTGTGGGCGATTCTCAAAAGGTGGGCACTGGACACACGTCATAACTTTAAGCCTTTCAAACATAACTTTAATTATCATTGACTTTATTTATTTATTTTTTTTTTTTTTTTACACTGAGTTTTTAATTCTATTCAGAGACAGAAAATGGCATAATTTAATGTAAAAGCTTTGTATAACTATCTTAAAATTTTATTATTTTATGCTAAAGAGGCCAATTTCGGACATTCATAACGTTAACTGCCCCAATGTACCACCCAGAAAAAGAGTTTTAACTTTTTTCCAGGTGGTTCTAATGGTAAACAACGAATGCATAAAGGAAACGGATGATTTTTTGATAATTAAGAGATGGCAGGCTGATTTATTGCTTTTTTGAAGATAGATGGACTTTTCAATAAAGAACTTTTCTGTTTTTTGTTATGTCCGAAAGTAACGTACGCGACAAAGCATTTGATTTTATTATTATTATTACTGGATAACAAAAAGTTAATTATACATGTATACACGTACAATTATAGGACACATTTACTACATTCTTGTCTTAAGAATTTTTTAAATACTAAGCGCAACGTCCAAAATCTGTAACGTACGTGCGGAAAAATGTCCGAAATTTGTAACGTACACAACTGCTAATTAAATGCTTTAATCATTAATTTTCCAGAATAGTTACTGTCTTTTAATGTTTGTGTATAATTTTGTAGCCATACTATTAAAAATATTTATATATTATATTTATAGACAAAATATTATACTATTAAAAAAAATTGGCCTTAAATCTGAAAATTTTAAAAATTACATATAGTTAACGTTTAATGATCCTACCTTTTGAGAAACTCCCTTGTATTTTAAGTATCTTTGATCTACTACCATTTAATGAACAATATTATTTTGCTGAAAGCATAAATTTCGAACCGAATACTATCAGCAGATTCCAGAGCTTGACAAAAACTGCATTAGATAATAATACATTTCATTAATATTGATGTGTCACATGTAAAAAAAAAAAAAAAAAAAAAAAAAAAAGATAGGTTATATTAGGCAATGAAAAACAACATTTTTTGTTTGTTTGCTATTCAGTGTAAAGCTGGAGAAGGCGAAAGTTATCAGTTTAGCGAAATTTTTCGCTTTTCATTTGAGATATAAGCAGACAAAAATAATCTTTATTTTTATGTTCGCCGATTTTCTTTTAATTTTTATTTACTGACACAGACTAGTTTTAATAAAAAAAAAAAAAAAAAAAAAAAAAAATGCGTGTCGTTGTAAACAATAACGCAAATGCAAGAATTTTTCCGGAAGTGATATTTGAGTAAATAGAATTGTGTTACTTGGACTCAGTATAGTCTTTGAACTACTATTTTTTTATTTCAGCATTTTATAATATCTTATTGACATACTGTTAAATGGTTTTGTGGAGGAAAATGATTTATTGGAGTAAAATCGTAATTTTTGTAGTTTAATTTGATAATAATAATAATAAAAATAATAATATTTAAAAAAATATATACTTTCTTTTACAATTTTGAATATTTTGAAATATTTTGGGGTGTATATATTTTTTGGAAATGTGCTGTATAAAGAGCCAGATTTCCGAAAATGTTAATTAGTTTAAAAATAAATAAATAAAATGCCATGGTATAGTCAGAGGGTTGATTTTTGACGGCCGATTATCTACTCTTGGGATATAGGCACTAAGGGGGAGTGCCCTCCGTGGGGGTCTTTCAAAGGGAACCTAACCCGTATTTACGTTGGAAATCCAAGGTTTCAAAGATTGGTTGTATTTATGACGGCCAATTATCAACACGAGAGATATAGACCCTAAAGGGGGGGGGGGGGTCTTTCTAAGGTAACCTAACCGTATTTACGCGTGGAAATCCACGGTTCGAAGAAAACTCCGAACGATTAGGCCGGCGGGCGCGATTGGGTTCGAACCCAGCACCTCCCGTCTACAGCTTCGAGAGAAGAACCTCTCAGTCACTGGTGGGGCGGTATAGTAAAAATAACTATTTATTTAATATATTTTTTAAATACTAGGGGGCTCTGCCCCCTCCGATAAATACACAATTTAAAAGGTTTTTGTATATAAATTTAGACAAAACATATAATTATGAATATTATACTACAGTCAAACCTCGTTATCCCGACACTCTAATGACCAGAAAAAAGTGTCGTCATAAGCGGAGTGTCGCGGTAACCGGAGTTGGAGAAAAATATGTTTATAAAAAGCTGTAATTTCAATTAATTTAAGACATTTTTAAATTCATAGCTGTTATTGCAGTTTTAAGCAATGAAACATTATTATTAAACAAAATAAACGCAAAAACAAAATTTAAATGAATAAAAATCAGATTTATGACGACTTGTTTTTTTTATTGCTACATGAATTAAGGTTTACTTATCCCTAGATGTGCTTTTTACAATTCTTTTTTCAATATTACATAATGAGTTGTAATAAATATTCGTTGTTCAGAAATGGATATTAAAATTAAATACCGTATATACTCGCGTATAAGTCGACCCCCTAACTTTCGAATGCAAATTCTGGAAAAAAATCAACAACCCGCGTATAAGTCGACCCCCTAATTTTTGCTTCAATTTTGCACAAAATCAAACCTAAGATTTCACTTGCCAATGCAAAAAGGTAGTAAGTTAACAAAAACAAATCATTGAAATTTTTTTAAATGATAAATTATTATTATTTGTATATTTTATATATTATTTTTCTATTCATACACAGATTTTTGCAGTATTCGAAGTTTTTGTTTTTGCTTTTTTAACTGACTCGCGTATAAGTCGACCCCCCAAATTTGCTTACCGAAAATTGTCAGAAATTCCTCGACTTATACGCGAGTATATACGGTAATTTCTGATCGTTTCAATGCAATGCTTCGATTTCATTCGGATGAAAAACGCTGTGTAATTACAAGAAAGCGCCGTTTGACCAGAACAAAAAGACTTCGAGTAGACTGATACGTCTATCTGGAACTTAAGGGGGTCGTTCAAAGTGTGTAGGTTTATTTATTCAGATAAAGGATTGAAGTAAAATTTCTCATTTATATCAATGGGTATTTTAGACACTTTTGTGAAAAGTTTGGCTTAGATATTTCTTATCGCTTAATTATCGTGCTTGATGGATTATGAAAAATGGACAATTTTCCTATACCGTCGGGATATCCGGAGTTGAAAATTATTCAACGACGTAAAATCCGGAGTTTATTTACATAGAAATTATATATAGAAAATCGGGACTTTGAAAAACTGACGTGATAAGCGGAGTGACGTGAAAACCGGGTGTCGGGATAACGGGGTCCGACTCTATTATAAATAATATGCATATTCATATATTTAGTGCGTTTACATTTTATGAAATAAATATATAACACTTTTAGCATTTTTCCAGTTCATTTTGCAACATTTTAAAATGACTTTATCAACAAATTTGAAAAAAAAAAAAATCAGGCATAAATGGGTTAAATGCTTCAAAGATTTGCATATGGCAAAAATGTAGTTAATTGTTACTTTTTGCAACATACGATGTCGCACATGAAAATATACACTAAACGATCAAGTGCGAGTATTACTCGCGCTCAGAGGGTTCCGTGCAATAAATATATGAATTTATTAACTGTATTATTAAAAAAAATCTTTGCTAAAAGAATAATAAGACTTTGTAAAAAAACTATACAACGTAGGGTTGAGTATAGTTGTATATACAGTAGAACCTCGATTATCCGAAGTAATTGCGACCGACCATCTTTCGAAAAATCGAAACTTTCGGTTAATCGAGAATGCTTCAATTTTAAGACTAAGAAGAAATCTATGAAATATTTATTATTATGGTAACGAGTGCTTAATAAAAATAAAGCAATAGCAAAATAGAGACAAGAATAAATTATATGAATTTTAATTTTGAAATTAAGTAAATTTTACATATATCACAAAGGTTTGAAAAATTGTTTTGCTTGTCGCAGTTTTGATTGCCTTTTCTTTGAAGCTCTATCGCAGAGTTTTTTAATATTATTAGTTCACACAGTATCAGTTTTTCTGCTGCTCCAGCCATGTCAAACCTTTCGCAAAACATTCAAAAGCTTCAGAATTGCTGATTTGTTTGATATCTCCGTTTCACACAAACGCTTACTGGAGCTCAAGTTAAATTCAAAGAAACTCTAAAAAAAGGGGGATCGAAAATAGTTATATGTACTAGAAGTTTGGAAAAAGCTCCTTGCACATAAGAAATATGATAGTTAAAAAAAAAAAGAGCTTTAAAATGGATTTCGGTTAATCGAGAGTCTCGGTTAAAAGGGTTTCGGATAAAAGAGGTTCTACTGTACTAGAAAAGTATGAATGGGTATGCCATAAAGGTTATATGAAGCCTAAATAATATCAACTATTGCTATTCTGTATAACTCTTTTTTTAATCTTATCCTAATCTATTTTTTATGAATTTTATTCGGTACTGACAATAAAAATAGTGCATGTCTAAACTTCATTTAGCATTTTATAAAACTAAATTCAGCGCAGTAATAATATTTTCTTTTTACAGTGTAGCTAAAACAAAACACTTGTTCAAAGTTTAAAATTGGCATTGTGCTAAGAGCGCTTCGAAAGGAGGTCGCAAAGTTGCAACGACACCTTGGTCCGTGCCGCATTTTTCCAGAAATGTTTTTAATTAACTTTTAAAGACACCTGAGGCGTATTAAGTGACCCACTCAACCCAAACTGGTCCCGAATCCCATAGCATTTATGCGTTTAATTCTAATTAAATTAATAGGTTTTTAACAATTTGACGTTTATTGTTTTTATACTGCTACTGGGTATTACATTATACAAATATATCATTAAAAGTTGTTATTATCTGGACTTCAAAAGCCGATGGCACATGCAGTACGTCGCCCCTGTCATTATGTATGTCCAAACCGCCCGTGTTTTTAAGTGTTAATATCTCGGCTAATTACTGACGATTTTTTTCGAAAATCATTATCAACAATGCTTTTATACTTCTGCTACGATAGGTACCTCCAGCTCTCTTCAACACCTTTGCTGAATGCCCGCAAATCGAAATTTGTGTGTAACGGAAAAATGCGCTTTTCTCAAAAACTAGGTGTCCTAGGATAATCGCTATAATTTTCCTGCAAAGTTTAACTTAACGTCTACTACCTCTAATTTTTTCATATTTTTAGCTTCATTAGATTCTGAAATAGATGGGGGGGGGGCATATTTTTGCACTACATCTTCGACGATATCTCTGAAAATATAATACAGTAAAACCTCCCTAAAGCGACCACGTTTCGTTCCAATAAAAATGGGTCGATTCGAGAGGTGGTCTCTTAATGGAGGTCATGTTTAAATCTAGATTTTAATTGTTGAAAAAAGGTAACAATTGATGTTACTAAAATTTATTTTTCACATTAGGAAAAAGTATGAAAATTTAAGTATCAAAATAAAAGTTAATTACATAAGTTAAATACTGCAGAGTTTAAGCAATGAATACATTGACGTTTGCTTTCATTTTACGGTTTTATCTTTTATAAACTTTATTTCCAAATCCTTTCAAAGTTCAGTAAACAAATGCATTTTTTTTTTTTTTTTTTTTTTTTTTTTTTTTTTTTGGAAGGGAACAAATAATGACGATTTCATTAATTTATCTATTTCTTTGAGAGTTTTCTGACAGAATAAAGCAGGGGAGTTTATTGACCATCATTCTTAATTTGTCATCAGATTTAAATTCATTGCATAAAAAGGCACAAAGAGGTTTAAAAAATTAAAAGTTACCGGAATAAAAACAAACTCTAAACTTAGATTAGAAGTTTGATGAATAATGCGCTCTCCGGAATTATTTTTCAAGTAAAACCTTCTTCAAGCGACCAGGAAAAAACGGAATTGGTTTCATTTTCTTTAAAGAAATGGGTCGCTTATGGAGGGAGTTCAACTGGGATGGTCTCTGAATGGGGGTAAAATTAGTATTAAGCCTATGGGAATAAATATCGTTTCATGAAAAAATGGTCGTTCAGGGAGGTGGTCGCTTAATGGGGGTGGTCGCAGAAGGAGGTTTCACTGTACCTAAAATTGAAAGAAATATATTTTGTAGTTCAGCGTTATGAAAGCTTTCACCCGATACCCCACACTTTATGCTTCCCACCAAAATATTTTTTTTTTCCAAGTAACTTAATTAACCCCTCTACATTTTTCCTAAATATATTTGTGAATGTTTAATAATCTGTAAATATGTGGGTCAATAGTCTTTATTACTTCTCCCAATTTGAACTTTCCACATTCCATAGTTTACGAGTAACATGGCTGTGACAGACACAAGAGTAATCTTAATAATGGTACCGTTTTTACTTTTTAAGCACGGAACCCTAAAAAAATCATAATATCGCTTTTTTTTTTTTCTCTCAATTAGTCATTAATATGTATAAAATAAAATTTTATTTCATTTGTGTCAAGTATAAGAAGGTGCGGTCCACAATGGGCTAATAAAAGACTTAAAAGGCTGCATGAAAAGTTTTTATAAAGATCCATTATTATAGTTTATCTTATGTTCCGCTTCTATTGCATTCAACATTTACACATTTCTTGTGTTTCTACACTAGACTTTTGACTTAGGTTTACTATGCTATGCATTCTTAATTCAAGAGATCGATTAAGTCAAAGCGAATTTTGAAGCCTGATTTGATTTGGCGGCCTCGAATACTTCCGCAACAAATTTAATATTTCCGATGCCGCAAATTATATCTATTTACTCATACAATTAATAATTGCATATTTTAATACATAAATAAACACATAATTAGTAATGCATAGATTACACCGTTGTTATTCAGAATAGTTAAACGTATGTTTTAAGATTATAGCATATTATATCTCAGAAAAGTTACGTTTATAGCTTATTAAATTCAGCACTTCACAAGGTTTATGTTCCAAAAAAATCGAAATTATTCGTGGAGAAATATGAAAACAAAAATCCTTATGTTAATTATTATTATTATTAATATTATTTTAATCAAAAGATTTGCTATTTTGCTTGAAAGGTGTGAAAATACAAGAATAAGCATAGTTTTATTTATTGGGCTGTTTAAAAAATATTTAAACTTACACAGTATTTACTTTTACTATTATAATTATAATTATGATGTATTCAAATTTATTGAACTGTCTAGGACAAATAATAATTTATACATTTTTTTATATAAAAAAGAAAACAGTAGTCTGAATGTAGTGCTGCCATCTGGTGTCGTTAAGCAGAACATTTAATAACAAAACAGCTATTTAAATATAAATAAATAAAATAATCGCACTCTTTTCATAATTTCTTCGGTAATAAAAGTACGAGGTGCAAACAAATACACGAGTTTCTTTATAGTATAATATTTTTTCGGCGGACAATACAGAATAAAGCTAGAAATGACCTTTTATAAAACGAATATAATATTTTACTAAATGAAAAATTAAAATAAAAGAAAATCTATAACAAATTCAAAAGTTCATAGATAAATTTTGAATTGGAAATAAGTGTTATTTCACCCAGGATTTTTCATCTATTCTTTTTCCGTTCTATTCAACAAAACACTCTATCATGAAAAAGAATTTTTCAGCATAAACAAATTAGCACTTTTAGTCCGGAGCCGGTGACATTGGAAGCTCCATCACACGGAATTGAAGTTTGTTTAGGTAAATCGATAGTAAAAAGTTATACGAACAAAATGAGCTAGGTATGACTAAGTTTGACAAGGTGCACATATTTTTTAGCTCGCTGTCTAACAAAGCCTGAGAGCTAATGTACCCGCAGGTTCTGTATGTACCATGTATATATGTATGTATGTAAATACGTAATGCAATAACACTTGATAGAAATATCCGATTTGCTTCAAAAATTTTTTCTAGGTTCATTCTGATAAGGCGCGTCCCTGATTAGTTTTGGGAGTTCAATGGTTAAGTATAAAGGGGGTAACGTCGGGATAACCCCGCCACCTTAACTTAGATAAATGGAGTTTTCGTGCAGAATTATCCGATTTACTTCAGATTTGGTATACCGGTTTATTCTGATATGGCGCTTCCCTGATTAGATTTGGAAGTTTATTCGTTAAGTATAATGGGGGGCTAATACCCCTTAATTTAGATAAATGGGTTTTTCTATCCGATTTGCTTCAAATTTGGCACACCGGTTTATTCTGATAAGGCGCTTCCCTAATCAGATTTGGTGGTTCATTGTGTAAGTATAAAAGAGGAAACTGGTGATAATACCCCCTCCCCCCCTTTTATATTTATATATATATTATCCCTTTTATATTTCTTAGCCAAACAAATATTACTTTGCGATATTAAATTGAATATTAATAAATAAAACCAACTTTAGGAGTCCAAACTGAATTTGCAGGCATTTGTGGTTAGAGATACAACAGGATTCGGTCAGCCCTTGCTCATGTTGCAGATCAAATCAAAAGAATCATAAATGAAATCATTAATCAAAAGCTATAAAAACAATTCAGTTTGTTTCCTCTGAATTTAACATCTTCGGGACTATCTGGAAAATATTGTTTTATTATATTGAAAATGGTTTATTATATTTAAAGTTAAATATAATCAATCATTATCATTATATGAAAACATTAGGGGAAAGTAGGGTAATACCACTCACTTAAGAGAAAACATGAATAGAAAGTCAAATTCACACAAAAAATCAATATTTTATTAACTCAGTATAAGTCCAAAGCATAAGGAACAGTTTGTAATCACCTAATTTGCATAAAAGCTTTAGGATATTTTTTATCGTTTTATTTAATTAAGCATCGATTGAGCGGTAATGCCAGACATGGTAGGGTAATGGCACTCAAAATTGGAATTCAACATTTAAGTACGAGAAAAGTCACAGATGTAGTTGAGTGAGCTATTCACACCACAGCAGACTTTATATGCGGCAACTTTCCACATATTGTGGAGCGAAACCACGAACCTCCATGCCGGAAAGGGTTAAAGAGCTAAGCATTTGTTCGTAGTTCTTCTGGACAGTGTTGCCAGTAAGCTACTTTTTTTAAATTCAGTTTCTTTTACTGTCACTACTTTTCTGAAATCGTAAAATTTGCCTTGTTTAATGACATATTAATTAAGGCGAAAAAAAAGGGTATTTCACCATTTTAAAAAAGTGGTGTCAGTCAAGAAATTTGAATTAAAAGAAAGTAGCACACTGAAAAAACTGCTTCTGGAATTTCACATGAGCGCCATTACCCTTCATAGCCATGTTAGATTTTAATGCATTATATTTGGCGTAACAACGCACTACAAAATTAAAAAAAAAGCATGGACGTACAGCTAAATGTATATATTTTGTAGACATAATGAGTTAATTAACATTTGAAAATAAGAATATATACTTACTTTCAAGTTAGATGTTGTAGAATTTTATAATGAAACAACTGGAAACTAATAACGGGGGGATACAAAAATACTTTCCTTCCGACGGTTACTATATCCTTACTCAGAACTTACGATGAAATTCGCTAGATGCCGGTACCAATCGCACGTTTTCAATTGTATTCTATTTGGAGCTATTTGAGTGAGCGGATAACCCGCTGAGTGGCATTACCCTACTTTCTCCTATATTAATAAAAAATCCAATTTTAGTTAATAAATTGCATTCTAACTATAAAATAAAAGCTACAACTCTTTCATCGAGTAATAGCCCGGAAGACGGTGACATCAAATGACCCGTCATCGCGAAATTGAAATTTTTTTATGTAAATCGATAGTAAAAAGTCATACGAACAAAATAAGTTAGGTATGAATAGGTTTGACAAGCCGAAAATAAGTTTAATTAAATTAATTATTATTAAAAAGCTGTAATGATTTACCATTATCGCGGAAAGCCGACACTTGGCCAGCTTACAGACGCGAAATAAAGTATATAAAATAAAAATTCTGAGCCTGATAAAAATTCAAAGCAAAATTAACGTCAAATTTTATCACCGACCGCCTCTTTAGGTCATTTTTAGAAAACGAGCACAAAATTTACGTTTACAAATGTCGTTAGAAATTAACCCCTTAACTGTGACATTTGTTTTCTTACAAAAAAATTAAAAATGGGGCTGGACACCACTTTTTCCATACTGAAATATTTACCTTACTTAATCGAAAAATATCTGACAATCAATAAAGATAAATTTACAGTTACAAATTAGTGGTATCAAAATGCTTTTAATAACGAAGCAAGCAAAGTCTTCTTGCCCGAATCCAGTTCGGGCCACACTGTTAAGGTGTTAAAACCTGCTCACAACCATTCAGAAGTAAGCATGACTAGATTACACCTTCTTTACCTATCCTTACAAAATTTCCGGTACTAGTAATATTTTTTTCCGCCAATAACCGAAAACATCAATTCACTCAATGTGTTAAAATAGGTATGACAGATTATTCTGGCATAATAATGCTTATCACGTTAAGTTTTTCTGAAAGGTTGGTTGATTTTTGACGGCCAATTATCTGCTCGAGGGCTATAGGCCCAGGGAGGGGTGCCCTTCGTGGGGGTCTTGCTAAGGGAACCTAACCCGTATTAACGCTTGGAAATCCAAGGTTCGAAGAAAACCACGAAAACTCCGAACGATTAGGCCGACGGGCGCGATTGGGATTGAACCCAGCACCTCCCGTCTACCAGTTTCGAGAGCAGAACCTCTCGACCACTGGTGGGGCTTTTCTGAAAGAGCACGCAATTTTCTATATAATAACCTAAGACACCTGCGATCACGGTAAAGCATTAAAACTTTTTAATAATAATTAATTTAATTAAACACTTTTCGGCTTCACAAACCTAGTCATACCTAGTTCATTCCCCCCCCCCCCCCCCCCAGTTCGCATGACTTTTCACTATCATTATCGCATAAAACATTACATCGTATTTATAGTATTGCTACAATACAAATGTCACGAAAATCGATTTTTACTTACGTTATCATATTCTGTAGTATCGTTTTCGTAAAAGAGTTCTTTCTTTGAAGCTAAGGCAGTAATCCATTAGATGCAAGTCCAAACAGTGATACATCAATGAATTATTCAGATGCAAAATGATGCGTACGACCATACAGTTGAAGTCACATATTCATTACTGAAAGGTATGGGAATCTGGGTTCCAGACATCCTTCATATCCATTCACAATCGGGTTTTGAGCATAAAACAAAACTTACTTTTTTTTATGAGAATAATTAAGTGAAAACAGTCCATGACATCTGGTAGTAACTGCTCGTTGACGCCTTCTGGCATCAACCTAATTTGCGAACAAGCAACAGTAGGTGAAACTGTCTAACTCTAACTACGTTAAGCAATTCAGTAGGCCATTACAAATTAACTTTGTTATCATGAAAAAAATGACTATACATGAGTCACTAATTGAGTTCATTGTACTCATACTTGGAATTGCCAAATTCAAATGATTATTGGTAAATTACTGATTTATAATAGTGTTGCGCAATCTCACTAAACAGAAAGGATTAATCGAAACTCAAATTCACCTTCTGAAAAATAAGCTAAGTACCAGCTGAAATTCAAAATTTATAAAGTGAATCCGCTCAATTCAAATTCATTATTTCAAAAAAGAAATAAACTCGCTTACCAAATATTCCTTTTATTACCAATTAAAAAAAGAAACAAAGAAAGAAGAAAGAAGAAAAAGAAAATTATAAGAAGAAAGTGGGGGAGGGTGGTACACAGTGATACGAAAATTATTATTACTTAACGAATGGCGACGATTTAAATTATTTTGAAAAAAAAATTGCTACATCTTTAAGCTACACATTAATGTATAAATGGTTTTTAAAAAGTTATTTATAAAAGCACAGAAGCAGCATAACGGAGTATCGGAAATTGTCTCACTGTGTACCACAAGAAGTAAACAGTGAGACAATGTATATGTTTTCATAAATCATACATTTTTACACTCTATCAATAATTGTCTACAGTTTATGATTTCTAATCCATATTTCTGGATTTTCAAAATATTAAAAATATGAGCCTCGGGTGGACAATAGCAGACCTTGGGCTACCATCATGCAAATTTTCAGCCTCTTACGTTTAGTAGATTTCCCTAGCCATCGCAAGCCCATACATACAGAGAGAAAGAGAGAGAAACATTCTTTTATTAATAAATGACTTTTTTAACATCAGAACCACATAGTAGGCACACAGTGAGACGTACTTTCGTTACGTTCTAACAAAATGGATGCCTCATCTGTTACGTCAATTTCATCGTTTTAAAAAGTTTATGTCGTTTTGTCAAAACTATTAGATATAGCAAGGTTTGGTTAAGTAAATATGTCATATAGACGGAAATAAAATGTAAAATAGACGTTTATGTAACTTTAACCACTATAAAATAAAGAATTATCTACTATTTTGTCGGACAAGTAACTGAAGTGCCGAAACTACATCCACGTGTTGCATAAGATTAGGTCGTTATGTGTGTGTGCCAGCTTGAAGAAAAAGTTACAACTATATGTCAAAGTGGCTGCTGTCTCACTGTGCACTACTCTCCCCTATCATAGTATATATGTATATCATACGTATATATGTATATCATAGATATACATATATACGATGATTTTCTTTATTGTTCTAGAACACTCAACCCCTTCTTCATTGAAAAACGAACGAAAGTGAAATTAAGAGATATAGCAGTAGCATTACTATTACAACTGTTTCTCCCTCCCTATGTTTTGTTTTGCTCGGAAATAATTCGCAAAGAGCCTTCAACACTTTTCGCTGTTTATATTTTTCTCTTCTTGCTTTTTACATATCACATATTCTTCTTAACATGAAGAATTTGTGTGAATCATATATAAATTTGTTTTAGAAAAAAATTTAACTCCTAAATTCCCTCGTCATTCCCTGCACCATACAGTGGGACGAAATGGCCAAAATCTGCGACATTAGGTCAAAAATTAAAATATATATGTATATAACTCAAAAAACTAGATAACATGTTCTAGATAGACACTCCAGAGTTTATGGGAAATCAGTGAACGGTACAAAATTACAAAATTTATCTTCAACAAACTTGTCCATTTTATGTAATTTTGAGATTTTGGCAAATTATTTAGTTGGACCTGACAGTTAATATTTTCCTTTAAAAAATTATATATATATATATATATATATATATATATATAACCATTAATTAAACATTACCGACCATCATCAAAAACCGCATCACTGTGAATGACTGACAACAAAAATGGATGCCACAAACCTATAATATAGAACTGCATGTATAAAATAAAGCAGCCTATACTCAATTACAAGAATTAATAAGGAAGAACAAAAAACAAAGAATATGGATTCCGAAAAAATTGAAAAACTTATATATTGAATTACGTTTTCAAGAGTACAGAATTCAATGATATAAGCAAATCGGTTGTTTTCTGTGAGAAAAAAGCTTAAAGCTATATATATATATATATATTTTGTCGTTCTATGTCATTCAATGAAATACAATTCAGTTCTACGACATGTTTTTTGTATAATTTTTTTATCTTATGTTTTCAAATACGTATTTTTAAGTTTGGTGTTTACAAAGACAGCGAGACAAAACTAGCACCGAATTATTCGGAAAAACGAGTTTTGTTCCCTTTTTTCTTAGTTATTCAGTGAGAGAAATTCATAATAATCACATCCGCCGCGATCCGTCAACACCGTCTCAATATTACCTCGAGACAATACTGCATCCGCCCCGGATTCGGTAGACCCTCAATAATCACGTTTAGGCGTCCTTAACCTCTTGAGTCCTGAGTACCAAAACAAGTACCTTGGTTCTTTTCCTTATAAAAACTAAACTGGTTGGTTTTTATTTGTTTTGACCCCGCTCCTACATAGCAGAATGTTTATGCTATAAAATGAAACCAATAAATGGCAGCACAAATGATTATTTCCTCACAAAACAAATATTATTTTCATCTGAGTTTGCAAAATGCCTTCAAAGCAGTACAGCTAAGAATGTAGGTAATTTTCATAATTACTTAACTTAAATCTTTACAATAAAATTAAATTTAAAAAATAAAAAAACCCGACTGCGTAAAAAGCGAACTAATTCATTATTTTTCATCAATGTGAAACTATTTTTTTATATTACTTACCTATTTTTTTTTTATTTACTTGTATTGATGACTTTTAAGTTGTGTTTAATTGTTAGTTCCTATCTATAAACACTATTTTGATGAGGCTTATAGATGTCTACGAAGGTTAGAGTTGCAGTAAAGCTAGAGATCCTACCTACACAACTTCCAGGTTGTCTAATATTTAAACGGAGCTTCTGACTGTAAAATAGTCAATGAAACATCGTCTTAATTTTGAAAGACCTATCCAAATATATGCCACTCAATAGGGTGCGTAAATTTTTTTTTTTTCGTCGCTACAGCCATTTTGAATTTATAAAAGCAGAACTTAGGCTATAATCATCGGACGGTTAAGACGAATCAATAGAGACCTCATTCATTAAAATCCATTTAGCCGTTGGGATGTTTCGAGGGTATAAAGAAATCCACATACCCATATACGCGCCTCCCACCAGTGGCTGAGAGGTTCTGCTCTCAAAGCTGGTAGACGGGAGCTGCTGGCTTCGATCCCAATCGTTCGGAGTTTTCGTGGTTTTCTTCGAACCTTGGATTTCCAAGCGTTAATACGGGTTAGGTTCCCTTAGAAAGACCCCCACGAAGGGCACTCCCCCCAGGGCCTATATCCCTCGTGCAGATAATTGGCCGCCATAAATACAACCAACCAACCAACCAACCCATATACGCGTGAAACACATAACCCTTCTTTTCAGTTGGGTAAAAAATTGAGGTTTTGTAGATTATTCACTTATTTAGAGACCTTAATTTTTTTATTGTGTGAATTTAGGTTATTGATAATTAAATTGATATTTGGAGGGCTAGTAATTTACAATTCATATTATAAACCCAAATTACCAGCCCCCTAAAGTATCAATTTCAGATACATACTTTTTTGCTGTCATCTATGATGTCATTTTGTTTGTGCAAAAGCAATGAATAAGTATTTGCAATGTTATTTTAACTTCGGGTCTCACGAGGTTAACACGTTCGAAGTTGATTTTGTAGCCGAATTTTAAAAATACCAATTTTAAACATAAGATTCTTCATTTTCTCTCTTTTTTTTTTTTTTTTTTTTTTTTTTTTTTTTTTGGAGTTCTGTATTTAACCCTTTCAGGGGCCAAGCACTTCCATTGCTAAAATGTTGAAATGAATGATTGACACCGTAATTTACAAATAAATTCATTTGTAAATAAGAAAAAAGCTATATTTCACATATATAATAAACCTAATTTTTTTTCACCAAAATTCTGGTGCCATTGTGACGTTTGGGAATTAAAATTAAGTGGTTTCATAAGCATACCAAAGTCCCTCAAAGGTTTAAAAATTAAAAACGGAACCAAATTACTATTCTGCCTGTCTGTCACAGCCGTTATTCTCGTACACTATGAAAGCTCAAATTTGGCAGAAGTAATAAAGGCTATTGACCCACATATTTGAAGAATGTTAACTATTTACAAATATATTTAGGAAAAATGTAGCAGGGTTAATTAAGTTACTTGAAAATATTATATATATACCGGGTGTCCCAAAAATGACTGATGGATTTTAAAAATCAATAGCAAACGGTGACAGATGTTTAAAAAATTCTTGCAGGAGGGTTATGTATATGATGTCAGGAGTTTTTGTACTGTGATTCTTGATTTTAGTTCGAATTTCAAACAATAGATGGCGCTGAGAGCAATAGGTGCTCAGTCCAGTACTTCGGGATCCATTCAATACATTTTTATCTCCTTTTTTTGCATGGAAGAAGAGAGAGGTAAAAAAATCGAGCCTGAATTTAGCGGTTATTGCTTGCAGCGCCATCTATCGATTCTATTTGTAACTAAAACTGAGAATCGCAGCATAAAAACTCCTGACATTTTACATAACACTCCTGCAAGAATTTTTTTAAATATCTGTCACCGTTTGCAAGTTATTGAATTTTAAAATTCATCAGTCATTTTTGGGACACCCGGTATATATATATATATATATATATATATCGTGTGAAAGCTATTGTAATGCCGAACTCAAAAATATATTTCTTTTAATTTTAGATACAGTCGACGCTCGTTTTTACGAACTCGTAGGGAACACACAAATAGTTCGTAAAATAGAAAAACACCAAAAATGGTATGAATATGTACATTATTTATGTATTTTTATCAAACTGATCCTCTTCATAGATGAATCAGTATTTCAAGATTATTTATTATTTAATAAAGTTATACCTGTATTTTTAAACATACAGGAAATAAATGCTAATCTTGGCACAAAAAATAATGTTAGTACACAGAAACATAAGTTATAGCATCCTTTGAAAACATTACATATACTAAAACATAGACTGTATTAGTGCTTAGTAGATGAAAATACACAGATGAAAACATGGATAAAAAATTAGGAATGTAAATAATCATTTATCTTTTTTAAAAAAAATCACATTTTGGAAAATATATGTTTCCATTTTATCTATGCTTGAAATCCTTTCACAGTTATTGTTCCCTTCAAAACAATGCTTTAGTCCTGACAATCACTATTTAAAATTTTTGCCATGCCCCTTCCTCCGAAAGAGATTGGGGAAAGCAACAAATTCTTGGAATGCACCTTATGTTACATAGCACCTGTATAGAGTTTAATTGACGTTGGCACTGCATTCCAATATTTAAAAAAAAAAAAAAAAAAAAAGTTGCAGAAGTACGAAAACTGAGTTCGCAAAAAAGAAATTTTCATAATTTGTAGTTCGTAAATGGGAGCGAAAAATTGCATTGCTTCTATGGGGGTGTATTCGGGACCACTCTATAGTTCGTAAAATCGCAAGTGTTTGTGAAAAAGAGGTTCGTAAAAACGAGCGTCTACTGTATTATAATTTCAGAGATACCGCCGAAAATGTGATGCAAAAACATGTCCACGCCCCCGTTTATTTCCGAGTCTACTGAAATAAATTATGAAAAAATAAATAGAGGAAGCAGAAGTTTATTTAAACCATGCAGGAAAACTATAGCGGGACACATAGTTTTTGAGAAAATCGAATTTTCCAATTTCACACGAATTTCACTTTGCGGGAGCTCAGCAAGGGAATTGAAGGGCTCTCGAGATACCTATAACTGTGGAAGTATAAAAGGATTGTTGAAAATGATTTTCGAAAAAAATGGTCGGTAATTAACCGACGGACGGTTTGGTTATACAATACATAAAGACGCGGGAGGCATACTCTATGCTCCATCGGCTTTTAAAGTCTAGATAACAACTTTTAATGATATATTTGTGTAATGCAATGCCCAGTAGTAGTATAAAAGCAATAAAAGACAAATTGTTAAAGACAGATTAATTTAATTAGGATTAATCACGTAATTATTTTGGGGTTCGCGACTAGTTTGCATTGAGTGATATTTTTAATACGCCATCCGTGTCTTTAAAGGTTAAACGAAAACGTATCTGGAAAAACACGGCACAGACCAAGGCGACGTTGCATCTTAACGACCTCCTTTCGAAGCGCGCTTAGCACAATGCCAAGTTTAAACTTTGAAAAAGGTTTTTGTTTTAAGTACACTAGGAAACGAAGCGACTATTAATTACTGCGTCAAATTTGGGTTTATAAAATGTAACGATTTTTTGTAATATTACAGCTACTAATTAATACATTTATTGCACTGAACCTTCTGTATGCGATTAATACTCTCACTTGACCGATTATTAAGTCATAGGAATTTTCTAAATTCTGACTTCAGATTCGCGTTTCCCACCTTTAACAACATAAAATTACCCAATATCAAGTCTTTTACAAGTCTTCTACATTCTTGTCCACGAAAACACGTATTTCATCCCACTGCGCGCCTTTATATGAATGAAAATCACACATATTTGCTTTATTGATATTCAGTGCTATTCAGCACTCGATGCAGGATTCTTTTCGTGAGTATTCACTCTATAGGGGGGGGGGGGGAGGCTATTTTTGTGATATTTCTTATACATTTCTGAACAATGAAATTTTTGAATATTTTAGTACGTGATTTATCACATTGCTAACTAAACGTAGAACCGACAGATTGAAAAATGTCCAAGTCGGGAATCGAACCCGGAGCCCGGAATGGTAAAGCACTTGGAGCGCTATTCCAAGGGTTCCCGGCTTGAAAAATTTTCACTCTGTGGGTTCTATCCTTAGTTATCAATGGGATAAATCACGTAGTAAAATATTCAATAATTTCGAGTATAATTTCACTGCTGAAAGTTAATAAAGAAATTGTATAACGTTCACCGATGCTGGGTTTATTTGTGTCATAGTTTCGCCGTAGGATTGTGTGCTGATGAAGACTATTCCATCTTGTGCTGCAGTTGTAGCCTTACCAACATATGTGAGTGAGAGATGCTAAGATGGGTATCGTTCTCGTAGCTTAAATGGTAGAGTACGTGGAGCGTTATTCCAAGGGTTCCGAGTTCGATTCCCAGCTTGGACATTTTTCACTTTGTTGCTCTGCGCTTTTAGCCATGTGATAAATCACGTAGTAAAATATTCAATAATTTCGAGCGTAATTTCACTGCTGAAAATTAATTGAAAAATTATATGCAACGGAATTTTGTAACGAAAGATCAAATTCAGTAACCCGAATTTAAAAGAAGCATTTAATAATAATATTTTTTAAAAATCCTTCTGCTAAATTGTTCCTTTGAGGCGAATATATTTTGTTTGTAAATTACTTAGTATTCAAATCCCCAAAAATAATGATAATAATAATTAAAAAAAAACTTAAATGATTCTATTCTACTTTCCAAACATTGTTGTGCTTGTATAAAAATTTTTTTAAAGTAAGGGGGGGGGATAAATTTTTGTTTTTTTTTACGGTTTCGGTACTCATCAATTAATTAGTTCAGTGGTCTTATAATTGTTCTTTTTTTCCTTTTTAGGAAAAACAGAACCATTATAAGACCACTCCTGTGTCTGTCTGTTCGTCTGTCACAGCCATTTTACTCGTAAACTCGTAAAAAGTGGAAAGTTCAAATTGGCTGAAGTAATAAAGGCTATTGAACCACATAGTTATAGATTATTAACCATTCACAAATATATTTAGGGAAAATATAGAGGGGCCAATTAAGTTACTGGAAAAATGAAATATTTTCTTTGTTTATCGTGTGAAAGCTTTCGTAACACCAAACTCAAAAGTACATTCCTTTCAATTTTACGTATTATATTTTCAGAAATGTCGTCGAAAATATAATGCAAAAATATCTGCCCTACTCTCTACTTCCGAATTTACTGAAACTAAAATCATGAAAAAATTAGAGGTAGTAGAAGTAAAAAGCCTTAAAAAAAATATGTAAATATACTAAACTAGTTTATGTAAAAGCTACAGAAATATGTTACTAAACTGTAAGCTTACTAAAGTTTTATCTAAACACGGTAAAGAAAAAATATGAAAAACTACGAAACTAATTTTTGTAAAGCTGTATGCTTACTAAAATTTTAACTGGAGATAATTAAATGATTTTTAGAGTTCCGTACTTAAAAAGTAAAAACGAAACCGTTATAAGATCACTCCTGTGTCTATCTGTCTGTCACAGCCATTTTACTCGTTAAACTATGGAACATGGAAATTTAAAATTGAGGGAAGTAATAAAGGCTACTGACCCACATATTTACAAATTATTAATCATTCACAAATATATTTAGGAAAAATGTAGAGCGGCTAATCAGGCTACTTGAAAAAAAAAATCTTTGTATATCGTGTGAAACCTTTTGAAACGCTGAACTCAAAAATACATTTCTTTAAATTTTAGGTATTATAGTTGCAGAGATATCGTCGAAAATGTAGCGCAAAAATATGTCCCCCCCCCCTCTCCCTATTTTCGAATCTACTCAAACCAAAATTATGAAAAATTTAGAGGTAGTAGAAGTTAATTTAAACATTGCAGGAAAATTACAGTGATTACCCTGGGTCACATAGTTTTAGAGAAAATCGCATTTTTCCGTTACACACAAATTTCGATTTGCGGACGTTCAGCAAAGGCATTGAGGAGCGGTGGAGGTACCTATCTTAGGAGAAGTGTAAAAGCATCGTAGATAATGATTTTCGAATAAAATTCTCGGTAATTAACTCTAAAGACACGGATGGTTTGGATTTACATAAAGACACGAGCGGCGCCATCGGCTTTTAGAGCCTAGATAGCACCTTTTAATGATATATTTGTGTAATGCCCGGTTACTAATTCATATTTATTGTACGGAATCCTCTGTGCGAGAGTAATACTTGCAGTTGACCGAATTATTTTAAACTTCTAACCAATGGAATCGTTTAGATACACATTATCGCGGCACATTGCTGCTTGATGACATCGCCGCAATATATATCACTTTCTTTGTCACATTTCCTAAGTGATTTTCCGTCACTGTGCTCTACATGAGTACGGAGAGCTAACTTTCTATTCTGTTATATTGATTCCAGCGGTCCGCCCGTGAATACAATGCATACTGAGGAATATTAATCTGAACTCAATTGCTCACGAAATTCAAAATCAAGTTTGGGAGAGCTAATATTCAAGTCAATGGGAACAAGGGCACAACAAGGACACATGCTTACAGTAGCTTATGACGGGATGTAAATTTTCAAGCTCGAAACGCGTCCTATGCATTGTTTTGATTTTATGGTGATTTTTAAATACCAAGTTTTATTATTTTTTTGTTATTTTAAATGTATAATGTTTACAAGATAACTTCGCGATCAAGAGATTTTTCTTTATGTTTGTCAATTAAAAATAAACACACCTACGAAAATGTTCTTGATTATTTAAAACATCTCCAGTTATCTACACTTTATTACATTATTTACAACAGAATTTTCGATAATATTTAAACTATATATTATTATATATAAATTTCATCAAAATTGACTCGGTACTTTTTTCGAAATTCAGCAAAAATAAAATAAGATAAAATAAAATAAACGTCTTTAAAATATTTCCATCAAGTGTTTGGGATCGGTTATCTGTTTGGGAAGAAAGTCGCTAGCTGGCGATTTCCCTTACTCCTTATACCGTTTTGTTTCCAGGATTATTGTAGGAAAAACCAAAGACAGTGTTTTAATCATTAAAAACTTTCATGACGTAAAGAAACAGTAACAAAGGGGGGAAAAAATCAAAATTGTAAAGCATTTAGATTCACATATTTTTACAATAAAGGGATTTGTACTCTACTACAGGGTGAAACAAAAGTTCCTGGCAAATTTTTGAATTTAATATAAAATGAAATAATTGAATTTTTTTCTTTTCTTTTTTTTTTTTCTTGTGAATCAGTTTATAATTGAAGAGCTAAGTGGAAGAACATGTTAAGTAACAAAAATTACATTTGAAGAAATATGATGTGAAGGTTTTTGTTGTCAATTTTAATGATTTATTTTCTGTTTGATACCATGTGTTTAAAATATTAACAGGTGTGGTACTGAACTCCATCAAAAAAAACTTATTCATATTTAATTTTTAAATATTAAAAAATATTAATATTATTTTATTAAATAATAAAATATTAAATATTAATGAATAATGTCTTAAATCTTCAAGGCTAAATAGAATTTCTGTATTTTAGCTTTACCATGTGATAGAATACCTGATAACGCCTTCGTACAAACGATAAAATAGATTTTAAGAAAATGTAGCATAACATGTTCTTCCACTCAGCTCTTCAATTATTAAATGAAAATGTGGAAAGGGACTTTACAGAAGCCTCATTTTTTTGCCTAGATCAAACCCCTATATTTTAATTTTGAAAACCACAGGAGGAATTAGTTAAAAATATAAAGTATACTTACAAATAGTGATAAAAAACATATAAATTATCTCTTCTTTACGGTCGTCAAACACTTTACTCCAGAGTTTGTGAAAATTGTAACATAAAAATGGATATCACACAAACTCCTTTTGTAACACTGCATCACTCACTTCCTTGTAGAAATTCAAGCATTTTACACCCGAAGATCGGTTTCACGTGTTATTACTTGAGGAGTCGGCACAAATAATGACCGGTGTCAAAAGGAAATGTAGTCCAGTGGGTCCATCTTCACGAGGAAGTGGGTTCCGGTTTGTATTTATTTTTTATTTTTTTATTTTTTTAAATGTTTGGAAACATGATACCCTGATTTCCTAATTATCTGGGTTGATTTTATCGAAACAAAGGGAGAAGTGAAACGTTTAGGAAATATTGCAACACCTGTGAAAACGGAATAGCTAAAGATCAGAAATAAATTTCATTTTAGCCCCTTATGTACAGTAAAACCTCCCTAAAGCGACCACGTCCCGTTCCAGTAAAAATTGGTCGCTCCAAGAGGTGGTCTCTTAATGGAGGTCATGTTTAAATCTAGATTTTAATTGTTGGAAAAAGGTAACAATTAATGCTACTAAAATTTATTTTTCACATTAGGAAAAAATATAAAAATTTAAGTACCAAAACAAAAGTTAATTACATAAGGCAATTACTGCAGAGTTAAAAAAATTAATACATTGACGTTTGCTTTGATTTTACGGTTTTATCTTTCATAACTTTTATTTCCAAGTAATTTCAAAGTTCAGTAAATAAATGATATATATATATATATATATATATATATATATATATATATATTTTTTTTTTTTTTTTTTTTTTTTTTTTTGGACGGGAACAAATAATGACGATTTCATTAATTTGTCTATTTCTTTGAGAGTTTCTTGACAGAATAGAGCAGGGGAGTTTGTTAAATTCATTGCCTAAAAAGATACAAAGAGGTTTCAACATAAAAATTACCGGAATAATAATAATAAAAAAAATCTAAACTTAGTTTGGAAGTTTGAGAAATAATGCACTCTCCGGAATTATTTTTCTAATCCAACCTTGTTCAAGCGACCAGGAAAAAACGGAATTTCATTTTCTTCAAAGAAATGGGTCGCTCATAGAGGGAGTTCAACTTTGATGGTCTCTGAATGGAGGTAAAATTAGTATTGAGCCTATGGGAATAAATTTCGTTCCATGAAAAAATGGTCGTTCAGGGGGGTGGTCGCTTAATGGAGGTGGTCGCACAGGGAGGTTTTACTGCACTGAATTATGAATTAATGAAAATTTTATCTTCTAAAGCATTTTTCGTGAATTGTTTGAACTACATTAGAAGATTTACATAATCATTTAATAAATTTTAGAAGGATTGAAGGAGTTAGAAGGATTAATAAAATTTTAAATTATTGGGATTTTGTGCAACATTTATAACCCCACTCAAATATTTTATTTTAAATATTTTTCTTAGCATTTTGTAGAATTAGGAAATGTACAAATGTAATGTTCTTACAATAGAAATATTTCCGAATTTAAATATTCCCCCTACCGCAACGCCAAGAAAACTGAAAAGATGCAAATGCAAAAGAAATCATCCTTTTAAAAATATTTTTGTTGTGTGTAACCAATAATACTTTTGGAAAAAGATAAAACAAATGCATCTATAACGCATTCTGAACTGTAATACTACTAATCGATGTATCAAATGAATTTTATAACAATTTTAAAAACAATTATAACAATTTATCAAATGAATATTTTAATGGTACTTATAAGTACCACCAGTAGCTAAAGGGTTAAGGAGATTTCTGTCTCAGTAAGTAGATCTGTTGACTAGAGTTTTGCGGGGATTGGGTTACATCCGACTTGCACCCGAAAATTCTATTTATAGTCAAATTCCTTGTTTTTCTATTGTTAACATTTTCCAACATAGACCGAGAGGTGGCTGCTCCGACCATCCCCTCATTGAGTTGGAAGCTGAAATTTTAGGATTAAACAGAACTCGATTAGCATACTCAAATGCAACTGGTCTGCAGAGTGATATCTTGGTGGAAACCACCTTCAGACCCGATTTTAGAGGATGATCGCAGTATGTTTAACACTGTGTTTTCCTGCACCCAAAGGTATGAAAACTCGGAGGACTAGGAGCAGGAAAACAAAATGGTAAACCTACCAGTCAAGTATTATAATCGGATTTACAGGTGTTTACCACAATATATGACTTGGCAGACCAGTTGCATTTTACTATACGAATATTCGTATATTAAAATGCAACTGGTCTGCCAAGTGATATCTTGGTGGAAACCACCTTCAGACCCGATTTTAATGGATGATCGCGGTAGTTTTATCACTATATTTTCCTGCTCCCAAAGGTATGGAAACATGGAGGACTGGGTGCCAGAAAACTAAATGGTAACCCTACCAATCAAACATTATACTCGGGTTTACAGGTATTTTCCACCAAGATATGACTTGGCAGACCAGCTGCCTTTCAATATACGAATCGAGTTTTAACTAATCCTGTAATTTCAGCTATCAACTCGATGAGGTGATAGTTCCTGCAACCGCTTCTCGGTCTAACATAGTTGAAAAATGTTTATGAATTCGGTTGTCTATTTGCCTGCCGTATGTCTATGCTTTATTTCTCGTAAATACATTTAGATTTCCATGTAATTTTTATATGCTATTTTGGTTTACTATAGAATGTTCGGTATTGAGAATTAAATGCGTAGTATTTATAGTTCTTTTACAGGGACATGCAAAAGAATTCCGTTAAATTACGGTCTATGGAGTAGAAACCTCTGCGGTGCATTTTATTGATGTCACGATATTTTCAACATAATGAGATTGATATACATAATTGAGATGGCGTAATATACATTAATTGAGAAATCATAATGTACATTATGCTTTCTTGAGAGTATAGAACAGGCATGTCAAACACGTGGCCCGCGGGCAACAGTTAGCCCCCCGACAACTAATCTGCGGTCCGCCAAGCCTTTGTCATTTTCTCTATGTTTAATTGAGTTCATAATAGATGGGAAAATGCGCTTTGCACGAACAGATTTTCACTAACAGTGGCTACAGTATTGACATATTGGAGAATTTTTTTATTCAAAATATCTACCATTATTTCAGAATAGTAATATTTGTTTTATATAATGACAGACATTTCGTCATTAAATAAAGAGACAATTACTAGTTAAGAAAAATGGTAGTTATTTTGAATTTTAATAAAATCCACAATCTGGCAAGAATGCTGGGGCATCAGAGATAGCAAAGATCAGAAAGTATAGGATATGTATATGATCATATCTAACTCTTTTAAAATTTCAGCTCCAAGAGATTGCAGATGCAAAAATAGAAAATGGGAAAGCTGCAAAGAACAGCGCAATTTTAAATTTTGTAGAATAATAAAGTTCAACATTTTAAATCGATATCTTTTTATTAATAAAAATTACTTTCAAAATTTCTTGTTGTGTGTTTTAGTTTTTCAGTACGTAGCTTCCTGTTGTTTGTTTGCCTTAAAAAAAAAAAAAAAAAAAAAAAAGTTGTATTTTGTATAGATAAATTCCATTCTGTTCGATGGTAATAAATAATTATTTTTTGTTAATTAAACAAAAAATTTTACTTTAATTTTACACAATGTCTGATTTTGGACCTCGGCGATGAACGAGTTTGACATGGCTGGTGTAGAACAAGTAGCATTTGTATTTAATTTATATGGACGCGCAAAAAAAAAAAAAAAAAAAAAAAAAAAATTACGATATACTAAGAGAATTATACACTATTGCCTATGGATCATATTTTCTATATAGATTTTGGAGTGAATATAGTGTTCATTTACAGAGATATAAAAAGAATTCGGCTATAGAATTAATTAAGATCAATAATTGCTGGAAATGTGTTTTTCGCTGTGGTATGCTTTTTTAAACCTAACTAATTTTCAGAGTATTAGATGAGTGTAAATTCTATTATTATTATATTATTATACCACAGACCAGGCCTCTACCTGCCGGGCAATATGCCCAGCTTAACGAGTTTGTGTACCTGGTCGCGGGGCGGAAACCGCTTGATCGCTTCATGCGGAGATCTACCTGATTGTACCTTTGGCGTTTGTGGCTGTATCGCTATTCATTTTATCACTTTTGTTACCATGTTAGCCGGTTCTAGATTGCTATCAATTATGCTGTTTGGATTTGTTCGTACGTTGTCAAAAATGGAAGGGGGAAAAAAGAAAAGACGGGGAGTGGGGGTGGGGCGGACATCGTTAATCGAGTTTGATCTCGTAATTTAGAGCTTTGATCATTTTATCTTCACCTGACTAGGCACCTCCAGAGGCGTAATTCACAGGTAACCTAGAGGACTTTGAACCCACGACGGATTTTACATGCACCAGGTGCCATTAGCGTACATGGCAGATTTTTTAGTTAGCGGTGAGCCTCGAACTCACGACCTTTCGACTAGGAGCGCGACGCTCTGCTAACTGGGTTACCGCTGCCCGTATATGCCGATTTGTCATGTTGTCAGCCTTTGATTTTTGCTTAAAGTTCATCACTGTCGTTTGATTTTTGGTCACGTTTTTTAGTTTGTAAATCCCACTCGGGTCATTCCATACAAAATGAGCAAATCACCTGCGGCAGACATGTCACAGATTTTAACGTAAATCATTTTGTAAGTAGATCATATCCATTTATGAGTAAATGTAAAATAATAGATTTTAGGATTGTTTATTTAAGCATTAAAATTTATATTAAAAGTGGATGCAAAATCGTGGTTTTGGCTACATGCTTGAAATTTCAATTTTGGTTATTAGCCTTAAGAATGCAAAGACTATATTAAAAATTATTTATAATTAGGAATGAATGATAAGTAACAGATTGACGTAAGTTAGTAATTGTATTTTTATTCCTTAATGAGAAAAAAATTAATTTTGAAAAAAATTGAGGGGAAAATGCAACGTTTCTATAGAGATGAAGGACACCTCTGACAATATCAAAATTGCTTGACGTTATAGCTAAAAGTATATATATTAAATATTTAAACTTTAATTCTTGCCTTTTTTATTCCTTAATGAGAAAAAAAATAAATAGTAAAAAATGTTGAGGATAAAATGCAATATTTCTATCACTTGTTTCGACGTGAAAGAAAGCTTTTTTTAAACTTTTAATTCTTTTAATATTATAGATAACAGTGTATATTTTAAATATAAAGACTTTTATACTTGCTTTCAATTTATTTTTTCCTCAAGAAGATTTTTAATTAAAGTAGAAAAAAAAGCTCAATTGAACAGAAAATTATATATTAATTTCTAAACCCACATACAGAAAATAGATGGCAGCACTAAATTTTTTCACCTTGAAATCGTGCAATATTTTAAGAAACGCTAACGAATTAAAAAAAAATAGCTCATGGAATATAGTTAATATTGCCTTTTTTAACCCAATTTTGTGACGTTAGGAATCAAAAAGGCATGCTTGAATTTTTTTTATCAGATTATGGACTTATTGATCTTTATGTCTGTCCAATAACTGTAATGTGGGACATTTCCTTCATTGTTTTTTTTACCTGTCAATAAGAGGAAAAATTACGATTTTGTCATTTTTTTTTAAGTTTCTAAAATTTTTTAAAGGTGAAGGAAATACATGGCAACTTAAAAACTTTAGTAATTCGATCTTAATATGTAAAACTACATAAGGCATTAATTTCTCAGATGTTTTTGAATTCCTTTAATTTTTATTACGTTTTTAATTTTCTCAAAATATGCAAATTTTCAATTTTTACAACCAATTAAAGAATAATCATGGTGTTACCAGATTATTATTGCTCAATAAATAAGAAGATAATTTTTCAGAGGTTACATTATTAAAAAAAAATTCATTTCAGTTAAATAGTTTTCAAGATACAGAACTTCAAACCTGCAACTTTGGACGATTGCACACATGCCATTCTTTATCACAAGTTTTTTAAATGTCCAAAACTGCTAAAATAATTTATTTTTTGTGAAGATATTTTGCAGAGCTCTATTTGAATATGAATTGAACCTGTATATCAAATTTTATTAAAATCTGTTACTATGTGGCCACGACTTTTTTTAAATTTTTGCTCATTTTACGTGGAATGACCCACTCAGGGCTGCACGGAAGAATTCTCACACATTAGTGAATATTGTCAGCAATTGCTGATTATGAATATTTGAATTATGAATAATGCATATTTTACTGAATTATCTGTTATTTAAGTTACTTATTTAGTTATATTTTATTCAAGGGGAAAAAATGAAATTTCTTAATGATGTTCTGTTAGTGTTGGTAAATGTTTCATAATCTATGCTTGATGTATGATTTTTTATTTTTCTTATTTAGTTGAAAGGTTTCAAAACAGGTTAAACGACAAAAAAGGTACACGCTATAAATTACTAAATTTGAAAATTTTCTGATGCTGCTCATATTAAACCAAACGTTACGACAACACGAACCTAGCATTAACCCTACAATGTATAAATTTTATTTCCCTGACGTCTACAAAAATTATGCCAATTATAATAATTGCACAAATGACAGGAAAAAATATTTAAAAAAAATCCTTTGTCATCTTTTTTCACAATTAATGAAAATGTTATTTTTTTTCTTTATAGCTATATCATGAATTGACAAACATGCAAAGCGAAATTTGAATTATGCCGAATATCTAAACGATGCATCCGAATATGACTTGCGTTCGACATGAACGATAAATTGAAGAATGCAATTCGGCTTAATGGTTGACCAAATAACGCAGCTTTTTATTTTTATTTTTTTTCTCTGCATCAAAGAACTTTTGCTTTGAAAAATGTATCTGACAGCATAATTTCAGTTATTTCGGTAACTGAAATAATATCATAACTCTTCTACAACTGTGAGGAGCCACCAAAAATTTTCACATCTCGTACGTGGTAGACAGAACAAAAACGTTTGGGAACCACTGGTATAGAATAAGGGTGTCTAACCTTTTGGTTTCCTCTGGCCTCATTTAAGGTGAAAATTTTGCCTCGGACAGCATTTGAGCGGAGATATTTTTTTCTCAGGTTATAGATACACCGATACTAATAGTAACGTTATACTCACAAAACCCCTACTTTGAGATATGTTGTAAGCAGCAGAAATATAGCTATAGATTATTGCCTATTTTGCTGTACTGGACAAGAAACTTGCGGCTTATGGTTGGCCAAATAATGCGGCTTTTTCTTTTTTTTTTATCTGCATCAAAGAACTTTTGCTTTCAAAAACGTATCTGGCAGCATAATTTCAATTATTTTGTAAACTGAAACAATATCATAACTCTTCCACAACTTTGAGGGACTACGGAAAAATATCGCATCTCTTACGTGGTAGATGGAAGAAAAAAGCTTGTGAACCATTGGTATAGAGTAAAGGTGTCTAACCTTTTGGTTTCCTCTGGCCGCATTTGAGGGGAAAATTTTGCCTCGGACAGCATTTGAGCGGAGATATTTTTTTCTCATGTTATACATGCACTGTACTAACAGTAACATTATACTCAGAAAACACGTATTTTGAGGTATATTGTAAACAGCAGAAATATAGCTATAGATTATTGGGTACTGATTATTGGGATTTGAAAAACGTATCTGGCAGCATAATTTCAATTACTTCGTAAACTGAAACAATATCATAACTCTTGGAAAACTTTGAGGAGCTACGGTAAAATATCGCATCTCTTACGTGGTAGATGGAAGTAAAAAGTTTCTGAACGACTGGTATAGAATAAGAGTGTCTAACCTTTTGGTTTCCTTTGGCCGCATCAAAAATTTGCCTTGGGCAGCATTTGAGTGGATATATTTTTTCCCTCAGGTTACAGATAGACTCTACTAATAGACACATTATACTCAGCAAACACGTACTTCGGGATATGTTGTAAACAGAGAACTTAAGGAGTATATCGGCGCATTTAACCCGGGAGAACGCGTTCATAACCAAGGTTATGAATGGTTTTCACTTTCTCACCAATAAATCCAAATAATAATCGTCACCTTATTTAGTCGGAGACAATTGTTACAAATTCTGCGATAAATTAAGTTGAAGATTACTTTAAAAAATAGTGGTGACAATTGGAAAAACCATACGCAATTTGGGTCTATCAGGCCCGGCGCGAGTCCTCCCGGGTTGAAAATGTCAAATTAAATCCCAGATTTTTCCAACATGCTTTTGACACGGACCATACCCCATCTTTCGCAGATTCGTTAATTTTGAAAAATAACTGCAAGGATTACCAGTATAAACTTTTCATGTAGAGATGGTTCAGTAAGCTACATCCATATAGGGGAGACCGGGGGAATGGCACCACTCGGTGTTATGCCGCCACCCCGCTTATTTTAAAAAATAACGGTTGTTTGAGATAGGGAATGCGCCTGCACTATAGCGGCTAGCAATAGAAACAGTGCCTGGAGTGAGAGTGATTTTGTTATACGTCGTTCGTTTGTTCTAGTGAAAAATTTAGTTTTCATCTAATTGCTTCTTATTTTGGAGCTTCAAATGAGTAGAGGTAAAGACCTTTTATTGTAACATTAAGTACTTAAGATAATATTACCCGTAATCTACTTGCATTCACCGACATTTTGATGCAATTTGGTGAACAAGTTCAATTCTTCTTTCGGTTTTGCTGGGGGATTTCCGCTATATTGTCCTCTCGGGGTAATGCTGTCACCATGGCAAAGGGTGACTTTTGCAATTTGAGTTAAATTGTAAGCTTAGCCCATTAATAAATCTAGCTTAAGGAACATTGTAATTATTCATTATTCTCCTAAATTACATTGCTTTCTAAATATTTTCAGAAGGTTATGTGTTTCCTAATCCATTTTATGTATGTACTAGGTCATTAAAGAGTGGCGTCATTACCATAGCATCCTGGGTAATCCCGCCACTGTACAGAGGTTGAAAGATTTTTTTTTTTTTATGTACGCTTACTTTGCAGTTATGATTACGATTAAATTTATAGAGGTTCTGAAGATCATGAATCAGCTTTAGAACATTTACTATTAAAAAATAAACATATTTTTGAGGTGAAAAAATTTAAATCCCCTTAAGGTGTCGCCATTGCCCCGGTCTCTCCTACCTTGAACGAATCAGGTTCGATTCCCAATGAATATTTCTTGTTTCTAAAAGAAAAAACTTTAACTTTAACTTGACTGAGTCCAGTGTGTGTTCGATGGTTTGTTGGTGTGGTTGATGTTAGTACCGATGAGGCTATGCAATGACATAGCGAAACGTCTACTTTGTATGATTTTGCTTTTAATTAAACGTTTTTTAAATGTATATTTTTTTGCTTTTTAAATGTATTCAAGTCTGTCTAACGTAGAATTAAATACAGCAGGTGATCGGTTAACGAACTGTTCAATTTACGAAAGATCGGTTAAAGAACACTTTCACGAGATATTTTTATGTTCAGATAACGAACACCTCATAGAACAAAGGCAAGAAGACGTAATGCTTGAGTTTCAGGTTTGCCGAGCTGTATTTAATTGTATCTATTGTCTACTTAAAGAACATTTTAACAGTTGTATATGTATGGCTTAATTAATTCATGGGTTACCGGGGGTTCGGGTGCACATTTTAGGGCGTCCAATTTAAAATGAATAGATAGATATCTTATTTTTTATATTTTGTGTCCCTTTTTAAAGAAATAATTTCCATTGCAAATTGATTATTTTAACTGAAATTTAGTTCACAAATTATTAACAGGCTCTAGGCTCCACTTGAGCCCTGCAGTAAACACGATCTTTTAGAGAACTAGGGAGTTTTTGAAAGGTCAAAGTGACACATTGATATGATTTAATGTCGGTCAATTAATGTAATCCTAAAACTTTTTACAAAGGGCATGTCATTTATTTATTTTAATATGCCGCGACACAGACGAAGCCATCAAAATATGATCTGTCCATATTAAATAAAGACGTATACTAATCCCTTCTCTGTCGGTTTTTTTTTTTTTCGAATTTCCAATCCCAAAAAAGCATTTTTCTTTAATTTCTGAAAATTAATTTATGTTCTATCCTGAATTGGAAAATGTAAAGTATTTTCGTTTGTAACCAATTTTTGTTTGACCATTGGTCAAAAAAAAAAATTAAAATGTCACTGAGCCCTAGCTTTTCCTGCAATGCCCTCAAGTTAAAAAAAAAAAAAGAATGGTCTGAAACTATATTTATCAAATCCATTTGAAGTATAAACACAAAGTTGGCCACATTTCGCCAAATTTGTCAAAATCTTGCCAACATTGATTTTCTGAACAGCTTTTTACATAAAATTTACACATTTAGAGAGTGGTTGGGCGCCGGTGGGATACGAACCACCGATCTTATGATCAGGAGGCGAGAACGTTAGCGTCGAGCAAAAGGCCAAGCCAGTTACTCTAAGCTAGTAACTCGTTTTATACTGATCATGTGAGATGAGATCGCTACACACTCCATCCCCAGTGAGAAAGACTTATTGCTGACGTCTGACGAGCGATATGCACTCCTGAATAATGCTGTCGCACGCATATGTGATGCGTGTGAGGACAGGCTTTGTGCTGTGAGCGCTTCACAGGCTTTTGGTTGAAGGGGATGATTTATTTAGTGCTGTCATCTGTTGGTTATGAGAGGAGTTGATTGTTGCTGAAGGTTGTTTTTGCGTGTTTGTCCGGGTCACCACTTTAGAGAGTGGTTGGGCGCCGGTGGGATACGAACCACCGATCTCATGATCAGGAGGCGAGAACGTTAGCGTCGAGCAAAAGGCCAAGCCAGTTACTCTAAGCTAGTAACTCGCTTTATACTGATCATGTGAGATGAGATCGCTACACACACATAAAAGATTTTCTCGTATTATAATATTAGATAAATATCTGAATAAAAAGAATTACAAAAAATATTATATATAGGTATAAGTCAGAGCTCTCATTTTCTGACTATGAGATATTATAATCACTTCCCTCAGAAGAATCACTCTTTGAATCCACCATATAAGCCATTTTGACATGGAACAATAACTAACGAACGCCGATATTACGGCAAATTCGAAAATAATAGAACTAGTTGCGTCATCTCTTAGCACTATGCAGAAATACAAAAAACGATCCTAGAATATACCGACGTGCAAGTTGCGACAAATTCACTTTCAAGGATCAAAATTTTCTTCGCGTCGCATGACATGCGACGACGACCGTACCTAGACAAAATCACTGAACGTATGACATGCGACGCCAACATAGGAGGGGTTAACCCTATTATAAAGTGCAAATTTATATTATACATTATTTAGCTTATAAGAAAGAATTAATTGGATTCCCATACAAATCAATACAAAAGCTATGATCGGTTAACGAACAATTCATTTAGCAAACACTGTTTTGGAACGAATTAAGTACGTTAACCGGTCACCCACTGTATTTTAAATAAAATAATATTTTAATTCAGATGTTAAAATGTTCGTGTGTCTTAAACAGAAGTATAGCTATAGATTATGGCCTATTTTGTTGTACTGAACAAGAAATTTGCGAGCTTTCAGACTTGTCATGAATTGTAGCTCTCCAATGGTACTATTACTCATTTTGGCGTCGTAGTCCAACATTCGATAAAATTTTTGGTCGAAGATGGCCTTTGCAGTTCTAAATGCAGTCAGATAAAAAACAAACTGTTTTTTACCGAAATCAAAAGTCAGATGCATTTCTCATGCGACCGTTTCCCATGCGACTGATTCGTCAAAATAACTTTAAGGGGCCTCAGGACTCTTAATATTGGAAAAAAAGAAAAAAAAATAGTCCATTTTCAACATTTAATATCTTAAAATATATACGATTTAAAAACACAATTTTTATTGGGATAAAAGATATAAGTATGTTTTTTTATTTCATGTATTTAAAATATTGAAAGATGCCAGAATTAGTAGGGTAACTGTAGGATAGATGGCTATAGTTTTTAAAGATTGAAATAAAAATTCTCAGAATGCAAATACAAGAAATATTTATGCATATTCAAAATTCTTATACATATAGTCATAATATTTTATGCAAAAAATAACTAAATATTGAAAACAAAAAGTGTTAAACAAAATTGAAATTAAAATGGCAGGTTTCCATCTCTCCTTAAACTCGAAGAGAGAGATGTCCACCAAAATATAAGAAAGAAAAAGTGAAGTCAAATGGCAAAAAAATAACATATTTCATATAGTTAATCATAAAAAAACATATAGCGATTTGTAAAGATGCAGTTATATGATGGAAAACGAGTGAATAAAACTCGAATAAAGAAAATTTGAAGTATAATTTCAATACTTCACTTTTCGTAAAATCTTACCACATGTTGTCAAAGGTCTTGATAATTTGTGCACGTTTCATGGAACCACTTTAGGTACCTTATGCATAGTATCCAGACATCCTTTTTGGATGTGATATTACATTATTTTGCACAACCAACACAGTGATCCTAATCCAATTCTATTTACTCGGAATTTATAGAATCTGATAATTTTAAATGTATTTCGTTTTCTTAACTACTGGAAGTGTCGTTTTTTTTCCTCGTGTTAATTTTAGGTTTATTACGTTAACTTAGCTTATTTATCGGCTTTATCAGTTTCTGTTATGAAAGTTTGCGACGTTTTTCAGTATTTTCTAAAACAGATAACTCGTTATGTCTTATTATATTATTATTATTATTAAAATATTTATATTAGTTACAATTTAAACAATTATATCAATTAATATACTTATAAACATAAACGTTATATCTTTATTTTAAATTTAATTATATTTAGTTAAAATCCTCATAATTTTGAAATATTGATTAAAGGTGGCCATCTCTCCTGAAATTGAAGGACTGATGGTCGCCCAATTTAAAGCATCAATAGCCATTGTACGTCTTTATTTTAGGCTTAGAAGTAAAGATTAGATTATATATGTGTCTTGAAAGCCCATATAGTAAAGAAAATATATTACGTACTGCAAAACATTCAGATACCTAAGTCAAAAAAAAAAAATTTCAACCACTAAATTAAATGAGCATTATACAGGGTCATCGAAAAATAATGCCTGGATTTAAAAAAAAAATCATAACATCGAAACCTTTTATGTTAAATGAGTAATTCTTTTACTACACGATAACTGGTAAACTAAAGTTGACCATGCAACAAAAAGCATAGTGCGTGATTTGGTATATGGAATCAAAGTCAATAGTCACTGTACAGCGGCAGTCAACATCGTACTGAGCAGCTGCAGTCTGGCGCGTCGGCTGTCCTTGACGACTGCACAACTAATCCGCACATAACACAGACACGTAAACGAATTCTGGTGAACTAAAACCAAACTTGCGTTCACCAGTTATCGTGTAGTGAAAGAATTAATCATTTAACATAAAAGGTTTCGATGCTATGATTTTTTTAAATCTAGGCACTATTTTTCCACGACCCTGTATTTACACTTATTTTTTATAATAGAAAAACACAACTGCACGTCGCAATAAATAAACTCGTTAAACTATTTCATACGAACGAAGTTTATGTTGCAATCTATGATCAAGTTTTGGAAATATTTAGTCTGGCCATCTATCCTAGATTTACCCTATTGATAGGGGGATCCAAACTGCCAGAGCAGAAATTTAGTATAACAGCTTACGTGCTGAATTGCAGAATAAATTTGGCAATTAGAATAATTTTTTTTGTGCCTAATTGCACTTCAGATTATAATAATTACCCTGAACCTAAATAAATTTGTATTTAAAATATTTTTATATTTTTAATACGAAGTTGTACTTAGCTAATACAAAATTTTGAAAAATTCAACAGTATAATCACCTAGAAAAAATATCTAAAAAAAAATTAAAAATTAAATTTTAGGTTCAGTTTATGCAGACTAGCATAAAACATAGGTTTTGAAAATTTCATGAAAAAATATTCAGAAGTTTTTGAAACATCCTGCGCGTTATACCCAAAAACATCATTTGGATAAAAATAACTTCAAAGTTTCAGAAACATCGTTTCAGCTATTAAGCGGGTATAATTCTGAACTCCATAACTTCTGTTCTAATGTGAATTTCAAGGAAAAAATTGTATCAAAATATTAAATAAAGACAGGAGTTTAACATCTAAAAAAAATCAAGATTTCGAAAATTTTGAAGCTTTAAGAGTCATGAGGCCCCTTAAATCTTCATAATTTCTTATCTACCTTTTCTAACTTGACACTCGCAATTATATGTCAAGCAAGCACGCTCATTTGGATATACAGGTTTTGATATGACGTTTCGCCTAATCACTGGAACACAGGAAATGCAATAAACTCATTCTTTCAACAATAAATTTATACTTACATCATCATATAATAATATATTCAATAAATGAATTGTGGAAACAACAAAAAAAAACTTTTAAAACATAAATAAATGTTTATTTACATTATCCCAAGGACCATATTCATTACAGCACAAGGCCGCCAGCCCGCGGATTTGATAGATATTATTCATACTTTAAGAGTCGGCGGTCATCAATTGTGAGGTTTCGGGGTCATTCACGCCCATCAGAGTTCGGCCTAATTGATATCTACCCTGATATATATACGATATTTATTTTCAAAATATCATGATATTTGACATTTTCGTATATTTGATAACTATTTTCAAAATGTAATTGCGTACGGGGAGATTGACGAACCTATGGCACGTGTACCAGAATTGGAAAATAAGTCAATTTTTCTGGCACGCGAAAAATCTAAATTTGACGAACATTCCACAGATAAAATTCATTTTTAATTTCTGTTATAATCAATAAATTTTGTTCAATTCGTACAGACTATCGCAAATAATGCAATTACACTGGTCATCAAAATTAAAAGATAATGAGAAAAAATATGCTCACTACGTTAATGTTGTAACCAATGCCCAATGCTGCAATTATTTATGTTAATTCAATACTATTGAACTCAAAACTGCACTTCCGCGCATACGTTAGCGTTGGAAATATGCAAACTAGATGATTGACAATGTGGTGCGCAATGAACGTATGTTAGAATTCTAGTCTGTAGTGTTGTTTAAAGTGAATGTGGTGTCTGAATGTGATCAGTATTCATTAGTTATGGCTCAACGATATTATTTAAGTTAAGGTCAAACGTGGCGAATAATTGGTAGAATCGAGGAAGGTAAAAAACAAATGGAGGTCGCCCAAAATTTGAATATCCCTCAAAGTGTCATATCAAGAACTTCGAGTCGCTTTTTAAGCACTGGATCCGTTGATAGACAGCCTGGTCAAGGGAGACCAAGAGCGACAACTGCATCCGAAGACTGTTTTTTGTCATTGTTGCTCGAAGAAACCGCGAAGCGACTACAAGAGATTTGGTTTCAGACCTTCAGACTGCCACAAGAACTTGAATTAGCCGTTCTACTGCTGCACGAAGGCTTAACGAGGATAGACTATGCGAGAAAACCAAAAGTTTGTGTCCCACTCACTCCAGCTTCCCAAGGGGCCCGTTTAAACTGTTGCCCTCGTCGAGTTCAATGGAGGCAAGAAGACTAGGCCCAAGTATTGTTACTGATGTGTCCAGATATAGTCTGAACACTGATTCTAGACGTGTTTTGATCTGAAGAGATGAAGGAAGACGCAACTTGCCCTTCTCTTGTCCGTGAAATATCCCGTTCGAGCACAGTCTTCTTGGCTCCATTAAACATGATTACAGCAACAGTTTAAATGGGCCTCTTGGGAAGCTGTAGTGAGTGGATTGAAGGAGGATTAGAAGGATTGAAGGAGTTAGAAGGATTAATTAAATTTAAATTTATAGGGATTTTGTGCAATATTTATAACCACACTCAAATCTTTTATTTTAAGTATTTTTCTTGGTATTTTGTAGATTTAGGAAATGTACAAACATAATGTTCTTACAATAGAAATATAGAAATACTTCCGAATTGAAAAAATGCCCCCCCCCCCCTCCCCCAACGCCAAGAAAGCTGAAAAGATGCAAAGGCAAAAGAAATCATCCTTTTAAAAATATTTTTGTTTTGTGTAATAATGCTTTTGGAACAAGATAAAGTAATGTATCCATAACTCATTCTAAACTGTATTACTACTAATCGATGTATTGAATGAATTTTATAACAAGTTATATTAATGGTACTTATAAGTACCGACAGTAGATAAAGGGTTAAAACAGAGTGTAATATCATTAAAACACAAACGATCCCCCCCCCCCATATTTCGTAGTGTGGCTTAATTCTTTTAAGTGTCTCTGTAAATGAACTGTAAATGTTACACACTTCACGTTCAATATCGAACATACCATAGTGATATAACATCTATGAATTTTATAGCAATCGTGGCCATATTTATGTGAGTAACAGCACAGACAGATGGCAAACATACAGAGTGTTAAAAAGATCCTTCTTAAGACTATAAAATGGTTAGTAATACACGTACCTTTAAATTCTAATCAAATCCAGAACATAACAGATGGCTGTTTTAGGAAAAACAGGAATACTAAAAAAATAAAGTTATTCATTTAGAAAAAGCATAATTTTAGCCGTACTCAAGTTAATAAGCTACACTTAAATCCACAGGCACATAAAAATCTATAGTGTTACAAACTTAAAACTTTACTTTGTTTATATACTTAACAGTAGAGGAAAAAATTTTAATCACTAAATTGTCTTTTTAAATAGTTTTCGAGGTCAGCCCGAGAATGGATAAAATCACACTTAAAGAAACCTTTTATGCTCAAAAGCACGGGTTTTCACATATCTTAAGGAAATCATTTCTTCTTTTGAGCTGTATAATAGAGTAAAAGTACAAAAATATTGCCAATTATTAGAAGATTTTTATATTTTTACTAACTGTCAGCAAATTATCAATCACAGACATCACGTGAAGTCTTTTCATACCTATACTTCGTTTTTTTTTAAATCAGCATATCCTGACTTGATCACGTAGAATATTAACTAAGCTTTTGAATCTTTCTAACTTGTCAAGGAAGAAAAAGGTTAAAGATAATTTTTAAAAAGTGCTAAATTTTATTTATTTATTTTGCAAACGGCTAGACACATGCCAAAATAAAGTAACTCCTAGATCAGGATCGGCAAAACCTTTTTACGTGCACGTTCAAAAAATTCACACAATATCTACAAAAATGTAACGTGCCAAACTTTGACATAAAATTTTTTTGCAACGTACGATGTTTATAAAAAAACACTATAATATTATAGTTAAAAATTAGTTGTTTCATGCATTAATAATTAATAATTTAAAAATATTAAAAATCAAAATGCGATATCTCTGTATATTGGCATTGGAATTTTAATTTTAGTACTTTTTACTTAATATATTAATGCAACATCTGGTTATAATTATCCAAGTTGCATTAAACAGTGTATCAATAATTTATTGATAAGATTTTTGCTGATGTTCGATGGAGATTTCTTCACACCTGATTCACATATTTAGATAGTTTTACAAATATACATAGGAATTGGGACCATTTGCCACCTTATTACAGTGATTGTCTAACGAAATTAATTTGAAAACTGCAACTTTATAAATTCCTATAGAAAGCAAAATACCTGTTGAAAACACTGTATGACATCACAGAAAAAGAAAATTCTTTTGATGTGATAACTCATGCAAAAATAGCTGCAATTTTTGTGATAGTCTGTCCGTATCGAACAAGATGTTATTGATAATTATAAAAATTAAAAAAAAATGAATTTTATTTGTATGATGATTCTAAAATTTATGTTTTCGCTTGAAATAGAAATTGTCTTACGTGCCAACTTTGGCACGCTTGTCATAGGTTCGCCAAGTCTGTCCCAGATATTTAATAATTTTTAAACAATGACTTACGCCCGAGAAATCTAAATTTAACTAGTAAATCTGTAGATCAGGAGCCTCAACGTCAGCTCTGCAAGTCTTTTTTTAAACACAATTTTGTAATATTCAATTTCCTGCAAAACGCAATTTAAATTTCTCGAATTACGTAATTATTTATAAGAATAAAAAAATACGAAGTTTTCAGACATTAGAAGCGTTAAATTGAAAACGTTGTTATGTAAGGATATTTTGAAAATTTCATGAGCTACTAATTCTGGTATTTTTTTGGATAATAAAGTAGATTTCTTCAGGGGACGGACCCCCCTGAACCCTCCCATGGTCTCATTAAATTTAAAAATATCACTTTTTATTTATTGCGCTAATGGTTATTGTAAATCTTAGATTTCTTTTTACACTTCCGAGCCTTATTTTTCAATACCGGTGGGCAGAAAATGATTTACATTGAGGCTATTATATTAAAAGTTTAGGTTTTATGAACGAAAATGTAATTTACTTTTAAAAATAAAATACTTTTCATTCATATTTTCTGAAATGAGGCTGCATTAAGAAGTAACACTCGTCAAAAAATATTTTTTCAGGCAATCTAGTTACTGTTTGGTTTTTAAGAATGAAAATATTTATTTCCCGATATAGTGACGTCATTTTCGACAGAGATCATTTTGCGGTGCATAATTTTGACATTTACTATCTATTTGCTTTTCAAAAGATTTTTTTTCTCATTGAAATTTTCGATTAAAAATTAAACATTTCTGTTAGCCGTGCAGACGATAAAACGTGAGATATTGACAATTTTTTTTTTAATAATAAGAATTAATATCATAACACAAGGCCCTTTTATTTCAACCTCAAAGCGTATTCGTTTTGGTTTTGATATATGAGGTCAAATTCACCTTCTTTTCGTACATTCGAATTAATTTCCAATATGAAGACGTATTCATGCCTATTTTTTTATTTAATTTTCCTCTTGCACATGAAAATTTTTGAAATCAAAATTAACTGTTTAGGATAAATTATTATTCCGCGATTTGATTTCCTTGGCAACGGTAAATAAAAAGATATATTATAGCAAAATGTCAATTTATTCCTTATGAAAATAATGAGCTTTTTAATTTAAAAGAAAAAAATTTGGACAAAATAAATAGAACACAACCTGTCTTTATTTCTGGGGTAAATTCCATCTATATGTAAAGACACAAAGGCATTAATTAATTCATCCCTTTTGACGTTGATTTGACTTCAAAGAATTACACACACTTTCACATTTACGATATTTTTAGGTGTAATTTCGTTGCTAGGTAACAATTAAAAGAAAATTAAAACAATGAAATATGGGCATTTACTTTAATTAAATTTGTAAAAGAGAATATTTTATATTATTGGAACAAACATATAAACTCCCTCCATATGTAATACACCGAAAAAAAAAAACTCTGACAAATGTATACACAAAATTTCAAACTAATATGAATAATGCATGTTTCTAATTAGGAAATTTCATCATCCATAATTTACCATTTAAATCCTTCAATCATATTAGCCATTTCCTTTCAACAAATGAAAATGGAAAAATCGTCTGAATTGCTATAGAAAAGCATTATTGCGCAAAATAAAATATTCTATATTTTCCGAACGAATGAACCAAATATAACAAAAAACTATACAGCTAAATCCGGGTATTTCACCAACATATCCACTTAATTTCAAGCTAATCGGATGCTTTTTGCGGCAGTTATCGCGGAACAGACAGACTAACGGAAACCAAAACTTTTCGTGTCTCCACAGTAAGACTTCACTGACGTTTCGGCAATTACGTTAATTTATATTCACATAGCTAACTAGTAAATCTGCAGATCAGGAGCCTCAACGTCAGCTCTACAATTCATTGTGTTTAGCATCCTTTGAGTAATATTAATCTTTCTACAAAAAACGAAATTTAAAGTTTTGAAATTACATAAACATTTATAAAACGAAAAAATATTTCGAAGGTTTCTGACATTAGAAGCGTTAAATTAAACCCCTTGTTATTGCCGAAACGTCAGTGAAGGCTTACTGTGGAGACACGAAATGTTTTGGTTTCCGTTTGTCTGTCTGTCTGTCTGTCCGTCTGTTCCGCGATAACTGCCGTAAAAAGCATCCGATTAGCTTAAAATTAAGTATGCATGTTGGTAAAATCCCCGGATTTAGCTGTATAGTTTTTGGTTAAATTTGGTTCATGCGTTCGGAATATATAGAACATTTTATTTTGCGACTTAATGCTTTCCTATAGCAATTCAGACGATTTTTCCATTTTTATTTGTTGAAAGGAAATGGCTCATATGATTGAAGGATTTAAATAGTAAATTATGGATGATGTAATTTCTAATTAGAACCATACATTATTCATATTAGTTTGAAATTTTGTGTATACATTTGTCAGAGTTTTTAAATTCGGTGTTTAACTTATGGAGGTATTTTATATATGTGTTCCAATAATATATCTTTTTATAAATTTACTTTTTTTCAAAGCACATATTTCATTGTTTTATTTTCTTTTAACTGTTGCCTAGCGACGGAACTACACCTAAAAATATCGTAAATGTGAAAGTATTTGTAATTGTTTGAAGTCAATCAAAGTCAAAAGGGACGAATTAATGCCTTTGTGACTTTACATATAGATGAAATTTACCCCAGAAATAAAGAAAGACTATGTTCTGCTTATTTTGTTCAAATATTTTTTCTTTTAAATTAAGAAGTTCATTATTTTCATAAGGAATAAATTGACATTTTGCTATAAATTTAACAATCATTTTTTTTTTACCGTTGCCAAGAAAATCCTATCCCAGAATAATAATTTATCCTAAACAGTTAATTTTGATTTGAAAGATTTTCATGTGCAAGAGGAAAATGAAATAAAAAATAGACATGAATACGTCTTCATATTGGAAATAAAACTAAAATACGAAAAGAAGGTGAATTTGATCTCATATATCAAAAATAAAACTAATATGCTTTGAGGTTGAAATAAAAAGGGCTTGTGTTATGATATTAATTCTTATTATTAAAAGAAATGTTACTAATATCTCATGGTTTATCGTCTGCACACAGCTAACAGAAATGTTAATTTTTAATCGAAAATTTCAATGAGAAAAAAAAAAAAACTTTTGAAAATCAAATATATAGTAAATGTCAAAATTTTACACCGCAAAATTATCGCTGTCGAAAATGACGTCATTGTATTGGGAAATAAATATTCTCATTCTTAAAAACCAAGCATTAACTAGATTACCTAAAAAAATATTTTATGACGAGTGTTACTTCTTAATGCCGTCTCATTTCAGAAAATATGAATGAAAATTATTTTATTTTTAAAAGGAAATTATATTTTCATTCATAAAACCTAAACTTTTAATATAATTGCGTCAATGTGAATCATTTTCTGTCCACCAGTATTGAAAATTAAGGCTCGGAAGTATAAAAAGAAATTTAAGATTTGCGATAACCATTAGTGCAATAAATAAAAAGTTACATATGTAAATTAATGAAACCACGGGGAGTTCGGGAGGCGGAGCCCCCCCCCCCCCCCCCTGAAGAAATATGTTTTATTATTTAAAAAAATATCAGAATTAGTAGCTCATGAAAATTATTTCAAAATATCCTTCCATAACAACGTTTTCAATTTAATGCTTCTTATGTCTGAAAACTTCGTATTTTTTATTCTTATAAATAATTACATAATTTGAAAACTTTAAATTGCGGTTTGAATGAAATTGAATATTACCAAAGTGTGTCTAAAAACAGTGACTTGCAGAGCTGACGTTGAGGCTCCTGATCTGCAGATTTACTAGTGTAATGGTATTCTGAAAATCTCATGAGCTACTTATTCTGGTAATTTTTAGATAATAAAGTAGATTTCTTCAGGGGGGCAGAGCCCCCCTGAACCCCTTCGTAGTGTAATTTAATTTACATTTGTAATTATCAATTAATTGTGTTAATGTCCTTTAGTAAATTCTACCAATAGACGGAAACGTACATGAATTCTTTTCTACAGCCCTGTATATTACGTGAAGATTTTTACGCGTCGTCTATAACATTTAAATTTAATGCAGACAAAAAACCCTCTTAAAACTGCTCATATCACATTTCCGGGGATTAGTATGCATAGTGTGCACCATATATCCAGTTTCTGAGGAGTCCTGTATATGGTTCTATTTAAATTCTGCAAACATTTGTTAGTATACTAAATGTATTTGGGCTGGGAAATACATAACTCAAAAAAAAAAAAAAAAAAAAAAAAAAAACACTGAAGCAATTCGCGCTTATTTTCATTTATACTTACGAATTCATTTGTGTATCCCTGTACATGGTCTATACAATATTTAAGCACTACTTATTAAGCACAAATTTACTTAACGTTAAAACGCACACCATAATCGAAAATGCTCTTCAGCAATCATCCCTAATAGACCAGAACTGTATCCGAAATATTTTATGTGACCCTATAAATGAACGATAAATACGATACAAATCATATTCAAGCTTCTTGTAGTCAATCACAGTAATGTAATTTAATTTCATAATGTTTGAATTAGTGCAACACAATTAACACACTGACGACAGGCAATTTAATTAAATCTGGGTTTAAAAACAGTAGAATCTCCTCCCTCTTCTGAAAGTGTCTCGGAATTTGGTTTCTGAGATATGTTTTTCATGTTTATGCAGCAGTAAATATCTTTCAATGTACGGATGTAATATATAATGTCTTACAATCTATAAAAAATATGGACAACACAATATAAATGTCTTTTCTGTAAGGTAGAAGTCACTCCCTTAGCCAATGATGTATTCTGAATAAAAACGAGAATTTTCGTTTCCCGTCGCTAATGTGTTAAAATAAGCTGTGAAGAGTTTTTTCCCCCCGTAGACCACATTTTAATCGACCACTTTTGTGTGACCCTGAAAAAAAACATATGCTTTGCACCCCATATACTACAAAAATGTTTCAAAAATACATATCAATTTTATTATTTTGTAACAGAGTAACATCATTAAAAAACGCCACAAAAGGATTTTCTTCAAAGATTGTAATATTATGAATACTTTTGAGTTCCCTGTATGCATGCTGTAAGTGTTACACATAACATATTTTATAGTAACCAGGTTCTAGTGCACCTTAATAAAGTATATAAATTTCATTACGTTTAAAATTGTGTAACATTATTAAAATACACCGCAGACGATTTTTCCCAAAGACTATAATGTAACGGAATAGTTTTGAGGGCCCCTGTAATTAAGCTATGAATGCTACACTCTTCATTTTTAATACCAAACATACTTTGGCAAACCTCAATAACGTATATCAATTACATGCAATCCCGACTATATTTACGCGAGTTAGAGCACGTAGAGAAACACGGCAGGCGACAGATAGAAAAACTGAAGTCATAAATACTTTTCATCCATGTTGGAAAGTGTTAAAAAGGATTTACATGCCTTTAACTGTACTTTTTTTTTCACTAATAGCATGGTTAAACATTAGTTTAAACATCCTAATCCAAGCGATAGCAATAACATATTAAAAGCCCCCCAAAATATGCATATCTGGAGATCTATAAATCTACTGGAAAATAATTCATTATCGTGCCCACTGTTAATTGCATAAATTGCATCGATTTGGCGCGATAAAATATTTTTTGTGATAGCCTTTTAATAGTACATGCAACAAATTAACGTAATTTACTAACTTCATTCATATTTGAAGCAATGATAGGCTACTAATAACAGTCGCTAGGCAACGAAGAAAAGGAAAAAAAAAAGAAATATGTATCATGTAAAACAAGAAAATTAATTTAAAAATTCTTTATATTATTGGAATACATGTATAAATGTCCTCAAAACATTATACACGTAAATAAAAAAATCTTATAGATATATTGATAAAACTTCAATATAATAGGAATAATTTAAAACCTTTATTTGGAATTTTAGTATCCATAATTTGACATTTAAATCCATTAATCAAACGTGCCATTTTCTTTCAACAAATCGAAATTTGAAAATCGTCTGACTTGCCGTAGAAAAGCATTATAAAGAAAAATAAAATATTCCATATTTTCCGAACGAATGAACCAAATTTAACCAAAAACTATACAGCTACGTCCGGGTATCTCACAAATATGCCCAATTAATTTCAAGCTGATCGGGTGCTTTTTGCGGCAGTTATCGCGGAACAGACGGACGGACAGACAGACAGACAGACAGACATCCGGAAATCAAAACTTTTCGTGTCTCCACAGTAAGCCTTCACTGACGTTTCGGCAACAAGGCGTAAAATCAACAGAGTGAAAAAGTATCCAGGCTAGGGTTCGAAGCTGGATCTTTGGTTCAGCGCACAAACGCTCTTCCACCTGGGCCACCTGGAATAACGCAACCAGCTTGGCACCCTTCACTCTTAAGCCTTTCGGGACGGATGATGCATATATGCGTCGTCAAAAGATGCATGTGGAATTTGTTTCTGGCACCATTAATAAATAAATGTAATAATTTGTCTTTTTTAATTAGAGCATTTCTTGGTATTTTATCAGTAAAGAGAACTGTTTAAAAAAAGCGGTGCCAACCAAATAAAATTTGAGTAAGGGATTCCGTCTCGAATGGGTTAAATGTTGGTAAGGCTGCAACCGCAGCACAAGATGGAATGAACCACAACTTTGCGGTAAACATGAGTCCAAATTAATCCAAGCATCAATAATATATATTTAATAATTTTTAAACGATGATTTACGCCCGAGAAATCTAAATTTAATTTCGTGAAATTTTATTCACATTGCTAACAAAGGGTAAAACCAACAGAGTGAAAAAATATCCAAAACAGGGTTCGAACCTGGGTCTTTGGTTCAACGCACCAACGCGATTTCATCTGAGCCATCCGTAACGACACATCTAGCCTGGCACTCTTCACTCTTAAACGTTGGTAAGGCTGCAACAGCAGCACAAGATGGAATAATTTTTATGAACCACAACCCTGCGGAAAACATGAGTCCAAATTAATCCGGCATCGATAATATATATTAGATAATTTTTAAACGATGACTTACGACCGAGAAATCTAAATTGAATTTCGTGAATTTTTATTCACATTGCTAACAAGGCGTAAAAAACCAACAGAGTGAAAAAGTATCCAAGCCAGGGTTCGAACCTGAGTTTTTTTTTTGTTTTTTTTTTTCAGTGCAACAACGCTCTTCCATCTGAGCCACATGGAACGATACACCTAGCCTGGCACCACTCACTCTTAAATGTTGGTAAGGCTGCAATCGCAGCATAAGATGGAATAACTTTTATAAACCGCAACCCTGCAGAAATTAGAAAAATAGCAATAGAGAATGCAATTCCATCCCGTTTTGTTCTAAAAAAAAAAAAAAATCCCTGCCGGCCCGGCCTATACAGGCGGAGGTAGATTTCGAAGTTAAGTATACTACTTTCACAAAAAAAAAAAAAAAAAAAAACAAATCGTGATGAGAGATAAACCCACTTTAACAATTTTATCTGGCCGCTTTTGACGAGTTTTTATTTCATTTTTATATAATAACTGTTATTATCAGAATCATGTTAGGGCGATATTAAAAAAAAAATACTTTTCCATGCTCAACAACTCGAAATTTTCTGGCATAACTCCAGATTCATTTTTAATAGGAAAAACATGAAACTTGTTGACGTGATTTTTGAAAAGATTTATAAGCGACCTGTGTTTTTTAATTTTCGTTCAATTAATTAAGACTTGATATATAAACAATTATTTTCTCAGTAAGACAATATTTTTCGTTTCTAACACAATCGCTTGGGGAAATTCCGTTCAAAATGCCCACTTTGACATAATTTTTTGAAATATATTCTGCCTCTGTCAAAAAATCGATCATTACGGTACATTATATAGATTCTGAATAAGCGAATCTACCAACTGGATGCGTTTGAGAGCAAAAATGAATTTAAAAATGAGTCAGAAAATAAGCAGTTTGGATTTGAATACTCCTTTAATACGATAATTTTTCCAACACAATCCGCTTCGGGAAATTCGGTTCAAAAGGCCCACTTTGACAGCATGTTTAAAAATATATTCTGCCTCTATGAAAAAATTGACCATTACGGTACATTATATAGTTTCTGAGTAAGAAAAGGTGCCAATTGGAAGTCTTTGGGAGTAAAAATGAATTGTAAGATGAGTCAGAAAATAAGCAGTTTGGATTTGAATACACCCTTACTAACATGATTTTTTTCTTCAACCGCTATGTATTTTTAATTTGTTTTTGCTGTAAGAATTGATCCTATCGAAAACTTGTCTGTATAGATGTTGTAGACAATATTAAGAAGATATATAATAAATTTATGGGGATTTTATATCTTTTGAATTGACGGAGTTATGGATTTTTTCTTCTTCAAACGCCCTTTTAGTTTTCGTTTTTAATTTTTTTTTTTTGCGGTACGAACTGGTCCTATCAAAAACTTGTGAATATAAAAGTTGTAGACAATGTTGAGGAGATTCATGATAAAATTAATTGGATTTGATATGTTGAGAATTGACGAAGTTATGAATTTTTTTCTCCCAAAAACCCTATTTTTGGCGCCCTTTGAGCCCATTTTTAACTTTATCAAAAATCTGTGATACATAAATTTTTGGCCCTATTTTTAGAAGTAATAAAAACTTTAAACTGATTCGATATGTGCAAAATTTAAGAAGTTATGGGTTTTTTTCGGTTTCACAAAACCCCTCCCTATTTTCACCCCCTTGGTCCGATTTTGCCCATTAACGAACTTGAGCGAGATTTTATGCCCCTTGATTTTATGTATCAGTTTGGAAGAGATTGGTGTAGAATTGTGAAACATATCGTGTCCAGAAGAAAGTGATATATATATAGATAGATACATACATACATAGATAGATATAAAGTTTTTTTACTGAGGGTGGTTTTGGGCTCTAGGGGTCATGATCGGTGTAGATTTGCAAAAAGTTTTCAGAAATTCCAACATAGGAACGACGCCAATAGGTAGAATTTCATACGAAATCTACCTAAAATCATAAACGAGTTTGAAGTAAAAGATAATGAAAAACAAAGCACACTTCTTGGCAAAAGATTAAAATTTTGTAAAGTTAACTGCATCCCAATGCTTTTTGAAAGTATGAGGCACACTCTTTTTAAATATGATGTAGGGCAAAGTAGGGTAATGACGCTCAGAAGGATAATCCCGCTCACACAATAACACTAAACAGAATAGAATTGAAAACGTGCGATCGGTATCGGCACCTAGCGAACTTCATCGTAAGTTCCCAGTAAGGATATAGTGACCGTCGAAAGGAAAGTATTTTTGTGTCCTCATGTTATTAGTTTGCAGTTGTTTTATTCCAAAATTCTACAGCATCTAACTTGAAGGTAAGTGTAGACTCTTATTTTCAAATATTAATTTCCTCATTATGTCAACAAAATATATACAATTAACTGTACTTTCATGCTTTTATTTATTTTTGTAGTGCGTTGTTACGGCAATTATAATGCATTAAAACCCAACATAGAGGTAACGGATAATGGCACTCGCGTGGAATTCTAGAAGTGTTGCCAGTGGGCAGCTCTTTAAAATTCAAATTTATTGATTAATACCACTTTTTTGACATCCCCTGGTAAAATTCCCCTGTTTTCGCCTTAATTAATGTGTCATTAAACAAGGAGAATTTTACGATTTCGAAAAAGCGGTGAAAATCAAAAGACCTAAGTTTAAAAAAAGTAGCCCACTATTTGTGTAACACAATATGTGTAAAGTGGTAGCAAAAAGTCTGTAGTGGTGTGAACAGCCCACACAACTACATATGTGACTTTTGTCGTACTTAAATGTTGTATTCAAACTCTGAGCCCAATTACCCTACCATGTCGGGCATTACCGCTCAATCGATGGTTATTTAAATAAAATGATAAAAAATTTCCTTAAACTTTTATGCAAATTAGTTGATTGCAAACTATTCGTTATGCTTTGGAGTCATACTTCGTTAATAAAATATGGATTTTTTTTGTCTAAATTTGACTAGCTATTCATGTTTTCCCTTAAGTGAGCGCCATTCCCTTACTTTCCCCTAAAATTAATCGCAGTCCCCCCCCCCCCCCCGAAATTAGAAAATCTGTTAAATACGAAAATTGATCCTGTCCAAACTATCAATAGATGAGGGTTATACATTATACCTTTCATAAAAAGATAAAGATCTTCTTTACATAGATTGACAATCAGAAAATTTCGAGATAGAATAAAATAACACGAAGCAGAACTCAGATTAAATAGACCCCATACTGCGTTAGGAAGATTAGCTCAAATTCAACCTATAAGGTTAGTTGGGGAAATTGGGCCATGGTTTTACAATGTGACTCCGGAGCTTCTGACAATTCAGCTTCAGAAAGCTAATGTTCATTTGAATTAAAGTCCGAACTTCTGTAAATGTGTCGCCTGGTGGCGTGGTCAGTAAGCGGAGGCTGCTGTCACGCTGAGGGCCCGGGTTCGAGTCCCTGGGTAAGACATGGATGTATTTGTGAATGCCCCTTTGTAGTTATATAAGTATATGTAATGGAAATAAAAAATTGTTGTGACTTGTTGTTGTATCTATGTATAATAAAGATCATTCCAGGTGACAGCCATTGCAGCTATAGGCCCCAAAGCAATCTCCATTTCGGTGGATGCCAAATGTCGGTAAATGTGTTTAGTTAGGTTCCCTCTATCAAACAGAAAGGCTCAAAATTACATTTTAAAATATAAAAATATGCGTATTTCATCTTTCTTTCCTCATGGGTCCAGTTGCCCCATAAAATTGGGGCAAGTGGACCAGGAGGGTCTATGTTCCACACTCGTTTATTTATTTTTTTTTTTCCATATGGGATATCAGGTCCTGTTTGATAACGTGTAAACAACTTAAAAATTTTTGAACCAGGCAGATCATGTAAATTATATATCAACAAAAGAGCGTTGTAAAGGGAACTTTTGCTGCCAATATGTCTAAAAAAAGCACTAAAAGTGAAAATATTAGATTTATTTATACCAAAAACATAAAAATTAAATAAGTACTTATGTACATTATTATAGGTAATAAGTGCAAAAGTCACATGGGTATTTTAATGAAAAAAATAGCAAGGTAAATCTATGAACAATCAGCTACGTAAGTACTTAAGTACTTTATCTGTATCCAGAGAAAATTTTATTGTTCCTACCAAAACCCTTAACGGGTTACCGTCATCATAATTTTATTTGACATATTCTAAAGAAAGGTGCCATGAAGTTATTATTTTCAAAACAGTGGTAGGAGCAATAAAAATTTCCCTATAGAATGCGACCACTGTGTATCGTACAATTTCAAGGTTTGGCTATTTCGCTTTCAGGGGCGAGATGCTTGCATTCGTAAAATGTTGAAATAATTTAATGACACCAGTATTTACAAGAGAATCTATTTGTAAACAAGCAAAAGTATATTTTCGCGTACTTAATAAAGGTGAAATTTTCATTATAAAATTCCGGTGCAAATGTGGCAATTAGGGATTAAAATTATGTGATGCCATAACGGCATCACCGCCTCTCAAGGGATCAAGAAATTTGTTTGATACCACCAAATATGCTTTTTTTTTTCTTTGCGTAATTTTAATAAGGCATTCTATAATTTTCTTTATTGTGAGCAAAAAAACAATGGAGAAATTTATTTCTCGTAGTAAGAGAAACTCGAAAAACATATTTATAACTATTGGGGTAACTGGATCCAGCATGGTCCAGTTACCCCGGATACATGTCCCAGTTACCCCATTCTTGAAAAATTTATGGGGTAACTGGGACACCGGGCATACATTTAAAACATGAAGTAAATATGTATAGATACCTAATAATATTATGTAGTTATATGCCTAATCTTTAAAAAAAGATTGTTTCAGCATTTTAATAAAAAGCCGAGAAAGTTTAACCATATTGACGTTGTTTAAAAAAAAAAGAAACGCAAATTCTTGACAACCTATCATAGCAAAGTGAGAGTTATGATTGAGTTAACACACGTTGTTTTAGAAAGTAGAGATTAAGGTGCATTGTTCAGAAAAGCTAAAGCTTAAAAAACACCAACAGTTCTTTTATAAAACAGCCTATGGCCCAGTTACCTCGTGGGTCCAGTTATTCCAACCTTAAGTAACCTTAAAAGTATATTTTAATAAATTCAAGATTAACTTTCGTACAAGTAATTAACAAGAAGCCATTATAAAAGAATTTCTTAAAATAATTTCTAGTAAAGATGTACTTTGTAACAATGCAGCGTCATATGACATCCATGGAGTTTTGAAGGAATTGCTACATAATAGGTGAAGGGTTGTTTTGTTAGAAATTTGAATACTTTTTTCTGTCACCTTGTCTTCCGTAGTAGGGGAGATGGGGGCACATGTGAACATCGCAATTTTTCAATAGTTATTATGAGTTCTTTTATTTTAAAAAAATTACTAAAGATGACAGCACCTGTAGACATATTGTAAAAATTTTTTGAAGCTTTTTGACATTTTGTTTGTCCTCTGTAGCCAAAACACCGTTTTTAGATCTCTAAAGTAAAATCTTGGTTCCAAGTTGATAAGCGTATAACTTTATTTATTCATTCATTTTTTTTTAATTTGAGTGTTTTAACATATACTATGAATACTAATAAATATTTTTGATAAAGTTCTTTTTCTTCTAAAATTGAGAGACGTTAATGATTTATCAATTTAACAGAAGCAGCAATGTGGGGAACTTGTGAACAAACAAGTTGGGGTAGATATGAACAGTACATAAGTGCCCCAATAATCATTCTGTGATTCTGTTCCTTTCCGTTAACTTAATGATAAATAATGTTAGTTCCACTATCTATAATTTTCCTGAAATAGAAGATATTTTCCTCACACAAAGTTGATTTTGCATTCAAACACATATTTCAGCAAATACATAAAGAGCAACAAGTTCGTTTACATTCAATTGTACTTAAAATAAATTTAATGTTTTCTAAAATGCAATAAGCGTTATATATTATTTTACTAAACATTTTACAACAATATTTTTTATGCATTGTTAATACAAATTTTTTTTTATTATATCTGTTCTAAACTTGCAATGATGGCTTACTTCCATATCTAAAACAGTTATGTATATGATGCTTTGAATGGAGATAGATATGAGTAATATTTTAAGAAAGTAAAATTTTTAAACTGATAACTACCGTAAAATCCCTATTGTAACTCCTTCCCTCTTTCAAAAGCAAAAGTTAGGGGAGAGGGGGGGGGGGTTATAGTCGAGATTTTTTTTAAATCATCAAAAAGCCCTTCTTTATCTATAATTTACAAGTAAATAGGGCGAATACAGCAGTGGGAATCTTTGGTATTTCGGCAGATTTGAGATAAATAGTATGTAAACGCTCCCTCCCTAAAATTTTTCCCAAACAAAAACCACTAAGCAAAATTTAAAAGTTTCAATTTCTTTTTTGAAAGTGCTTCTTTATTTTTTTTTTTTTTATTTCAGCAATACTTAATGAATCCTTTAAGCCTCCACCCCCAAAATCTACTTATTTTCATTTTATAATCTTTTGCTTAAACATATTACTCAGAAACTAGAGAAATATATATATATATATATATATATACATTTCTTTATGGTGAATTTCACAGGTAATTAACTAATGATTACGATGACAAATGAATAACAGAATAAAAAGCATGTCAAAGGATATTTTTTCCTTGTGTTCACATGTGCCCCACGTGTGTTCACAACTACCCCGCTGATGGGGGGTAGTTGTGAACAATTTTTGTGTAACAATAAATGTGAACAATTTTTCGAATTTATAAAACAATTAAAAAATGTAAGAAGAACTATACAGGTGATATTAAAAAAATTATCATGTATATAAGAAAGTTCTAATTACTATATTGAATAGGTTTTGTTTATAGAAATTAATTCAGTCATAAGAAAAAGCTATATTTATGCGAACTGTTCACATGTGCCCCCATCTCCCTTACCCTTAAATTACAATGTTCTCTCATAGACGAATAACTGCAGAAAGAAATAACATTTAAATAACCACTGAGAATAACCCTGTGAATTGGCAGAACATGTTTCTGACTTTTAAGGTATTTTAACGTATTTCAAATACTTTTAGATTATATGAATGCACCTGCAAGAAATTTTAGTGCATTTTATTTGTGTTTTTTGTTTGAATTTCAGTTATTTACTCAAGGTGAATTTAGCATTAGAATTTAACTTCCTTTATTTAATGGTGTGTCATCTATGTTTTTATTGATAAAGCATATTGATAAATGATAAGGATTTAATAACTTAATTATTTGGATTTATTAATACAAATAAAATTTAATCAAACTTAAATTATATTGCTTAATTAAATGATAGACTCTTTGAAACAAATATTAAACGAAACTCTTTGTAAGATCTTCGATGACACTTACTTGTTTTATGCCCAACATTATTTTTTAAGCTGTAACATTATTCAGGAAGATCTAAAATAATTTGAAGCGCGCCCGCTACCATACTGCACTGATTCTCATTCTGCTTCTGGGTATAGAGAGATTTACCGTTCGTTTTCGAAAGCCACGCTTAGCACTCTGAGACGATTCTACTATCCAAAGGGGTGTTTCGCTGAGATGGGTTATGTTGTCAATAAGATTGGCGCTCAGCCAAATGCAGCTACAGAAACTCCGCTCATCCTTATTTTGATAAAATCAAAGCAGATCTGACGCATGCGCAAAGGCGCGGAGGGTTTTGCTTTATGAAAACAAACAATAGCTATAGAGATACAAAAATATTGTGAAACAACATAACAGTACTACTTAGCAGGGATTTAGTGGAACATGTACGATGATATGAATCGTACGCATTCTGGATTCTTAAGAAACTCCCTGTACCAACTGGTTCTCAAATAAAGATAGAGGTATACACTATGTGTACACATAATTCTAAAGCGTATATTGTAGGTGAGAGGGGTGGGGCACACGTGAACAGTACACTTAAATATAGCTTTTTCTCATAATTGGGTTAATTTTTCTATACACAGAACTATTCAACATAGTAAACAGAACTTTTTCTTACACATGGTAATTTTTTTTTAATTACCTTTATAGTAATTCTTACTTTTTTAAATAGTTTTATAAATTCCAAAAATTGTTCACATGTGCCCCACAGGTGAGCTAGTTGTGAACACACGTGAGGCAGGCACATTTGAACACAATCAAAAATGCAAACCTTTTATATTGTTATTCATTTGTCATCATAATCCTTAGTTATATTATCTGTTAAATTCACCATAAAGAAATATATATAATATTTCTCTAGTTTCTGAGTGATACGTTTGAGCAAAAATTTATAAAATGAAAATAAATAGATACAAAGCTGTTCTGACTCCATACCCAAGAATCATATCGCTGTAAAATCCAGATTGTAAGTCCCCCTCAAAAGTAAGCCACCCACCCATTTTTAAGCAGTTTTGATTTTCTTCTCAATTCCCAAGTATAAGGCCGCCCCCTTTCAGAGACTTTTTTTTGTGGAGAAAATCTATATAAAAATCTAAGGGAGATAATTTTGAAACTTTTGACTTTTTTGGTGGATTTTCATATGTGTTTACATAATATTAATGAAATCCCCCCACCCCATTCGTATGAAATGTCCGGTTCTCTTCTTTGTCCTCCTTCCCCAGCACAAAAAGTTGAAAATCTTAATCCTTTTGTTCTATTTGTGCTCGCTAGTACCCATAAGTAAATAATTATCTAAATTACACTCCTTTCTCCAAAAATACCTCTTTCCCCTTTGAAAATTATTTTTAAAAATATTCTGCCCTATTTCCTATCTTGTAGTAAGATGATTTATTTAAAATCTCATCTACATAATCTAAGTCTCACTCATCTAAAATCTTCATCTTCTTTAAAATTTTTGCTACATCTTTTCCCCCAAAATGGGGGGGGGGGGATTTCAAAATATGATGGAGGAAAGCAAAATATTTTCTTTTTTTCTGTTTGGCTGTTCTCACCCCTAATCACATGTAAATGTTATGGTTAAGTAGAACAAAGGAAAAAAAAATATTTTATATCGTGTATGTCGGGGAGGGGGGGGACAAAAAAAGGAGAACCTTTTTTGTGGGATAGTGAGAAACAATTTAGGTGGTTATTTAAATATTTTTACAATAAAATCAAAAATCAAGCAGAAAAAAGAGAATTTTACAGATTTTAAACTACTTGGGATACAGGGGGGGGGGGGTGTTCATGATATATAGGTGGGGGGCAGAAGGAGACATTTTGGGAGGAGGGGACAATTTAGGCGATGTATTATTCATTTATTTGTTACTACAGTGTATTAAATGGGTCAAAAAATAATTTAAAATTAAAGCGTTTGAAAGAAGAATTAAAGGGGAAGGAGTTTTTTTTTGGGTGGGGGGGAGGAAGTCTTAGATGATTGATTAAATATTGTTGCAATAAAATAACAAATAAGGAAGTAAATAAAAAAATAATTAAAGATTTTAATTTTTGTTTAGGGGGAAAGACGGCATTTAGATAATAAAAAAATTATAAATCGAAAATCTGCAGAAATAAGGAAGATTCTCACTCCTATATTTCCCTTATTTACTTCTAAATAATTGAGAAAAAAAAAGTTTTTTAATTTTTCTTAATCTTGATTATAAGCCCCCCTCACAAATTTGACATCTTTTGTTTATGAAAAAGGGGTCTACAATCGAGATTTGTCGGTAGTTATCAGTTTGAAAATTTTACTTTTTTTTTAAATGTTACCGATATCTATCCCTATTCAAAGCAGCCTATACATAACTGTTTTAGAGGTGGAAGTAAGCCATCATTGCAAATCTGGAATAAATGAAATAGAAAAGATTGCAAAGTTGTTTAACATAATTCTCTTTGTATTAACAATGCATAAAAAATATTGTTGTAAACCGTTTAGTAAAATAATACATAACACTTATTGTCTTTTTGAAAACATTAAATTTATTTAAATTACAATTGGACGTAAACGAACTTGTTGCTCTTTATGCACTTGCTGACAGATATGTCTGTGCAAGTTTCAATACATCATCACTTTTTGTGTGACGGAAACGGAAATGTCTTATATTTCAGGGAAATTAGAGGTACTGGAGCTTACAGTATTTCTCATGAATTTAACTGAAAGGAACAGAATCACAGAATGATTATTGGGGCACTTATGAGCTGTACATATCTGCCCCAACTAGTCTCTTCACAAGTGTCCAACCTGGCTAACTAGAGTTAAGTTGATAAAGGGTCATTCCATGTCAGTTCAGGCAGGCATGTAACCCACCATCACAGATTTTGATGAAACTGCGTGTGTTTGTTCCTTTTATTAAGATATGATTCCCAGTATTTTTTTTTTTTTACTTCTTGGTCAAATAGTTTCTGAGAAAAAAATTGTCAAAATTTTGAAAAACTGCCATCAGTTGGCATTCTTGACTGCTCGATTTTTAAATGTAGCATGACATAAATATGATCATATTTCAATATCTATTCCACAAATCATCTTCAAATAATTTATGCATAATATATAGGGTACGTATTTTATGAAAAAAAAATACTGTTACGCTTATATAACATTTTAAGTGTGTCTAAAAAAATGTTTAATCTCTGAAGTCGTGATTTTTTTATGAAAAATAATGCATTAACTAAAATACCATTATTAACAAAAGGCGGTATTTTTATTAAATTTATTTTTTGTGGGGGATATACTTAAAGGTGTCCTTTACCTGATTCTGAAATAAAAGTAGTGGGATTTTGGGTGTTTTTAGTAGTATTTCATATTTAAAAATATTTTGAGGCGTATTTCAAATCAAATCAAGCAGAGTCATTCCATGTCAGTTCGCCTAAGACATTTAATTCACTGTCACAAATTTCAATGAAACTGGGTATGTTTATAGCTCATTTTAAGACAGGATCAAGGAAATTAAAGGTGATTACAAGTAAAATATTTTTTAAGATAAAAAAAATATCTAAATTTTGAAATTTTTTAAAAATGTTTTTAATGACAGATCTATATTCAAAGACTGCATAAAAAAAAGTCATTTCAATATAAAATCACTAAATAAGTTTCAAATAATGTATATGTGAAAATAATGTAGGCAGATTATTATTTATTGTTGTTTGTCATGTTTAAATGCTAAGGGTGTGTTTAATCTTGTGAATTCTTAAAATCAAGAATTTCGTGAAAAATAATGTGTTAATCAAAAATTTTCTATTAACCGAAGGCAGGCTGTTATTACTTTTTTTAATTGTACGTAAAAATATCTTTTCAATAGTTATAAAATAAAAATAGTGAAAATATGAGCAATTTTAACAAAATTTTCATAAAATGTCAATGTTTAATGATAAATATTGTAGCTTTTCATGCTAAGATGTACTAAAATGACTACGATATCGTGTATTTCTACTCTTGCTTAAATATAATACATACAATAATAAAATAACAAATATTAATTACAGCTATAAAAATTAAATTAAATAGTACCAGTTCCTTTACCAACACTACATTGCTCAACAGCCCACTCTTATTGAAAAATACTTTCAACTGTTCAAATAATAAATAAACTGCATTTAAAATTTTTAATATCAACTTATTATCTTAAGACGATAATAATAACTAAACAACATGATGAATTTATAAATCAGCTTTTAATTGAAAAATCATGAAATAGTCCCTTTAAATATTGTTGTTCATCGAGTCAATCAAAACAAATTATATAAAAAAAAATAGTGAGCCTAATATGCTGACTGCAATGACACTTCTAACAAAACTAATTAATTCATTACCATCTGAAATCAAACCCGAAAGATCAAAAAGAAAAAAAAATTCATCTGTAGTGTGAATGTGACATACTCAGTGGTTGTTGAGGTAGGAATGTCTTTGTGACATTTTCACCTGTACTTCAATAAAATATAAACATGTAAGCTTTTTTCATTCATCCAAATTAAGTAAAACAATTATAAAATTTTGTTGTCATTACACCAGATGTTAAATTTTTCGTTACATACTATTAGATAAGTTCTTTACTTTTAGACATTATTGACATAATATCATAAAATTTACTATATGTATTTTCTATAAGTGTATAAACAATATATATATGCTTTATTAAACATAAATGAATAATTTTTAAATAATTTGTTTGAGAACAGGGATATATATACACACATATATATGTTGAAAATCCATCTTTTAGCAATATTGTGATGAAATAAATCAAATTACCGTAATTTCCAGTGTATAGCCCGCAGATCAAACAATCGTGTTTCGACCCAGAAATTTTTAAAAATAAAGTGTAACTTTTTAGATCACAGTAAATATTGGTCTTCAAATACTGAATAAAATTTCTGGGTCCAAACTGAATTGTTTGATCTGCGGGCTATACACCCGAAATTACGGTACATATCATTAGAAACTGAATAAAGTTACAAAAGTGCAACTCATTAAGTTTTAAATATTTTTTTAGGTATAGTTATTTGAAAGATATAAATATAATGGATTATGCATTTTTTGCATATATTTAAAGCACAATACGTCAAAATTTTCTTCAAAAGAGTGAAATTTGGTATTTTTTTCCAATATTAGCAGCTCAATGCTAAATTTTCAATATTAACAGCCAAATATGAGTTTAAAGATTAGGACTGTCATTTTGAAAATTTCTATTGGGCGGTGAGGAGCTAGTGATTTTTCTCTTTTTTGGAAAGGGATAATTGCTCTTCGCCCTAGAAGTTTTACTAAAAAACAATATTGTTTATTTTTTTCCTTAAGAAACGAACATAAAAGATAATTTGAAAAATAAAATAAATGTATAAATAAAAATATTTCCAGGGATGATACATTGGATAAATTTTACATCTGAAAATATTGATAATTTTAAATATGATTTAAATACTACTAAAACCAACCAAAATCCCACTATTTTTATTTCAGATCCAGTTATAATGTAGTATTATGTACAATTTAAAATTAAAAAATTAGTCATAGAAACTCCGCCTCTGATTGATAAAGATTTTTTAATAATTTCATTATTTTTTGTAAAATATTTTTGATTTCAAAGATTATACAATTTTTTAGACACATTTAAATATTTTTTAACATTACAGCAATATTTTTTTCATAATCTACATACTTTATTTACCTTGCTTAAATTATTCGAAGAAGATTTCTTTATTAGTTGTTGAAATGTGATTTTATATATAAAATGAGGCCTTTGAAAATTGAACAATCATTAATGGCAACTCGTGGCATTTTTCCAAAATTTTGATAATTTTTTCTCATATGTTCACTATTTTTATTTTATAACCATTTAAAAGATATTTTTACGTACAATTAAAAAAAAGCAATAACACCCTGCCTTCGGTTAATAATAAATTTTTGATTAACACATTATTTTTGACAAAATTCTTGATTTTAGAAATTCATAAGATAAAAGACACTCTTAGTGTTTAAACATGATAAAAAACAAGAAATAATAATCAGCCTACATTATTTGTCACATATACATTATTTGAAACCTATTTAGTGATTTTATATTGAAATGACTTTTTTTTTTTTTTTTTTAATGCAGTCTTTGAATATCGAACTGTCATTAAAAAAATTTAAAAAATTTTTTCAAAATTTTGATATTTTTTATCTTAAAAAATATTTTACTTAGGATCAAGAAAATTAAAGGTGATTACGTCTTAAAATAAGCTATAAACAAACCCAATTTCATTGAAATTTGTGACAGTGATTAAATGGCTTAGGGGAACTGACATGGAATGACTCTGCTTGATTTGATATGAAATGCATCTCAAAATATTTTTAAATAGGAAATACTACCAAAAACACCCAAAATCCCACTATTTTTATTTCAGAATCAGGTAAAGGACACCTTTAAGTATATCTCCCATAAAAAATAAATTTAATAAAAATACCGCCTTTTGTTAATAATGCTATTTTAGTAAATGCATTATTTTTCATAAAAAAATCACGACTTCAAAGATTAAACATTTTTTTAGACACACTTAAAATGTTATATAAGCGTAACAGTATTTTTTTTCATAAAATACGTATCCTATATATTATGCATAAATTATTTGAAGATGATTTGTGGAATAGATATTGAAATATGATCATATTTATGTCATGCTACATTTGAAAATCGAGCAGTCAAGAATGCCAACTGATGGCAGTTTTTCAAAATTTTGACAATTTTTTTCTCAGAAACTATTTCACCAAGGAGCAAAAAAAATTACTCGTGATCATATCTTAATAGTAAGAACAAACACACGCAGTTTCATTAAAATCTGTGATGGTGGGTTACATATTGATATTTTACTGCCTGATTTGACGTGGAATGCCCCTAAATCATTATCATTTCTCAATTTTAGAAGGAAAAAAACTTTATCAGAAATATTTATTAGTATTCATAGTATATGTTAAACATTAAAATTAAATAAATAAATAAATTTAATCACTTATCAAGTTGGAACTGAGATTTTAATTTTGAGATCTACAAACTGTGTTTTGGCTACCGAGGACAAGCAATACGGCAAAGAGCTTGAAAAATTTATCATCACATGCCTATGGGTATAGCCATCTTTGGTAATTTTTTTCAAATAAAAAAAAACATGAAATAACTATTGAAAAATTGCGATGTTCACATCTGCTCCCCCTCTTCCATATAGCTTTCTTATGACTATAATACTGCCTTTAAGGCGATATTAGAATTTCGTTGAATTGCATTCTTGAGTTACACTGTTCTAACTAAAATTGTATCACGGACAAACAAATATTTGTTCTCCGATTGCCAAATCGTAAAAATCGATAGTCAATCTCAAAAATGTGTAAAGCCGTTAAAAACTGAAAGATTTGAATTTTCATGAATCTAATCCTTTTATTTTCATGAGTATAAACATAAACAAATGTATAATTCACTGCAAGTGTATTAACATAATAGTTTATTTTTACATTTGAAATACGAAACATGTAAATCTGATATAATTGTTAATAAAATGAGCAAGTTACTCATTAATCTTATATGCAAACATGTAAAATTTATAAGAACCTTCATAAGCTATCAAAAGAATTGCAATAAATAACTAGTGATTCACCTCGTTATTCAAATTGAGACATTATCATTCAAACAACGAACCAAGGTCGCATTATAATGGCGGAGAAAGTTCTGAGGATGTACCATATTCCTTAGACGTTCCTACATTGCGACCTTTCCCAAGAACATAAACAAAGTGAAAGTTGTAGTTGTTTAATTTTTTTGGAGGAAATGTTTGTTTTAATTATGTTGCGTCCTATAGAAATCATCTGTTTTGATCCAACAAACTTCCAACTGCAATTAAAATGATAAGAATTAAATCCATTTATAAAACCAGACTTGAAAAATATTTTCTTGAAATGTTTAAATAACAAATGAAATCAAAACGGTATTTTTAAAGTATTTTTTTAGGTATGCACTTTATTCATTATACGATTTATACATTTTTTAATCTTTTCGAAGAATGAAAAAGAAAGTAAAAGTGTAGTTGCTTTATTTTTGGGAGGATATATTTTCTTTGATTATGGCGCGTTCCATAAAAATAGTCTATTTTGATACAACAAACTTCCAGCTGCAATTATAATGCTGATAAGAAATGGAATTCCAATTATAAAAATAGACGTGAAAATACTTTCTTGAAATGTTCAAAAAACGAAATAAAACGATATTTTATAAAAATATTTTTTTTTCTGGTTGATCATTATATTCTTTATACATTTCGATTTTATACGTTTTGCAACGTATTCGAAGAATGAAGTGAAAGTGATAGTGTAGTTAAATTGTTGGAGCCCCGAGGCAATGACATGTCCCCCCGGAAAATTTGACATTTTGTGTTTTCAATGCTCAAAAAGGGCAACCCCCCCCCCCTCCCCGGAATCCTATAGTGTCACCCCCGGAGCCACAGAAATCCCTCCTTGAGAAAAGTGTCTGAATTCAACAGTCGTAATTCCCATAAACACTTGTTAACGTGAGTTTTAAGCGTTCGAAGTGCAATTCCGATTTGCATTTTTAACATTTATGACTTCGGTTTGTCTGCCCGTCTGTCCGCGCTCTAAGTCTCGTAATTATACTCGGATTGTTCTGAAATTTTTGGTCAGTGATCTCTACCATAGCATGATCCCTATTTCAAATGACGTTTGTAGCATGTTTCGTTCATTTACAGGTACAGTCAAAAGTATTCCGTTACATTACGGCCAATGCGAAAAAATTGTTCCGACTGATTTTTAATGGTGTTACACTCTTTCAAACATAATAAAATTCATATGGATTTACGAACTCCACTAAAATATGCATTCTGTAGAATATGCGGTGCAAAGAATAGGTATTATACATTTACAGGGCCACACAAAAAAATTCCGTTGCATAATGGTATAGGGGCGGGGGGAATAGTTTGTGGCGTATTTCAATTATGTTAAACTATTTCGTATATATGAAATTGATATACGTCGCTGAGCTTTAGTACAAGTTATTTCATCTATAATACGAAGTGAATAGCATTTACGAGGACTCGCAAGAGATTTCAGATACTATATTGTATCCGAATTATCGTATATTAGCAATGATTGCTCGAAATGCATTTTTAATTATGATATGCGCTTTTAAGTTTCGCTATATTTATGCATGCTATATAGTGTGTATAAATGCCATAGTTCATATACAGGACTACAGAAAAGAATTCGTAAGGGATTACTGAGTATGAGCGTAAATTGCTAAAGGTGGGTTTTAAATGAGTTATGTTTTTTTTTACGCTGAACTGTATTTAGTTTACTAAGAAATGTTTGTAAAATACAGATAAAATGATATACAGAGCCACGCAAAGAATCGGATACATGGCCGTCTATGGATGATAATTTCTGGAAATGTGATTTCAGTAAGTGTTTTAGTTTGAATTAAATTTTGGCTAAATAGTGGCGTGTAATAAAGGTACCAGGTAAACACATGGAGGAAAGAGATAGATGGAGATGCAGTAAGGTGGCTGGGGATGACGCCAAAAAAGTAACCCTAAAATTCGCTACAGTCGGCCCAAACACAAGCAAGTTCTTTTGCGAAAAAAAGAAGAACACTTTTAGTAATAGAGTTTTTAATTCATAATACAATGGAATACTGCTTTAGAATGCTTAAAAATAAGCAGATCACTTTCATTTAGAGGAAAGAAATGCACGGGTGATGTCAAATAATTCGGTCTCTGTTCCAGATGTTTGTTTTATTTGGGCCGAGTGAGAGCATTTAAATTTGGGCGATAACGCGCATCATATTACAAACCGTTTTTACGGCGTACTGCATCACCATCTATCTCTTTCCTCCATGTGGTAAACTACAGGACTATAGAAAAGTATTCAATTATTCCATCTATTAGTAAAAATTGCTGAAAGAGAAATTTCAACCTGTTATGCGTTTTCTTGCTAAACTAAATTTTCCCATTATATGCTATAGAAATCAACCTGCAGATCAAATGCAGGGCTGTCCAAAAGAATTGGAATACATATTGGCTATGGGCGGTAATTACTGAAATCAGTTTTTCAACAGTTTTATGCGTTTTATGAAATATTTACTTAGTTATCTTATTTACCCTATTTCCCTAAATAATGAAGTTTTGTTAAAGCATTCAGGAAGTGTTGGAAAGTGTTTCATAATCTATGCTTAACGTATGATTTTTCTTTCATGTTTAAATACATACTAAGATATTCTGTCACTTTATAAATAAATAAATAAATAAAATAATTAAATAATAATAATAAAAAAAATATGACATTTTAAAATGATAGAGTACACACGGCTGAGAGCTCTATAGAACAGATTATTAGTGTATTTAATATTTAATTAAAAATAACAACATTTCAAAATCAATTTATCAAAATAAACGTTAAATGGATCAATCAAAGCATATGATCTGTTTATTTCTTTCACGTGCTTTTGAGTATTTTTTCAGGGAAATATAGCCATTTCAAGAAAAGAGATAATGGAAACCTTGAATTAAAACCTTTAACGACCATTTAAAAACAATATACTTGTTTTCTTTGGATAATTGATTCATAAGTCAAGGCTTTGTACTCTATGACATCTTTCACGTAGCTATTTTATTGTGAATCATATTCGTTTTAATTGAGAGAAGGTTTTTAATTATATACCTGTTGTAGGTAAAGCTTAACTAATTCTTAATGCAATGGTTCTCATCCTTTTTCCATTTCTCGAAATTACAGTTTGAAAACAAATGAATAAACAAACAAACAAAATCTGTTTTTCTTACTTAATGCGTAATTATTTTATTGAGTGAAGGTTTTGCTGTGTGTAATATCCTTCACGTTACAGTTCTGTTAAGAGTTATATCAATCGTTAATAAGGTATAATTTTTAACAATTATTTATTTGGTATAAATCTTTATAAAAAAGCGAAAACATGTCCGAGCAGTAAATTTTGCTTTACCGGAAATTTCCTAAATTCTAAAGATCGCGGAATTCCAATTTTTACATTCTCGAATAGGGAAAACTGTACTTCCAAATGTAATTTGTTTGGAAACTGCATCTTAGTGAAGTGATTTTTTTGTGGCTTTTTAAAATACTTTTAGAATTGAATATTTTAAAATTTCATTTCTAAGGTATACAGCTCGATTACAGAAGATTCCCCATTTGCAATTAAACCAATATAATTAGTTCAGAATTTGATTCCGGTTAACATTTCATAACTTCAGCCGCCCCCCCCCCCTCCCTCCAAAAAGAATGAATAAAAGGAAAATTCAGCAGTAAATAAAAATATATACGTATATATATAAATAAAGCACAAATTAAAAGGTATGTAATCGAACTACGCGCTTTGGGGAGACCGGCGCCAGTCGGGGTTATGCCGCCACCCCGCCTAGTTTAAAAACTATCAGCAGTTTGAGATGGTGAATGCACCTGCACTATAAGCTGCCAACAATAGAAACAGTGCCTAGAGTGAGAGTGATTTTGCTGCACGCCGTTCGTTTGTTCTGGTGAAAAATTTAGTTTTCTTCTATACTTGGGGAAGGACCAAGAAGATAGTAAGGTGAAAGCCTGATACTGCCTATTTACATCCCCTGGCTTAATATGGTTGCAACATATGGCGATGTAGCACTCATTTCGGCGACATAAAATTAATTTTTAATTGTGTTTGCAAAAACCTTATTTCAAAGATTTTTTTTTTCGTCATTCTTTGAAAAATTAAATACAATTGGTTATTTGCAATTTATCACCAAGGCATATTTTTTAAATTAGAATAAAATACATTATTTTCCAAGAACATTTCAACTTTGACAGTAATCTTGAGAATTAAAATAAATTGAAAGGAAAAAAATAAACATATTGTTGCAGTTTAACATAACATCACCTATAATTTATTTACCACCTATAATTTTATTATTTTGTAAGGGAGTCATAATTTTTTCGTTGAGAAATGTTTTTTAGAACTAATACAAATGTGTTTCTAATCAGGTTTTAAAGTTATATGCATGTAACACGTAACAGGTATCTACTATCTAGCATTGCTTAATGTGCAATTTTGAAGAACCACATGAATTCACATTTGTATTTTATATAAAGTCTTTTCATTCAAAAAAAAAAAAAGAGAGAGAGAGAGAGAGGAAAGAAAAGAAAGAAGGAAAGAAAGAAAAAAAAGGAAAGAAAGAAATAGAGAAAAAGAAAAAAAGAAAGAAAGAAAAAAGGACAATTGAACAGTAATTTCATTTTCGTTAGAGAGGGCCACCCTTCCTGAAACCCCGTTTAAGATATACTGTCGGACCTCATTATACCGACACCCGGTTTTTCCCGTCATTTTGCTTATCACGTCAGTTTTTCAAAGTCCCGATTTTCTGTATATTATTTTAATGTAAACTCCGGATTTTATGTCATTGAATAATTTGCAACTCCCTATATCCCGAAGGTTTAGGATAATTGTCCATTTTCCAAAAAACAAGTAGTCATAAATCTGATTTTTATTCTTTTCAATTTTGTTTTTGCGTTTATTTTATTGCTTAACCCCTTGAGAGGCGGTGGGATATATTTTATCACACCTACGATTAATGAAGATTTGCACCAGAAAAATTTTATGAAATTTTACTTTTCTAATTTTGACGGAAAAAAGTTGGAAAATTGTTTTTCCTTATTTTGAAATAAAATTTTTCTAAATTTCCGGTGTGAATTCTGCATTGCACAAACGTAATTTCTTCGCCTTCAAGGGGTTAAAACTGCAAGAACAGTTATGAATTTAAAATTGTGTTAAATTAATTAAAAGTGCAGCTTTTTATAAACATATTTTTCTCCGACACCGGTTACCGCGACACTCCGCTTATGACGACACTTTTTTCTGGTCATTCGGGTGTCCAGATAACGAGATTCGACTGGATTTAAAAATTTTGAAAGTAAGAATGAAAACAAATCTAAAGGGAAACAAATTATAGCATGTATGAGTATACACTATAAAAATATGTAAAATAAACTTTTAAGCTTATTTTTATTATCAATATTTTCTCTTTATTTTTAATTCAATCTCATATTCATGCCAAAACTTCTGTACTACATTAGCATGATTATGCATTTTTTTTCCTAATATTGCCTATAACCATAAAAATTCCTGTGCAAGACAATTTTTAAAACATATGAAAATAAAAACTAACTTAGGAATTTAACAATTAAATAATATTTAATATTCAGAAATAAATTTATCAGGATTTAAAGAGAAAAGAGAAAAAAAAATAAAACAAAAAAGTACTAAACAGTAATGTTTTTAACAGTTCTTTTTTTTTTTTTTTCAGCGATTTAGAGCCCTCCCCTCCCCCCTTCCCCCCTTGCATATGCCTATGTTTCTGTTAAAAATAACTCGAATTTGCCAGTAGAAAAATTCATATTCGAGCGGAATAACTTTCTTCAACTTTTTTATTTACAACCTCAGCATTATAAATAAACACTTTTCTATTCCTTGTATTTTGCATTTTTTATTGTTTTAAATATTTTATTGTCATGCTTGGTATCCATTTGGGGTAAAATTTTCCGATGCGTTCAAATCCACAAAAATTGTTTCAGTATTTTAAAAAGTTTCAAAAATAAAAAATATACATTGCAGATTAAAAATCGTAATCTTAGAGTAATTATCTGTTAACACACCGGAAATTGGGGAGACGTTATCTCTAATAGGTTTACAATCTCTGTACAACACATGTTCATTAGCGCCAAAATTTCGCCAAAGCGAATAAATACATTTTTATATAAATTTAATATATACATATCATAATAGTGACAAATTTCAACTTAAATCAGTTTCATTTAGTCAATGAATCGCTTTTGCATTAAAAGTTTGAAAAAAACAAAACTGATATCGGGTGAGATTTTATTAAAATGGTCAACGCACTTCTTCTTGTCGCGGAAGTATAACGATCGCAGTATATTCAATACTATCAAGTTCCTCGTTCCCCAAGTATAGTTGCCTCTTATTTTGGAACTTCAAATGAGTGGAGGTAAACATCTTTTATTTAAGATAATATTGCCCGTAATCTACATACATTCGCCAACATTTTGATGCAATTTGTTGAACAAGTTCGGTTTTTTTCTCCACTTTGTTTGGGGATTACTGCCATATTGTCCTCTCGGGGTTATACCACCACCATGAAAAGATGGCAAAATGCAAAAAAGAAAACCACTCTACAATACTAACGTGAAGTCTAATGAAGAAAGAGTTAGTGAAATCAGCCGTTAAAAGAGAGGAAAATAAAAATAAATGAATAAAAAAAAGCAATTTAACAAATTACAACTACCATTTGGAGAATGATTTTTTCAAAGACTAAAATTTAAGACATAAAAAATCGCACGGAGTTGATCATACATTACGTACGCCATGAATTAAACATTAATAGTGTTATTACACGTAAAAATTACAAGCGAGAAAAATCGCCTGCGACTCGTCAGATTTCCTGAAACTAACATATTATCGACCTGAAACTTACGTATTATCCAAGCATTTCATTGGCTGTTCGGGAAAAGGCTTTTCCATCGTCAGATTTCCAAGAAATTTACCAATTTTAAGTGAAATTTCATTCTTAAACTTTTAAACATCCCAAAATATAACTTTTTACATCGTCGTATAGAGAAAAGAATGTACTTTTAAATGCAATTTGTTTGAAAGCTGTATCTCAATTTGTTTCTGAGTTATTGACTTTTTTTTTGTAGATTTTATTACTTTTTTGTCATAGTGGCAACAGAAATAGCCATCTCTTTTGAAAGTAAAGGGAAACTACAGATTACTATATAGACCAATCAGAAAACTAATAAAATGCGGATTCAACCAATAAAACACTTCAGATATGTTTTTGATTTCCTACCCTGACAGAGAACAATAACCATTTTTCCAAATGGTTAATAAACGAGCAGAGCTAAAAGCCGCATCAAAATTTTTAGGCATGAATCCATCAAAATCCATCAAAAGATACAAGCATCCATCAGAGGTTTATGTTTGTGACTTTTGCAATTTTAGTTAAATTGTAAGCTTAGCACATTAATAAATCTAGCTTAAGGAACATTGTAATTATGCATTATTCTGCTGAATTACATTGCTTTCTAATTATTTTCAGTAGGTTATGTATTTTCTAAGTATCCATTTGATGTATTTACTAGGTCATTAAACATTGGCGTCATTACCCCCATACATTGGCGGAATTACCCCAGTAATCCCGCCACTGTGCAGAGGTTGAATTTTTTTTTCTTTATGCACGTTTATGTTACAGTTATAAATATGTTTAAATTTATACAGATACTGAAGATCCTGATTCAGCTTTAGAATTTTTACAGTTTAAAAATAAACATTTTTTAGAGTGAAAAAAATTAATTTCCCTTAAGGTGGCGGCATCCCCCCGGTCCACCCTAAACACTGAAATAATAAAAATCGAAAAGGTTGCTATAAATTGTGATATCTTTGGAGATTTCTTTGGCTACTAACTTCTAGCATGCGGCTAATAGAAAAATGCCGTTTTTAATAAATTTCCAAAATTTTATTTGAAAATAGATATTTTACATATAAAAATCCTTTTTGGTGTTGTTCATGAATCTTAAAAAATATACCAACTGTAAAAAATCTTTTAGAGTTTTTAATTAAAAAATACTTTCCACCCCTGTTCCGTACCCCGGAAAACTCCGTGGGATTCCTGGCGTTAAAAAAAGAACTGTTTTTTTTTCTTTTCTTTTTTTTTTTTTAAGGAATCTTATCCTTAAGAAGTTTTTGGACTCTTAAAATTGAAAAACAAAGGAAAATAAAAGACGATTTTCAACATTTAATATCTTAAAATGTATGATTTAAAAACAGAATTTGTATTGGGATTAAAAGATATAAGTATGTTCTTTCATTTCATGTATTTAAAAAATTAATAAAAGATACAGAATTAGTATTTATAGGACGCGCCAAACTATCAGATTTTTGTCCAATAGAAAATTGGTATCAGAGCTTACGCGCAGGATTACAAAATAAATTTTGCAACTAAAATGAAATATTTGGTACCTATATACTTCAGATTTTAATAATCACCCTGAACCTAAATAAATTTCTATTGAAAGCATTTTTTTACATTTTTAATACAAAGATGTATTTAGCAAATACAAAATTTTGAAAATTTCAACAGTATAATCACCTAAAAATATATTTTTTGGAACAATAAAAACGAAATTTTAGGTTCAGTTTATATAGACTAACATGAAACATATGTTTTTAAAATTTCATGAAAAATAATTCAGAAGTTTTTGAGATATCCTGCGCGTTATGTCCAAAAACATCATTTGGATAAAAATGACTTCAAAGTTTCGGAAATGCCGCTTTAGCTATTGAGCGGGTATAATTGTTACCCATAGTTTCTGTTCTAATGGGAATAAAAAAAAAATTATACCAAAATGTTCAGAAAAGTTAGAAGTAACATTTAAAAAAATTAAAATTTCGAAAATTTTGAAGCTTAAAGAGTCCTCAGACCCCTTAAGAAATTGCTTTAAAGCGGTTCTCAAATTCCCTGCTCAAAAATGCGACACTTTCTGATACATTTTCTGACTCATTTTGAAAATTAAAGGTACACAATTGATAGACCTGACTGTTAAAGTGATATGGAAAGGAGTATAATAGCGTTTTCCCTTTTTTAGCTCACAGGCTATCAAAGCCTGAAAGCTAATGTGTCCGCAGGTTCTGTATGTAGTACGTATGTATGAAGGTTGTGCAGTCGTGGAAAAAAAAATAAACACCCTTTTACTAACTCTGCAAAAAATATCGTAGAAGAAAGTTACTGGTACCACACGATTTCTAATAAAGTCTCCTTTTAAATGATGTATATAAAATTTGCTTAGGGGCCATCTACATATTAAAACGAACCCATACTTTGCTTTTTTTCAATAGCAGTACACAATTCTGACAGCATAAACGAACTCTACACACTTCAATTAGCCTAAAAACAAATTTTTATGCAATTCGTACGTTAAGTTTCCGAGAAATTAATCATTTTAAAACGAGCGTATTTTAGAGGCTGTGTCCAAATTGAAGTTCGGTACTCGGTTGTGGACCGAAAGAGCTCTCTTCTTGATCAAAGCAACTTAAGCGTCACTCAACCAGTCATTGAAGACTGCTTGATTACAGGATAGCATAAGAAATTTCTTAGTATCTAGTCACTTCTATCATCGACAGCCCCTTAAACCATCATTTTGCCGTTTTTAAGCATAATTTGAAAACTACTAGTAAGAAAAAATGTGAAATTTTGGTTTTCCATAAAGCAGGACTTAATAAATCTAAATCCATCAAAAACATTGTAGGTTGCAATTCATAATTTTTTCTAATATTAATTTCATAATTCATAATTCATATCGTAAAATTATAAAAATTGCAAATTCAACGTATTTATGTTTGGGTATTTTAGTATTATTGCTACACAAAATAATTAGCACATTAGGAGTATAATTTCAGGAGACATTAATAAAAAATATGAAAATGTAATTTAACATTAGAAGCACTAAATTTTGAATGTTTATAATTAAAAAAATTATAATTCAAATGACTTGAAATGTGGTGTCTACGAATAGTTTGAACCGAAGATTTGAAATGTTAAAATTGAGTATTGCCATTGAAAAACTGTGGGTTCTTTTTAATATGTAGATGGTCCCCTAAGCCAATTTTAAATACATCATTTAAAAATAGACTTTATTTCCAATCGTTCGGTACCAGTAACTTTCTTCTACGATAATTTGTTGAGGAGTTAGTAAGGAGTGTTTACTTTTTTTTCCACGACTGTATGTACGTAACACGATAACTCTTGATGGAAATATCAGATTTTCTTCAAATTTTGTAAATAAGTTCATTCTGATAAGGCGCTTCCCTGATTAGCTTTTAGAGTTCATTGGTTAACCCGTAAGTGGTGAGATGATTTTTTGTATAACGTATGTGGTCAGGTGTGGTGTATGTAACACCAAAATTTGATTTCAGTGTTGTTTTGTACATTAAAATTAAAATTAAAACCAAAATAGACGTTTCGTGTTATAAACATAGCACCTCATCTTTAAAAAAACATTAATATCATAAACAATGCAAAAGAACCAGTCATTCAAATTTAAAAGTAAATATACAAATCAAGCAAAAATGTATGTCCCGCTGGAACTGCGTGGCGCAAGCCTCATTCAAAGGCGATTTCTCTAATTTTGTATGTCATCCTTTAAATTATAAAAATGACTCCTGAATGAGGCTTGCGCTGTTCCAGAAGAATATTCAGTTTTTCCTGATTTGTAACTTCAACTTTAACTCTGAGTGACTGTTTTTTTTGCAATGACTTAGGTATTAACGTTTTGAACTGACGAGGTGCTATGTTTATAGCACGAAACGTCTATTTTGGTTTTAATTTTAACCCTTTTTACGGTTCTGTACTTAAAAAGTAAAAATGGAACCATTTTAAAATCCCTCTTGCGTCTGTCTACCCGTCTATCACAGACATTTTACTCGTAAAATGTTAAACGTTGAAAGTTTAAATTGGCTGAATTAATAAAAGCTATTGACCCACATATTTATAGATTATTAACGATTCACAAATATATTTAGGAAAAATGTAGAGGGGGTAATTAAGTTACTTGAAAAAAAAATCCTTTTATATATATGTTGCATTTTGCTATCGACTTTTGTGACATTCCGGCGACACTCGTATATCTCGAAGTAAATGCAGTATAGTAATCAAGGCCAACCCTCCGTTATCATGAGAATATCGGAGTGCAGTCAGGGTGGCGAGAAGAAGACAGGCTCCATAAACATTGAAAAATTTCCCATGGCGAAATTAATAGAGTCATCGTAACTTTAAACGTTGTTTTTTTGACAAAAACATATCGTAAACATTCCCAGTAGCTTGTCCACAACTCTCGAATAATCGATGATCCACTTCATAAAAACTTAAGATGTTAAAAGTATTAGGATCTACACATTAAAGTCGTTCACCCCAAGTGACGTGGATTCATTAAACAACCGAAAAAAGTACAAATCTCTCGCTCCTCGTGTATGTAACAGTATAAATACTCAAAGAAACAGTGCGCGAACGGATACATTACTAGTGGAGAACCAACTCCAGCAGAGAGAGGGGGAGGAAAGGGACAGGAGACAGGCTACGATTCGATGAGAAGGGTGACGAACACGTGACGTCGATAATGAACTCTTTATACTCGGCGTCAGATTAAAACGCAATCAAATGCTGGAGGGAGCTTGCAAGGAATTGTGGGAAAAAGAACATCATCGAACAAATGCTATTAAAACATTCGAAACAAAAATAATTTGGTTTTAAAATAAAATGAAAAAGTAATTTAATGGGTTTTATAAGATTAGACGAATGGATTAAGGTTTTTAGAATAATAAAAGAATACGCAGGTTTAAATGCAAGAAATAAAAGACAAAAGATATTAAGATATTGTTAAAAATAGGTAAAAAAAGGGAAAATATTAAGAATTTGGAATAGTTTTACTAAGATAAAAGGGCGAAAAATTTTATTATTACATATATATATATATATATATATATATATATCGTGTGGGGTATCGTGTGAAAGCTTTCGTAACGCCGAACTCAAGAATACAATTCTTTGAATTTTAAGTATTATATTTTCAACAATATCGTCGAAAATGTAATGCAAAAATATGTCCCCCCCCCCTTCTATTTCGGCATGTATTGAAACTAAAATTATACAAAAAATTAAGGGTAGTATAAATTTATTTAAATCTCGCAGGAAATCTATAGCGACGGTTTGGACATACATAAAGACACGGGCGGCGTACTCTATGCATTATCGGATTTTAAGGCTTAGATAACAACTTTCAATGATATATTTGTGTAATGCAATGCTCAGGTACTAATTCATATATTTATTGTACGAAAGTGCAAGAGTAACACTAACACCTACTTGACACTTGTAGAGTATTAAGTAGTGTTGGTAATATACTAGCACTTGACCGATTTATTTTTGTCTGTGGAACCTTTAAGTTAAGTTCTATAGTAAAGTTTTGACGAGTACTATCTAGTAATTGAAATACATTAAAATTTGCTGAATAAACTATAATTATAAACTATTAACTATCATAAAAATTTCCTAATATTATGCATTTTTGTTTTTGCATAACTCGTTTAAAAATCTCTAAACAAAAATCTATCAGAAATGCAGTAATTGCAGTTCCTAGCATTAAAACAATAAGAAAAAAAATCTTAGGAAAAGGGAAACAATAATCAGGGTCCGCCTCTTTTTAATTTCCAGAAAACAAAATGTTTGAACCTTGCTCTAGCGTTTGCTATTACCACAGAAAAACTTTTCATTGAGGAAAATTACTCGCAGTTAGATACGACCTTTTACTAGTAATGTTTTCAAAATTGCTTTTTATTTTAAAGATAGGATCATTTAATTGATAAACAGTCTTTTGTTGCATGTCATGCAATAAGTGCAATGCCCACAGTAAATGTGTTGCACTTGTAAGCATAACTTGAAACCAACTATAACAAGATGTTTACATTCTTTTGAAGGTCTAATACACCTTCACCTTGTATTTCGTGGCTCGTGTATTCGAAATTTTGTTTAAAACAAAATATAGGGCAAATCGAAAACAAAAAATGCCTACCTTAATTTTAAACAAGTGGAAAATTGTACGTCAAACGTGGCAAATGAGGTGCGTTCATACTATAACAAGTTTTATAAATATTCAGATCTTGGTGCAATAGATGTTGCACGCTTATGTTAAAATGCATGAATACAAAATTTATTACGATTACATGTATTGTATTCACTAATATGGAAATAATAAGACTCCTTATTAAATAGCACGTCATCACCATGGCAACTCAGAATCATGACCTATCATGGGATATCATTGAATTAATGACGTATGGTAGGATTTAATAGAATGAAGAAATCATTTAATAATACCTTTTAAAGTTTTGATTCAATTTCATAAAATTTGAAATGATCGACAAAATTCTGCAACGATTATACACTATATGGCCATTGATGATCGGGCACTTTCAATTTTAGAATTTTGTTGAATATTTAAAGATATATTTGTCGGATTTTTCTGGAACTTCAGGATTATAAAGAACACATTCGGCTTCATATTTATATATAACGATTTGATCAGAAGGACAATTAGGGGGCCCAACAAAAAATCAAAGAAAGATAATAATGTTTGGGATCACCCTGTAAAATAAAATGCACAAAATGATCTATCGCTATAGCTTACATGTATATGGATATTGTACAATATATGTATTCATTTGTGGAAGAATAGAACTGATATTCATGGAGATATATCGATTTTTTTTAAGTTAAAAAATGTTTGCAAATTTTTTGTTTATCATGCAGGGTTTTTTACCAAATTTAACACCAGTTCCAGAAAATTTGGCAAAATGTAGTAGAAATAATATGGTGTAGTTGGAATGTAAATATATTAAATATTTCATGAAATATGAGCAGTTTAATGAAATACTTTTATCTGCGCATGCGCGCACGATAAAAAATGTATTTTTTTTTCATGATTTGATAGTCAACTCTATGGAGCAACTCATAAAAAAAAGCCAGTCAAATATCGTGAAAATTCAGAAGGATATCGGCAATAAAGTGAGCAAATTTTTAGTTACTCTCTAAAATCTGCTGAATGATAAGTGAATTTACACAAATTGTCATTTTTTATTAACAGGCTTTCAGCAAAGGAGTTTGTACTTTATGAATGCCATCGAGTAGATTTAGAAGAAATGCTTAGATTTTGATACTTCTTTTTTTTCTTGGAATAGGCTCGTTCTGGTGATTTCCTAAGAAGATCTAAAGCATCATAAAAAATGGAAAGTAAAAAAAAGTAAACATTAAAAACGACAATTTATTGAAAAACCCTTATCATTTAGCTGTTTTTAGAGAACAACTAAAAATCAGCTTAGTCTATTGCCGATATCGTTCTGAATTTTCACGATATTTGACTGGCTTTTTTTTTAATGAGTTGCTCCATAGAGTTGACTATCAAATCATGTAAAAAAATATTTTTTATCGTGCGCGCATGCGCATATAAAAAAGATTTCATTCAACTGCTCATATTTTATCAAATATTTAATATATTTACGTTCCTATTACACCATAAGAGTATTTTTTGTTAATTAATGCAATAATCCTTGTAAATATTTTACAAAAAGAGTTATAACTACCTATTTATTTAATCAGTTTTAATGAAAAAAATTATCTAAATTTCAAATTCTTATTATTTAAAAGTTTCAGTATATCTTCAGATATTAAAGAATATAATTTTTGAGGTGGAGCAATCTTGACCCATAATTTCGTAAATAAAGGGTTAACCCTTCTCAACCTTATCTTTATTTCGTATGTTAACAGTTATTTAAAAAAATAAAAAAAATCTTAGTTTCTTTTGTTATCTTGAAGATAACAATCAAAACTTCTTTTTTTTTTTTTTTTTTTTTTTCTTTTTTCTTTCTTTTTTTTTTTTTTTTTTTTTTTTTTTTTGCCATGGGAATATAAGATCAAAATAAACTAAAGAAAAGTTGTATTTCCAGGTAAAAGACCCCCGTGATTACTGAAGCTCTCTCACGTGTTTCTCTTTTGACCTTCGTGAACCTGTTGTATTAATATCCAATTGTTGCGTAAATCTAGAAAATAACAGTGACGTCAAAACTCACCGGAAGGAACCTGTTACGTCAAAGGCAATTTTCTCAAACTATTAGTATAGAACATCATATCCATCTTAACAGCTTAACCTTTTTCATATTTCCAATGTTGTCTTGAAAGTGCGTTGAACTTAGCGTGCAGGGCAGATAGGGTATTGAGGTAGATCGAATTTTCTCGTATATTATGTTCATGCAGTCAAGTCAAATCAAACCGATTAAACTCTTCATAAAAAAGCATTTGTTGATGTAAATTTCGTTATTCTATACGGCATTTATATCTAACAAATAGGAAAAATCAATGAAAGTTGTCATGTCGAACATTTTTAAAAATTAATTCTTCCATGAATACGTTTTAAACTAGCGAAGGACAAGGTCTAGTTAAGATAAGCTATATAGTTCATATGTACAGTCGTGGAAAAAAAAAGTAAACACCCCCTACTAACTCCTCAACAAATCATCGTAGAAGAAAGTTACTGGTACCGAACGATTGGAAATAAAGCTACTTTTAAATGAAGTATATAAAATTTTCTTAGGGGGTCATCTACATATTAAAACGAATCCAAACTTCATTTTTTTCAATAGCAATACCCAATTTTAACGAGATATTTCAAATCTTCGGTTCAAATTATGCCTAGACACCCAATTTCAAGTCATTTGAATGATAAGTTTTTGAATTATAAACATTCAAAATTTAGTGCTTCTAATGTTAAATTACATTTTCATATTTTTATTTATATCTCCCGAAATTATGCTCCTAATGTGCTAATTTTTTTTGTAGTAATAATACTAATATACCCAAACATAAATAAGCTGAATTTGCAACTTTTATAATTTTATGATATGAATTATGAATTATTAAATTAATATTCGAAAAAATTATGAATTGCAATCTACAATTTTTTTGATGGATTTAGATTTATTAACTCCTGCTTTATGGAAATTCAAAAATTTCACATTTTTCTTCCAAGTAGTTTTCAAATTATGCTTAAAAAACGGCAAAATGATGGTTTAAGGGGCCGTCTATGATGGAAGTGAGTAGACATTTTGAAATTTATTCTGCCGTACTGTAATCTAACACGCTTCATTGACTCCTTGAGTGGCGCTTAAGGTGCCTTGATCACGTAAGGGGCTCTCTCGGTTAACAATCCAGTACGGAACTTCAATTTGGGTTGGGTTGATTTTTGACGGCCAATTATCTACACGAGGGATATAGGCCCGGGGGGAGTGCCCTCCGTGGGGGTCTTTCTAAGGGAACCTAATCCGTATTAACGCATGGAAGATCCACGGCTCGAAGAAAACCACGAAAACTCCGAACGATTAGGCCGACGGGCGCGATTGGGATCGAGCCCAGCACCTCCCGTCTACCAGCTTCGAGAGCAGAACCTCTCGGGAACTTCAATTTGGATACAGCCCTTAAAATACGCTCGTTTTAAAAATAATTAATTTCTCGAAAACTTATGGTACGAATTGCATAAAAATTCGTTTTAGGCTAATTGAAGGGTGTAGAGTTCATTTATGCTGTCAGAATTGGGTACTGCTATTGAAAAAAACAAAGTTATGGTTCGTTTTAATATGTAGATGGTTCTCTAAGCAAATTTTATATACATCATTTTAAAGTAGACTTTATTTCCAATCGTTCGGTACCAGTAACTTTCTTCTACGATAATTTGTTGAGGAGTTAGTAGGGGGTGTTTACTTTTTTTCCCCACGACTGTACATTATCACAAACAATAAAAAAAGTAAGAGTTCCTTAGAACGTAACGGAAAGCTTTTTTTATAATATCTGAGGAAAAATAATACCTTTGAATAAATTAACATTAAAAAGCAGTAATTAATCAAAATTAAGTTGTACTAAACAATTCTTTCACAAACATACGCAAAGCTAAGAAAGAACAAATTTTGATTGCGGCAGATAACCTTTTTCACATTTTTAACACTTTCAACATAGTTAAAAGCATTTATGACTTTCGTTTGTCTGACCGTCTGTCTGCCTGCCCTTCTTTTAGCTCGCGTAAATATACTCGAACTGCAATATAATTGATTAAATCCGGGCCCGCGCATCACGGGCTCGAAATTTCATTTTATTTTTTCACAAATATAAACAAGTCGGAAGTTGTACGACGAACGTGGCAAATGAGGTGCGTTCGTACTATAACTAGTTTTATAAATATTCAGATCTTGAGAGATTATAAATGAAGCTGGTGTGAAACAGTAAGAACAAAATGATCTTCTGAAATTTTTTGATGGTGTTTTAAGAAGATCTTTTAGTTCTTACTATTAAGATCTTGGTGCAATAGCTGTTGCACTCTTATGAAAAAAATACACGAATACCAAATTTATTACGAATATATGTATATATTAAATTCAGTAATGCGGAAATAATAGAACTCCATCTGAAATAGGACGTCATCAACATGGAAACCTAGAATCATGACCTATCATTGGATAATATTGAATTCATTACGTATAATAGGATTTAATAGAATGAAGAAAACTTTTATTAGTTTTTAAGTTTTGGTTCGATTTTCTTAAAAGTTGATATGACTCTACAAAATTCTGCAACGGTTGTTTACATTAAATTTTAAACCATTCGTTTGGGCAGTTTTTGCGCTGTTACATGCGGACAGACAGACATACAGACGGCGACTATAGATGCTACATATTTATAAAATTACGAATGCACGTAAAAAGAAAAAAATTGCTATTTCAGAAGCGAGAATATAGCCTAAAAAAATTTAAGTAGCCTAAAAAAATTAAATATTTACAATCCTTTAAAATCTTTTTTAAAGGGAAATGAATTGTTATTGATGTGATATAAGGAGACATATTCTATCTAATTCTTAAGGGGCCTCAGGACTTTTACAGCTTTAAATTTTTCGGAATTTTAATTTTCTTGGATGTTAAACTTCTATCTTTTCTGTACATTTTGATATAATTGTTTGCTTGAAATTCCCATTAGAACAGAAGTTGTGGCTTTTAGAATTATACCCGCTCAATAGCTGAAGCGGCGTTTCCGAAACTTTGGAATCTTTTTTCTCCAAATGAAGTTTTTGGGCATAACGCGCACGATATCTCAAAAACTTCTGAATATTTTTTCATGAAATTTTTAAAACGTATGTTCCATCTTAGTCTGTATAAACTGAACTAAAAATTTCCTGTTTATTATTCAAAAAAATATCTTTTTAGGTGATTATATTGTTGAAATTTTCAAAATTTTACATTAGCTAAATAATACAACTTTTTAAATACAAAAATGCTTTAAATACAAATTTATTTAGGTTCAAGTTAATTATTACAATCTGAAGTATAAGTAGATACCAACATTTTCATTCCAGTTGCAGAATTTATTTTGTAATTCTTTGTATTGCGCGTATTGCATTTGTGTTGCATTTTGTATTGCGCGTAATCTGTTATGCCGATTTTCTGCTCCTCAGATGTCTGACATTTTGGAGTCCCCTGTAAATGCTAATTCTGCATCTTGGAATTTTTTAAATATTTGAAATGAAAGAACATATATCTTTCATTCCCAATTAAAATTGTGTTTGAAAATGAAATACATTTTATTAAATGTTGAAAATGATCTTTTTAACACTTTCCAACAAAGTTGAAAAGTGTTTATGACTTCGGTTTGTCTGTCCGTCTGTCCACGCTCTAACTCTCGTAAATATGCTCGGGTCGTTCTGAAATTTTTGGATGTTAGTGACCTCTACCATAGCACGTTCCCTATTTCAAATGAAGTTTGCAGCATTTTTCGTTCATTTACAAGGACAGTCAAAAATTTTCCGTTACATTACGGCCAATGGGAAAAAATCGTTTCAAATGATTTTTAATGGTGTTACACTCTTTCAAACATAGTAAAAATTGATATTCATTTATGAAGTCCACTAAAATATGCATTCTGTTGAATATGCGGTACAAAGAATAGTTATTCTTCATTTACAGGGCCACACAAAATAATTCCGTTCATTATGGTATAGGGAGAATTGTTTGCGGTGTATTTGAAAAGATTTCAGATACTATATTGTATCCGAATTACTGTATATTAGTAATGATTGCTAGAATTACATTTTTAATTATGATATGCGTTTTTTAACACTTTCCAACAAAGTTGAAAAGTGTATATGCATTCGGTTTGTCTGTTCGTCTCTACTCTGTCCACGTTCTAACTCCCGTAAATATGCTCGGATTTCCATGAAATTGATAAAGGTTATTTAGGGTCACCAAAGCATGTTTGGTACTGTATATGAAGTATGTAGGATTAATTGTTCATTTACAGGGGCACTCAAAAGTATCCCATTACATTATGGTATATGGGAAAAAATCGTTTGCAGAGTATTTTAATGACATTATGCTATTTCAAATGCATTGAAACTGATATAAATCACTGAATTTCACTACAATCACGTTAGAACAGGAAATTCATAGCAATTTTTATTCATTTACAGGGACACACAAAAGGAAACCGGTTACAGTACAGTACTGTCTTTGAGTAATCATTGCTGAATTGCACGGTTTAAAATTCGGTATGCTCTTTTAAATTTAATTAATTTTTGCATCTTACTCGTTATATATAAATACCATACCTCAAATACAGGGCTGAACAAACGTATTCATGTACCGTTCTCCTTATTAGAGGAAATTGTTAAAGGTAAATATTCAACTTAAGTATAAGTATCTCTTAATCGTTGCATATAAATTCCATACCTCATATACAGGGATGCACAAAAGAGTTCACGTACCAATCTCTTATTAGCGGAAATTGCTAAAGGGAATTTTCAACAAAGATATGTGTATTTCTTAACTGAACTAAATTTTGGTTGTTATGTATCTAATATATTCAAATCTATAAATCATATACAGGGCTGCAGAACGAATTCGCATAATTTTCCGATTGTGGATGGGAACATCTGAAATTGGGATTTTAAATGTATTATGCGTTTTCATATGGTTGAATTAGACGTAGTATTTTAATTTTTTAAACAGTGTAGTTTTGTTACATTATTCTGAATGTGTTGGAAAGTGTTTCATAATCTATGCTTGACGCATGATTTTTTTCTTTCTTGTTTTTCTTTGTTTCCAATTTTAAGAGTTCTGAGACCCTTAAAGAGACCGGGAAAGCCCTATCTCCGCCATGTTAAATTCACCAACTTTATGTACCTTTTTAACAGAAATGGTGAAAGAGGTCTAGATTTTTTAGAGTAGTTAAAATAATATGTTTTACGTATTTTAACGGGCCATTTTATTTCTAAGTGAAACTGAAAATTAATTATTAATTATTTATTGAAAGTCATTTTTAAATTAGCATTTTTGGTAAGATTTCACTGCCTAAAATAAATAATTCTCAACAAATCATTAAATCCCTGTGTTAAGGTATACAATATAACATAATATAAGTAATAAAAAAAATCTGAGTTCATAAGTTTAATGGATATTGAAAAAAAGGAACACAAACATGAAAAATCCAAGTTTTTGAGAAAAGTCAGTTAAAGTTTTAAATGGCCATTAAGTTGTGAAGTACTCTTAGAAAGAATGAATAATTACAACACTTCTTTTTTATGAATAAACATGTGTGACACATCGTTGGAAAGATAAAAGTTTAAACTATTTAATGATATAAAAAAGTAAAAATTGATTTTCCCCCAAAATTTCGCTTACCTGGTCCCCTTAGCCTTTGTACGGCCAGTGTTAGTAACATAAAGAGGTTGTGAGATAACCCTTGCCTATCCCCGCTTTCTGTTTGAAGACCTTTTCCAGAATTACTGAAAAACAGAATTCATGTCTTTCCGTCATAGCTGTTCAATAATACTTTAAAATAATAAGAACTGTAACTTCTGGTTTGTTTTCTTCAAGTGGTTGGTTATAAATAACAAATTTATTATTTTAAACAGATTTTCAGGGACCGTTGTCACTAGAGATTATAAATGATGAATACTTATTTCTATGTAAGTAGAGATTTTTAAATGAGAAAAGTAATCTTGGAACAATTTTAAAAACCTCTAACAATTTTCTACTCCTTACTTTCGGTTTCAGGTAGGCTTGCCAATTTTATCTCAGAAAAAAACGGAAGCTTTTGATAGACACTAGTTAGTTTTGGTTTTATCGCACTATCATCTTTTTTTTTATAACTTTAGTAAACGGTGTTGAATGTCCCAGTAACGTTTTCGGTAAAAAATTTGTTTAAAAAGAGGTTATTAATTATTCGATTTAACCCTTTCGAGGTCGGTGTCCTTAAAAAAGGACACCTAATTTTAATTCCAAAACTGACAAACGGCACCAAGAATATTTAATTAAAATTTTCCTTTTATAATGTATGTGAAAAAAGCAAGTTCGTATTTTCTAATAACTGCATATATAAATTCTGGTGTCAGTCCATTATTTCATCTGTTTATTAGAGTTTATTTCATCAGAATTACTCCGCGCCAGAAAGGGTTAATCGTTATTTTCTGCTGGAAGTGATATCATATAACTGATATAAGCACCCCTGATATCACTTCAGCAGGTTTTGTTATTTTTTAATGCCATAAAAAATATTATTATTTATATATTTTGATTATTATTATTATTATTATTTTATAAAGTGTGTATGTATATATAGAGCGTGTTCTTATATGTATTTATTTTGATTATTATTATTGTCATTTGATATAAATGTGTTCATATATGTATTTACGCCTTAGTTAAGAGAACGAATGCACAGTCGTATTTTATTTTCGAGGGGATCTTTTCAGACAGACTCTAAGTCTCCAATCTTAACAAAAGGTTGACATAAAATACCAAACAGAATTTACAACTGGACGTAAGAATATTTATTGGACCTCATAAAAGAAGTCGTAAACATGGACCACACGGGCGAGTAAGAGAAACCCCGGGTCTCAGGCCCCGTGATCACTGACGCTTAGTGGGCGGAGTGCTTTGCACCCCGAAAAAGTGGAGTATCGAATCAGAGGTTTTGCGAGAAGGCTGGAAAAAAAGGGGGTCGACAAGACTTGCCGATCATTTGATGAAGGGGGCAAAAGACCATTCTTCATATTGTTAATACGAGGTGATGTCGTAAGCGAGGAATTAAGTTATAGACAGAGAAGAGATTTCTAAGTTGTTCAACAGTGATGGTTAAGTAGATTCTCTAAGATTCTCAAGAGAGATGACTAAGATGCTCAACAACGATGGTTGAAAAACGTTACGTGTACCCGTAATATTTCTACAGAGATGTTGTGACAGAATATGATATAAATTTCCAAGTATGACGTCCGAGGAGTTACCCAAAACTCCTCAAGTTTTCGATAGCCTAATTATGGCTCGGTTTAGACCGTTAGGTCTTAATATGCACGAATTATTTCTGACAGAAGTCAGTGTTACTTATCTTCGGACTTTGTGTTTCAATAAGATTTACAGCTTTCACGCAGTGTGTTAATTCGAAGGTTCTTTCGGGTCATGGTTTCCCGTGTAAGGGACGACCCTATGCTCGACAGCTCTCGGACCTGATGTCATCGACAGCTTTAAATAATTAGTGAACTTTACGTGGAGTGTTAAAACCCAATATTCAGCGATAATATGTGTGTCACCAACGGATATGATTAATCTTCTACCATACTGTGCAGAAGGTATTTGTTATTTAATATTTTTGTATTCCCATTGTTTTAATTGTCTATGTTGTCCTAGGGATATACAATTTCTGGTAGCCAAGCAATTAATTAATCTTTGTAATAATAATTTAAAAGGTAAACTTAATTCAAATGTTAATTCAAATTCGTTCTTTGGAACGCTGGTGTCTTGTGACACAACTTTATTTGGTTTTTAAATATGTTATTTAAACTGTAAATAAACTTTTGTTAATTGTTTAATTTTGACCTATGTTTTTAATACAACATGAGTCCATGTTTTACTTTAATTTTTATTTCAGATTATTTGCAGTCTTACCTATATGTTATTTATACATGAAATTTTGAACATATAGGTCGGTTTTGATTAACTTCTTTGGTATGTTATTTATGCGTAATTTTGATAGGTTTTGTTTAAATAAAATTGCGCGGTCTAAAAGCTATTTCTACACTAAAAATACACAACGCAGTTTGGGGCAGTTTTGGAGATGTGTTTCCTCCCTCCTCAATTTAAGATAATTCTGGTTAGAGTAATTACCAGAAGTAGCCAGGACCATTTTTCAATTATTACGATCACAAATGTTTGTTTATAAATTATAAGGTTTTTTTAAATACCCACTATAATATTCCAGGTACAGTAATTTAGGAGTAGTTAACGTACAATTACTAGAGTAATTAATGCAATTACTATTTTCTTTTCCTCCATTTTCAAGATTGGGGGTTTACCCTTGCCCCAATCCCGGTGTATGTCTGGGTAATTAAGTCAGTGTCGGTTATGGACCCAGTTCTTCCCAACATTTTCCAACTGTATTTGTATTACATTTTCGATTAGCATTATTTAACCAATTTTGCAGCCAGTCATATATCACATTATGAATGAAAAATTGAGTCGTGCTTAAGAACAAACAATAAATCAAAACCTCCTATAATTCATTGATGAGCATGAAAATTTTAATAATGGACACCCTACAAAAATAAAAGTTTGTATTTAACCGTAAAAAGAGATAGTAAATAAAAAAAATATATATTAAAATTTAAGATAGAGATATACTAAATTAAAAATTAGATAATGTAGATACTTATAGCCTCTAATACAGTAGAACCTCTTTTATCCGAAACTCTCGGTTAACCGAAATCCATTTTTTTTTTTTTTTTTTTTTTTTTTTTTTTTTTTTTTTTACTATCGCATTCCTTGTGTGCAAAATCCATTTTGAAAGCTCCTTTTTTTTTGTTTTTAAATATCATATTCTTTGTGTGCAAGCGGTCCTTTCCGAACTACGAGTATATATAAATAGTTTCGATTCCCTTTCTTCGAGTTCCTTTGAATTTAACTTGAGCTCCCGTAAGCTGCGGAGTGGGACGAAGAAAACGAACAAATTAACAATTCTGAAGCTTTTGAATATTTTGCAAAAGGCTGGAGCAGAAAAAAACTGTGATACTGGTGAACTAATAATATTTAAAAACTCCGTGAGAGAGCTTCAAAGCAAGGGCAGTCGAAACTGCGACAAACAAAACATTTTTTTTCTTCAAACCCCTTATGATATGCAAAAGGTACTTAATTTCAAAATTAAAATGCAGGTAATTTATTCTTATTTCTATTTTGCTATTGCTTTATTTTTATTAAGAACTTGTTACCATAATAAGAAATATTGCATATATTTCTTGCATATAAAATTGGAGCATTCTCGATTATCCGAAAATTTCGATTTTCCGAAAGAGGGTCGGTCCTAATTACTTCGGATAATCGAGGTTCTACTGTAATGTCAAGTTCAGATAATTTAATACTAGAAGGGAGTTCGAAAATTCGCAATAAATATTACACAACTCTCTCAAGTTTTTGTCATCCTGATAAGAAACAAGACTTTTTCTTCTAGACTTTTACAAGACAAGGCATTTCACCGTTGGCAGTAGAGCTGAAGGGTACGCTTTTCTGACTCTCTGTCCACCTCCCCCCCCCCCTTTTTTTACACAATGTTTTAGTTTTAATTTAACTTTTATTTTAAGCACTGATGAGGAAACCTTAGTGGTTTTAAAACAGCTGTATGCTTTTAAACATATTTTATTTGTGCCTTTACACGTTGTTTCTTTTTCTTAAGACTTTTTCTCATTTCATGCGCATGTGTATAAGGGGCATTTTCACAATCTTTTGACTTTCATGACCCTGAATAATAATTTTTATTTTAATGCACTTTTTTGTGTTTTTTTTTATTTCATATACTGGGGAACATCCCATTGCATGACTGCAGAACAATATTACCGAGATAAATAAGTTTTGGACGATGTTGGGGGTCCAAACATCAGGAAAACTCCTATACCGTCCCGTGTCCCTGATGCTGATTTTTAAGTTTGGAGCTGTCTATATAAAATTGTTTCAATAAAAATAATTCGATGTAATTTTTTTTTGAAACTGGAACGATTGTTTTATATAAATATGTAGCTAAAAATTAACCTGCACACATTTTAGGGTTGTTATTATTTTTTAAACTCTGTCCCTGGGTTTTAGATTCCTTACCATCCTTCTTCTAAAATTATACAGAAAATCATTTCAGATGCAGCCATAGAATTTTTTTCAAGTTTTTTTCTCATGCAGAAGCATGCTAGAGAAATAATGCCTAAAATTCTTTGGCAGGAAACTTACTGTAGAATTTAAATCAGCATTTTAATATCAATTTCAAGCATCGTGGCTTTATTGGTAGTCTCACCGTCCCCAAGGTTTATTCCTGCACTTTTCGAGGTAAATAAATAATAAAAAAAAATAATTTAGTCCAATGTTAACAACTGTTTCTAAAAATCAATGAACATTGTGGCTATCACTTAGTCTTAACATGATTTTCCTAAAAATGGGTGGTAATTTTCCTTACCGTTCAATCCTTACCGTCCCTTTTTTACCATTTCGTCCCTTTTTTCCAATACCACCCTTTTTTTTTACCTCACCGTCCCTTCTTTAACACCCCTTTAAGACAATGTTGTACAAAAATTCTGTGCTAAAAGTGCTACATTGTTATTATTTCTTATTCTAATGTCCTGTGAGTACTATGCAAATTCATTATAAGTAAAAACTTAGAAGAAAATAAAAAGTTATGGGGGTAAAATTGTAAGGAAAATAAATCTCACAAGTTTAACTTAAACCTCAGTTAAATAAAAAAAATTTCGCTGCTGACCATTTTTTCTTTATTTTGAATCATTAAGGCATTCGTCTATCAGATTAAAATGTTATTTTAGCAAGTTTTATTTTGTCAGATTTTTTCCCCCAAAAGTCAAAAGATTGTGAGAATGTCCCATAACTTTTCTTTGGCGTGATTTTTTGGTGAAAATTTGAAAAGGTGAAAATTTGAAGTGAACTGAAAACAAAATTTTTTTGAAAGTAGCAAAAGTAAGATGTCGTAGAAAAACGGAAGTAACTGTCATACCGGACAAACTTAAACGTACACTGTACGATAGGCCTAAAAAAAATTACAACTTACGTACTGCTGTCAACCCTAGTTTCAGAGCTCGGATTCTGATGACACAATTTTTTTTCGGGTACCTGAAAAGAAAAAAAAATGTTAATTGATTAATATTTTGTTTAATTACTTGCCCTTATAGGAATTTTAAAACTATCATATCTTTATAGGGCATGCAATAAAAGCAAACACAAGGCATAAGATAGGAATAAATTAGTTTAGATTATTTCTGTCAGTAATCTAATTTAATTCATATGCAACTTTAACTGAATTTTTCCTTAAATGTTCAATTTGTGTTGCAAACTATGAATTAAATAAATATTGCTAATAAAGTATTTTATTCCGATCTTTACCACGCTTGTATCTATTTTCATTGCATGCTGTAAAAGATGTGATTCTTTTAAAATGCTCATAAAAGCAAAATAAAAAAAGAACTGATTCCTTAAAAAATGAACATTCACTCCTATGAAAGAGTAACTATTCACTCCTACCAGGGGTGAAAAAACGCACTCCTTTAGTAAGAGTGAATAATCAAACCTCCGAAAGAGTGATTATCCACCCCTGTTTAGAGTGAAGAGTCACTTCCCAGGAGTAACTGATTATTCACTCTTTCATAGAGTCAAAAGTTTCACATTTGCTCAGAGTCACTTTAAAGAGGTTGCGCATATTTTGACTCTGTGATAGAGTAACTATTCACTCCACCGGAGTGAATAGTCACTCCTTTTAATTTAGAGTGCATGACTCAATAAGTAGATTTCCTGTATGAAAAATATTTCTTTTAGTGAGCTGTATCTTTAATCTATGTACAGTATAGACGGTAGCGATTTATCCTATGTATTAACTCATAAGTATATAAATAAAAGCGACTTTCTTAAAAAATATATTTTTATTTTATTTTCATATACCATCTTACTGTCTGACATAAAAGTTTCTTTATTAGGTGCGTTCGTAATTGAAGAGCTAAGTGGAAGAACATGTTAAATAACAAAAATTACTTTTGAAGAAATTTGATGTGAAAGTTTTCGTTGTCAATTTTAATGATTTATTTTCTGTTTGATACCATGTGTTTAAAATATTAACAGGTGTGATACTAAACTCTATCAAAAAAACTTATTCATATTTAATTTTTAAATATTAAAAAATATTAATATTATTTGCATTATTAAATATTAAAATATTAAATATTAATGAATAATGTCTTAAATCTTCAAGGCTAAATAGAACTTTGGTATTTTAGCTATACCATGTGATAGAATACCTGATAACACCTTCGTCCAAAAGATAAAATAATTTTTAAGAAATTGTAGCATAACATGATCTTCCACTCAGCTCTTCAATTATATAAATACGTAACACATATAGTCGTCGTTTGATTCGCCCGTCTGTCTGTCTGTCTGTCTGGATATAATAGCGCAAAAGCAACACAGCCGAATGGTTTGAAATATAATATATAGAATCGTTGCATAAATCTGTCAAGCCATTTCAAATTTTATGAAAATCTAATCAAAACTTAAAAAGATATGAATAAAAGTTTTCTTCATTCTATTAAAATCCTATCATACGTCATTAATTCAATGATATCTCATAATAGGTAATGACTCTAGGTTGTCGTAAGGAGGACGTCCTTTTTGAGATGGAGTCCTATTATTTCCGTATTACTGAATTTAATGCAGTAGGTCAAGGTCGGCGAACCTATGGCACGCGTGCCACTTTTGGCACGCGGAAGAATAATTGTGGCACGGCGCGGCGTTGATTGCGTCTCTAAATCAAGATACAGTGATTTTACATAAAATACACGAACTTAGATAATCTGATTCGCTTCTAAATTCGATTAATGGAAATTGTAGAATTTTAATCTTATTCAATATGGTTTAAAAAAATTATTAAACAAAGAAAATATTTGAAAACTATCAAAAAAAGAAAGATATCATATATTAATAAAAATACCTATGGTAAATTATGGTAACTTAGAAATTAATTTAAGTACTATTTAAATAAACTACTTTTCTTCCCTTTTAATAATTTTTTCAATTATTTATACCTTATGAGTCATTATTTTCGGAAATGAATAATATAAAAAATCAAATAGAGAACAGTTGCCAAATAAATCCATTTTAGTTTGCATTCTGTTAAAATTAACTGATCATGAACACGATATTAATTAATTAATTTTCATCCAAGATACAACACAATTAATCGCATTATTTTTTTAATTAATTTCAAAAATATAATTGTTTCTATGATTATTACAGTGTAATATTTAGATGTATGTCACCCATTTTAGAAAAAAAATCTTAAAAAAGTAATTTTCAGTGGTTTTGCTTCGTTATTTTTGAATCCACTAAATTATTATTTTTTTGTTGTTGTTGGCACTTCATGGTCATGTAAATTTTTATTTTTAATTATTGGCACGCGACTATAAAAAGGTTCGCCAAACCTGCAGTAGGTTATCGGTTAACGAACTGTTCTGTTTACGAGCAGATCAATTAACGAACATTTTCGCGAGAGATTTTTATGTTCGGAAAACGAACGCATGTTCTGTTAATGAACACCTCACAAAACAAACCACGAAGAAGTAATGCTGTGTTTCAGATTTGCCGAGCAATATTTAATTGCACTTATTGTCGACTTGGAGAACATTTTAACAGTTGTATAAGTATGGCCTAATTAAATTCGGATCCTACATTTTAGGTCCCCCAAATTAGAATGAACAGATCAGAAACATTAATTTTTATATTGTGTATCCCTTTTTAAAGAAATAATATTAATTGCAAATTAATTATTTTAATTGAAATTTAGTTCACAAATTTTTAACAGGCCTAGGCTGCACCTGAGCTTTATCAGGCTCTACAGTAAACACGATATTTTAGAGAAATAATGAGTTTATGATAGGTCAAAGGGACAAACTGATATGATTTAATGCCGTAGTCAATGAATATAATCCTAGATTTTTTTTACAAAGTACATGAAATTAAAAAAAAAAAAAATACGCCACGGGATGGACAAAGCCATCAAAATACGACCTGTCTGTATTAAATAAGGACGTATATTAATCCTATTATAAAGAGAAGATTCATATCATTGTTTCTACATTATTTAGCTTTTAAGAACGAATTAATTGAATTCCCATGCAAATCAATACAAAATCTGTGATCGGTTAATGAACAATTCGGTTAGCGAACACTGTTTTGGAACCCGTTAAGTTTGTTAACCGATCACCCAATGTATATAGAATCGCAATAAATTTTCTATTCCAGCATTTTTGCATACGAGTGCAACAGCTATTGCACCAACATCGGAATACTTATAAAACTAGTTACAGTACGAACGCACCTCATTTGCCACGTTTGTCGCACAATTTCAGACTTTTTTTTTCTTTTTAATGGCTTGCATGACCATTATTCAGGCTGGAAGGGACTGCATCTATAACAGCCATGAGCCCTCAAACGGATAAACTAGTCTCTGGTATTTACTTCCGACTGCACTTAAAATCAAGTAAAAATTAAATCAGGTTTCAAACATTTTCCTTTCTTTGGTGGTCAAATCAGCGTAAACAAAACCAGTTTACAATCGTACAAAAAGAAATAAACTCGCAAACAAATAATGAATTGACGCACATACCTTTGTTGGTTACGCAATTTATTTCACGTCACCAAATAGGGTGTATCAAAAAAATTACCATTCCTGATAACACAAGCCACGCTCGAGCATCCATGCCAACTACGGAAGCCTAGGGGTTATTTTATTTCCCCTCTCTCTGTAGGTAAGGTTATCAAAGAATAAATTACGCTATAAAGTGGGGATAGAGAAGAAGGTCCAAATACCGGCTAGGGTCCAAATTTCGGCTACTAGGTGTTCTGAGAACTGAGCGCAGCGCAGCGGCGATAGGTAGAGTTTGTAACTTTAATTGAAAGAAGAAAGTTACTAAAAATACGTCGTTGAAGTCTTTCTCATTTACAAACAGCAAAAGCAAAAGTGTCGAAACGACAGAATCTGGTACATCAAAAGTTTTCCAGATATGTGTTTCTCATTTTTTTTTTAATATACTGATCATATATTGACTTGAATTGATGATTAAGTTATTTTCTAGATATATTTAGCTCTCAATTACCGCTCTCACATTATAGGTATTTTGTTATATGAAGGAGTAATATCGGTTTTAACTTAACCATAGCAGTGGTCCGAATACCGGCTAAATAGAGTGGTCTAAATATCGCCTAGCCGGTTTTTGGACCTCTCTCGGTGGCTCTGCTTGAAGGGGAGGAAAATAAATTAATTTAAATAGTTCCATAATTAATAAATTAATTTAAATGGTTCAGAAATAGTTCCAGTCCCATTTCGCAATAGGAAAAAAAGCAACCGTGGCCGTAATTCTTCAGGAGCGGCACTGATTGCTGGACCACTTCACAAAAAAGTGCTGAAAGACACTCCAAAATTGTCTGCAATAAAGGTGAAGAGAAAGAAAAAATAATGACGTAGGAAAACAGGAGAAAAGGGCAGAAATTGGATTTTAACCCCTTGAAGGGCACCTCTATATGTTAAATACCACTTAATTTTAATTCTCAAATGCCACATTCACACCAGAATTTAGGAACTAAATTTCGTTTCTTGTAATGTACGAAAAAAACGGTTTTATTTAGTTTCACATAAAGTTGTTCATAAATACCGGTGTATATCCAACATTTCAACATTTTAGCAACAGAAGTGCTTTGCCCCTGAAAGGGTTAAAAAAGTGAAAAAGGAAGTATCCAACAGAGAAAAATTTGATTTAATTTGTGTCTTCTGCATGGGTGCTTTCTCCACGGACAATAATGGGGATTGGTATTCTGGTTTCAGTGTTAAGGGGGCTGGTCACTCATCTTCAAAATTCTCCTCCGTAATGTTAAGTCTATGGACTTTTGATGCATTCGTATATTTAAAATATCTTCTCGGGAAATTCACATTTTTAACATCTTTTTTCTGTGTACTCTTCTTCGTCTCTTTTTTTCTCAATTTTCAAAATATTTCTAAAATCTATGCTGAATTTAATATTTTATGTGTTAAAAGCGGGCGAATTGGAAGTAAGATTTTAACACTTCCTATAAAATTAAGTCTGTACTTTAGAAATATTTTGAGAACTAAGGTAAAAGAGACATCTTTTAGGAAGTGTACACAAAAACTAGAAGTTAAAAATACTAATTTCCCGAGGAGATATTTTAAATAGAAGAATGCATCCCAATGCCCACAGACTTTACATTAGTGAGGAGAAATCGGAAGCTGAGTGACCAGCACCCTTAAGAATGCGATATGTGGGCATATAGCAACTGCACAGACGCAGAGAGTGATACTGTTTGTGATTCTTTCAGATAAAATAATTCTCATTTCAATCAGCAAGCTTTATTTTGTTTCACACGTTAAAAAACAAAACTAGAAACATAATGGAAAGAAGGCTGTAAGAGACAGTCGTTAAGAATTTTATAAATTTGACAAAAATGCTTCTTTACTAAAACTTGCGTATTTGTTCTGTGCATAAGAAATGTTATTAATCAATGAAATTTATTAAAATAATATTCTTATTGCTTAATAATTGTCATTACTTCTATTTGTCTGATCTTTTGGAAAAAGACTTAGGTAGCCGGTATTTAGACCCCATTTTCAAAACTGAAAATTTTAAGACTTTAGGAATTTTGCTTTTTAGAAATAGAAAACGCTTTTTAATCTGATTTTTTTTTCTCTAAACAGTTGTAAAACATGTCAAGGTACCCTGCTGTCACTTTTTCTTTTACTAATTTTGAAAATTGTATGATCTAGATTGAAAACAAAAGTGGTAGCCTGTATTTGGACCTTTTCCTCTATTAATATAAATTATAATATAGTCATAGCTGCCAACATCTTACGCTTTTTTGTAACAAAAAATTTTTATAATACATTTTACCAATTTAAATCACCGTAATATGCCGATAAAAAAGGGCAAAATTTTCTGTTAAATTTTGTGGTACAAAAAAAGCGGAAAAGTTGGCAGCTATGTATAGTTATATTTTCTAAATGTTAGGAGATTAATATATTCCCCCGTCAACGTCAGGTGGTAGCGATTGAACAAATACTTGATCTTTGATGAGGCGCCAAAAAAAATCTCATGGAGTGACGTCAGGGCTGCGAGGGAGCCATTGATGAAAAGCGAGTTCCTGGGCTGCTCGGTAACCAATCCATCGTTGCAGCAATTTGTCATCTAAACTTTCAACTGTTATCTTTTATTTCCGATGAACAACAAGGCTGGACTGTTTTTTTTCCCTTTTAAATAGCCCTGTAAAGTTGGGATATTAATTTATGTACACCCTGTATATTAACGCATATATATCGGTTTTGCAACTTGATTGACGTCACGAAATATGGATCATCAAAAATTACCCTGATTACAAAAGCCAGGCTACAGCAAAGAGCCCTGGTACTAAGACTAGGGATCATTATTTTTCCCTTTCTTAACCTTTAACTGGTGTTACCGGTCTCTCAGACCGGTGCTGTTTTCAACTTTCATAGTTTAACTTGCAAATTTCAATGTATCTACAAACACTACTGAAATTTTGTTTCGTTTGGAACTTTAGTACTAACACCAGGGACTTTCGAATAGGTGAATTTTAATTATAACACTCTTGTACAAAAATTTTAGTATAAAAACAACATCCTATGAGTTAATCGCGGCTTTTATTCATCTTTCAATGGAGCGGTCTCGTAGACCACTTCTCACAAGTTATGTGACAATTTCTGTGACATCAGTTAAAGGTTAAAAAATAAGGTTGGCAGGAAAAACATATGCTGTAAGGAACAGGGAATATTAATATAATAAAACTGTTATTGATTGTGTTGTTCTTTAGATAAGAGCTTTTGCTTCTGCTGGCCATCTTTAGCTTCCCGAACCCCCCCCCCCCCTCCCCCCACCTTCCATAAAAAATCTTTTTCAAGGGGATGTGTGACATAGGTCTTGGGCTTCTCGACAAAAGGTCTTCGCATCATCATCTCTGATTAAATAAGTTAAACTTTATAATAAAAAGTAACTGGTGGGAACAATGAAGGATACTGAGAAGCTTAAGTGGCTCGCATACCGATCGCTCGTCCCCAAGGGATTAAAAACAGAGGTAATTTTTCACAATGTTTTAACAGTGCACCGTTTAGAACTGTAGCTAAATGCTAAAACTCTGTTTTTGGATTTGTGTACTTTCTGTCACACTCTTGCACCGCCTTACCTGATATATTTTTTCGATGGTTTTTATTGCTTTCAACTGCAAATGCACGGAAAATAAAGTAAAATTTGTATAAGGAATTCTAACATTTTCTACTTTGTTCATAAAAACAGCGTAAATAAAACCAGTTTTCGAACACACAAAATCAGACAAATAATCGGTGCTAACCCCAACAAATAATGCAATTGACAAATAATATAACTGACGTAAATATAATTGACGTAAGTAACTCGGTTACGAAACTTGATTGACGTCATGGTTCATCAAAAATCACCACTCCTGCAAAACAAAAGTCAGACCAGAGCATCGAGGCCAGGTAATACACTTTGGGGTTATTTCACTTCTATCTAAAAATAAGCTATAACTTTTGTCATAAAAGAGTTGGGCGACCACAAGACAAGCTCTTTTTTTTTTAAAAGTCAGACAGGAACAGGTTCAAGCAAAAGAAGTTTCTCTATATTTCAGAAATATATTTATACATTTAATTCTTTTTTCTTAATATCTTGAATGCTACTGTTTTCTATACACTCAAAGAAAAAACGAGAGTTGGGATGAAAATATAATAGCCGTTTTGAGTTGAGAGTTTAAGAAAAAAAATCTTTAAAATTAAAATAAACTGAATCGAATAAAATTAATTTTTTTTTTTTTGTCTTCAATAAAAAACTGATATGTGTTACTTCAACTTTTCTTTTTTTAAGTATAAGAAAATGAGAAAAGTGTGAAGATTTTTGGATTGTTCATTATCATATTCATTTATTTATTTTAATATGATGTGGCGATAGGTCTGGTCGTATGAAACTATAGATTATTATTAAAAATAATGAAAATATTACTTAAATGAATAAAAATTAGTGTAAGTTATTGATTCATGATTCTAAGCTAATGTAATTATTCTAAAATAATGAGTATATATATAAGTGTGCCCAGGCAAAACCAAACTATAGCAAAATAATAAGAAAGATTAAGGTCAAAAAACAAAAGCCGATACGAAAAATATTGACACCCAAACTGACCCCCCCCCCCTCCGGCCCTCCTAAGCAGACATATAAGAAAAGGAAAGAAAATAAAGAATAGTTTTTTCAAAAAGTTTTTGTTTTTACATTTTGCTGTTTCACAAAACCGAAATTAATTGTTTCTTATGCAGTTTTTTGTGCTGATTCCGAATCTAATTTTAGATTTACTCCAGTAGGTCTTGTTTTTGGGATATTTCCATATTTCGATTTATGCAAATTTTGTAAATTTTGTACAATTACATGCAAATTTAAGTTTTTCATGCAGAATTATCAGATTTGCTTCAAACTTTGTTTATAGGTTTATTCTGAAAAGGCGCTTCCCTCATTAGATTTGGGGATTCATTGGTTAAGTATAAAGGGGGAAATCGGGGAGCTAATCCCCCCACTCAATTTAGCTAAATGGGTTTGTTTGTCGATTTCGTTATTTTTCGAGGGGCATTATTCTTTGAAATAACAATATAGTATACAATTAGTGTGACTAGCCCGTGAGCTCAATGCCATCAGTTTAACTGGGATCTTTTCTTTTTATTGTTTTATATGCTATTTTAAATGGAATGCAATACCTTTATGCATTTAGTTTAGACAAGCAATTGAAGTAAAAAACTTTCACTCCAACGAAAATTTAATTATAGCTTATTATTTCTGGAAAATTATCTTCTTGGAAAAATAAAAATTATTTCACATAAATTTCTGTTGCAGAAATTTGAAGAAACAAAGTGTGTTTACAAAAAGAAAACCTTGGCCACTGTATAAGCGAGAATGTTTGAGGCGATTCAAAGAATGGATATAATTTAAAATCGTGATAGACATCTAATGGGTTTTTAAAACATCCAAGCAACTAATTATTGTTCATATCGTACTTAAATTGAGGGTTAAATTAGGAAAAGGAGAAAAGCATTGACCCCAGTTGCTCAACTTACAAGATGCATGTCACTAAAGGAAAGTTTCTCAGACTGTTTTAATGGAGGCAGTTAAATTTTAACCTTGTCACTTCTAGTTACCGACAATCACTTCTAGTTAAAGTAGTTAAGGGGTCTTGTACCTTTTAATCGCATCGAAAATTAACGAAGAACTTCAAAGATTAAATTAGTATATCTTCAAAACCTTTTTATGTATAAACATGAAATTTTGGATATTGATTAAACAGATTGTGCTTTGTAATATACTGCCATTAGAAATTTATTAGCCCTTTACAGAATTTGTGTATTCTTGGAATCAAAATAGCACTTTTTTTTACCCCATAAGTCATTGCGCGCATGATATCTTGAGAAAGTATGTATGGATTGTCATGAAATTTAGCAAAGATACTAAACAAATATGTGTGTTCAAAATGAACTACTTTTAAGTACTTACAATGGTGATATTTTTAGTTATGAATATTTTTATTCATTAAAAATACAAAACTTTTATTTTTTTATACAAAAATATTTTATTATATAGTTAATGAAATAATTTTGGCCTAAGAGCAGTTCACTTTAAACACACATATATGTTTAGTATCTTTACCAAATTTCATGTCAATCCATACATACTTTCTCAAGATATGCGCGTAATGACTTATGGAGTAAAAAAAGAGCTATTTTGATTTCAACAATACACAAATTCTGAAAAAGGCTAATATATTTCTAATGACAGCATATTACAAAGCACAATCTGTTTAATCAATATCCAAAATTTCATGTTTATACATAAAAAAGTTCTGAAGATAGACTAATTCAAACTTTGAAGTTTTTCCTTACATTTCTTCGCGTTTAAAAGGTACAAGACTCCTTAATCTACTTGTATTGTTGATGTCATTTTTAAATGGAATGTAAAAATTTAAAAACGATTTAGTCATAGCATACACTATATGACCATAAATCACAGGACACTTTCAATTTTAGACATTTTGTGGAATATTTAAAGATATACTTGTCGGATTCTTCTGGATCTTCAGGACAATAAAGAATATTAAAATACACATACACACATAAATAACATCTGCATTCAACTCACGAAAGTACAAACAAATATTTTACATATTATTTTTATTTCACAGATTTTATTTATTGTATGTATGTCTGTAAAATATTTGTATAGAATTTAATAAAGAATATGTTTGACCTCACATTTTTAAACATTGATCTTTCTGAATTTTCACGGTATTTGACTGGCTTTTTTATATGAATTGCTCCATAGTGTTGACTATTAAATCATGAAAAAAAATTTATCGTTCGCGCATACGCAGAAAATAAAAAATATTTCATACAACTGCTCATATTTCATAAAATGTTTTGTGTATTTATATCACATTCGCACCATATTGCTTCTAATAGATTTTGTCAAATTTGATTGAAAACACTGCATGATAAAAACAAAATCATGCAAGATTTTTTTTATTTAAAAAAAAAATACTATATCTCCATGAATATACGTGCTAGTTTTACACAAATGAATACACATATTGTACAACAAACACATATTTGTACGCTGTAGCGTTAGATCATTTCGTGCATTTTATTTTACAGTGTGATCCCAAATATTATTATTTTCTTAGATTTTTTGTTGTCCCATAATTGCCCTCCTGATCAAGTCGTCGTTGATAAATATGCGGACAAACATATTCTTCATAATTCTGTAGTTTTAGAAGAATCTGACACTTATATCTTTAAATATTCGAAAAATGTCTAAAATTGAAAGTGTCCGGTGATTAATGGCCGTATAGTGTACGAGCACATACAAACACACATATATAAAGAATGTAAGATGTATGGGTGCTTTCTGTAGCACATATGAGATCCATTGTGGAGATTTGGCCTTCAGTAGCATAAAAATAATACCTTGGTTGGAGTGAATAATTGATTCGGTGACTTCTTTATTAACTGAACTCATTTTATTACTAAAAGATAGCCCTCCAGAATGACGTGTTTGTATTTTTAAAAGAATATTTATAGAATTGCATTGAAAAGAGAATTATGGAGTTATAAATTTTATCTTATCTGACTAATAGGTCAGATGGGGTAAAATAGTTATAAAAACAGCCCATTTTTCATTCAAACTTAATTTGCAAGAATATTTTTAATTGAATTGGTAAAATAAGGGCATAGAATATTGAAATGAACTTCACTCACAAGATTTGAAGAACTATTTCACAAAAAACATGCAAATTATTACTAATAACGCTGTTTTAAAACATATTGTCAATTAACTATTTTACCCCATACCATGGGGTAAAATAAGTATACTCAGTTAAAGCTTACTATATCTGTAATTAAGATAATAATTAAACATAATTCAAACAAAAAATGTGTTTTAATGTTACTAAAAGTATATAACCTTCAATTTCTTATCTATATACATATATATATATATATATATATATAAACTAAGACTTCCTAATAAATTTGTTAGTTAATAGTAAAAAAGAACACATATTATAAGATTGAACAATTAAATCTAAACAGTAAACATTCACTCGTGATGCCACTTGAAAGAATATATTTTATAGGAATAACAATGGAGTCATTCTCAAGAGTCATTCACGGCTGTGAACAAAAAATTAAAACAGCCCGAATATAAAAATTCCGGAACAATACCACAGTTGGGCAAATTCGCAATCTGATTAATTTGTAATCTCATTACAATGTAATGGCATGTAAGGGATTATAATTTCAATTACATGTTAATAATAATCTGAAATTTTGATCCAATTAGCATTGTAATCGTATCTAGAAATGCTATGATTATAATTATATAATTGTAATTATAATTGAGAAAAATATAATTAAGATTATGTGTATCCATAATCTGAATTTAAATTTAAATTAGCATTGTAATCGTAACTATAAATAATATGATTATCGTTATATAATTGTAATTATAATTGAGAAAACTATAATTACGATTACATATATAATTTTAATCTGAATTTAAAATTCAATTATCATTGTAATCGTAACTATAAATACTATGATCATCTTTATGTATAATTGTAATTATAAATGAGAAAATTATAAATACGATTACGTGTAATTTTAATCTCAATTTGAAATTCAATTAGCATTGAAATCATAACTATAAATGCTATGATTATCATTGTATAATTGTAAATATAATTGAGAACTTATAATTACAATTACGTGTAATTTCAATGGCAATTCTTTTTTTAAGATATGATTGTAACTGTAATGCAGAAGGTTATGATTTTCATTATGGTGCGGTAATCCTGTAACTGTAAAATTTTAGTTACAATTACGTGTAATGTGAATGGTAAATTTAGATTACTCATTTGATTTCAAATGTACTTGAGATGATTATAATTATCATTACGTTGCTGTAACGGTAACTAAGAAATTTTAGTTACAATTACGTGTAATGGAAACAGTAAAATTTCTAATTAGATTTTATTCCAACTGTACTTGAGACTGTACTTATTTATCTACTAAAAAACAACTTTTCAAAAGTAAAAAAAAGCCAAGCAAAAAAAAAAAAAAAAAAAGAAAAAAAATTGAAAATTGTGGCTAAAAAATAGTGTGATATCAAATTTCCAAGCTTATATTACGGTACTTATTTAACATTTTTTGATAAAAATTTACCATATGTAAGTCGAGTACCTAAGTATGCGTTGTTAGAAAGCCTTTTCTCCTTTACTAAATACATCATAACGTGTTTCTGAAAATTAAATTTTTTTTAATTATACATGATGGGCTTGGCGGCCATCTTTCCATATTTTACACAAATTTCTAAGCACACAAGTTCACTGTTAAGATTGGAAGTTCGAAATTGTTACTAAAGCAAACATTTTATTCTTTTAATTTATGGAAATGAGAGCCTAAAAATTTGTGTCTAAAAATGAAGCTGAAGTAACTTCAGGTTTCATCTTATGATTCTCTTTTTTCGGAGGGGGGTTAATTAATTAGTTAAAGCAGTAAAAATCAATTTGTTTTTTGAAAATAAAAAACTTTCTTAATTTATCTGTCTGTAGCTAAAACTAGAAGTTCGAAATTCTTAATAATGCAAATGTGTTACGAGCTTGAGTGCTTAGAAATTTGTGTAAAATATGGAAAGATGGCCGCCAAGCCCATCATGTATAATTAAAAAAAATTAATTTTCAGAAACACGTTATGATGTATTTAGTAAAGGAGAAAAGGCTTTCTAACAACGCATACTTAGGTACTCGACTTACATATGGTAAATTTTTATCAAAAAATGTTAAATAAGTACCGTAATATAAGCTTGGAAATTTGATATCACACTATTTTTTAGCCACAATTTTCAAATTTTTTTCCCTTTTTTTTTTTTTTTTTTTTTTCTTTGCTTGGCTTTTTTTTACTTTTGAAAAGTTGTTTTTTAGTAGATATCAGTTCTTTTTTTAAAACAAATGATATATAATTGAAATAATTCTACTAGCTCAAATTAAAATTAGTCCTTGTATAGCCTTTATAAGCAGGGAGCAAACACAATATTATACATTAAAATAAATAATAATTGTTTAACGTCTGATATACGAGTTAAAAATAATAAATATATTACAAATCATCAGAGATACAAGTAAAATTACATAAATACTTTCTTCGGATACTTTCTTAGTATTCTTTGGATACCGACCATATCCCAGATTTCACGAATATGAAAGTTATCAGATCCGGTTGCAATAATATTAAAAGTAGAGTTTTTCTGGAAGGTGTGTTCACTCGTAAGCAAACGTCGCCGATAAATGAATCATGTGCACTTCCTCCTGAATACTCAGCATTGTTTTAAAAAAAACTTATACCTTATTTGATTTTAACTGCTAATAATTTTTAACTGTAAACATGATATATAGTTTTCTGTCATTTGAATGTTTTGTTGCACTGATGAGGGGCTAAAATTTAGCTTGAAACGTTTGCTTTTTAATTGTATTAAATGTATTTATGTAATTTTACTTGTATGTCTGATGATTTGTAATATATTTATTATTTTTACAATATTATACATTTTGTTTGCCTATCATTCATTTTTTATAGTGATTAATAATTTAAAAGTAAGGAAAGTCAATTTCTTCTTTCAAAGTATCAGTCTTTCTCAATTTATATCTCGTTAAAATTTTCTACTAAAGATGAAAATTTAGTAAAAAACAGAGTCGAAATAAAATATATATTTACAGTTAGTCTGTCAGTTAATTGTTTTTCTAACATTTTTTTGCTGACGGTTTTGGAAAATAAATTTACCTTTACAAATACCTACGGTTAATCAGAGAATGAAACCCCGCAGGCATCTGAAAAATCGAAGATTTGTAAATCTAGCAATTCTAGACATAATAAAGGAACATTTTTGATAAAAAAAAAATCTAAAAATTTAAAGATATAAACTGTGCATATAACTTCATCTTCATTTAGATCGTGTTATAGAGAAGAAAGAATAAATATGTAATTTTACTCAAGTCTGTTTATCCATACCTATTTGCATAAATGTAAGGATATTAATTTACTATAAAATTTCCCCTAAATTGATTATCTTTAATAGTCTAATATTAAAGCCGCATATACATTAGAATTAAATATTTTTTGGTTAAAAATTGCCTGAAATCTGTAGTTTTATCGTTCGTCATTTTTTTTTTTTTTTTTTTTTTTTTTTTTTTTTTTTTTTTTTTGCTTAGACTCTTTTTCTGAACTCTGACAAAAGATCACAGACATATTGAAGCTATCCAAATTCTTATATCTTTCTATCGTATTTCCTTTTTTGAGGGGGGTGTGAGGAAGAGCCCATAAGAACTTCGTTTTGTTCTCAGAATTCTGAATTATTCATTCAAAAGATCTACCTACATAAGTCTTGTTGCAGAATTTTCATTAGCTAAGAGTTGCATCAAGTTATACATCATGTGAATCTATTAAATTAATTTTGTGAAATACTAGATGGGAGCCATTGATATTTCCAGATCATTTGCCTACATTTTAAACTTGAGTCATTTACTACTATTCATTAATTTTCTATACGAATTAAAGAAGTCGTTGTTTCCATGCCAACTGTACCTTTCACTATTGCTTGCTTGTTTGTTTGTTTGATTTATTGAACACATACATCATATCACATGCGGATTATGGCGGGATTCGAATCTGCTTCCACCTACGCTCTCAAGCGATTAGCGGCGTGGTGTCTTATCCACTCAGCCACGATGGGCCACTATTGCTTTCTCTAATGCCCAGATACTCAAATTTAACCAACTGCACTTAGAATCATGGTCATAACCGAGAACATTTATATGTTAGAGCAGTGTTGCCAGTGGGCTACTTTTTTTTAAATTCAGATTTCTTGATTGCCAGCACTTATTATAAACGGTAAAATTCCCTTTGTTTTCGCCTTAATTAATATGTCATTAAATAAGGCGCATTTTACAATTTCAAAAAAGTGGTGCCAATCAAGTATCTGAATTAAAAAAAGTAGCCCATCTGGCAACACTGTGTTAGAGTGGTGACATATGCACCATTATGAAGTCGTGTACTCATATTCAATTTTTTGTCCAAAGTACGGTAACTCAGTTTTCAGTAATAGACGAGGAAGATTTCAATTAAACTAACCAGAAAAGTTAACAAACATTGGCTTCCTGATTTGATTTTATTCAAAATTGTTTTAACCAACCAAAGTTAATGTCCGGGATCCAGATAAATTTTTCTCTGTTCGTAAAATTACATTGACCAATCAGTAGCCTCCATCCTTGCAGGCTTTTCGGTGTTTACTGCAAACATCAAAAAGTTCGGAAAAATGCAGACGTCTGATTGATCAATCTCATCCCGCTAATAGCGAAAAATCTATCTTGATCCAGGCCTATTCAACGCCCTTTAAATATTGGAGAAAGTCTTGACACGTGTCAGGAAAACGTCACACAAAGCAGGCAAAACAAAGAAGAAAAATCATTCATTGGCTCGTTCATATTCACGAGCCAATGAATGATTTTGTTTCTTTGCTTTGCCTGCTTTGTGTGATGTTTTCGTGACGCGAGTCAAGACTTTCTCAAATATTTAGGAGGCTTTGGCTTATTTCACCACCATGAAGTTATGAAAGGAGAGGAACAGACATGTCAATCTTCCGTGTGAAAAACTAGTTACCAAAAAAAACGAGTTCTTTCCCTCTCTTCTGCCCTTTTCTCTCTTGATTTTGACCGATAGTAGCCCATTTAGCAGTCTCCAGTACAAGATGCCGCTATATACGGTGGACGCAGGAGGGAGGGTGTTAGCTCGACCAATGACATAATAGGCCAGTTCATGATGTTTAAAAGTCAAACGGAGTTGGATCGAGGCTAACGAAAAAGACAGGCTACCGCGGTGGGTCCGATTTTTCTTTTTTTACAAACCGCTGGAGTCACGTGATGTTCTTTTCACGCACCTTCTTTGGCGCATTCGAGCATCACGTGACTCCAGCGGTCTGTAAAAAAAGAGGAATCGGACCCACCGCGGTAGCCTGTCTTTTTCGTAGCCTCAGAGTTGGATCATCTTTACACGATGATTAGTACATTGCTGCGCGCCGATTTTTTTTTGTGTCCATTGCCGTGTACAGATAATCAACTCCGTGTGACGTTATGAACTGGCCTTATATGTTGTTGGCCACAGTTTAGGAACAGCTACTAATGACTTCATCTATATCTACTCCGAGGTAAACGAAAAAGACAGGCTACCGCGGTGCTACAGCGCCTAGAATATATAGTGTGGAAATCGGCTATCCCAGTAATAGTTTAAAAAGTGCTAAAATATTGGATCTCTTAAATTTCAAATGATGCTGAAATCCAATGAGTCGATCACAGCGATATCTGCAGGATATTTCCTAAAACTTCATGACGATTTGGTAACAGCGTCTAGAATACCTAGTGTAGAAATATTTTATTAAACAACGCTAAAAATTTGTATCCCATAAATGATCGACGATACTGCTAAAATTCCAAGTGTCGATCGCAGCGAAATCTGCGGGATTTTCGTATTACATTGTATAGACTAGCAATATCTTGCAGTTATAGAAAATATCCTGCAGATGTCGCTGCGATCTGTATATTTCAGCAGCATCGTTGCACATTTAAGGATACAATATTTTAGCACTTTTTTAAGTATTACAGGATAGCCAATTTCCACACTACATATTCTAGGCGCTATAATTTGGTCTAGACGCTGTAGCATTTTTTTTTTTTTTTTTTACATTTTATTAACATACATCTGACCTGTGTGCTTGGCGTCAAGCCCGCTATAATAATACGATGTTTACTTTGAAAGTATATCACAGATGTCGCTGCGATCAGCTCCCTGGGATTTCAGCGTCAGTGCACATTTAAGGGATACAACATTTTAGCGCTGCTTGGATAGCAAATTTCCACATTATGTATTCTAGACGCTATAGCGGTGCATTGCACGTGTTTCTTTCTTCTTTAAAAAATATCCTGCAGATGTCGCTGCAAATGACTGTTTGGAATTCAACATCGTTGTACATTTAAGGGAATCACTATTTCCGTGCTTTTTTAAGTATTGCTGGAATAGTCGATTTCCACAAGTTATAATCTAGGCCTATAACGGAGCTATAGTATCTAGAAGATATAGTTTAAAAATCGGCTCATTAAAAAGGTGCTAAAAAATTGTATCCCTTAAATGTTGAACGAGGCTGAACGATGAATGTCGATCACAGCAACATATGGTAATTCCAACGTAACTATTTCAAAAGACATCAAATGAGAAAACGTTTCGCTCAGAGAAGATCTAGAAAATGTTGCTGCTATCGACATTTGTCCATCAGTATTTTTCAATATTTATGGGATTCAATTTTTAGCAATTTTTAAAGTATTACTGGAGTAGCCGGTTTCCACACCATGACCATGATCTAAGTAGATTTTTCTTTGTTATCGCAACGAGATTGACCAATCAGAAGCCAGAATTATTGCTAACTTTTCATTGTTTGCAAAAATGTACCTGAATCTCGGCCTATATTTCTAGACGTTATAACTGAGCTCAGGAATAGTACAGAAAGCAAACTCCGTATTTTGATACATTAAGGCCGGGATCCAATTAGCAATAAGTAGTCGCTATAACGAAGTAGCGACATATGGCCGATAAAGGTTTATTGGTAGAAGTGATAAAAACAAATCGTTAAAGGTCTTTGCGAGCGTGTCATTATTGTCAGGCTAATGCATATTGAATTATTTCCCTAGTCTAATAAAGCTCGTCCATGC